>JARHVA010002779.1:465000-1080000 GCA_037957365.1 Torreya grandis | reverse complement strand
TTGGCTTGTAGCCTTAGTACTTTATTTAATTATTGCATCGTACCTGGTCTTGACTAACTTTAAATATTTGAACAAATCAGCCATGGTGTCCTCAAATTGCTTGAATCTATCTTTTTAGATTGATAAGATGACTTATTCTTTCAAATTATTATTTTGCTAAAAGATTCCCTTGATCATTGTTTACAACCAATATTTCTAAACCTAAGCCATTTGAAGAACATTTTATTCAAATATTAATTATTCTCTAGGATTTTATCCTCCAACTGGGGTCAATCCAACAAAAGGATCCACTTGCTAAAAAGTGAACTCTTATCCATAAACCATGACCTTCTTCTCAAGTACCCTCTATAAAATGGTAGTGGTTGGGTCAAATTTTATTCCAACTAAATATTCTATCACCTTTGGATTTAGGGTTTGCATCTATGATCCACTTTATTCTCCTAGAGAAGCCATTCTTCTTTCATCTTCCTATTGTAAGGCAATCATCTGTGGCTTGACTTCCTTATTCACTATAATATTGATTAATTCATCATTGTCTAAGGATGTTGTGTACCTGTTACTTTCTATAATTTCCATAAATGAACAATTCAAGAATGGTTGGACCCTGAATCAATTTTCCCTCACTAAAGATATTAAGTTTACTCAAAGTATAAGTGAAGGTCACCTTAGTGTTCTTATCCTTCACTAGAACAATGGATAATTTATATTTTCTTTTTAAGGGTCTATAGGAACTAGATCAAACACTTCCTTCCACTTTTCTTCCTTTGTTTCTTCCATTTCTTCATCCTCATACTCATAAACTAATGATATAATTTTGAGGACATATTCAATGGTATCTCCTAGGTATAATGTTACCACATGAACCTCTTCAACTGGTGATATTTTTTATTCTATCTAGGTTGAATATGATAGTATTTCATTAGGCCTTTTCCCCTTAGGCCTTTTTCTTAATTTGTGCCTCAATTCTAGACTTTGTCTATAGCAGGGCTATGTGGGTCTAGAACATGTACCACATAGTAAATGGTATTGACTTGGCCCCAATTTCCATCTGTCATCATTCCATTTTTTATCCTTATTTATTATAGACTCTAGACTAATGTTGTGATTTTTCAATCTAATGGTGACCTTAGAGAATGAAGAGGTCATTGTGTATATGGGGTCAAATGGACCAAATTGGTGATCATAAAGGATATTGATTCATTTAGATTTTAAATGTTTATTGACCCTTTCATGAGGATGCCACTACCTCAACTCATCAATTTGGATATTGAAGGAGGTCTTATGTTTGGAAGTAGCCTCAATATTGTCCCATTGTGAAAAAATAGTCCTATTAATGGTTATATGGAGGATATGAAGTAGTCCCTTCATTTTGGTCTTGCAAAGACTATCTATTCCATTGCATAATTAGTAATCCACCTCCTACTCTATTAGTTTGATGGGTAGATGGACAGGTATTCTAAGGGGAGTGCAATATGTTCCTTTAATCTTGATGATTGTAAAATTAGGTTATAACTAGATTCCCCCATGGCCTCCATTGACATTTTGATGAAGGGGTTTACTCTAAACATTGGACTCCTAGTTATGGCCTCTGCTAGGGATGGATAAACATAGTCATATATGAATTGGATGTGGTCCCTATATTTAAATGTGCAATTTTGAATAGTAGTGGAAAACTATCTATGTCCCATCAGGTGACCATTCTCTAAGGTTGGGAATCTTTGTTGTGAAAATAAAATCATCTAGGAGGTATGACATCATGAAGAATTGGTTCCTAGTCTTCTTCTTAACTATAAAGAATTGTCTACTTAATCAAGTGTTTCTAACTTCACAAAGAGGAGGGTTGATTTGCTTCTCAATCATAAATTAGACTAATGGCACCCAAATTTTTTCCACATAGGTAGTGGTTGAACTTCTATATAACCTAATCAACATAGTCATGACCATTCTTATCCTAGGTCTGAATTGACCAATGAGGATGTTGCCATTGATGTCTAAAAATACTTTATTTCTAAAATACAACCATAAGGCAAGGATGTTCTTCAAAACATTGCTCTTGGCCCAATTATTGATAGTGGTTTGGTATTCTTAGAGCTTAGGTAGATTGTAATTGTTTTCAAATGCTATAGGAGAGATATAAGCAATCTTCTTGAAACTACCCTCCTGAATAATCTTGCCTTTTTTTATTTTTTAATCCTTAAAAATAGAAGAGAGAATATATATATATAATGCATTAAATTAGGTTTGGATGTAGCATAATGGATACCCATCATCTAAAAGCCAACTATGGTGTTGTAGAGCCTCCTTGTAGACATGTTCTTCTCCTCTTCTCTTATGATGGGCTTCTGGTTCTCAATGGTCCAAAACAAGCTTGACCAATTGTTAACCCCTATATTTAGAGTTACAAAATCTAATTGTGTGTCTTTTAATACACTTCCTTCTACATGTAAGGTCAAATAGAGTTTTACATCTTCATTGGAGACACTTTTCTAGGCTATCATGGATGTAAGCTTTTCTAAGTGCTTGCTAGGGCTTCAAATTTAATTCTAGATAAAATTATCCTTGCATATACAATAATCTAATCTTTGTTGGCTTTATTATGATGATCATAGGGTTGAACTGGGGAATTCAAATGTGTTAGTGTTATCTAAAGGATTTTATAGTGATTTAATGATGGGAGCTATTCAAACTTATATGAGCTTTGTGACTTAGATTGTGCTTAGATATTTATATTTATAGCTTTTCATTACCTAGGTCCATGAAATATTTAGCTTGGCTCATTAAGCTTATGTGGTTCTGATGTGGCATCACTGTGTAATTTTCATGGCACTTTATTCATTAATATTTAAAAAGTGATCGTTATGCTTTGAAATTTCCACCTTGATCTCGTCCCATTAGACTTAGTTTAACAAATAAATGTAGTTAATTGGTATTGATCTATAATTTTAAATGGCATTAGTCCTGAGCTTTTTAAAAATTCCAACATTGATTTCATACCATTGATCTTAATTGCATGGATTAATCATGCTCCATTGACCTTTATTTGCTTGATTATACCTCCTACTTTACAGACTTTTGATCAGAATGTGTATGCTCTTTTGTGCAACATCAATCCTTGAAATATGTTTGAGATTTAATTTTTGGCCTATGGTTATTTTTCATGTCATCTCTATATTTGTCTTTGACTTTTCAATGTCCACTACACACCATCCAATCATCTTTTCCTAAGTAAATGTGCACCATTAGATCTTGATCTACAATGTCAAACTCCATTAGTTTTTGAGTGTTCTTTGGTTATGAGTGTGACACTTGTCACCCTATCACTTATCTCAAGGCCCTATTTAATATTTGACTTAATAGGCACCATTGATTAGAATATATATGATTGGATGCATACCATTGATCTTTAGGGACATGCTCGTATTTTAAATTTGGGGTTGCAGCTTGACTTTTTAACTTTAATCACATTCAGTTAGATTTAGATTACCCAAGCAAATGTGGGCCATTGGATTTAGTTTTCTATTTAAAATAATTTATAATGAGAGGTTTTTCCTAGTATGGATAGGTCATACTTAGTGGCATAAATGATAAACTCAAATCCTCAAAAAATACATATTGGGATTTCTTTTTTAATTGTCTCATAGTAGAAAGTAACTATGGAACACTGAATTATTATAAAAGTGTATGAGAGTTTTTTATAACAAGGTAAAAATAAAATAAATATCAAGTACACTCGGGTTACACTCAATGACTCAAATGTTCTAGCATGATAGCAAAAATAACATGCAAATATTTTCACCAAAAATTTGATAATGTATATTTCAAGACTGATATTTACAAAGAAGTGAAAATTATATATATATATATATATATATATATATATTTATGGTGTGATTATGGAATCCAACTAATATTCCTTCAAACCATCTATTTATTACTAACAATTAACCTAATAAAATAAAACTTAATATAAATAAGATTGGATCAACCAATCGAAAACATTCCCTTAATCCAACAAGGGGTATAGAATGTGATCCAAAACTATGAATGTGACTTTTTAAAAAGTATTTACCACACTTTCAATTGACATGGTGTACATCTTATAACTAACCAAAACCAATGTTTTTTCATACAGATTCCCACCATGAAAATTGTGGCATAAAGTTTGATAAACATGATCATGTCATATTCATCCCCTATGATCAATGTAACTAACTATAGTATAACATATTCAAGGCCTATTTAATGACACCAATCCACATAAGGTCTCACATAGAAACTCATCCAAGTGATTATTTATTAATGTGTATGGCATAACCCCCTAATGTCCAACAAATTATGATAACCTCTAATCAACACTGAAGGTGATATCAAACCCTATTAACTCGTACAATAACTAAAATTTGATAAAAGGCCACTCAATATCTTACCCCTATCATGTGAGATGTGGTAATCCTATGCAACAAAAAAATAAAATGAAAAATACTCTATCTATTCCTCATCATGAATATCGTTGGAGTAAACAAAACTAAAACTAAAACTTAAATAAGCATACTACTACTACTAAAATTTTCATTCAAAAATTTAACACAAAATCTAAGAAAATATCTAATTGAAGAACATAAATATCCATTTAACATCTAGTGGATCATCCAACCTCTAGTGTGACACTTTGAATTTTTAAATCACAAGGATCCTTATGGACCTATAAATTACGATACTTTCTTTGATAACACAAACTTGGGATGAAATTTTAGAACTTTTCATTTTGAAGGTGTAGGTTTCTACTAAAAATACAACTTTATACATCATTTTTAGTATATTTTTTACAACTACCATACACAAAAAATAATAATCGAATAATTCACTATTCTTACGTGTTTGGAGCATCTAAAAATAATAAATTGACTGGGCACATGACCACCTTTACACAAAATAGTGACTACTTAAAAAAATGTAGAAATATAATGTTTACAATGATGAATATGACAAAAGGATTGGGGGGCGTAGTCGGTTGGAAAGGCATTTCCATTGCGGCTCTGTCGGTCAAGTGTTCGAGTCCCCCCCAGCCCCATGGTACTAGTATTAGTCGTGTCTAGCCAATGGCACTGGTCATGTTAAAAAGTTTACTTGGCTTTAATAAAAGTGAAAAAAATGATGAATATGACAAAAGAGAAAGAATGTATCAAAAATAAATTCCAAAATCAATATTACAAAAATCTTATACTAATAATATTAACCAAAAAAATTGTACTAGAGGATTTGAACCCTGGACCTCCGACTTCTAAGGGTCTTACAAAATATGCTTTGTTAATTGCCCTATAAGCATTTATAAGTCATAAATAGAATATTTATTATTTGATCTTGATTTTTGTGTGTAGATTATTTTAAGACAAAAAATTCCATGTAATTACTTTCACCCAAGAAAATTCATGAAAAATAAATCTTGTTTTTGCTTTAAATGTGGGTGGGCCCCATGAAACCCTAGTATTGATCAATCCTTTATTAAAATTTATATTTGAATAAAATATTATTTTTAGATGACCTCACACCATTACTAAGAATTACATGCTACTAGATATACTCAAAAAATCTTATAAAATCCATACAACTTTCATAGAGAATGGGAAAAAGTCATACAAGATCATATAGGTGGAATTCTTTGTAGGTTTTAGGCTACTAGATGAAGAATGAAAGAATAAAAATTAGTTATAAAACATATGTGATGCCATTATAATTTAGGGAGGCCATAAAAGTGTAATTTCAAGCATTATAGATATAAAAAAATTGTTTTATAAGCTTGTAATTCAATCTAGATGAGTTTGTAGGCAATAAAATGGTATAGAAATTCATCAAAATGCTCAACAATTTATGAACATACTATGTAAATTATTTTTAAGATTAGAAATACCATACCATGCTAAATTTTTTTTTATAAACTTAAAAAAACTACACAATGGCTTGATTTGGGATTTTAACTAGAGATTCATTTATTTGTAGCAATCAACAAGCTTCTATATGGATTTAGATTGCATTCAAATGGTGGATGGATGGTTTTTTAGACAAATATCCATACATCATAAGTTTCTAGAATTATTTAATTTCAATGTTTTTATATATTGGAAGAAATGTATTTAAAAATTAAAAATCTAATGTAATTTTCCTATGTTTGATTTCAACTTCTGATGTTTTCCCAACACAAGTATTAAAGAAATAAATGGAAGCTACAAATATGATTGAATCATATGTTAAATATGGATTAATATAAAAGCCTCTCTTAGATAGTAAAAATCATTCCTTTCCGTAATTCTCCTTCATTGTTTCAATCCACAAGATTTATCATGTCTGCAACCCTCTTTCACATAACTCTTGCTCTGACACCACTAACAACACCAAGAATGACAAAGTAAACCACATCATGAACAAGGATTTTCACAAAAGAAATTGATAATATATATTTCAAGAATAATATTTAAAAATAGGTGAAGAACTCATATATAATTTCATGGGTGGTTATGGGACCAAAACAATGTTATTGTTTACTAATTATTTATTACTAATAATGAAACTAACAAAAAAAACATAATTTAAATAAGTTTGGATCAACTGACCCAACATATGACAAGCATGACAATACCTATAATAGAGAAAGAGACTCTTCAGAAATTATGAATATAATAAGATAACATAACATGTCAAAAGAGATATCCCTCTTTCAAAAGCCCCTAAGAATAACACATGAAAATTTGGAATGAGGATCTAAATATGTTAGATAAACATGACAAAGATAGACTTGATGGAGATAATGTAGCTTAATTATTCCCCTATGTTTTTATTTGATTGATTTCATTCACTTCTCAAGCAACATTGATTCAATGAGTAGGAAGCTAATTTTTTTATTCTTTAGAAGCTCATTGTATGGGAAGTTCTTTGAAGTATTATATATTCATGCACCTAATTTTGTAAATAACACCCACTAAATATATTTAAACATTTATGTTGATGTGTGTGCTTAAAGTGGTATCAAACAATGTAATTCATAGTCTTTGCTTTTCCATCATGTTTGTCTTTAGTATTGGACAAATGATATTTATGACAAGGATAATAGTCAAAACATATAGTTCACAATCTTAATTTTGTATATTATATATTCCAAGATTATGCATATACAAACTAATTTATGAATTAAATAGTTTAGTTGGTCTTTTAATTGAAACAAATTATGTTATTTTATTTAATTACCATCTAATGCCTTGTTATTACTTTATGTACATTCAATGATGTCTTTTTAAGTGAAAATGTAATCCATTATAACTATTTGAATAAGTATTCCATTCTAATTGATAAAGGGGAGTCTAATTATTTAACATGAATTCATAAGAAATCCATAATAAATTCACACCTTTTGCATATTCTTTTACATGTTTGAATCTTTTACTTATAAATATAATTTATGTCCTCCATCTAGGTAATCATTCCTTATATATAGTTAAAAATTGGGTACAAGTGTTTCATGATATATAGTTAATTAGCCATAGGTCTTTCATGAGTGTGAACCTTATTCAATCGGTATGGTTATGGCTGACATATTTTTATCACTAGCACATGCACTATCTTATAGTTCTATTATTTTGAAGATACTAGACATATCACATCAGATAAAATATTTGTTCAATTCGTGATATCTTTGTGTTGGTTTATTTTCATAAGATAATGAAGATTATATTACTATTTGATTATTTCTTAGATTACTTCACCTTCAATATGGTCTCCATTAAAAAATTACCCTTCTTTATAACACTAATGTTATTATTTCAGTTATCTAAACCCATTAATAATTTTTTATCCCTGTTGAGAAACTACAACATGTGAATATCAATCATGCTAATAGAGAAGGTATTGATTGTGTTCTCAATTTTATCTAATCACTCATCTACATTTATTTATGAAAACTGATGCTCTATAATGTTTGTGAGTTTACATTATTACTCATTGTAAATGTAATTGGTGATGCAAAGTTTTTCAAGTATTTATATTATATCAATTGAATATATTAGTCTATTATTTTTAAGTATAAGTTAGATAAGTATTATTGGTAAAACCCAAGCTTTTTGGGGATCATGGTTTCTATATTATTTGTCAGTTATAACATGTATATTAAGGGGATGAGTGTTATGGATGACATGCATAATTATAATTGATATTAGTGAATTTTGACTATAATTTTTATTTAACTTTTAATTAATTATTAATGTAAGTCATAATTTATAATTATTAACCCATGTTATAAGAATGATAAGTAATGCATCCACCCTCATCAAATTGTTTCAGTCCTTGTTGCTATAGGATTTTTACCACTATGTGGTTTTACCTATAATTTTTAATTAGCTTTCTTAGTTTAATAATAGGTCCTTAAGGGAAATGTACTTTAAATAATTTTTTAATTATGAGTTAAGTTGCTTACCTTTTTGGCTGACCTAATTCCTCACAACATAATATACCAACCTATGTACTTTTTGGCTTATGAATGAATGTTAATTAATGCCAATTTTTATTTTGAAGATAAGTTTACATCTCTTATGATTTATGCTTCAAATGTTACTACTCCATACAAATTCAACCTCATACATTCAACCCTATCTAGTTAATCCTCGATTGTGGACCACTTTGATATGGAATTATATCTACACTGGTAGACGAATCCATGGATTTTGTTATGAGATATTGCATTCTTTATTGTTCCATATTTTCATTGATTTGAGTTTTTTAGGGTTTGGTGCGGTTTCTTAAAAATCTTTGAAAATATGCAAACCTAGAGTCTCTTAGTGAAAAAAGGATAGTTCCATTAGATTCATGAGTTATAAAAACGTAGGAACAACTATAAACATGATCTAGTTTTATGACAATATATTTTTAACCATTTTTGTAGGGTTTCAAGGCCATTTTATAAATTCTAAAAAAAATTGTATTTGTGGTGAGCTAGAGGAAAAACCATTTCTTAGTTTCTCTATGTTTGTCAATAAACCAAGTGGTTATTTGTAATATTTTGGAGAAGTCATTCAAAATACACATATTTGTAGGTTTTTTAGTTCAATATCCACCCCTCATAGGTGGTTTTGATAATTATAAAATTTTTATTGCTAGAAAAAAAGTTTGGCCAAACATTTGAGTGATTGCATGCACGTTTAGTAGATTATATCCCCTAGAAAATCACTTCAAAAATTTTGGCCCCTATAAAAGCACTTTTTAGGTTCTAACCCATACACGAGCACCTATTATGTTTTAACACTTGTTCAAACACCTATCAATTTTTTATTCTTATTTTAACACCTATCAAGTTCTAACCCATGCCAAAAAACTATCAGGTTCTCACATCTACTATAACACACCTATAGTTCTAATGTGTATTTAGACATGCCATAAGTTCTCATTCATGTTAGAACAAATCATCAGTTTTGATGATTGGTTAGACACTCCTAATATTACACTACTTGATTGAAAAAAGATATAGTTTAAGAAACTTTATCCACTTATCTATGACATCCTGGAGACCATCACATTTAACATAGTGAAAAGTGACAATATTCATTTGAAAATGAGAGGCATTTTTTTTATGATGTCACTCCCACATCAATCAAAGTGAGAGGGGGAGCACTCAATAAAAGTGTTAACCCCTTGTTCATATAGAATGATCATGAATTAATGATTAAAATGGTATTCCTATTATTAGGGGCTTAACTCTATCACCTAATATAAACTTTTTCATGACTAAAATTCTTCAAATTTTACAAGTGGAGATTGCCCTTACCAGCCAAAACTTCAAATGCACATAACATTCAGTTGTTTCTTCTTTAGAGGTGTTATTCTTCATAAATTGTGAGTATTTTCAAGATATATGTATCACCAATATTCTCATACCTTATAAATTTTAACTTCCACATATTTAGGTGGATTTCATATTCCTAATTTTTTAGCACATATAATTTAGGTCATACTTCCATTCTACACCATGGATCTAAGTATTGTTATGACTCTTACACCATTCAACTATATAAAGTGCAAATTTAGAGTAAAAATACTCTTAAGAAGTAAATGATTACACTGAATAATTATGGGTACAAAAAAATAATTGACAACTAAGGTAGAGAAGGTAAAGTGATACAATAAAATTGATGAAACCTATAGTCTCATATGCATGTCTATGTTTCTCGACGTACTCTTTCATATTTAATTTGATACTAATATTAATGAAATATTGACCATAGTGTAAAAAAATATTTCAGAATCAAGACATAATTAGAGGTTATGAGTTGGATAATGAGATCATCAGTTTCATCCTAGACAATTTTGATATAGTCCAAGGCATTTTCACAAAATTTTAATTAATCACTCAAGTTGTAGTTTAAATTGTGTGACATTAAAAAAAAAAGATGATTAATTTATTATTTCCATCCTTTCCAAGTTGTGATCTAAATATTTGATGTAGGATCATCTCAAAACATCTCCATGAGAACATGGTCAAAGATGGAAACCATAAAGCATGTAAACTTTAAGTCATGTCTTAGTATGGGTCTAATTTCAAACTATTGTATTTTCCCTTCAAATGTTGTCTTGTGATCAATAAATGTAAATGTAAAAAAATAAAAAGTGAAAGAGTGAAAAAGGGTAAAAGTTTGTTAAGAGGAATCCCCACATTGGAGGCTTGTTGAGAAAATAAGGGGGAGATGGTTGAAATATTTCAACCATATAAAATTTATTAGAATATCTTCTCAACTTTGCATATTAGTTTTAGAAAATATTTTTTTTTTCTTGAGCCCAAGTTGGGTGTATGGAGAGAAGGAGACTCTTTATTAATAGTAGTATATGTATTTTGTAAAAATCATTCAAGAGAGAGGATATCATTCAAAGAAATAATGTTAAAAAAAGAGATCTCATTCAAGAGGAATGTAAGTAGAAGAGAGGGAGGACCTCCCATTTAAGGAGAGAAGTACATAGATATGGGAGAAAATGAGTGAGGACCTCACTCAAAAATGTAATAGTGTAGAAGAAAGAGAGTGATAATATCTCATGCAAGGAGAAAGAGAGATGTAAGAGAAGAGAAGGATAATCAGGAGAAAAATATAATGTAAGAGTTGAGGAGGAAAGGAAGATTGGATGTGAGGATAAAAGAAGGTGTGTAGATGTTTAATAAGGAATTTGAAGGCCATTGATCATGATCATTAATGTATTGATCCCTTTATTTTTAATTTATCTTTTTTTATTAATAAAAATTATGTTTATTTTCTTGTTATTGTGTGCAAATAGTGCTCTCATGTATAAGAGGCTTGGCTTACACAATATACAAATTTGTGTGTGTTTATTTGAAAATAAAGAATAATGAATATATATTAACATAATTAAATTCATGAGAAACATTTGAATATTATAATTTATGAATAATCCAAGAGTTTTGTTTGGTTTTGTCAAGTTTAGAATACATGAAATGTTGTGAGAATGAATGAGCAAGGTTGTGAATAGGGTGCTCAGACAAACACAAAGTCTATTATTCTAATATTATATTTAAGTGAAAATACATACATGAGACTTATAAAATATAAGTAATTTTTTTTTTTATAAGATAGAGTCTATATGATAAGAAAATAAGTCTTGAAATCATTTAGATACTTTAAAAACTCCAAAAGTTAACTCTCGGGCCTATAGGTGACATGGTACAGGTTGGGCACAGAACCTTGCAAGTTTTTAGAAGAAATTGAATGAATTTAACTCTTTATTTCATGATTATATGTCATATAATCAAGAATAAGTATTTTTTAATTCATAACACCCTTGTTGATTGTTATAAACTCACAGTGAAATCACATTAAACCTACCTTGTTTGGAGTGAATCAAGGTTTATATTGACAAATTTAATGCCTATAAAATTTTTATTACATATATACAGGCTTAAATCAACCATTAGGAACCCTTAAAATATTCAAAAATGCTCATCATCTCAAAAGGTGTGCTCCTGACCTATACAAGCCCTTAGAAAGCCCTAAACTAGGGTTTAGGGGCTATAAAGAGTTTTAACACTTGAAAATTCCTAAAAAATTGTAATATTACCCTTGATATTATTACCCAACTTTTTTAGCTGGTTTAATATTGGTATAATATGGATAAGTATGAAAAAAGGACAACAAGAGTGAGATCTAGGTGTATGCAAACCAAGAAATAGTAGACCTATCTAGAAAAGGGATCTTTATCCAAAGGAGGGGAACAATAAATGTTTTATTCACATGTAAGGACGTAATGTGTATCTTTAAATGTTATTATTTTTGTCATAAAGTCCATACTTTGCTCATGATAAGGAGGTTTGCACAAAAGGAGGGCTAATTGGAGTAGGGCTTAAAGAAGGAAGTGTTAATCTATAAAAAGTAACCTCAGGTGATTCTTAGTTATGTTATAAAAGGGTTTATGGGTATCCAAAAAAAGTTAAATTCATTATTGAGCTAAGCTAAATACATTTATGGCCAATATATAGATTAAATAGGGCTACAAAGAGGATATCATAGTCAACAAGTAAATGAATAGTCTCAAGCCTTTTAACAGTGGATGACTAAACTTAGGTTTGTTAAGATGTGTTAAGATGGATTATATGTATAGGAGAGGTTAGATAAATTATAAATACTTTGCTTTGTAGGGGTAGGTTTCTAGAATTCCTATATAAGGGATTATTACCAATAAGAACATTGGTGACCCAAATAGTATCTTCATCCTGAGTAAAATGGTAATTTAAGGTGTAAACAAGGTGAGGGATATACTAGTTTTGGTATTAGACAATGAACCCCTTGGGAATTTTGTAAATTTTTTATTATCATGATTACTAATAAGTTATTATAAAATTGGGGAAAAAAAGATCAATAGGAAAAAGGACCAAAAGACTAGGGTGCAAAAGACTTAGGTGAGGATCTGAAGGGATAAAGAGACCAAGGTGGAAAATACTTGGGTGAAGATATCAGAGATGTAAGTATCATTGAGTAAATTTTAGATCAATAGAATACATGATGGTACTAAAAAGGAAGCAAGCATCTAGAAGAAAAGAGGTATGACTAGTAATCAAATTGATAAAGAGATTGTTAGTTTAAAGAGAGATTTAGTTAAGTTTATAGATAAATATGAGTCTTGGATGCAGATGAAGAGGTAAGAATGGGTATGGCCAATGAGGAAGAGGTTTAAGTGGCCAATCTATCTCCTAATAAATATGAGAAGAAGGAAAAAGGAGATTTCCAAGAAAAGTGAGTCCCATAGAGGATTGAAAAAGATAAGAAAGTTGCCAAGTGAACAAATAAAAGAGGAAGAGATTGTGAACAAGGTTATCCACTATGAAAACAATAAAAAAGAAGAAAGAGAGGATGAATTTTCAGGAGGATCACTTGTGAAGATGAGAGTGTTGGTGAAGAGAACACTCATAGGGACCTTGTGTTCTCTTTTTTTTGTATCTAATGTTGTATTTGCATGGGTAATTGCAGGTATGATCAGCCTTGTGAAGGTCAAGAGAAGGGCCTAGAAGAATTAGAATATTTTTACAAGAGGAGACACCAAGTGCACAAGTGAATGTCCAAGAGATATAAGTGACTTTTTTGTTTTTTGATAAATAATGAATACATTGGTTAATGCATGAAGAATGTGGTGAGTACCCCAAACAAGCAAGAGAAGACATGGAAGATGAAGATAACTTCCATGATTTCATAGAAATCGAAGAAGAGGTAAGAAACTAGCCAGGCATAAAGGAAGACGAAAGTACAAACAATCAAGAAGCCATGTAAGCCAAAGAACCCATGGAGCAGCCCATTAAGGAGGTAATGGTGGATTAAAAAGTTGATTTTTCTTATTTTCATAAGAATGGAGCTGCTGATATACAAGTTAGAGAGGCAAAGAAAAAGATGAAAATCTCAAAATAAATAACTAACCATGGATATTTAATGCCTAAGTGGTGGAATAAACAAACTCCCAAGATGAAGGAAGTGTTGGTAAAAGAGCATGGGTATAAGATGCCTAGATGGATTGAGAAGCCAAATGATAAGAAGGAGAAACAAGTATGGGTGTCTAAAAAGGCAAAGAATGAAAATGTGAATGTTGAGGTAACAACACCAAGAAGATAATGGAGAAGGATGTAATTTTATACAAGTATCCAATAGAGTGAAGATGAGATGGTGAGCATGGAAGAGGAATTCCATAAAGGCAAGAAGTTTGAAAGGCATACCAAGGAATTGAAAGGTAAGACAATTATTTGCAATGAATGGGATGATGATGTTTTTGAATCCTTTAATTATATTTTCATGAGAAATGAAGAATGGAAAGTGTCTATGTGGAATAACATGTAACAATGAGAAATTTCAAAATCAATAAATGATGAGGAAAGAGGTGAGCATACATCCAAAAAATGCCTCATTGAAGGCAAGGGGAAAATAGGATAGTTTCAAGAAAAATTTGAAGAAAGTAAGGAGACACAAAGTAATGGTGTTTCAATTGTATTTGATAAGTATACTAATGAATAAGTTGGTTTTCATGAAGATAAGCTAAGAGAGGATGAGATGAAGGGTAAAGGACAACCAATCCTTGAGAAGGATGAGCC
This sequence comes from Torreya grandis, assembly GCA_037957365.1. Classification (NCBI taxonomy): domain Eukaryota; kingdom Viridiplantae; phylum Streptophyta; class Pinopsida; order Cupressales; family Taxaceae; genus Torreya; species Torreya grandis. Next base: position 1,065,389 of record JARHVA010002779.1, on the reverse strand, counting down.
CAAGCTTGATGAATAAAATAGTGAGATAGATGAGACTTCACTAAAGGAGGAGTTTAGAATATTTTAGGAGCTCTTTAGTTCTCCAAGAGAGTTATGTAAATATACAATCCATGATGAGAACACCATTGGTGAGAGTGAAGCAATAAAAGAGCACACTAAGGTGGCAAGGACAATTTTGGTCGAGAAAAATAATGTGAAGGCAGTCAAGAGACTTCATTGTCTCATGTTTTTAATTCTAAGGTGGTTTTTGATGCTTTGATTGCAGTTTTTGAAGAGTTAAAGATGTATGAATCTCATAGGTCAATGGACAAGCCTATGAAACAAGAAGACAAAGAAGATTTTGAAGATATGTATGAAGATGAATAAACATGGAGATGGGACATGGAAGCTAAGAAAGAGTTAAGGAGAAGGACATATCAAAAGAAGAAGAGAAGCAAGATGAAAGACAAAGACAACCTTAAAGAAGGACAAGCATTGGCATTGACAACAAGACCTTGGGATCCAGGCATTAGTAAATAGTAAAGCATAAAGGATCATCTCAATTGAACTAAGGTTCAAATTATTTATAGAGGGAGAGTATGATGCACAAGCATATCAAAACATCTCCATGAGGACATGGTCAAATATGGAAACCATCAAGCATGCAAAGTTTAAGTCATGTCCTAGTACGGGTTTGATTTTAAACTATTTTAGTTTCCTTCCAAATTTTGTCTTGTGAGGAGGAGTAAATGTAAATGTAAATGTAAAAAAATAAAGAGTGAAAGAGTGAAAAAGGGTAAAATTTTTTTAGAGGAATCCCCACTTTGGAGGCTTGTTGAACAAATAAGAGGGAAATGGTTGAAATCTTTCAACCATAGAAAATTTGTTAGAATATCTTCTCAACTTAGCATATTAGTTTTAGAAATTCTTATTTGTTTTGTCCTGAGCCCAAGTTGGGTGTATGGAGAGAGAAGGAGACTCTTCATTAAGATTATTATCTGTATTTTGTAAAAATCATTCAATAGAGAGGATCTCATTCAAAGAATATATTTAAAAAAAAGAGCTCATTCAAGAAAAATGTAGCTAGAAGAGAGGGAGGACCTCTCATTCAAGTAGATAAGTATGTAGAGATGGAAGATAGTGAGGGAGGACCTCACTCAAAAATGTAAGAGTGAAGAAGAAAGAGAGAGAATCTCTCATGCAAGGAGAAATAGATATGTAAGAGAAGAGAGGGATAATTAGGAGAAAAAGAGAATGTAAGAGTTGAGGAGAAAAGGAAGATTGGATGTGAGGATAAAAGAAGGTATGGAGATGTTTAATAAGGCCTTAAAATTCCATTTATAATTATCATGGATGTAATGATCCCTTTATTTTTAATTTATCTTTTTTTATTAAGAAAAATGATGTTGATTTTCATGTTATTGTGTGCAAACAGTGCTCTCATGTGTAAGAGGTTTGGCTTACACAATATGCAAATATGTCTGTGTGTTTCTTTAAGAATAAATAATAATGAATATATATTAGAATAATAAAATTCATGAGAAACATTTAAATATTTTAATGGAGAAACAACTCAAGACTTGTGCTTGGTTTCAGGAAGTTTAGAATGCATGAAATGTTTTGAGAATGAATGAGTAGGGTTATGAACATGATGCTTAGAAAAACACATAGTCCACTTTGCCAACGTTATATTTACATGAAAATACATGCATGAGACTTATAATATATGAGTAAGAAGTTTTTTGGGTAAGATAGAGTCTATATGATAATAAAATAAGTCTTGAAATCATTTAAATACTTTAAAAACTCCAAAAGTTAACTCTCAGGCCTGTAGGTGACAGGGTACAGGTTGGGCATAGAAACTTGCATGTTTTGAGAATCAATTGAATGAATTAAACTCTTTATTTCATTAATATATCTCATATAATTAAGGATAATTCTTTTTTTAATTCATAATACCTATTTAAAGTAAGAATTGATGAAGCTCTTAACACCCCTATTGACTTTCATAAACTCACAATGAAATCACATTAAACTTACCTTGTTTAGAGTGAACAGATGTTTACCTTGACAAATCTAATGCATTTAAAATATTTATGACATCTATATAGGCTTAATAAACCATTTGGTACCCTTGAAATATTCAAAATTGCTCACAATCATAAAAAGTGTGGTCTCAGCCTCTACAGGCCCTTAGAAAGCCCTCAACTAGGATTTAGGGGCTAGAAAGAGTTTTAACCCTTGAAAATGCCTAAAAAATTTTATTCTTAGCCTTGATAATGTTACCCAACATTTTGATGTTTTTTTCATATTGGTACAGTATGGATAAGTATGGAAACAGGACAACAAGAGTGAGATCTAGGTGTATGCAAGCTAAGAAAGAGTAGTCCTATCTAGACAAGCAGTTTTTGTCCAAAGGAGGGGCACAATAAATATTTGATTCACATGTAAGGATGTAATAGTTATTTTTAAAGGTGCTTAGTTTGATCAAAAATTATATACTTTGCTCTAGACAAGGAGGTTTGTACAAAAGGAGGGCTAATTAGATCAGGGCTTAAAGAAGGAAGTGTTAATCCATAAAAAGTAACCATATATGATTATCAATTATGTCATATAATGGCTTAGATAACTTGAAGAGAGTTATGGCCAATATAAAAAGTAAAGAGGGATACAAGGAGGATATCACAGTCAACAGGTAAATGAATAGTCTTAAGCCTTATAACAATGGATGAATAAACTTGATAGGTCTATTAAGGTGTGTTAGTATGGATGAGATGTATTGGAGAGTTTATATCAAGTATAAATAATTATTTTTATAAGAGTGGGTTTTTATAATTCCTATATAGGGGATTGTCACCAATAAGAACATTGGTGACCCAACTAGTATCTTTGCCCTGAGTAAAAAGGTAATTTAAGGTGTAAACAAGGTGAGGGATACACCACTATTATATATTTATTTATAACCTCCATTCCACCAAGAGTGCCCATATAAATACATGGATCATGTTGTCTTTTGATGACTTTGTTGTTGACATGGCTTGGAATCAAGATAAGTTCATTCAAATGGGTACACTGAAGAAATATAAATTTCATGCCTTAATTGTGAGTCATGACAAAAAAAATCCTTCTAGTAGTAAGGAAAATAAATATTAAAAGAACCCAATGCAAGTAAATGGTTAAAAACCTAATGCTAAATCTAAAACATCAAAAGAGTCATCTTTGGATGGGAAACCAAAGAAAGAGACAATCACATATAGCTATTGCAATAAATCTAGGCATGATGAATCAAAATGCATGAAGAATCATATTGACCAACTAAATAAAATGTTAGAGAAACACAACATTAGTGTCCCTAAGTCTTTTAATAAGAATTAATCAACACTAGATACTTTCAAGGCTAAAGATAAAGATAAGGGCAAAGTAGTTGTTACAATTGCATCCTGTCCTTCCACATAGGTTATTGATTATGGTGTATCTAACCACATGGCTTCATCATAGAACATGTTCTCATACTTGGAGATTGATTATATTCCTTCCATATTATTTATTGATTATACTTATATTAAATTTATGTGTAGAGGATTTGTTGATGTGAATGATGGGACAATGCATGATATTCTATGTGTTCCATGTTTATCTACCAATATCTAATCTATTTATTAGATCCCTCATATTGGTTTAGGTAATAAATTTGAGTTCATAGCTAGTTCAATGGTAATTATGGAATCAAACAATGACTCCATTACTGTATTTGCTAGAGTAGATCACTAGTCATTATAATATAGTTTTTGACATTTTGTTTTCGATGAACCCTTTACTAAAATACTCACTCATTCAAATGGGTTGAGTAAATTATGGAATGAGTAATTTGGAAATCTTAACTATCATTACATGAAGTAATTCAATCATCAAGACATGGTTTCAGGTTTTTTATGAGTCATGTTTTCTAATAGAGTTTGATAGAGTTACATACATAGTAAGCATCTTGAGGAGATTTAAGACAAGATAAAATCATGGAGAGTTGAATAGGTATTAGAGATTATCCATAGTGACATTGTTGGTCCATTTTAAAAACATTCATTAAACTAGACTAAATACATGCTTAATTTCATTGTTGACCTTTTGAGGCATACTTTGGCGTATTTTTGTAAGCATGATTTAGAGGTGTTTGATTATTTTTAGGACTTCAAGGCACTTAAATAAAAATAGTCAAGTAAATCCATCAATATTTTCCACACTAACAATGGTGGTGAGTATCTTAGTAAACATTTTAAGTAATTATATACATCAAATAATATTGAATTATAATTTATATTTCCATATAGTCAAAAAAATGGTGCTCTAGAGTGAAAGAATAGGTCCTTGAATAAAATGACCAAAAGTATGCTACACTCCATGTCTTTTACATCTTAGTATCAGGATGCAGCATCAATTATGTGTGTTATACCTATAAATATGTTATTCTTAAATAATTGAAGGTAGTCATTATTATTGAATATTAGAGAGGTGGAAAACCCATAGTGAAGAACTTATGAGCATTTGGATCACTTGTTATGGCCCAAATTTTGAATAAAATCTAAGGCAATGGAACCTTAGAGTTAGCCTAGTATCTTTGTTGGATATCTTGATTATGCTTAATGATACGAACTTATCCATCTCAGCACTCATGAGTTGTTTGTTGATAGGATTTTCCACTTTAAATAGGGTCATTAAGGGTCTACACATGACACCCCTTCCCATTCTTTAGATGCACTAGGATTTTATGATAGTTTTGATGGTTAAGATCTATCTGAGCAGCTTACTAATGATATAAATTCTTATTTTAGTTATTATTATGAGATTAGTGATAAGGATTCACATCTTCTTTATCCCATACTATATTTAGAGGATGAGGTATATCTTAATGTATCTCATATCACTTTTTCTCTTTGGGCTAGACAAATGCTACATAGTGTTTCCCAATGGGTTGGAGATCTATCAAACATCAAGCGAACCCATCATAATTATAGAATTTCCCACTTGATTTCATTGTATCTAATCCTAATCCACATTAATATCATAAGGCATTAGGGACTCCAAAGTGAGATACTACTATGGAAGATTAAGATGGTTCTTTTTTAACGAACAACACTTGGGATTTATACCCTCTTCCTAAGGGAAGAAAACGTATTTGATTTAGGTTGATCTACAAAAAAAAATTATAGGACATGGGTTTTTACACAAGTTCAAATCAATTTTGGTATAAAAGGGTATTTCTTAGGTACCTAGCATTGATTATATTGATAATTTCACCCAATTTTCCAAAATTAATGCAATCTGACTCATTCTTGTTATCGCTCCAACACATCACTTGGATGTTCATTAGATGGATGTGAAGAGCGCAGGTTCTTCATGATGACCTAAAAGAGGAAATATACATATATCAACCAAAAGGATTTATTGAATATTCATCTTTACTTTGTAAACTTCAGCAATCTATATATGGTCACAAACAAGCTCCTTAAGCTTTGTATGCTAATATGGAATCCTCTCTTATATATGTTGGGTTTAACATCTACAATTTTTATCTAAATGTCTAAATTTTATATTAGGATGATTCACTAATGATTATTATTATATATGTGGATGACCTATTGATCATAGGGAGTTATCTATCATCACATTAGTGAAATATAATTTATATGTTAGTTTCTCAATCACTGATATTGACTTGCTGCACTGCTTCCTCAAGATTTAAATTTATGAGTCTAACCTTAATATCTCTATTATGAAATCCAAGTATGCTCTTAATATTATTACATTGTTTAACATGGCTGATCGTAATCCATCTCTGAATGGTTTTATATCTAGTGTAAAGTTTAAGGCTGATTTTTCCTCTCTTTTTATTGATGCTACCTCATATTGACAACTTATTGGTATTCTCATCAACCATACTCACACCACACTTGACATTTCATATGCAGTGGGCATGCTCTCTAAATTTATATAGGAAACACATGAGCTTCAATTTAAAATTGCCAAGTAGATTTTCAACTATATTCAATGCATTTTAGTTTTGCGATTCACTTTGGAGTAGGCATCAACATCATCTTAATTGGTTATACATATTTAGATCAGATTGATGATATTCAAAATCATAAGTATACTTTATACATCATTTCAAGTCTAATTAGTTGGTCAATAAAGAAGAAAAATGCTATTATTTTATCTTCTATTGAGGTATAATATAGAGGAGATATTAATGCTACCATTGAGACTATTTTAAGGAAATTACTTAGATGTTCACACAAAATAATCAAAGATAAGGGATAACACAATAATAATTGATAGTAGAATAGAATACTAGATAATATAGAAGAGCCACTTTGAGGGGAAAACCTCCACAACAATGCAATAAGAGAAAAATACTTAATATGATGATCAAAGACTAACCACTACATCCTATATATAGTCTAATTATCCATGGTTATTCCATATGCTAACCTAAATAATAACATAGAGAAATGTAACAATAATATAAAATAGTTATGTAAGCCACAAGTTGGATACACATATCCCTAAACATGCCAAAGGTTAAGGATGTAGCATTTGTTTAACTTTAGGGTATTCTCATTATATTTGGCATCCAATTTTGATCACCAATAGTCATATTTTGTGATAACCAAAACATAATCTAGGACTATGATAATATGGTCCTCCATTAACAAACCAAGCATATAGAGATTGGCATGCAAGTCATTTGGAATCTCATCCATGAAAAAGTCATTAATCTTCATTAAAATTAGAGAACTAAGAAAATTGTTGATATATGCACCAAACCCTTCACTAAGAGTAAGCATCTTTATTTTTAGGCTCTTCTTGGGGTTCAGGTAGCTCTGTCTTCTTCCTTCTCTTAGAGATCATCTCTATGCACTTAGTTACATCATTAGCCTTTATGATAAGACCCAATTATTTTACCTACCTAAGCTTCACTTAAGGGGACGTTAGATTTTTCCCATATGTGGTTTTACCTACATGGTCAAACTAGCTTGTTTAGGTTTATAATAGGTCATTAAGGAAAATGTACTTTAAGTCATTTTATAATTATGAGTTAATTTAATTACCTTTTTGGGTGGACCTAGTTCCTCACTATATAATGTACTTTATTATTGATGTTTTCTCTTATGAATGAATGAATGCTAATTAATATAGTTTTTTTGTGAAGATAAACTTCTTTCTCTTGTGATTTATTATTCATATTTCACAAATCTATATAGATTTAGCCTGATGCATTCGACACTATCCAATTGATCCTCAATTTTGGCCCACTTTGACATTTATATCATATAATCAACATCATTTATAAAAAAAAATTATAAATTTGGAATACTAATCATTTTTAACTCCATTTTTAATTTAATTTAATTGCACATTTTTAGTTAATTATTTGCACATCAATTGGTGCTAGGGGTGCTTTATTTCTTTTGGCATAAATTCAAGGTCTAAATTTTTTATAGTTTAAAAATTTTACCCAAGACTCAAACCTCATCCTCTTAATTGAAATTTTTGTTTCATGCATTGCACTGTAATGTTCAATTTGTTTGAACCATTAGATATTTTAATGAATGATTGCAAAAATGCATTGATATAAACACGATCAATAGGAGTGGGAGCTCTTATTTTAATTTGGTCATAATTTCCCATGGATTTATTTTAAGAATATTCTTGAGGAAATGGTATAAGTGGACTGTAGGGAAATTTGATATTCTCAATAATCCTCATAAATGTGAAATAAAGGTAATAAAGTTAGGAAAGGGTGGATAATACATCCATGTTATTCATCATAGAAGATAGGAGCTTTTACAGTGGGGTATTTTTAGAGGAAATTATTTTTGAAAAGGAGTGGATATGCATAGCTAATAAAGGATAGTGTAATGATGGGTTCCCTTCATTTTTTTATCACTTTAATGATGTTTAATAAGTAGAAGAAATAATTTAAGATAAAAATCATGAGTGAAAATATGAGAAAATGATACTAACATGGAATACACATATAAAAATAATGAGAAAGTATCTTTAAAAGAGTTTATGTAGATATAATTTTTATTTTATCATTTTTTAAAAATGGGGTTTTATAGGTATGCTTCAGTCAATCGAGGAAGCCTTGTTTTAGGTTAATAAGATAAGGTGGGATTTTTGGTTTTATATTTTTATTCCTATGTTAATGAGTCCTATTATAGTATATTAGGTGTGTTTTTAAATGAAGGTTAATATCAAGTAAGGTAGTTTAATAATATTTGAAAATAAGATCTGAAGTGCAAGTTTAGACATGATAGATCAACATCATCTCTTTTGTACCATAATGTTGTTGTTACTACATGAATGTAATAATTTTTTCATCAAGTAAGGAATGTTAAGTTATGGATAAAATGTATATCATGTAGAAAATAGTGAAGATGATGTTTTTATCATTTTCAATATGACTAAAGGAAATCAATTATTTTTGTGACCTTGAAGCAGGGGTTGGTATGTGTTAGCCCTAGTAGCAAGAGGAATAACTAAGAAATTTAATTATAAATAAATCATTTCACACAAAATTTAATAAATTATTATTTTGATGTGTTATTTACAAAGAAGGTAAAAGATTATAAACTTGTTATGGGTGATTACGAGATCTAACTAATATCTATAAACTAGCTCTCACTTATTACCAACAAAATATAATGTAAATAAATAAATAAATAAAGAAATAAATAAATTTGGATCATAAATAATAAAATGAACTCCCCATTTATCCAAATGGGTATATAAGATTAAATAACTAGAGTAATGACTCTAAATTCATCAAATAAACTCTTACACAACTATAATTGGTGTATTTTACCTCCTAGTCCTAATCAAAACCAATGTCACTTCATAAATAAGCCTACCCTATGATTTATGGCATAAAAGTTTGATGAACACTATCAATTCCTACTCATATTTTATGATCATTATAAAATATTATAGTAGAACAAAATCAAGCCTTGTACGATTACATCGATCCACATAAAGTTCAACCTAAAATCTTTTTAGAGTGGTTAACATGTACTATGTATGGCACATCTTCCCAATGTCCAACTCATGATGATGACCTTTGCTCAACACTAATAGTGATATAAATTGTTATCAACTTGTATTATCATTGAAGATTGATCAAACACCAACTAATTCTATATTTTCTCCCCTATTAAGTGAGAGGTGAGAAGCCATACATCAAGATGAATAGAGCACAACAATCACTTATGTTCTATGTCATGAATATCAAGGATATAAATCTAAAATTGGAACTAAAATAAGCATATATCTACTATCAAAAAATTATTCAAACATCTGACCCAAACACTGAAAAAATAGTTAAATGGAGAAGGGGAATAGTCCTCTAACTTCTAATAGATCCTCTAACCTCTAGTGTGACACCTAGACTTTTTTAATCACAAGGATTTTGATGGACATATAAAGGATGGTGTGTTCACTAACATCACAAGAAATACATAAACTGTAAACTTTTACATTTTGATAGTGTCAGTTTCCACTAAAAATCTCCCTTTATAAATCATTAAATAGATTTATCACCAAAACCATATAAATAATTTTCAAGTCAAATATTTAACCATTTTGATGTGTTTGTAATGTCCAAAAACTTATATATCGGTTGGCTATATGACCACATTAAAAATCATAATGATTTGTCTAAATAGTGTCACCATACAAGCTATTCAATGATGAATTCAAATAAATTATGGACAAAAGGAAAGCTTTAGGGTTTGAACACATGGCATTGTTTCAGTAAGTGACTCACAAAATATGTTTTACCAATTACTCTGTAATCATTTAAAAGGCATAGAATAGAAGATTTGTTATTTAAACTTCATGCTTTTTTTGGAGAAATTAAAAAAATTAACTTACATGTAGTAATTTTTATTCCCCATGAAAATTTTAGGTAAAAGCGATACTAAAAATTTGTGTGGGCCCTATGTAACCCTAGATATTTCAAAAACTATTTAGAAAACTTTTTACTTATCAAAAATATTTTCTTCTAGATAGTCTGATATGCCATTAATAAGTATGCCATGTTGTTGGGAGATACCATTGTAATGGATCTAATTCAAAAATCTTCAAAAATCCATACAACTTTCACAAAGAATGGGAAGAATACATACAAGGTTGTAAAAATACATATTTTTTATGATTTTTAAGCTACCAAATGAAGAATCAGAGCATATAAATCAGTTATAAAACATATTGGATTCCATTATAGTTTTGAGAAGCCATACAAGTGCATTTTCATGCCATACAAATCAAGAAGGGGTTTCAAAAATCTTGTAGGTCAATCTAGATGAGATTTAGGGCATTATTAACAACCCATAAACTTATCAAAATAGTGAATAACTCATCAAAATTCCATGAAAATTGTATTCATGTTTGGAATACCATACAACTTCACAAGATCATATTTTAAACCCTTAAAATATCATACAAGTCACTAATTTTGGATTTTAGATAATGATTCAGGTATTTTTAGCAATTAACAGGTTTCTACATGGACTTATATTGCATTTAAATCGAGGGTGACTAATTTTTTAGGCAAATAGTTGTGCATTGTAAGTTTCTAAGCTTATTTAATGACAAGACTTTCATACATTAGAATAAATGTATTAAAAAATTAAATATTTTAATGTAGATTTCAATGTTTGATGTAATTTTCCAATGTGTTCCCAGCACAAGTATTAAAAAATAAGGAAAACTAGAAATATGGTTGAAGCATATGTTAAATAAGGATTATTATAAAAACCTCTCTAAGATAGAGTCCTTCCTTTTCTCAAATCTCCTTCATGATTTCAATCCTCAATTTTTTAGGTTTCTTCAATCCTCCTTGACATAAGACTTACTCTAATACCACTATTAGCCTTAGTTGTAGGAGGAATAACTCATAAATAACATTGTAAGTAAAGAATTTCACACAAAATTTAATAAATTATCATTTTGATAATTTATTTACAAAAAATGTAAAAGTTTATAAAACTTTTATAGGTTGTTATGGGATCCAACTAATTCACATGAACCAACTCTCACTTATTAATAACAAAATGTAAAGTAAATAAACAAATTAAAAAATAATTTTGGATCATAAATAATCCAATAATATGATTTCCAATAAAATAAGTATGATGACCATTTCACAATACTGAATATGTTTATTACACCTCCATTTACTAGTTATAATCTAGTTAATTACATAAGTAATAAGGATGAGGAGCATCAAGTCATAATCCTAACATATTATACAAATAAATATAATGGTCATTGGAAACTCATCATATCAAAGTCCTTTACTCTATTGAAAGGATTTGAATTCAACAAATCAATCATAAGTAAACATATTTTGTTAATAGTTGATCAAGACTACGATTCTACTCAATCATGAACAACCAGGAGAGATACTGATTATACTACACATGACATAGCAATATTAGTAGATAGCCACCTAAAAAGTGTTGAAATAATAGTATAATAAAATCAAAAGTAGCAGACATGTTAGAATGATCTAAGTTATCTCACTCAATTCTAAACAAATAAGAAAGTCTTCATGTGCATGAGGAATATTAAAAGTTTTACATATGTGCATCATGCATTCTTTTCCCTACTATGCAAAATAAGATGTATTCTTATTCTATAGATAATTGAGACAAGATAATAAAATCATAAGCATAGGAGACACTTCAGAGGATCAAATAGCTATTACTCTAGAAGTGAACTCTAAAATAAAAACTTCAGGATCAAACTTTATAATAATGTAACTTTCATACATGGTTTCATCACAAATTTATCAATGATTATTGAGGCATTCAAATTAAAAACCCACACTTATACAACCTGATGTATATAATAAAATTATTCATTACAAAATGAATCTTCAATCCATCCAAAAGAACCAAAACATAATAATCTTATACCCAAACACCAATATAGCATAGTGTGAGGCTAATTTTTTGTACCTCATATGGTATTATCTAACTTTTTTATCCAATAATAAAATAAAACCCAAAAATAATATTGAAATAACAAAAAAAAAACCTCAAAGGGTGTCAACCCACATTTTTTATTATTAAATTGAAACTCTACAATCCCATTCCTTACATAGACAATATGTGTAAAACATTCTTAGAGGAAAGGCTAACAAAAAAACAATTTGATACAACTACAAGATTAAAAAATGGGTGAATTTATTTCAATGTTCTTTTTACTATAATGAAACTATAATCATGGAAATTTGTTCCAACAATATCAAACCTTAAAATTAGAAAAATATTTTGTATTATATTGAAAACCATACATATTTTATTTCTATTTCCATAAAGCTTGAATAAGATTTTTATAAAAATTCCTTACTCAACATAACATGTCTATGTGAAAATTAAAGGAGAAACCTTTTTTCTTAGGTAGGTTTTTTAAAGGATATCTATTAGATATAAACTTTTCCAGCCTACATGCCTTAGAACTAAACATCATTAGTATCTCCAAAAATGCCACTACTAGTTAGACTCAATTGTCATACTTACCTACACATATTATTTCACTCTACCTTCTAGTGTATCATCTAGTGTTCATAGATAACAATAATCCTATCACACTTTATGTTAAGGACCTTGACTATCTCTCCCCTATAGTCACATAGTACTTATGTTTGTACATTGAAAATTTTCATGGTGATAGTTTTTTCCAAGTTCTAACTTCTCACCCCTATGTCTCATATTTTTAAGATGTATCCTCATTATCCAAGGCCTATCATTCTTAGATACTACACATTTAAACATCCTAATGGTTGTCCTTATGTTTCAAGTAAAGTCAAAGTAAAAAAAAATTCTCTATAGAGATAAAAATAATTAGTAGGGCCAATGAGATCTTAACACTCACATTCTCTATATCTAACATATTATCCTTTCAAGAATTTCTTCCACTTGTTTCATGTTTTCATCAAATGGCTTCCCATCGTCATTTTTAATGAACCTTGAACATGTACACAGCGACTTAAATTAGTATAATCAATCAAAAATTAAACTTCAATTTTTATTGAAAAAAATGATAGTAAGTTGGAAGATGTAGTCTCTAGAGAGCATAACAAATCTTTAGCATGGACTAATTCTCAATAAAAATATTTTGATACAAATTTTTAGAAGGTTTTCGACACTAAAATTTTCACTAAAAGATGTTTCATGCATATAGTTTTTTTGCATGGAAAAAAATGTTCATAAAAAACTTGGACACACACAAATGAAAGGCATCATTAGGACTAAACTAACCTTTTTTTGGTTTTAGTGATAGCTAACTCCAAAAATTAATATATTTACATTTATATATTATATTTTTAATTTATTTTTATGTAAAACTATTAATAATTGCATTAAAATAAGAAGTAACCCAAGGTTACCCTTTGTTTTGTATGTGAATTTTTAGTATTATATATATATATTTTTTTTTTTAATCTTAGTATTATAAGAATAATAAAATATGGGTTTTTTTTTTAAAAAAATTGGAATGGAAATACTCCATGGTTTCTTTTCGCAGCACAACTCGGTATTCAAAAATAAAACTCAACAACCATAAAAGATCAATCTTCTGCCTAGATATGATTGTATTATTGAACTGGATTCAATGGCAAATTGAAATAAAGTCATTGAAGAAAAAGATCAAAATGTAATACAACTCCATATATACTAAATTTTGATGATACTTAAGTGTAAACACTACCCTTTTATTGATGATCAAATATTGACTTATCTTATTTTCCAAGGAGAGACCATGTCGGGTATGAACTTCATTAATCGATATTACTACGGTCTCTCATTTCATATTAGACTAGCTAAATAATAATACAATACTTTGTTTGATAAAATTAACACAATAATTACTGGTATTATTTTTGTCAGATTCATCTTTTGATCCATGCTATAGTGAAATTCAATTGTAATGGTGCATGCCAATTAGCACATTTATTGTTGTTGATGAGTATGACAATATATTAAATAGACGTAACACTGAAACTACATTTGGAGAGCACCCCTATCAACCAATGCATTGTCTAGTAAAGCCACGGCTAGTAATACGAAATTTAGAATTACTAGAGCTGTTTTTCATTTGTCATGTTTTCATATTTTCTTTTGTAAGTTCTTTCCACAACAATGTATAAGTCTATAATAAACTGAAATTCCAAAATAAACTGATTAAATAACATAACTACATGAGTGCAAAGTCATTACTAACTTGGTAAAAATGTTCAAGAAAACTACTAGACATATGTTGAAATTCAGTTCATCAAGTTATATTCATATACTAATGTGTCTACGTACAGATCCACAACTAAAAATACAAAACGATATCAAACCACAATAGAAATCTGGTGTTGCTAAATTATACAAATATATATATCAACCTTGATCTATGCCATCACCATTTTCAAAAAAGGTCATTTCAGCCTTTTTAGCTCAATCAAAATTTCAACATCCACTGAAAGGGAACTTAATAAATGATGAAAGAAATAAAATGAAGGAAGAAAGCATAAATCTCAAGTTATACAGATTCAACCTAATAAATCTACAACCTAAATACTACAGCTTAACCTTGTAGTAAAATAAGAACCAAAAAATAATTAAATACTTGACTTTAGAATTTATTATGTTCAAAAGATTTTTCCCATGCTTTCACACATGATATTGACATATGTAGAGTGTAATAGATAATAAATAGTACATAATTTACTTATTCTCAATTTTTCACCATAACAAGGATGAATAAGGATCCACAACCAAGTAAATTTGAATACATTCATAGACAAGAGGATGAAGGGTTTATCGAGAAGCTAGTGATGCATTGATTAATGGTGAAATATATTGAATGAATATATGGATCATAAATATCATGATATTAAATCTCATGTTATATATCTTAAACCTAAAAAATATAGCACCAAAATATTACAACTTATCCCTCTAGACAAATAAGATAGCAAACCATGAATCCGTATCTCCAAAAGGCTCCATAGGATTCACTGAAGTGTTGCAATCCTTTCCCACCCTAATTCTCTTCCTCAAATTAAGTTTTATAGAAACTTTGATTTGTTGAAGTGTTGTGTGTGTTTATAAAATAAAAAGATATAAGAAATGAGAGAAGTGAAGGGAAAATAGACAAGTCATATGATGAACCCTTCCCCACAATCATGTATGAAATTTTATGGATCACTTAATCCTACCATGATTTATTTTCAAAATAAATTGAGACATATGAAAATGTGAACATCACTACTGACATTTCTAATATTTAAACAAAATCTAAACATGTGACAATAAAAAAATGAACATTTGAAAATGATTACTGACTTTTGTAATTTTCAATAAATAATAATGTAGACATGTAAACATGATTCATTATATGCAAACATCATTAGATATAAACATAATTAAATTATTACATATCATACATATCAACATGTTTACTTACATACATGTGAACATCATTGTATCTTTTAATCCTACAAAGTCTTTTAATACACCATTAATTTCAATGTTGACCACTACATTATTACTTACAACTTATATAAATTATACACTTCTTATATAGGAGAATACATAAATGAAACACTTATATCAATACATCATGTACAATTCATATTTGTGCTTACATATAATACATATCATTTCCAAGTATATATTGAAACATCATGTCCAAGCCATTAGAAGTCAAATAATATCCACATTCATGGCATGGCCATGAAACCCCTTCTTACAGACTAATAAGTGAAACTAGATGAGCCAAGATTGTGATTATTTCTCCCCAATAATGAAGACACTTGCATTTTGAAAATTTAAGTCATTAATTTGGATAAAAATTAATACTAAGACACCTAAAATAAGAAAATATAAATTACTTTTCTAACTAAAAAGTAATCTATTTACTAAAGAAATTTTGTTGTAATTAAAATAAAAATCACTCCCATTAGTCTAGATCATAAGCAGTCACTGAAACTCAAGAGTGATATCCCACACAACATGTTTTATTATAGAATATGTTCACAAATTATTAATAATAATAATAATAATAATAATAATAATAATAATGATGATGATGATGATAATGATGGAACAAGGTGTGCTATCAAATTGTGTAGTCTTCATGGAGATAGAACCATCAAAAAAATGGAAACATAAGTAACATATGGCATAGTGAGTGGATCTCATATCAACAATAAATGGAACATAATGATTTTGAAGATGGCATCTCCTCTTCATCTAAATCCTAAAGGAAATTACAAGTTAGAAAAAAATTAAAATAAAATATTGAAAGGTTTAACAAAAACAAAGAGAACTAAAAATGACATTAATTGTGAAAACTTTTGATGATTTTTATAAAATACTATGGGATGTATTAATGCTTGTATCACGCATAGAACATATTGCATTTGACTGTACACACTTTTGCATTTTGTCTTCCTTAGTCTTAGCGAAGGGAATAGGCTATACAACCTCATACATATCCATTTTAATGGTGAAAACACAACAATTTTTTGGGGTTGGCACACCATGGAACATTGGGCCCTGCATAATATAGAATATGGTGCTATTCATAGCCATATAAAATTTATTATCTAATTGGACATTATTTCCATGGTATAAATCAAAAATATTTGTGGAGCAAGAACTAGACAAGGTGTCAATGGTGGGAAAGGTCATGCCCTCATTATCATGTTGAAACTCCTCACTCAACCTTATAAAAACCTCTAGTTAACATGATTCCAACATTACATTCCTATATAATGGACCAATAACCAATATTAGTATGTAAGTGTTAACAAAAAATATAATATAAATATGTTTGGACATATTAATTGATTTTAATTACTCGAAGCATCTCATCATCACCAATTTTTATGTTTTTCACCCTAATCCTTTTCACTTTCAATAAAAGGTGCTCCCTCAAGGTAATGTCATCATCCTCCCTACAATAGGTTTTATGGTAATATCTATCATATTTTGATTATGGTTTCTACATAAATGAAAAAAAATATAATCATAAATGTAAAATGACCTAAAATTTCCATGCATGTGAATTATTCAACACATTGCATATCACCTACTATTCACAATTACTTACACCATTCCATTGATCAACCCTTATTCCTTCTTACTCTATTTATCAAATATAATTTCTCCACATATTGTACACATGCCTTCTTCATTTAGTCTTTTGAATTTAATCATATACACTCATATGCTCATTGATAGCCTTTATGTTGATCTCACTCATATCCGATAATTGGAAGACATTCTCTCTATACATCCATGATATTTATTGCCTATGGACCTCATTGAGGCTCTAATTTTCATAAGCCATTCCATTGACCTATGTTTGTTTTATCATGTAATCCCTTCCACTCAAATTCCTTTTTCCACTACTTTCATGACCTGAAGGCCTCCCTTGAATAGGTAGCCTACCATGAATCTTATGTCATTTAGTTTGGATTCTATCTAGTTACCAGAATGGAGGACAATCTACATAATATATTGTGTTGCACAGGTGTAGTAAACAATAGTGAAAATATAACCTAGAAATACCCATGTCAAAAATCTTGTATTCACCCCCAAACTGTGACTCAATAAAAAATCATGAGGTTAAAAGACTTAAAATTTTGATTAAATAAAAAAGAATAAGCAATCATCCTCAAAATTAAGAAAGTGTGATTAGAATTTTTGGTTCCTCCTCCTCGAGATGAGATTGCGATGTGTATGTAAGCTAATCATTATCATCTTCTTCATTCACATCCTTGTCAACATCATTACAAGGGATTTTAACATCATCCTCAACCTTATCTTGATCCACCTCCTCCTACCATTGTGGTTAATATATATTAAAAAAATGTATATATGAGAATGATTATAGATAAAAATATAATTACAGCCAAAACTTACATTTGGGTGGTCAAAGTCATCATAGGGATCATTACCAGCCTTATTAGCCTCTTCCACTCCATGTCATCTTGTAAAATTATAGAAAAGTATATATAAAATCATAAAGTTAAAATAAAATAGCCAAATATATAAAATTAAAGAAAATTATAAATTATATTACATTTAACATGGCCAATAGATGGTGCATCATTAAAAATACCTATATTAACCCCTCAATTGCAATCATCTTTGGAAAATAATCAAACAACTATTGATATCTTATTTTGGGACATTGATGAATGAATTAATATAATGCACAATGGTGTCTCTCTTTAAAAAATAAATGAAAGAAATCATTACTATTGTCTATATGTGAAAAATAAACAATGGATCCCATGATATTATTTTCATAAAAACATAAACTTAATAACATTTACCATGGGAAAGAGAGAGACAACCTCAATAGAATTACATGTCCTGACCCATTGTAAATCTCATGCCCACTATTGTATGCACTATCTAAAACAATCTTACTAACTTTGGCAACTTGAGATGAACATCTATGCTTAGGGCATGCATGCAATGATGACTAGCTATTGATTTATTTCACCTAAAACAATTCATATAACAATCCATTACTATCAAAAATTTGAATCATACTAAAAACATTATCGTTTATGGATAATAAATAAATTTTGATAAGATGAGCTCTGATTTAGAAAATATTTATTATTGGGCATCATTTCCTTCCAAGTCAACTATCATGAATCTAGAAAAATAATAAGGTGGTCAATAGAAACATAAAATTTAGACTATTGGAATTGGTATGAGATAGTTATGATATATTTTCATGCATGTCATAGATGTCTCGCAAGTATGTTGAAATTATTATTGGTGTGGTAAACTATGTCATAACTCATCAGTATTTTGATATGACATATAATATACATTAAATTTTATATAAAACCCCATCCATTTTATAAACATCTATATAAAACAAGGTTATTTCTTGTTCATGGAAAATGTGAATTCAGTTTCTATGAAACCCCAACATTATTCATAAAACACCTTCCATATATTCAATTATAGAGTTTGAATATCCACATCATCAAAAAATTAGAACACAAGATAGGATATGGAATCTATGAACAACAAAAGATATGTGAATTACATTATGAATAACACTAATAAAAATGATTCTACACAACAAGTTTTTTTTCTTACCCATGAAAACTATATCTAAAATTATGAGAATAAACATATTCCCTAGTGGTTCATACATATCTCTTACCTGTTGGAAACTATATGCAAAGTTAGGAGATTAAACATAACATGCTTGAAATGTCTCAGGAATAATAGAACGTTTTGTAAACCTAACATGCTTGAAGTGCATTAGCCATAATAGAATAGTTGGGATAGAGATTAGGTGGGAAGTTTAACATGGATTTCAAAGAATGTAATTTGATTATGTACAAAGAAAATTTAAAATATTACATGTATTGAAGTATATGGCATCTGTAAAAAACTGTGTCTATATCTTTGAATACTTAGTTATTTGTATGCAGGCCTTCATCATGAAAATTTTGGAACATGGTATATGATATGTCATAAATGAACAAAAAATGATATATGAAATACATCACAAATAACACTCCAAAAAAAATCTACGCATCAAACTTATTTCTTAACCATCGAAAACTATACTAAAAATTACAAGTATAAACATATATAATGGAATGCTTTGTCCATATCTCTTACCCATGGAAAACTATATGGAAAATTAGAAGCATAAACATAACATTCTTGAATTGAATAAACAATAATATAATTATTCATAAGCATAACATGTTTGAAGTGCATCTGTCACAATAGAATGGTTCACACAGTAATTAGGTGTAGATCTTAATAAAGATTTGAAAAAAAAAAATGAGCATATATAAGGAAAAAAAAATCTACATATATTGAATTATATGGCATCTATGAATAAAAATTATAACTCTAAAAACTCGCCTTACCTACAGCATTTTCTAAAAAATATCCCAAAATTTTATATTATAGTTCATAATATTCGACATTGTATAGTCTTTCTTCATATATTATTTATTGTATCTATCTATATGAATACTTATCTATTTATATGCAAGTCCTCTATTTTATTTATAAAAATGGCACCTATAGAGTAAAAATTTACTCTACGTATCATTCTATTTTTCAGTCGCACGTCACAAAATTTTGCCTTAGCATACTATGGTCCGAGATAGCAAAGTTTTGAAATAGAGCACGGGCTCTATTTTCCCTTTTTTGATTCATTTTTGTCTAAGTGTCAGGGTAAACCAGAAGCTGACAAGTGTCATCCTCTGAGGCATCTTTTTTCAAGTGAAAATTCCAAGTGTCATTGTCCAAGGCACCTTTCATATTTTCTATGAGTCAGTTAGAATGTGCCACGTATCTCATAGAGACTCGGCGAAATACCCCAAGTGTTAGCATCTGTGGTTACATATCAGCACCCATGCTTTATCTCTTTACAGCAGAAGGTTTCAAAGGCTAAGTATCGAGATCAGGCGAAAGGTGCCAAGTTGAAATAGTGGAAGGTCTCAGTGTTGCTTATTTAAAAGCAGCAAAAGCTACCATGTATCCTAGCTAAAGAGGGCAGAAGTCACCACGTGTCAACATCTAAAATATGTTTAGTTCAATAGCTTAGTACAATCAGGGAGTTCAAAGGAGCGTCCCAAAAAACCAAAGGGTCAAGTGCCCTTTTAGAAGGCAATAAGGTGAAAGCAAACCATTCAAGCAGAGGCTACCAGGTGTCATCTACCGAGCCCCTTTCTACTCCATTCCTAGAAGAAGCAAAAGACACCACGTATCTTCCTAGAAGTAGCAGAAGCTACCACATGTCACCATCTGAAAGATCTTATTCATTTTTCATTACTGAATAAAGACTGTGGTGGGTCCCGAGTTTTATTTCTAAAAGTCTACAGAAGTTGCCAAGTGTCACCATTCATAGGAACCTAACATGTGTCCCAAATGTTTCCATAGTATAGCTAAGGATCAACAGAGATTGCCATGTGTCCTTTGTTGAAGCAAGCAGAGATTACCACCTATCCCTATGCCCCTTTTTAAAGTTACTCAAGTAAGAGATGTTCTGGGCCTTATTTTCTTTCAAGCTATTGAGATTTTGAGGAAGCAGATGGTGACAAGTGTCAAAGGTGGAATGATCCTAAGCCAAGACATAAAAGAGTATAAGTTATGTGGAAAATGCCACGTGTCTTCGATAGTTGTTGTAGAACATGACAAATGTCATCCTTCGGTGTCTCCTGAAGTAATAAGAAGATTTTCATGGAATTGAGTAAGTGTCATCTTTTGTTTAATAAAATAGAGCATCCTATGTATCTATTTTAGCAAGCAAACTATAGGGAAAATCAACGGGAGTTATTTCCAGTAGATGGAGCAGTTCACTGGGTAGATATTTAGGGCCTGCAAACATTGAAAGCACTATCTATTTTTCCCCTATGAGATAAAGAACTGATAGATAGTTATGTGGCTAAGCAGGTGATGGAATGAGAGATTCAGGCTCGGGAGGAGGCACTATAGATGAATCAACATGCCATAGTCAGGGCAGCCACCCTACTCCAACATGGCCCTTTCTAACAAGACCAGAATGCATCCAAGGCAATGAATGTGCCAAATGGGTCACTCTATGGGACAAAGTACCAAGCCTCACTCAGGCATCTATATAATGTAATCTCTTATATCATTTGGAGGGAACTCGAGGCTATAAAGAGGAGTGCAGGGATCACCAAATGAAGGAGATACTGGGGGAGGGAAATTTCTAAGAGAGAATTATTGTAAAGAGTGTAGACTTTCTAGAGCTATGACTAAGTAATATCATTTGCTTTTGTCTCATTTTCTTGAGTTGAAAGGTTTATATAACTGTACGTGTTTTTACACCTTTTGTATGGCTGGAAGATTCAAATAAGAAGATTGAACCCTATGCCTTTGTTGATATTATTTGTATCATATGAAAAATTAGTTTAGACTATAAATTTTTGAAACCTTTGGATGAGGGGGACCTTTTTGATAAGGAATATCATTTGCCTTTATTCTATTTTCTTAAGTTGTAAATTTTATGTAACTGTGCATGTTTCTGTGCCTTTTATGTGGTTGGAGAATTAATAAGAATACAGAGTTTTGTGCCTTTGTTGATGTTTCCTGTATCATTACAAAAGTAGTCTAAGATATGAGCCCCTATTTCTATTATTTCTTTCACATTGATCATGCCCCGTCTGCTCTTTAATGTAATTGAAGCTTACATATAATTTCATTGCGCTCAGGATTAAGGATCAAAATTACATTCAGGCACATCGCCATAGTTAGATTTTCTTTCTTTGCATTTGTGTTTTTATTTAATTTTCTACCCATTTTTCCCCCAACACTTGATATAAAGAAGATACCAGCTTCTTAAAAATCTGGGGGTTGTTTCAAGTCATATGTTCCACATCTTGAAACTTCCCATTGTTGGTGTCTAAAACAAAGCATAATTTTAAACATCAATAGTTTTTTGGCATGCCCTATGGGACCAATCTTAAAGTCTTTTTCAAGATCATATGAACCAAAGAGCTATGAGAATTCATAGCTATGGACCAGTCATCAGATCACAATCTACTACGAATCTAGATATTCTTTTGCCACCTTTGGTAATAAGTCCAAGAAGAAGAGCTAATCAGTTTGTACCAATACCAAGAGAAAATATGGGAGCCCCTATACCCCTAATAAATTATGTAGTTTGGGATACTGGTAGTCCTCTGATCCTCCCAGTGCCACCAGCTATTTGGGATCCTATCCCAGTGAATGTCCTAAAAGCTCTACC
Organism: Torreya grandis; assembly: GCA_037957365.1. Classification (NCBI taxonomy): domain Eukaryota; kingdom Viridiplantae; phylum Streptophyta; class Pinopsida; order Cupressales; family Taxaceae; genus Torreya; species Torreya grandis. The sequence goes on along the minus strand of JARHVA010002779.1, from coordinate 1,042,583 downwards.
CAAATTCAGTGGGAAAGACTCTAAAGGCCCTGGGGAACATCTTCAAGATGTATTAGATGTCTATGCTATACATATTGTCACACAAAAAAATGTGGCCATAAGATTATTAGCAGCTTCTTTTAAAGGGAAGGCTCTACAATGGTATCAGTCTTTGACCCCAAATACCATATCTACATGGGATCAGCTCAAAGATCTATTCTTTGAAAGATTTATAGAGAAAGGTGATAAGTCTTCTCTGTCACAGCAGTTAATCACCATTCAAAGGGGACCACAAGAAGCCATGAGTAACTTCAATTCTAGATTTCAAAAGACTTGGGATAGAATCCCATTTATAGCTAGACCATTACTAGGTATGGCCATAGTGTTTTACCTTAAGGCTTTGAATTCAGATATATCTGTTATGATTCAGTCACTTGGAGGACACACTTTGCCAGAGGCTTATGAATATGTGGTCAGAGTTGAGAATCATTTAGTAGATGCTGGAAAGTTACCTCCACGGCCTCCCATGCCCATGTTTCCATAAATTTCCTTGCCATTACCTCAAGAAGTTTCTAAATCTATAAGCCCACCTGTGTCTATGTACACTTACCCTCAACCATCTGCAAAAGAACCTATCCCTACTTAGTCATCTGAGATGGATGATATCAAGAATATCCTAAGGACATTTTCCAATGAGATGATCAATATAAAAAGACAACATAATACTTTCTCTAAGCCTCCATATCAAGGCTATCAAGGAAACATATTTTCATCTCAGCCAAACCAATATCAGGGTCCTGCAAGTCAAACTAACCATCAGCCAACAAATTAATTAGTTACAGTTCCCACACCCTCACAAACTATTCCTCCCAACTCAAATAGGGAGTTGGTTCCAGGGCAAAATAATTATGTGGATGATACTAATGCCTGGTGTTTCCCTTGCAATAATGCTCATGCACCTAGAGATTGTCCTATGGGTAATCTACAACAAAAGGTGGTGGAGCAAAGAAGAATGGATGGTCAGTTTGCAAGTTCCAGTGAAAATCAAGCCTACCAGTCTCTTGGTATGCAAAATTTAGTCTTAATGGCTCAGATGCAAGGGATGTCCTTGCAATAAGAGGAAGAAATAGCCCCAAAACATGCTTTGTTCTCATGGGTTGAAGATGAAGAATCATTTTTCTTGAATGAAGCATCTACCTCCAAAAAACCAGTGGTGCAATCTAATTATTACACCAAATCAAAGAGAAGGATGGTAAAATAGCCTAAGATTAAAAATAGTCAAATCATGGAGAATCCTCCATTTCAAGGACAAAGAAACACTGTTGTTAGACAAGAACTACCTCAGCCGATGCAAAATCAAGAGACTCCAACCCAGATTCAGGAAAAAACAAAGTACCCCTATTTTCAAAAAGCTCAAACTCTGGGACCAATAAATGTGGTGGATCAATTGAAAAAGACTCCAGCACAAGTATCAATATGGGATATATTGGCTATTCCTGAAAAGAAGACACTACTACAAGAAGCTCTGCAAGGCCAAGCAGTGCCCAAAGGTACTGTTACCAAAGAAGGACCTACTAGAAAAGAAAAGCTAAAAGATATAGTCCATCTACAAATAATAGCCCTAGTGAATAATATAGTAGAGGTAAGCAAGTCCAAACCGAATCCCTTCTATTTAACCCTAATAGTTGGAAAGAAACTGTTGCATAATGTGATGATTGATTCAAGGGCTAGTACCATAGTAATGCCCAAGCAGATAGTTGATGCTTTAGAGATTAAGTATGAACTACTCATTAAAGGGGTCATACAGCTAGATGGCAAAGTAGTAAAAACCATAGGGAGAATTAAACAAATCCAATTACAATTATATGCTTGTCTAAATATAATAATAAATCAAGATGTAGTAGTGATCGATATACCTCCTATCTTTAGCTTATGTTTTTCAAGAGACTTTACAGCCAAAATAAGGGGATATGTGTCCCTTGATTGGTCTCATCTCATCTTAAGAACCATATATAGTTCAAATATGCAGATATTGTCTAAACCATTATATAAAGATCACATCACTAATGAGCCCACTGCAAAGTTAGAGGCAACCCATGCCATATGAATAAAGAAGAGAGAGTCTTTGGTGAAGAGCTAGGTGAATGGACTGGGTATAATCAAGAAGAAGAAAATGATCATTTATTAGCTATGATGTAGAGTGACCCATATGGAAATTATGACTCCATTGGTCTAGGCACTTATGTTATACTTGATGAAGATCATAGAATTCCAAATGTTCTGGAGGAAGAAAAATCAAAAGATACCTCTTCTATTAATCCTCGGGTCTCTTATGAATTCCAGATTCCTAGTGAGAAATCACAAGCATATATTTTAACCCCTAATGAAGAAGAAATAATCTCTGACTTTCTTCTTAGCTTGTAAGATGATGAGGAGGAGCATGGACAACTCCTGGACCAATGATTTAAATGATTTGTTTGAAATCATTGAGTCTAGTTATACCATTTTTCAAGATAGCTGTGAAGTGGTTACAGATAAGCAGAACAACATTGAGCCTCAATTACATGTGCAAAATTAATGCAGTCCTTTAGAATTATCCTTTCAAGATATTGGTAATTTTGAAATTATTAAGAAGGATGCTCATGTAATAGAACTAGAGCTTGAAGTAGAAGAAATTAAGTCATTAATTGATTTCCTGGAAAGACACGCTAATATCAAGAGCAGATATTCGATGAGCTTCCAAGAACAAGAAAAGTCTATATATGTTGGAAGCATGTTTGACTTAGACTCACTTGAATACAGGCAATTCAATGTGGCATACATCGAGGGAAATTCACCAAAACCATACCTAATTCGATCACTTGTATGGCAACATAAGCTGGCTTGTCATGAAAGAGACTTTAGGAATTCTTCTTTTGATCTAGGAGGGAGATAAAGATGCTTCATTAATGTAGTTAGGTAGTTTCCCTTTTTGTATTGTTTTGTTTTTTTGCTTTGTTTTCCCATTTTCTTATCTTCCTACTTTTCTTTTAAATAAGTGTTCTTTGAACACGTAGTCAACAACTTAGAAATTTTCAAAATTTTCAAAAATTCTCCAATACATTGAATGTCTTCAAAATATTTAGAAATCCCCAAGGTACCTTGCATTTCTACTTGCATAACGTGTCTATCTCGTTTTTCCATAAAGATTGAGTAGGATCCGCTAATGGTTATCCAAGTTTAATGCCATTTTGAGACTTGGTAGGTCAATAAATAGCTCTTAGCAAGAGTTAAAGTTTACAAGTTCTCAAACATTCTTACATCTATGTGCAAAATATCCTGATACTTGCATTTTCTATGCTTAGTAAAATTGATTCAGCGAAAGTGTCTCTATTTTACAAAATTTCATACAAGTTACCATAGAGAAGGTACAAAGATGGAGGGGGCACAATCTTCACAACAAGGAGCTGGGATGTATGAATCCCTTGATAGGTTTCTTGCAAATAAATCATATGCTTCATCTCTCATGCAACCGTTGAAGAACTATCCATGGACCAGGTGTCCTGAAGCTGGCCCAGCAAGTGATTCAATGAAGATAAAGGATTATGCGGATGGCATAATGGATCCAATTCTTCATAAAGCCAATAGCAAAAATCTTAGAGAAGGGGAACATCAAAGGTGTCTTCAGAGAGCTAAAGTAGGGCAATATGAAAAATTCACCACGAGGATATGGACCTCACAATTGGCTCATTTCATTGTCCCAACTGTGCGTTCATGCCCTGACCTAGTCAAATTATGTGCAGACTTGCTCCGTGCACCTTCAGGCACCATTTAACGAGGCCCATTCACAATGTAAATCACACTACAAGTTATCAGGGATATGTTGGCCCTACGTCATGATAGTACAACTACATTTCCCACTGTGGCTAAGACGCAAAGGATGTGGGAAAATATCAACACTCAAACAAGGTTCTTGAGATTTGAGCTACAATTGGGTGATGATGACACTATGGTACCCACACTCCCTGCACTAAGAGCTCAATTCACATAGGCTAGCCAGGACGCATTTTCTATGATGGCTCTCAAATTTTGCATGAAGGATGATATGGTAGCGTATGTAGAATAAATGTCTATCTTTTTCATGCTTAAGACTGTTGACAAAACCTAGGAGTATACGCTCGACTTTTTTGAACAAATTGCTTTCTCGATGGTAGAGTAATTGGCTCATTTTAGATCAAAAGGAGTATTCAAGTATTCTTCATATTTGTTCCACCTCATGCTATTTCATAACTCTAAACTCTTTGCACAACATATGTATCTTAATATGTATGACCCAGATTTTGATCTCCAAAGGACCATTCCTGTGTCTGCATGGACACACATTTTGTCAAAGACTAGTGACCCATATGAGTTCTAGGAATTATTTGTCACTCTTGCCTTTTGTCATCTCAGTCTTGAACCAATTTTGAATAGATTATTCCCCAGTGTTTCAAATCTTCTGGTCAGTTGCCCAATCCCTTGTGATTTCTATTTTGGATCACACCATACCATTATAAGAGTCCATAGTTTTTATGGAGAACCAATATTGCTACCGAAGGTTTTGACTCTTAGATTAGCATTCCTCGAGGTCACCAGACAAGTATCCATAGTTGAAAATGAATTTGGTTTCAGGAAGAGAAAAAGAAAATTGTATGATCTTATGTGGATGACAACAAGCATGGGTTTGGAAACCAGAGATGCAGAAGTTGTGTTACTCAGAAAGCTAGGCCTTTTGGGTTTCCTTCTAGTAGAAGACAAATGGGTTTATGGCCCAAATGATTTCATAGCCTCTTAGGTAAGGAATCATAGGGTTGCAACCAGAATTGCGCATGAAGGTCACCCTTTTTGGGAAACTAGAAAAAATCCTAGGGAAGACAATCCTGGATTTTATGTTGAGTTAACAGACTTGCCACTTCCACAGAATAGGCCATAGGAGATATTCTATGTTAAGTAGAGAGAGTGTGATCCTAAATTCAAAATTACTTCTAGCTTAAGGAGAGCATTAAAGAATAAATTTTGGGATACTAAGAAGATAGAGGCCTATTGGAAGTATGGGAAGGAAATTTGTCAAACAACCCATTCTTTCAAAAATGTAGACATAGATGAAAGATGGGAAGAACTATGGGATGAGTGTCATCTCTCCCCTAAATCTACCCCAGAGATAGGTAATTTGCCTACACTGGGTGAAGGACAAGAAGCTAGGGCTAGGTCAAGCCATGAGTCACCAGCCTCATTGCAAACTACAACTGTAGCAACTATATCAGTTTGGCCTCAATCCCTCAGCACCATAGAAATGTAGAAAAGTGTGGTGCCTTCATCATCATAAGCTTCCCCATCGGCCCCGGTTGTAGATCTTCCTAGTTCCCCACAAGCCTCAGTGGAAGGAGTAGAAATACAGCCAAAAGAAGAGACACCCAAGAAGCAAAAGAGGGTGCAGTTTGAATTAGCTTCAGAGGAGGAGACAGAAACCACACAGTGCCAATTATAGGGTACTATAATTACTCCTCAGGTAAGTAATATTCCTTCCTCTCCTTCTCAGTCTATTTCTTCCCCTACCACTTCTGTCATTCCCATTTCTCACTTCGCCCCATCTGTGCCACCTCAAGCTTTAACATTACCTCATTTCTCCCCTTCTGCTCCCAAGAAACCTTTCCCTCAGATTACCCATAGCCAACAATTGGCTATTCAATATGGTCTTCCACAAGGACATCTTTTGTGGGTGGGCATATTGCCTCTCCTTCCACCTTCCAAACCCAAGCAGATCCTGATAGGAAGGCAAGGGAGGCCTGAAGAGAGAAGAAGAAGATTAAGGAGAATAAAGCTTTTGCTATGCCCCATTTGTAGTCACAATTCAACCCCATTTAGCAGCAATTGACGGTGACTCATTTGTCACCAAATGTAATAAAGCTAGCTGAGCAAATGCAGCTAGAGGATTATATGATGAATGCAGTAGCCATCGACACGTCACTCTTTGGGCCACAATACAAAGTTGAGCTACTGACAGAATCCACTTCTACAGTTACTGAAGATTATTTGAAGATATCAAGAAGGCTACAGAAGATGGAAGCTGAGTTAGCCAAGGAAAAGGCAAATTGTGACAGTTTGACCTTAGAGGTCAATAATAAAAATAATGAGGTAGAGAATCTAAATAAACAATTTCAAAATATTGTTTCTCTTCAGACTCACCAGGTAGTTTAGGCCCAAAATGTTTCTTTAAAGGCAGAGCTCACATAGGTAAAGGATGTAGTCACGACCCTTAGGCACGAAAAAGTAGCATTGCAAGAAAAGAGCGAGAAGCACCTATTGCAGGTTACCCAATTGCAACAAAAGTTGTTGGTTGAATAGAATAATGTTGTGGTCATAATAGCCTAATTTCACTCAGAGTAACAGAAAGCAACACAATTGACACTAGAGCTAGCCAGTAGGCCAAAGAGCGTCAGAGTATTAAGTCTGGTAAGGGAGCTATACAGATCCATGTGGAAGAGAATCTATTCAAAGATTATTTAGCTCAGGCCATCTCTTACCTTCCTGCTAAATGCACAAAAATTGTGCAAAAAAGTGGAGAGTTCAGTTGTAAATACTTTGGCTACAGTCTCTAAGAGAGTAATGAACTCAAAAATGTTGCTACAAAAGCTGTATGATGCAACAAATGCAACAATGTCAGTAGCAAAAATCAATGACAGAATGGTCACTGCCAAGCAGATGAATGAAGTTATTAGTTGCAATTTCATAGCCAATAGTTGCAAGGAACTTCTGGATGTCATGAAGAAAGGAATCAATGAAATGAAATAGCATGTTAAAGATCTAGTGCAACTAAGTTTTCCTTCTTCATTTCCTAATGACAACACCGTGCTAATGGTAGAAGAAATTGAACTTTGATGTTGACCAAATAGAAAAATCAAACATTTTTCTAGAATCTAAGGGATGATTCATCAGTCCCTAAAGTAAAAGCTATATTGGTTCCTATTTCCCAGCTTGAATTCAAATTGAAGGCTACGGTTCAAATTTTGCAACATTTTTCACATAAGGATAGTATTAACCTTGATTTAGCCTTTAATGAATTACAGAGTAAGCAAGGGTTATCTGATGAAGAGTGGTCTACCTACTAGATAGCATTGTTGAAGCTATAGTTTTGAATTTTTGATCTAGTAGGAGTCGTGGTTTCTTTTTGAGCAGGCTCAAAAGTCTTTTGGGGTCACTAGTAACTATAGAGTAAAAATTTACTCTACGTATCATTCTATTTTTCAGTTGCACACCACAAAATTTTGCCTTCGCATGCTGTGGTCTGAGATAGCGAAGTTTTGAAATAGAGTATGGGCTCTATTTTCCCTTTTTTGATTCATTTTTGTCTAAGTGTCAGGGTAAAGTGGAAGCTGACAAGTGTCTTCCTTTGAGGCATCTTTTCTCAAGTGGAAATGCCAAGTGTCATCATCTAAGGCACCTTTCATATTTTCTATGAGTCGGTTAGAATGTGCCACGTATCTCATAACGACTTAGTGGAATGCCCCAAGTGTCAGCATCCACAGTTACATATCGGCACCCACGTTTTATCTCTTTACAGCGGAAGAAAGGCTAAGTATCGAGATCAGGCGGAAGGTGCCAAGTGGCAATAATGGAAGGTCTCAATGTTGCTTTTCTAAAATTAGCAAAAGCTACCACATATCCTAGTAGAAGAGGAAAGAAGTCACCACGTGTCAGCATCCAGAACATGTTCAGTTCAACAGCTTAGTACAATCAACCAGTTCAAAGGAGCATCCCAAAAAACCAAAGGGTCAAGTGCCCTTTCGAAAGGCAATAAGGTGCAAGCAAACCATTCAAGTGGAGGCTTCTAGGTGTCATCTATAGAGCCCCTTTCTACTCCATTCTTAGAAGAAGCAAAAGATGCCACATATCTTCCTAGAAGTAATAGAAGCTGCCACGTGTCACCATTTGAAAGATATTCATTTTTCATTGCTGAATAAAGATTGTGGTGGGTCTCAGGTTTTATTTCAAAAAGTCTACAGAAGTTTTGAAGTGTCACCATCTGTAGGAGCCTAACATGTGTCCCAAATGTTTCCATAGTATAGCTAAGGAGCAATGGAGATTGCCATGTGTCCTTTGTTGAAGCAAGCAAAGATTGCCACCTATCCCTATTCCCCTTTTTAAAGTTACTCCGATAAGAGATGCTCTGGGCCTTATTTTCTTTCAAGCTATTGAAATTTTGAAGAAGCAGATGGTGACAAGTGTTAAAGGCAAAATGATTCTGAGCTAAGACATAAAAGAGTATAAGTTATGTGGAATGTTAGGTTCTGGAGCTAACAGCTTCACTGATGCAGACATGGAGGAGGTTGCTGAGTTACAGAGAAATCGGCGTCGGCAGCACAACCAACATCGGTCATCTTTAGTGCAAAGGACAATCGACATCAACAAGAGTTGGCCAATGTCGGTCACCTCCAGTCAAACAGTGACTGACATCAGTCGCCTATGCGGTTCCAGAACTGTTCATTGCACAAACAGTTAGTTTGTTGAACTAATTGTTTGCATGTAAAGACTATTTCGAGTCTTAAGTTGCGTGTCTAATTATTGTAAATTAGAAGTCTAAGTTATTGTTTAGTATGGGATCTATTTATAGACTCATTGGCATGTATTGTAATTAAAGATTAAGGCAAAAAAGAGATCCTTCCAATTGTAAGAACAGGTTGATCTGTAGGTTGTTGCAAGATCAGGAAGAAGTTCTACATGGTAAGTAAGATCATTTGAGTTGCAGCTTGTTGCAAGTTCATGGGAGATCTACTTCAAGTACTTTTGAGTGCTTGGTATTGGTAGTATTGTTATTGACTAGTTGGAGGTGAACAAAAACTCTGTGTTTGAGTTATTTGTTGTGACCATTTTTGGTAGAAGAGTGAACTCTTGAGGGAAAGAGATATGTACATCTGAGAGGTGTGGAAGATTGTGGCATATTCATTGTATTTCCTTCTGGCATGAGTATTAATACAAGATTGTGTATTGTCTCTCATATTCTGTGTCATTTGTGAATTCTAGTTACTTGTTAATTTTGGTATAATTTCGTGTTTAGTTGCTTATACAAGGTAATCATATTGTACTCTTATTGAGGAGTTGGATCCTGACAAGTGGTATCAAAGCTTTTGGTTGGGTTACTAACAGGGTGTATCAAATATGGTTAGTGTTTGTTGATTACAAGTCACTCACAGGGGTTTCTCTTTGAGTGGGAGTATAGCAATGGCAGAAGAAAGTAAGCTACGAATGGAGAAGTTTAATGGCAAGAATTATCAATTATGGAGGATGCATATAAAAGATTATATGTATCAGAAATATTTGTACTTACCGTTGGGTGGGGTTGCATGCAAGCCCATGGATATGAAGGATGAAGAATGGAAGGTTCTTGATCGAAAGGCTCTGGGATATATAAGGTTGAGCCTTGCATCGTCTGTGATTTTCAACTTATCACAGGCTAAGACAACAATAGAGTTGATGAAATCTTTGGCAAATTTATATGAAAAACCCTCAGCTTCAAATAAGGTATTTCTTATGAATCAATTATTTAATTTGCGAATGTTGGAAGGTGGATCTATTCATAGTCATCTTAGTGATTTCCATGGTTTGGTAAACCAGTTAAATTCAGTCAATATTGTTTTTGATGATGAAATTAAGGCTCTCTTAATCTTATGCTCATTACCTGAAAGTTGGGAGAGTTTGGTAATGGCAGTTAGTAATATTGTGTCTGCTTCAAAAATCTTAAAAGTGGATGATGTTGTGAGTGTAATCTTGAATGAAGAAATTCACAGGAAAAGCACAGGTGAATCATTAGGGAATGCTTTAAGTGTTGAAAGTAGGGGAAGGCAAAGAGAGAAGATCGAGCATGGGAGATCAAGGTCAAAGATAGGCAGGAGATCCAAGTCCAGGTATGGCAAAATAACCTGCTGGAAATGTGGAAAGCAAGGGCATGTAAAGAAAGATTGTTGGTTGGTTGAAGATCAGCAAGAAGGAAATAAATAAGTAGATGTTGCAGATATTGTTGCATAGAATGGTCTCGTATGTTCATTGGATAAAGTAGAATCTTGGGTTTTAGATTATGGTGCCTCTTTCCATGCATCCCCAAATAGGGAATTTTTTCATGAATATGTCCAGGGAGACTTTGTAGAAATTTATTTAGGGGATGGTAAGCCTTGTCAAATGGTTGGCAAAGGGAAAGTGAAGCTGAAATTGTAGAAGGGAAACACATGGGTGTTGAAAGAGGTCATGCATGTCCCAGTCCTGAACCGGAATTTGATTTCTGTTGGAAAGTTGGGTGATGAGGGTTACACAGTAACTCTCACAGCGGACTCTTAGAAAGTTTCCAAGGGTGCACTTATTTTAGCAAGAGGTAAGAAAGTAGGTACTCTTTATCTATCTACTTGTATTATTGATTCTCCTTCTAGTTTATCTACTTCAGCTGTAGATTTAAAGATGTGGCTTAATAGGCTTGGTCACATGAATAAAAAGGAGATGCATGTTCTTGAGTCAAAAGGTATGCTTTCAGATTTGAAAAGCATGGATCGAGATTTTTGTAAGCAACAGAAGAAAGTGACATTTCTTGACACTGGGTCAAAAAAGAAGGTGGTAGCTTCTATTCGAGGATCACAGTATTGTAGAAGGAAGAAATATGAAGTTCATGACAAGAATAGGAAAGCCTTGGTTTTCCAGGAGAAGATGACAGACAGAGATCAGTTCAAGGGGCTAAAGAATTTTGAGCAGAGCAAGGTTGATTTGGACAAGGTTTTGATCCAAAAGGAGCTCTCGGGTAAAAGTCATCACTCACAAGTAAAACACAGAGACCGATGTTAGTTAGAAAACTGACGTTGGCATCGAGACAGGGACCGACATCGACTATGTGTAGACTGACGTCGGTGACTCTGGACAAGTAAACACTGGTGTAGATCAAGGGGGAATCGACATCGACGATGAGGCAGTTGCATGGAACCGACGTCAGTCGGGTGCAGACTGAGATGTGATCGACATCGGTCACTAAGACAGATTTTGGGTAGACAACAAGCTGTCAAGGAGTCTCAAATGCCCATATGGAAGACTGAAAGGGTAAGTAAGCCTCAAATTCATCATTTCCCTTCTTTACACTACTTGTTCCTCACTGATGGTCAAGAACCAGGAAGTTATTAAAGAAGCAGAGCAGGTAGAATCTAGGAAATAGTGGGAGTTTGGCATGGATGAGGAATGTGATTCCTTAGAGGAGAACCAAACAGGAGTTTTTTGGTAGAGTTGCCAGCTTGAAGAAAGCACTGAAAGACGAATGGATTTTCAAGATAAAGAAGAGAAGGAATGGACACGTGAGACGAAAGGCCAGGGTATATGGTCTTGAGTAAGTTGCAGGACAATGGAGGTTTAACCATTGTGTTTACTTTACCAAGTTGGATAATATTAGCTACATTATCCTGTTACTGTATGTTGTACTTGTTGCAGGGTCACATATGTAGGGAGTTGTTGAACTAAAGGTAAAGTTAGTTCAGAGGTGTGTCATAAAGAATCTGGGAGCAACAAGATTCTTTGGCATGAGTGTGTTCTAGAGACATGGAAGGTCACAGGTTGATTTTGTCTCTAGATGATTGTCTAAAACCGGTTAGCACGTTGATGGTTGGATAGTTTTATGAACAGTGTCTTGATTCACATAATGAAGTTGAGTACATGTGTACTAAACCTGAGTTTGTCCAAGCAGTGGGAGCTGTCAAGAAGTTTGGAGCCAATCCAGGAAAGAAGCACTGGAGGGCAGTTCAGTGGATTCTCAAGTATCTGAGAGGGACCATTAGCAAGTGCACATGCTATTTAGGGTCAAGTTCTTCTCTACATGGGTTTGTAGATGCGGATGTGGTAGGTGATTTGGATGACAGGAGGTGCACCATAGGATTTATGGTGGTTGGTCTTCAAGATTGATCTTGAAGAGAGATACAAGCTAGGAAACGAATTAGATGATGTACAGGTACAGTTGTATCTATTTATCTCCAAGTGGGAGATTATTAGGTTGTGGAGCTAAAAGCTTCACTGATGCACACATGGAGGAGGTTGCTGAGTTACAGAGAAACTGCCATTGATAGCATAACCGATATCAGTCATCTTCAGTGTAAAGGGCAACTGACATCGGCAACAGTCAGCCGATGTCGGTCACCTCCAGTCAGACAGCGACCGACGTCGATCACCTATGTAGTTCCAGAACTGTTCATTGCATGAATAGTTAGTTTGTTGAACTGATGTTTGCATGTAAAGACTATTTCGAGTCTTGAGCTGCGTGTCTAATTATTTTAAATTATAAGTCTAAGTTATTGTTTAGTATGGGATCTATTTATAGACTCATTGGCATGTATTGTAATTAAAGATTAAGGCAAGGAAGAGATCCTTCCAATTGTAAGAACAAGTTGATCTGTAGGTTGTTGCAAGATTAGGAAGAATTTCTACATGGTAAGTAAGATCATTTGAGTTGCAGGTTGTTGCAAGTTCATGGGAGATCTACTTGAAGTACTTTTGAGTGCTTGGTACTCGCAGTATTGTTACTGACTGGTTGGAGGTGAAAAACAACTTTGTGTTTGAGTTGTTTGTTGTGACCATTTTTGGTAGGAGAGTGAACTCTTGAGGGAAAAAGATCTGTACATCTGAGAGGTGTGGAAGATTGTGGCATCTTCATTGTATTTCCTTCTGGCATGAGTATTAATACAAGATTGTGTATTGTCTCTCATATTCTGTGTCATTGGTGAATTCTAGTTACTTGTTAATTCTGGTATAATTCTATGTTTAGTTGCTTATACAAGGTAATCATATTGTACTCTTATTGAGGAGTTGGATCCTGACATGGAAAATGCCACGTGTCTTCGACTGTTGCTACGAACATGACAAGTGTCGTCCTTCGGTGTCTCTTGAAGTAATAAGAAGATTTTTAGGGAATTGACTAAGTGTCCTCTTCTGTTTGATAAAACAGAGCATCCTGCGTATCTATTTCAGCAAGCGAACTGCAGGGAAACAAAGAGGGAAACTCAGAGAGAGTTATTTCCAATTGATGGAGCAGTTCACTAGGTAGATATTTGGAGCCTGCAAACATTGAAAGCACCATCTGTTTGTCCCCTATGAGATAAAGGCAGGATAGACAATTGTGTGGCTAAGCAGGTGATGGAATGAGAGATTCAAGCTTGGGAGGAGGCAGTAGAGATGAATCAACATGCCACAGTTAGGGCAACCACCCTGCTCTAGCATGGCCCTTCTTGACAAGACCAGAATACATCCAAGGCATTGAATGCGCTAAATGGGTCACTCCATGGGACAAAGTGCCAAGCCTCCCTCAGGCCTCTGTATAATGTAATCTCTTGTATCATTTGGAGGGAACTCGAGGCTATAAAGAGGAGTGTAGGGATCACCAAATGAAGGAAATACTGGGGGAGGGAAATTTTTGAGAAAGAATTATTGTAATGCGTCTAGACTTTCTAGAGCTATGACTAAGTAATATCATTTGCTTTTGTCTCGTTTTCTTGAGTTGAAATGTTTATATCACTGTACGTGTTTCTGCGCCTTTTGTATGACTGAAAGATTCAAATAAGAAGATTGAACCCTATGCCTTTGTTGATATTATCTGTGTCATTTGCAAAAGTAGTTTAGACTGTAGATTTTTGAAACCTTTCGATGAGGGGGACCTTTTTGATCAGGAATATCATTTGCCTTTATTCTATTTTCTTAAGTTGTAAATTTTATGTAATTGTGCATGTTTATGTGCCTTTTATGTGGTTGGATAATTAATGAGAAGACAGAGTTATGTGCCTTTGTTGATGTTTCTTGTATCATTACGAAAGTAGTCTAAGCTGCGAGCCCCTGTTTCTATTGTTTCTATCTTTTACATTGATCATGCCCCGTCTACTCTTTAATGTAATTGAATCTTACATATAGTTTCACTGTGCTTAGGATTAAGGATCAAAATTACATTTAGGCGCATTGCCATAGTTAGATTTTCTTTCTTTGCATTTGCGTTTTTCTTTAATTTCCTATCCCTTTTCCCCCCAACACTTGATTTAAAGAAGAGACCAGCTTCTTAAAAATCTGGAGGTTGTTTCAAGTCGCATGTCCCACATCTTGAAACTTCCCATTGTTAGTGTCTGAAACAAAGCGCAATTTTAAACATCAACAGCACCATAGGAAAATGGTCAAAATTAATTTAGCATATGGGAGTTCAAGTATTAGAATAATCTTTTGGAAACAGATTGTAAATATGCCTCTACCACTATTGAACTGCTTATTTGATAAACATAAATAATATTAGTGCATTAATGCTCCATCACTTTTATAAACAAGCATTTCTACTGATTGTCTACCGCTCCATTAGAATTTCCTAGATGATCCTCTTCAACGTTTCTATATGAAAGTAGAAAAAAATAATTTTATCAAGTATCATGTTTATGTAAGTTCATTTACAACACATAGTTATGTCCTAATCTTTTTATCCCCTATCCCCTAGTTTTCTTTTACACGTGTATCTTCTTATAGATCTCAAATGGATTAATTTTCCATCCATAATATCTATAATGAATTTGCTCAAATGGTTTTAGATTTCCACTTACACAAATAAAAGAGCGGTATTGTGAGGTGAAATAGGTCATCGTATCCTTGTAAGGATAGGATTTTTAGACTATGTTCTCTTAAGAAAGTGAAGAGTGAGGCTCATTGCACTTTTAGGGCTTAAATTTGAAATATGGGGGAATAATATATTTACAGAGATTCTAGAGTGTCTTTCTCCATTTTTCTACTAACCCTTCCAGTGAGTTATTGAGAATGTAAACTGTCCTACACGTGCTATATACATTAGTACAAAAAGTTGTAGACGAAGCATACAAAATGTTTCAAAATGGAGAATGATTTGAGAAAAACTGGTTTTTTTTAACCTAGTGGATGACATTGTGGGATTATTACTCTCTCTCTCCATCTACTACAAATCTATTTATTAGGATTTCTACCTCCAAAAAAGAGTTTGAAGGTGAAAGTGGGCTTAATTACCAATCATTATATTTTTTAAACATTTTTCAAGGCCTTTTGTAGAAACTCATTTTGTGCATATCCTGCAATCATTACAGCCCATAAGATCACATTTATTTGAGGCATTTTTTCAAACAGTTCATGTGCAGTATGTATGCTTCAACATTTTTCTTACATGTGAACAAGGGCACTTGAAATTTTTGATTATGCTTTGATGGATGCCCATGCCATATTTCAAAGCTCCCATTTTGGAACAGTCTAGGAGATGGAAAAGGCTGTGGGTTCTAAAATTACACTTACCAATTGGATAAAGGATCAATTTTCAAAAACATTATTTCAGTACTTTTCTATGACTGATTCTGCTAATAATTATTTAGAAATTTATATCTTACATAGATGTAAGCTCTTATAGTCCAACCCAAAATTTTGATTACACCAATAGATGGATTTTTTAAAATAGATTTGAAACAATATAATTTGGCATTTTGTGGTTTTATAACTTCTGATATTTATAAGACAGTTTTTAAATGCAAACAAAACTGGAACCCTCTTAAATGTACCTATAAAAAATAGGTTACTTAATCATGTGGCCTCATTGATTCTACCATCAAATAGCAGTCGTAGTCTAAAACAGAGTATGCATACAAATAATTATGTAATAAACGAAGGACTCATTGATCATACCATCAATGACCCAAAAAAAATACATATATCAAAAGTGGGGAATAAATAACCAAATCTAGGAATCGATGACAAGAATAAATGGGAAGAATGGTAGTCAAAATGGTACCTAAGTTAGGTTCAACGCCTCTGCTCGGTTTGACGCCCCTACTCAGTTCGACGCCCATTCTAAACCATAATATGCATTCTTTATTGTAGAAGAACACAGATCTTACAGTATGCACATAAAAGTTAATGAGGGAATTTTGAAGAAACTATTTTTCGTTATAGAGCGGTAATTGCTCTTCCATTGTTACTAATTAAGTTTCTCTATACAAGTGCCTGGATTTTTAATCCCTTTCTGTAGTACTTGGTTCATAAATCCTTGCATGAACTATGTTTATAAAAAAGAAGTCAAACTGGTATATTATTTATGGTGCCCTCAAATGGCTATAATAATTTATTTGAGCCAAGCATTCCTCTTCCTTCATAGAATGTTGAACAATTTTTGGTGACATAATGTTAGACTATGCTTGATAGTGGGTGAACGACATATCTCTTTCCACTTTAGTGTGTAAATCAAATTGTTCGAACTAATAATAAGGCACTCATTACTTTCATAGAGAAATTACTTTGGAAGAGAAAATTGAAAATAAAATTATAGAAACAATAGACATAGCAAACATTTCAATGAACCTCAATGGTGACAAGTGAAAGCGTAAATAAGTCTCTAAAGTTTTTTCATTTCTTTTTAATGTGATAAAAAATAAATCTTACATATGTATTTAATTATTTCCTATCTAACATCATTTTTAGGTGGAGAGTGTCCAAGATCGCAACATGTGGTATATTCTTTTACGAATTGTGAGCTACCCTATGGTTAAAATGGCTTCTAACTACATATATTATTCTAATAAGTTCTAAGTGAATGAGATCATGCCACATGGTATGATCTTGGGCCTTCAAGAGTGTTTGGTAGTTATGCTCTCATAGCTTCTTTTGACATGTTTCAAATTAATGATATGATGACATGTGGATGGTCTGCATTAATCCAGACTCTTCATGGGCATGTTTGTACACTAATATACTTGGCTTTGAGTGAACGAGATAACATCACGTGGCATGATGTAGGTTCTTAGTGGTTCTTTGAACATAAACTTTTGAGCCTTACCTTAGCATGCTTTGGGTTATTTTGATGATGACATGGACGACCATTGGCAACCCAAAAGATTCAAATTTTTGTCTGTGTACCTTTGACAAATATACTCCAGGTTAATGAGATTTTTCCATGTGGATGGATCTCTTTGATCTAGGGCATTTGAAAAGTTGATGTTGTATTTGAACTTATTAGGTAGAGAGTGTATGAAATCATGACATGTGGATAGTCATCGTTAATTCTAGAAACTTATGATTTATGACAATGTACTTGGAGCGAATGAGATCATATCATGTGGTATGATCTTGGGCCTTCAAGAGTCTTTGACATTTCTACTCTTGTACCTTATTATGATAGGTTCTAGATTAATGAGATGATAACACGTGAACAATCCACATTAATCCACAATCTTCTAGGAAATGTCTATGCACTTCAATATATTTAGCTCCGAGTGAATGGGATATTTCCATGTGGCATGATCTTGGGTCCTCAAAGGCTATTTGAACATAATTTTTTTGCTTTGATTTAACAATATCTGGGTTACTGTGATGATGACACATAGGGAACCTTGACAACCTAGAAGACTTCGAATTTCTATCTTTGTACCTTCGATAAATATAATCTTAGTTGAGGAGATTTTGCCATGTGGTTGATTCTCATTGATCTAAGGCCTTTTAAATTTTGATGTTGTATTTCATTTTAGTAGGCAGAGAGTTTCTAAGATCGTGATATGTTGTACATGCTTTTGTGAATTGTGAGCTATTGAGATTTCTCTACTTACACAATCTTACGAATCTAAGTTCTTATGAATTTTGACTGTGTATAATCTTCTGACAAGTCTCAAGTGAATGAGATTATGCCACGTGATATGATCTTCAATCTTTAAGAGTTTTTAAAAATTCTAATCTCATACCTTCTATTGACAGGTTTTGTATTAACAAAATGAAGACACGTAAACAATTTTTTTTAATTTAAAATGTTCAGATATGTGCACTTCAATAAACTCAACTCTAAGTGAATGGAATATAACCCTGTGACATTGTCTCAAAGCTTCATACACTATTTGAACATATACTTTTATGCTTTGCTTGAAGAAGATCAGGATTACCATGATGATGACATGTAGGCAGCCCTTAACAACTTAAAAGACTTCAAATTTATGTTTTTTTATCTTTGATAGATATACTTCGAGTTAACGAGATTGTGTCACGTCAATGACTCTGGTTGATGGGCCTTTGAAAAGTTGATATTTTATGTTAACTTGTTTGGTAGAGAGTGTCTAACATCGTGACATGTGGACGATCATTGTTAATTCAGGAAACATAAGTTTTCTGATAATGTACTTCCCTTCCGCAAGGTCTGGGTGAACGGGATGGAAACACATGGATGGTTCGCGTTGATATGGAAAAAATCAAAGATACATATATGTGTTGTGCTTATTTTACCCTAAATAGACAAGATAGTTCCACCTGTCACAATTTTTGGAGCTCAGGGAGCCAAGCACTCTGAATGCTCTTTGGGAAATGATCGGATCTGAGTCGTTATAATGTCGTCACGTGGATGATAGTCGTTAATCCAAAAGTTTTAGAATAATTTAAATATCAATACAGTCATGTTAAGCTCCGGATAAACTAGATTGAGACATTTGTCTCAATCTCGCTCTATATAAAATACATGAAAATTACAAGCCTGAATAACTTCATTGTCCGCTACGAGTACCCGGGATGCTAACACACGGAAAGATATTCGATATTTTGATGTATTTGATAAAAAGAAAATCTGTTAAACCATTAATGGAATAGAACAAAAATACCATGCAATAAGAAAGAAGAAGATATAGCTGAGCCAAATGCAAGTCGATTACAGCTTGTTAAGTATTTATAAGTTTAATTGAACAACCTCACGTAATTGTAAAGATTAAGAGAATGTGCAGGTCTGCATTATTTGGCATTAAACATTAATGAATTTTTTAGGAATACTTTAATACTGGTTATCACGATTCACGGCTTTACCTTCAGTAATGTAATGAATGTAAATTGGCATGGTCATGGTTATTAGTTGTGATAAGGGACATGTTATTTTCGATTAAATATAAAAGAATAATGATGAGCTTGTCAATTTTAATTTAATTTTTATGTTTTTCAAATTAAAGATATTTAAAGTTGAATTAAATATATGGGAATATATTTTAATTATATTAAAGGAATAGGTCATTATTTGTGTATTAAACTATAATAATATTTAATAATTGTCATTTTAATGCATATTTCAAATAATTTGATTGGTTAAACAAAAACTAAGTAATTGAAAAGTCATTTTATTACAAAAATGAATCCCTTAACTCTGTTTTAATAAGGACTAATAAAAAAATATGCGAATATATCTTCAAATATGAAGGTTTAAAGAGAAACTTAGTAAAGACAGAAAAGAAGTGGTTAATCTTGTCATTAGATATTTTATGTTAAATTTTAGAATTAAATTAATTAAATGTCATTTATAACATGTATTTAAGAGGATATGTGTTTTTTTGAGGATTTACAAAAATTATCTTAATCAAATTATATAATTAAGTTGTCCAAAATTAATAATTATTTATTTTTATTTGATAGGTTAAAATATTTTTTATTGGAGTTACGAACTGGTACTAGGACACAATAAGGGGTGAGATCCCCGTAATATGAAAATATACTAATGAGACAAGGAGAAAAAACATGAACCAAATCAAGAAAGACACCTCACTAAAGGAAACACACCTCAATGGAGATAGACATATTAACAACTTAAAAACCATCATTCAGCGGAAAATAACAACATTACCTAAAACCAATTTGAATTCACAAGTCCTCAGGCAATCCTCAGTAGAAAAGATATAACAAAAGTGGAAGGTTGATAGAGGAGGCACAAACAAGTTCTCATATGTAAGCAAGGGCTTGTCTTCTCTCACGTCAAGTAAGGAGGTCTTTTATCATCCACCAAAAGCCTTTTCGTACCAAATCTTATACCTCAAGTAGTATTTCTACCTTAGATCTTCTACCATTCTTCTTAGAAATAATACTAACATCATCTTTGAATTCGTCTAACCACAAAGAGAAGAGATTGCATAATACAAATATTTGTTCATAAACAATTAATAAACTATAATATAATCTCATTTGAGACCATATAATTATATTACTTAATATTAATAATTTACATTTATAACCGCTAAATAACATTAAAATTATTATTTAAGCATTCAACCCCATTAAACCATGTATATATTTTTATTAGGGTTTCAAAACATAAGGGTGAAAATACATTTCATAAAAGATGACGCGTGACCATTTGTAGTTTTAGTTAAATAATAGTGCTACCTATGCTCAACTTTATCGTGTTGGTTTAATTAAGATAGGTTATTAAATGGATTTGTAGTCAATTTTATAATTATTGATTGTCAATATCAAATATTATTAATTAATGGATTTTACAATGGACATTTTTATGATTTTTATTTAAAAATAAATTAAAATGATGTATTGCAATAATATGTAATAATTGTCATATCAACTCTTTTTAACCAATGGTAGATTATATAAATTATCTTTTTAATATTTTGTGGCAAAAAATTAAATATAATAATTAATAATAATATTTTATTTTATTTTTATCAATAGGGGATGGTGTCATTCTATTACTACGTGGGCTAGGGGAAACCCTAGCCGAGATCTTCTATTTGTTGTGTATGTTCGTAGGGGTATGTGGGGTCGATTATTGTGGTGTTTGCATGGGGGACATGCTTGCTCTTGGCATTGCATGCTGTTTTTTTTTGGATTGCATTGCTAGTAGATGGTTCTCCCTTTCTGTTGGTTCCTACATGGCTATGTGGGAGTTATCTCTTTCTTTTTTATATTTTGGAGGCTCTATATTGTACCTTGGGTTCTTGGGAGATATGGATTCTATTAATCCCCTAATGCATGAAAAGTCCATGAATAATTTAAACATGCTTTCGATCAGTGAAGGTTCCTCTTCAGAGAAAGTTTTTTTTAGAATTAAAAAAGTTAATGGATGCCTGGGGAGAAGACATAAGCACCCAATTTTTGTTATCCAGCCGAAGTCTGTTGAGGAAGACATTGCCTACTTAACCAATCATGATCTGATTTGTAAATTCATGGCGATCCATCTCTCATTCCCAGTTTTGGAATCTTGGGCCTGGAAGGTTTGAAATCCAGAGGGTGAGATGGAGATAAAGTTGGCAACCAACAATTATTTTATTGTTGTGTTTACATGCATGTCAAACCAAAATAGGGATTTTGAGGGTGGGCCCAATTTTTTTAATCAGATTGGACTGTTCATGAAACCCTAGCATGTGGGTTTCAATTTCACTGAAGAGCTCCCTATGCATGTTCCATTTTAGATTCATCTTCCTTTGCTCCATATGATTGTTGTGCTTCTTAGTAAGTTGGTCCACCTAGTTCAATAGATTTTGGATCAAAAGGTAATTACATATGCTCATGTTTATGTTGAAATATATTTAAATAACACTCTGCCTGATTCTTTGGAACTATGTTTTGGATCCGCTTCTTGGATTCAATAGCTATATTATGAAACTCTCCCATTCAGATGTCGTTTATGCCATGAGTATGGATATCTACAAAGGAAGTGTCATTATTTTTATTGGGAGGCTAAGGTGGCTAACATGATTCCCATTTTAGATCCTAAGACCGATAAGGAGAAGGCTCTCATGTTTGTTGATGGGGTGGATAAGGAGGGCTTCATCCCAATCAAGCCTCATTATAAGGGAAGGGGCCTAAAGAGAACTCTGAAAGACAAGCAAATGATGGAATTTGTAATCATTTTGATGCTCTAGAAAACTTAGCTCAAAAGGAGGGAATTCTGGATTATTTATCAATTAGTGTTGGATCATTGGGAGTGGAGTTCTCAAAGGATAAAGGGAATGACCTTTTGAACTTGCCAATGGGAGAAGCGCAAGTTGAGCCTATGATTATAGATGGGCCATCACAGAATTTAATTGACCCTAAACCGTGTGGGTCGTTGGTCCTACAGGAGGTAGTAACCTTGGAATATTCAGCTCCTTCTCTACTAATAGAGGCTCTAGATACTGGTAAGAATAGTAGAACCATACAGGTTTTGGGTTTGCAGTCAAAGTCTCTTAAAAAGGGGTCTTTGAAGAAGACCTCCAATGTAGGGCACAAGGACCTAAAGAAGGTTAAATTAACTTGTGAGAATTTGGTGGAATCGAGGTTAGTGAAGACCATTGACTCCCACTTTTCCCACTCTCAAAAATGATTGTAATTTCATGGAATGTGAGGGGTATGAATAGAATTCCTTGACAAATTCTATTTGTGAGATTATTAGTGTTCATTATCCTGATATGGTTTTTCTTCAAGAAACCAAGTTATCTATGGATTATATGTTGAATCATGCTTCCTATATCTAGTCTCGTGGCTTGTGTTAGTGTGTTGGGACTCATGTCAATTCAGGTGGCATGGATTGTTATTGGGATCTAATAAAGATTCCTTCTCTTGGGTGGTTCTCATGCCATTCTTCCTTATCTATGATATCTTCTAGTCTAGATTTTGCTAAAACTTGCCTCTTCACTAATGTGTATGATCCTTCTGATTTCATTGGTAAAGTTCAGTTGTGGTCTCATGTTAGATATATTTGGTCTCTAGCTCCCTTGCTCCTATGGGTTGTAGTTGGGGATTTTAATATGGTTATTTGTCTTGAGGAAAAATCTGGCAAGAATGCTAGGCTTGATTCTTCTTTTTGCCTTCTAAAGGATAATATAGAGCTCCTAAATTTAGTTGATGTAAATCTGAATAATGGGAGCTTCACTTGGAATAACAGGAGGTTTGGTGATAACACTATTTATAAGAGGCTTGATAGGTTTCTTGTATCTTACTTTTGGGTTACTGATAGGTGGACTACCAGCTCTGAGATTTTTGATTGGAAAGGGTCAGATCATTGGGTAATTAAGATTTTTATTGTTTCATTCAAAGCTTCTAAGAATCCATCCTTTAAATTCCAATTAATGTGGTTACGAGACCCCTCCCTTTATGATCTATTTAGTGGTTGGTGGTTACAAGGAAATCTAGATCATGGTAGAGCTATGTATTCATTTTCTAAGAGGTTACAATATGTGAAGTATAGGCTCAAGAAGTGGAATAGGCAATGTTTTAGCAATCTTTTCCTCAACAAATTGTTAGTCCAAGCTGGTTTGGATACCATTACCCACCAAATCTATGATCATGGTCTTATTGATGAGTTGTTCAAGAAGGAGGTTGTTCCTATCAAGGAACTTGAGGAATGGGAGTTGTGTGATGAGATCTTCTAGAAGCAAAAGTCTCATGTGGATTGGCCCTAGGAATGGGATCACAATCCTGTCTTTTTCCATAATTTTGTCAGGGCTAGAAGGATTTGAAACATTATTTTATCCCTGGTGTCATTGGAGGGGTGTAGCTTGTCTCTAGGGGTGATATTTCTAAGGAGGATTCTCGCTTCTTTTCTAAGCTTTTCACTGAGGACTCTCTTCTAGCCTATGGTGAGGAGAACCTTATTTTAGATTGCATTCCTACCTTGGTCTCTTATGAAATGAATGAAGATCTTATGTTCCCTATTTCTCTATCTGAACTGGAAGAGGTTGTGTTCCAAATGAAAAAATGTAAAGCCATAGGCCTAGATGGCTTTCCTATTGAATTATTTTAGGAGTTTTGGGAGGCTATCAAATTAGACCTTCTTGAGGTGGTTCAGGAGTTGCATTGTAATAATAAAATGTTGTAGGCTTTGAATTCTACTTTTTTAGCTCTTATTTCCAAGAAGGAGGGAGCTAATTGTTTGGACCACTTCAAACCTATTTCTCTTTGTAATGTGGTCTACAAAATCATTACCAGTTTGATTGTAGATAGGCTTAAGCCATGGCTTCACTCTTTGATTTTTGAATAACATGGTGGTGTTGTTGCTGGTAGGCAAATCCTATATGGGGTTGTGACAGCTAATGAGGCTATTCATTTTATGGTGAACTCAAGGAGAAATCCATTTTCATCAAGCTTGATATGGCTAAGGCTTATGACAAGGTTAGATGGACCTTCTTGCAAAAATTTCTTCAAGCCTTTGGATTTGGTAAAGCATGGACTGATTGGGTAATGAGTTGTGTTATCATCTTCCTTTTCTATCCTTATTAATGGTGAAATTTTAGAGTTGTTCGGTGCTTCCAAGGGTCCCCACTAGGGGGATCCTCTTTCTCCTTACATATTTATTATTATCATTAAGGGGCTTTAAAGGTTTATCAAATAGAAAGATTACTTAGATTCTCTGATTTTAAATTGATTCTCTCCCACTATCTTATCTTGGGATCCCCATCTTGGTGGGGCCTCTCCCTCAAGATCTTTGGTAGGACATTTTGGATAAGCTTCTTAGCAACGTTTGCCACTACACTTGTTAGTTCCTTTTGATGGTTGGTTAGGTGACTCTTTTAAAGTTGGTTTTTTAGGCTCTTCTTATTTACAGATCTTTTTTTTAGGTTACTCCCACATGCTTGGATAAGGAGTTTGATTCCCTTTCCCATAAATTTTTATGGACTAGTAATTTGTCCTCTTCAAAATGGATCCTTATGAAGTGGGACTCTATGTGTAGACCAAAGCAAGAAGGTGGTGTTGGCCTCAAACTCGTAGGTTTGAGTAGACAGTATTTCGTTGCCAAATTATATTGGCATTGGTGTACTTTTTAGTATAAATATTAGGCTCAAATTCTCACCCTCAAGCATCTTCTAGATGTGAGATCTGTGGATGTCCCATGGTGTAATCTTTCAATGAAAGGGTCCATGATTTGGGAGACTCTCGAAAGAGGGGTAAAATTGATTAATTAGGGTCTATTTTGGATTTATAATAGGGCCTCTAATACTTTATTATGGCATGATTCATGGGATGGGCATCCCCCCATCCTGACAGTTTTTCCTCATTTACAACCTCTATGTGACAGTTTTATTGCTGTTGGATGGAATAAGGTGGAGGATTTTAAAACGACTCAAGCTTTGGGTCAAATGGAGGTGATGTACTAGAAGACTATATAGGAATGGCCTCCAGGTGGCATTGAAGAGGCTCATCAAGAGCTTGCTAGGATTTTGGCTAACAAATTGTGTAATTCCCTTCCTAGGAGGGATATTCTAGCCTGGGGCCCTGATCTATAAGGATGTGTTTTTGTTGCCTCAGGATTCTTAGAGCTGGATAGACAAATGTATGGGAGGGTGGGCGTTCCTTGGTGGAAACAAGTTAGGAACAAATTTTCCTAGCCTAAATGTAATTTTTTCTTATGGATGGTGGTTGAGAATAGATGCCTCACCTCGGATAATTTTTGGAGGAGAAGCTTCCAAGGCCCTTCTATCTCTATTCTTTGCAACGGTAGTGAGGAGGATTCCCCTCACTTTTTCTTTCAATGCCCTTTTGCTAGGGAGATTTGGCACCTATGGTGGGAGGATTGGAACCATAATTGTGTTCATGCCTCTTCGTTGGTTGATTTTTGGACTACTATGGGTAGAGCTCCTGCTCATACCTCTTTTCTTAATATTGCCTAGATTTTTGGTCCTACTTTTTTTATCTGGAATATGTGCTTGGAAAGGAATCATAGGATATTTCAAGATGTGTATATGATGGTGGGCCAATTATGGAAAAATATTCTTAGTAGGGTCCAGGGGACCATTTTTATGAAATGTGGCATGTCTAATATTGTGAATCCTAGTGATGTGAATATCATAAGGAACTTGAGGCTAGAGATTGATGGGATGCATTTCTCTATTGGTAGAAGACCTTGTCATACTAAGCATAAAAATCAAAGGGATGGTAGGTGGATACCCCCACCTAGCGGTATCCTGAAGGTGAATACTAATCGTTCTTCTAGGGGGAATCCTAGACATGCAGGGATTGGTGGTATTGGCAGGGATAGTGGAGGTGGCATTGTATTTATCTTTTCTATGTATAAAGGGAAACATACCAATAATGTTATGGAGGCCTTAGCAATTCTTTATGTGGTGGAAAGAGGAGGCTCTCTTGGTTGGAGGCAGAGTATTTGTGAATCTGATTCACAGATTGTTATGGATATGTTAAATAATCAAAGGCTAGAGGGAGCTAGTTGGCAATTGGCTTTGGTGGTTAAGCAGGTTTTGAGCTTGTGTACTTCTTTGGAGTTTATCTCCTTTCATCATATTCCTAGGGAATAGAATAGAGCAGAGGACTGTTTGCCATGTGGGATTCAGAATATGAGGAGGGGTGGGATGCCAGTGATTGGGGCCACTTGCCTCCATATTCTGTAATGGCTTTGAAAAGATTTTTTTGGAGAACAATAATAAGTAATTGGTTTGATACGAAATTCCTTTGGAGTTCCTTTGATGCCTTTTGGTTTTTCTGTAATTCTTTAATTGCTTCAATAAAAAATTACTCACCTTATTATTTTTTTTAAATAATTTTCAAAAATAAAAAATTTATTTAATATAAAAAATAGAATATAATGCACCTTTCAAAATAATGTTTTAGAAATATAATGCACCTTTCATGACTTAGAAGCTTAAAAACGTAAAATGAACCATGAAATAATGTTTCGGTACCTAGCATAAAAATAAAACATTATTTCATGGTTCATTTTAGGTTTTTAAGCTTTTAAGTCATGAAAGGTGCATTATATTTTTAAAACATTATTAGTCCTTTTGATATAGGAATTATTTTTCAATTAATTGATTTTTATTTAATTAATCATATATATATATATATATAATTAATGATTAATTAAATAAAAATCAATTAATTGAAAAATAATTCCTATATCAAAAAGATTAATTGATTTTTATTTAATTAATCATTTTATATATATATATATATATATATATAAAATAAAAATCAATTAATTGAAAAATAATTCCTATATCAAAAGGACTAATAATGTTTTAGAAATATATTGCACCTTTCATGACTTAGAAGCTTAAAAACCTCAAATGAACCATGAAATAATGTTTAGGTAGCTGTATAAAAATAAAACATTATAAAACATTATTTCATGGTTCATTTTAGGTTTTTAAGCTTCTAAGTCATGAAAGGTGCATTATATTTCTAAAACATTATTAGTCCTTTTGATATAGGAATTATTTTTCAATTAATTGATTTTGATTTAATTAATCATTTTATTTATATATATAAAATGATTAATTAAATAAAAATCAATTAATTAAAAAATAATTCCTATATCAAAAGGACTAATAATGTTTTAGAAATATAATGCACCTTTCATGACTTAGAAGCTTAAAAACCTAAAATGAATCATGATATAATGTTTAGGTACCTAGCATAAAAATAAAACATTATAAAAAATTATTGTTGGTCTCACGGAAGCTTGAATAAGAGTGCAGTTTATCTTCGTTGAGCATCAAATTTATTTTATGCATTTATAATCCATTATAAACAAGTTTTGAATAACTATAAACATATTTATGTAAAACACATTCTCGAATAAATGTTAATATAGACAAATAAGCGATAGGTAAAAAGGTTCAAAAATAATTTAAAAACTTATGACTAATAAATGCATACGACATAATAGGTAACATTTACGAGAATTAAGATGAGATAATAATTTATAAATTTGGGTGAAAACAAATGTTAGGTCATTTCAAGTTGGAAGCATAAAATAAAGTATAACTAACAGTTTCCCCATGTTGAAAGTTACGTGGGAATGGATATAGTTTTTTATTTTGTTAAAGTTGGTTTTGTTAAAAAATGAAATGTAAATATATTTTTTTTATAGAGGTTAAAAAAAACTGTACAATAAAATATAAAGGAATATTTAATCTATATTATTATGTGTATATAATATAAATAATTGTATAATATAATTATAATATAATATATTAAATTATAATATGATATGTCAATTATTATAATACATTATAATATTATTAGGAGGAAGAGAAAGAATAGAAGGATTTACATAAAACAAGCTTATAGAGAATGAAAATCAAAGACTCTTATAATCCTTGCAAACTTCTTTCATTCTTAATGAACAATAATGGAAGAAGCATTTTCCAATGACTTATTATTTATAGGTAACATAACATTTTTTTTTAAATTATCATCATTGTTCATTAAAAAAAACAATCAAAATAAATTGACATTTATAAGTAGAGGTTAAGTTATGGAAATAAAAGGTAAATGATGTGTTTTATTTGGTATTTTTACTTAAAATTTCTAAAATGCATATGAAATTATAAAAAGTTTTATTGGTGCTTTTCATAATCTTTTAACTAAAGCATTCCTCTAAATTTTACATCTCATTAAATTTACAATGCTTGTTTCTGCAGATAACTTGAAAGTTATTATTATGAAATAGATTTGTGGTAGAGGAGATTATCTCAAAATATCACACCACCATACTACTAACTTAAAAAAAAAATACAATTGTTGGTATGATACCTTCTGCACCCACTGACACCTTCACAACCATAGTGGGCTCCTTACATCCCACCTCCACCTATCCACAATTCAAATTGATATTTTTGTGAGAATTGTTCTTCCAAGTAGATTTGAGAGCTTCTTGAATCCTCCTCCACCTCCTTGTTGACTCTACTATCTACACAACTCCCAACTCAGCTTTCTAATTACTAAAGATTGTTTCATTCATGTAACCTCCATGTCATCTTCAATGTTTGTTTTTTCCTTCAATAGCCACTACATCACCTTCAATGCACTATATAACCCTTTTTCAAGTTGTACGATTTAAGGTTAAAGGAGTAAAACAACCTATACACAAGGATGGATAAAACTATTCTAGAGTAGACCAATTAATTGAAAACTTATATAAATGAATATTCCAAATTAAAATGTTGAGTTATGCTAAGTATATAATGTACATTCAAAATAGTAGTTTGTTTCAAAAAACATCAAGAAAAGATAATAATTATCTTATTTTTAAAGTGAGTAGGTAAATCTTAGAAATACATAACGGAAACAAGTAGGGATAGGTTTAGGATCCAGATGTCAGCTAATGGAAATATTGTTTCTAGAGGCATGGACGCTTGTGTTGACCTATGAACACTTGCATTGATGTTTTATCTTATGGAATATGTCAATGCTCATATCACTCACGGGCCATATTGCATTTGACTATACAAATTTTTGTAGTGTGTCTTCCTTAGTCTTAACAAAGGGAAGTAGTTATACAACCTCATACATATCCCTCTAAATGGTAAAAACACAATAATCTTTTAGGGTTAGCACACCATGGAAATTTGAACCTTCATAAATAGAGATTGTGGTTCTTTTTGTAGTTATATAACCGTCGGTGTCTAGATAAACATTGTCACCATGGTATAAATTAAAATTTTATGTGGAACAAGAATTAGACTAGGTGTCAAGGGTGGGAAAGGTCATATCATCCTCATCATGCTGAAATTCCTCACTCAACACTACAATGAGCTCTAGTTCTTGTGCTTCCTCCATTACATTCATCTATAAAGGACCAATAAAAAATATTAGAATGTAAGTGTTAAAAATAAATATAACATAAATATGTTTGAACATGTTAATTATGTTTAATTACTCTAAGCATCTCATCATCACCAATGTTTTACATTTTTCCCCTCACAAACCCTTTTCACTTTCCATGAAAGGTAATCCCTCGAGGTAAAGGCATCATCCTCTCTAAAATAGGTCCAAAGGTCATGTCTATTATATTATGATGATGGTTACTACAAAAATGGAAAAAATGTTTTTCATAAATATAAAATTACCTAACATTTCCATGCATGTGAACTATTCAACACATTACGTCTCACCTATTGTTCACAATTGCCTACACCATGCCATTGTTGAACCATTATTCTTTCTTACTCCATTTATCAAAATAATGTATCCTCTTAATGTACAGATGCTTCTCCAATTCAATGTTTTGAATTGAATCATATGCACTCATTTTGTCATTGATAACCTTTATGGATATCTCACTTAGATTAGATACTTAGAAGATGTTGTTTGTACCCATTTATGATATTTTTTGCCTATGGATCTCAATAAGACTATGATCTTTTACAAGCTGGTCTATTAGCCTATGTTTTGTTTGTTTTAGTGTGTAGGTCTTTCCCCTTGGCTTATTTTTTCTGCTACTTGCACGAGTTAGAAGCTTCTTTAAACAAGTTTCCTATCATGAATCTTAAGTCATTATGTTTGGAGTCTGTCCACTGACCAAAAGAGATGGCCACCCTCATAACAAAATGCATTACATTGGTGTAGGAAACAATAGTGAAAATGTCACTTTACAATAACCATGTCAACAAAATCATTTTCACCCATAAACTGTCATTCAATAAAAAATCATGAGGTTAGAAGACTTAAAATTTTAATTAAATCAACAAGAATAAGAAATCATCCTCAAAATTAAGAAAGTGTGCTTACATTTTTTGGTTCCTCCTCCTCGCAGTCAAATTACAAGGTATACTTAAGATACTCACTATCATCTTTATCATATACATCCTCATCAACATCATCACAAGGATTGTTAACATCCTCTTCAACCTTGTCAAAGATCCACCTCCTCCTACCATTATGATCAATATAAAAACAAAGGGCATATATGAGCATGACAATAGAACAAAGAATGAATACTATCAAAGCTTACATTCGTGGGGTCAAACTCATCATGGGGGTCATTACCACCTTTATCTCCCTTGATCCACTATGTGTCATCCTGCAAAAATATAGAAAAGTACATAAAAAATCACAAAGTAGATGCAAAGTGACCAAATGTAGTCTGTTATAGAAAACAATAAATAATATCACATTTAACATGGCCAATCGATATTTCATCAGTAACAATAGCTATTTTGACCCCTTGCCTACAATTGTATTTGGAAATAATAAAAAAAACCATCTAGATTTTATTTCATAACATTGAGAAATAAATAAATATAATGCAAAATGGTGTCTCTCTTTAAATAATGAATGTAAGTAAACTTTAATATTGTATATATGTTACAAAGTAATCAATGGGTCCATATGGTCAAAAAGGAAATATTTTTAGAAAAAAATGAACTTAATAACATTTACTATGGAAAAAGAGAAAGAGACAACTTAAATAAAATTACATTCCTGACTAGTGGCAATCCCACTCCCACTGTTGTATGCACCATTTTAAACCCTCTTAATAACTTTTTCAAGTTGAGATGAATGATTGAATATAGATTTATTTATCCTAAAATAATTCATATAACAATCCATTATTATTATAAAATAAATCAAACTAAAAAAATATCTTTCATGGGTAATAGATAAAATTTCAAACAATGAGCTCTAAATTAGCATATATTTATAATGGGACATCATTTCCTTCCAAGTCATCCATCAAGAATCTAGAAAAATAAAAAGGTGGTCATAAGAAACATAAAATTTAGACTTTTGGAATTGTTATGAGATCATTATGAGATATTTACATACATGTGATATATGTCTCACAAATATGTTGAAATTATTATCATTGTGATAAACCTATAACATAACTCTTCAGTATTTTGATATGGCATACAACATACCAAATAAATGTATATAAAACACTATGCATTCAAAAAAATTCTGTACGTAATAAGGTTATTTCATGTTCGTGTAAAATTTGAATTCAGTTTCTATAAAATGTCACCTTTATCCATAGAATGCCTTTCATATATTTAATTATAGATTTTTAATATCCTCATCATCAAAAAAAATTAACACAATATAAGATATGACATCTATAAAAAAAATGATATGTAAAATAGATAATGAATAACACTCAAAAAAATGAATCTACAAACCAAGAGTTTTTCTTACCCTTGGAAACTATATCCAAAATTATGATCATAAACATATTCCCCAATGGTTCATACATATATATTATCCATTGAAAACTATATGCAAAGTTAGGATCTTAAACATAACATGCTTAAGGTGCATCAACCATAATAGAATGTTTTGTCGACATAAAATGCCTTAAGTACATTAGCCGTAATAGAATGGTTCACATATCAATTAGGTGGGAAGTCTAACATGGATTTAAAATAACTTAATTTGAGCATATACAAAGAAAATTTTAAAGTCTCAATATATTAAATTATATGGCACTCTCAACAATTATGTCTATATATTTGAATACTTAGCTATTTATATGCATATCATAATCATTGAAAAATTGGAACATATAAGATATGTCAAATATGAAAAAAATATGAAATGTGAAATATATCACAAATATCACTCCAAAAAAATATTCTACACAACAAGCTTATTCCTCACCCATGGAAAACCATGTTCAAAATTACAAGCATAAACATGTATATAATGGAATGTTTTGTACATATCTCTTACCCATGGAATATTATATGCAAAATTAGTATATTAAATATAACATTCTTGAAGTGCATCATTCATAATAGAATGATTCATAAACATAACACGTTTGAAGTGCGTCAGCTTTAATTGAATGGTTCACATGGTAATTAGGTCTAGAGTTTAACAAGGATTTGAAAGAACTTAATTTGATCATATAGAAGGAAAATTGAAAAGTATGTATATATTTAATTATATAACATCTATGAACAAAAAATAGCACTCCAAAAATTATCCTTTTCTAGATCATTTTATATAAAAATACCCTAAAATTTTGGATTATGATTTACAACATTCAATGTTGTATAGTCTTTCCTCTTATATTATTTATTGTGTCTATCTCTGTGAATACTTAGCTACTTGTAGGCAAGTCCTCTTTTCTATTTATGATAATGGTACCATAGTAAAATGGTCATATTTATTTTGTCTATCTTTGTGAATACTTAGCTACTTGTAGGTCGATCCTCTCTTCTATTTAAAATAATGGTACCATAGTAAAATGGTGAAAATTAATTTAGCATATGAGATTTTAAGTATTATAATAATGTTTTTTTAAAGAGATTGCAAAGATGACTCTATGACTATTGAACTATTACTTTGATATGCATAAATCATATCAACACATTAAGGCTCCTTCACTTTTATAGAACAAACATTTCTATTGACTGTCTACCACTCTATTAATATTTTCTAGATTATCCTCCTCAACATTTTTGTACAAAAGTCAAAATAAACAATTTTATCAAGTATTATGTTTAAGTATCTTCATTTATAATGCATTTTTATGTCTTCGTCCTTTTAACCCCTATCCCATGGCTATATTTTACACATTCAAGTTCTTAAAGTTCTCAAATGGATTAATTTTCCATCAATAATATCTACAATGAAATTTCTCAAATGGTTTTAGATTTTCACGTAGCCAAATAAAAGTGTGGTATTGCGAGGTGCAAAAGGTCATTGTATCCTTGTAAGGATAGGATTTGTAGATTATGCTCTCTTAAGAAAGTGAAGAGTTAGGATCATTGCACTTTTAGGGGTTAATTTTTAAATATGTGAAAATAATATATTTACGGAGATCCCAAGGTGCCTTTCTCTATTTTTATATTAATTAGTCTAAAGATGCATTACTTTGTTTTTAGAGAGATGGTGACTATTTTTTCAACATAGTTCTACCATGAGTTATTGGGAATGTAAATTACCCTGCGAGTACTATATACATTAAATATTACTCTAAATTTAGAAAATTGAAGAATGTTTTTATAAAATTTAAAATTTTTAGACCTAATGGATGACATTGTGTGGTTATTATTCTCCCTTCATCTAGTACAAATATATTTATTGGGAGTTTTACCTCTAAAAAAGAGTTTGAAAGTGAAGGTGGGCTTCATTACTAATTATAGTATTTTTAAAACATTTTACAAGGCTTTTTCAATTGGATATCTTACAATCATTATAATTCATAAGATCACATTTCTTTGAAACATTTTATCAAATAATTAATGTGTAGTATGTATATGTTGATGTCTTAAAATTGCGCTAGATCTTAATCAACAACAATGGGAAGTTTCAAGCTGTGGGACAATGCGGCTTGAAAACAACCTCCAGATTTTAAAGAAGCTGGTCTCTTCTTTTGTATTGGGTGTTGGGGAAAAGGGATAGGAGACTAAACAGAAACGCAAAATGTAAGAATGGAAACCTAACTATGGCGACGTGCCTGAGAGTAATCCTAATCCCAACCTGAGCATAATGAAACTATTATGTGATTCTATTACATTTAAGAGCAAACAAGTGCATGATCAATGTAAAACATTAGAATAATAGAAACAGAGGCTCACAACAGGGGAGTCTTTTGCTGAGATATAGGAATTGTCAACAAAGGCATAGTGTTCAATTTTTTTAATAGAATCTTCCAATCACATTAGAGGCACAAAAGTCACGCACAGTTATGTAGAACTTCAGACTCCAGAAAATGGGACAGAAGCAAATAACATTTCCAATCACAACACTAGAAAATCTACAACATAGACTACTTTGCAAATGACACAGATGACATCAACAAGGGCATAGTGTTCAATTTTCTTATTGAATCTTCTAGTCATACAAAAGATGCAGAAACACACACAGTCATATAAACCTTTCAACTCAGGAAAATGTAACAAAAGCAAATGATATTATTGGTCAAAAACACTGAAAGTCTAAAACTATGAGAATTCCCCCCTTCTTTTCCTTTTAGATTTTATAATTCTTCTTCTTTTATATCCCCAGATGTCTCCCTATACTTTCTTTTCCACGTAATCTTCTATGTCCTTCACTCATAGGAGACAAACAGACGGCGCCTTCAATGTTGTCGGTGGCTCCAAAAATCTACCCGATGAATTGTTTCATCTACTCAAATTAACTCCAGCCAATTTTCCCTCCATTTCGATTTTGGCAACCGATACACGAAACACTCTGCTATGTTTGAAATAGGAGAGGACACTTGGTCAATTTTTTGAAAATCCCCTTGATCACCTAGAATACACTGAAAAATGACACTTGGCACCTTCTGCTTGATTCATTGAAGACACGCAGCTCTCTCCCCTCCCCTTTGGCTGTGACGTAGTATCGTTAGGGCATATATAAAACTCCTATGGATGGCGACATTTGGCAGCTTTCGTAGACTTTTGAAGTAACACCCGGGACCCACTGCCATTTCATATTTGTTAATAGAGCTTGGCGATGATTCTCTCAGGTATTGACATGTGGAGACTTTCGTGGCTTCGAGAAAGATAAGTGGCATCTTCTGCTTCTTCTATGGATGGAGTAGAGGGGGACCCAGAGAGTGACACTTGGCAGCATCTGCTGCTTTGTGGCGCTTAAGCAAAATAAAATGATGCCTTTGTGTGTTGAATGGAAAGCATTGGACTCATGGCTTCCTGAATGCCGACACGTGGTGACCTGTGATTTTTCTCCAAAAAGGGCTTTCAGGGCCTCCGCAACTGCCACTTGGCGCTTTCCATCTTCTCTGCTACCTTATGGTGAAAGTCTCTGAATGAAGTGCAGACGCCGATATGAGACGTGGATGCTGAAACGTGGTGCATTCTGCTTAGCTGTTATTAGGTATGTGGCACGATCCACGATTCTCAAAGTTTACAAAAAGGTGACTTGAGGGACACCAATTATCAGCTTTGTCTCTCGAAAAGTGATGCTTGGCAGCATCCGCTTAAACTAATACTCAGGCAAAATTAAGATGAAGGAAACAAGAAGGGGAAAAAGACCTGCTCGGAGGGCGACACTTGGCAGCTTCCGCTGCATCTCAACACTTGGGTAAAATGAACTGGCCCTCTACTTCAAAATTCTATCGCTTTGCCCAAAGAACCAAAATTGCAGTGATCGAATCAAAAATAATTAAATACGACATAGAGTAGGAAATTACTCTACAGTTATTGGTGACCATCAAGGCTTTTGAGCCTACTCAAAAAGAACCTGACTCCCACTCAATCAAAATTTCAAAATTTACAGCTTCAAAAGAGTTGTCTGGAAGATAGACCACTCATGGTTGGATAATCCTTCCTTTCTCTGCAACTCGTCAAAAGCCAAATCCAAGCTAATGAGATCCTTGTGCGAAAAGGTTTGCAGGATCTGGGCAATGGCTTTCAACTTGGATTCTAGCCGAAAATAGGGATTAGAACATTTTCGACCTCAGAGGTTGGAGAATCATCCTGTAAGCTCTAAAAAACTGTTTGATCCCTTTGCCTGGCCAACATCAATGGTTGGATTTGATCCACCAGCAACACCATCCTTGCATTCGAAAATGGGGAAGGAAGCCCCAGTTGCACCAGATCTTCAATGTGTTGCCTCATTTTGCCGATGCCTTCTTCGATGACATCAAGACAACTTCTGCAGTTGTTGGCTGTGGCATTACGACTGAGCTCCTCATTGACCCATTTCGTGGCAGCTATTCTGTCGAGAATCCCTGCAGCTGCCAATGTTGCATCCCTTGAGCTGTAGAGCTTCTCTAGTAAATAATGAGAGTTTGTGACTCTCAGGGAGATCATGGCCAAAGCGCTTTATACCAGATTCTCGACCATCTCGTACAGTTGCTATGCGTGGCATAGGAAGGTGAAAAGTGGCCTAAGCTGGAGAATCTCCAAAGAGATTCTCTCCCATGCTTACTTATAGAGTTCCTTCACCAGTTGCACCATTCTGATACCTCTTGGCCTATTGGCTAGCTCAATTGCTAGTTGCGCGATCCACTGTTGCTTTGCCTGGAGCTGGGCTTGAAAAGCCCCACCCTTGTTCTATTCTTCCAGCAACCCTTGCTGTGATTGGATAACCTGCAATTGGAGTCCTTTGATTCTTCCCTGCAATGTTGCATTTTCCCATCTTAGAGCTATTGCCGCACCCTTAGCAAGTACAAGCTCTACTTTCAAAGAATCATTTTGGGCCTGAATTGCCCGTTGAGTCTGGAGCGAAACAATATCTTGTAACTATTTCTGTAGATTAGCTATCTCATTATCCTTTTGGTTTATTTGTTTGGCCAAACTATTACAGTTTGCCTTTTTCGTGGCCAGGTCGGCCTCCATCTTCTGCAGTCTCCTTGATATCCTTAAATAATATTCTGTGACCGTAGAAGTGGATTCGATCATGAGCTCGACTCTGTCTTGAGACCTAAATAGGGACATGTCGATGGCCACTGCGTTCATGGTTTCGTCTTCCGACCGCATTTGTTTACTCGGCTTGGCAATGTTGGGCAACAAATGGGTCACTGTCAGCTGCTGTTGAATGGGGTCAAATTGTGACCTCAAATGTGGCACCGTCGGCGCTTTATTCACTTTACTCCTCTTCTTCTCTAATCGGGCTTCTCTTGCCTTCCTTGCAGCATCAGCCTACGTCTGGAAAGTAGAAGGGGATGCAATATATCCCCCTGTAAAGGGAAATCCTTGCAGCAGGCCATATTGGAGAACCATTGGTTGGCTAGGGGTGAGTTGAAGGGGCATTTTTCTGGGAACGGAGGGGGATAAATAGGGTAATGTTAAGGCTTGAGGCATTAAGGATGAAGTGAATTGTGAAATGGGAATGGCAGCAATGGCAGGAGGTGTCATTTGGTTGGGTGGAGGCATGGATTGAGAGGGAGGAGGGGTAGTAATTCCTACCTGAGGAGAAGTTGCAGTGCTCTGCACTAGGCGCTGTGAAGGTTGTTCTTCCTCTTCTGGGTCCAATTGGGACTGCACCCTTCCTCTCTTTCTGGGTGTTTTTTATGTTCTTGCCATCTCTAAATCTCTTGTATAATACCCTGGTATGAACCTTTTGCAAGATAAAAACACGTTTGCTTCAACAAATTTCACTAGGTACCACAATCACAATGAGCAAGATAATTTCGCAGGAATGCTTGAGAGTTTGTAAACTTTAAAATTTGCTAAGGGATTTTTATGGGCCTATCAAGTCCCAAATAGCATTAAATTAAGGTGATCGTTACCAAATCTTACTCAATCTTCAGGAAATAGTGAGGCAGACACATTATGCGGTGTAAAGTACCTTGGAGATTTCGAAAGATTTGGGGAGGCATTTATTGTGACAAAAAATAAAGAATTAAATAATTTCTAAGACGCTGACTCTGCATTTAAAACGCTTATTTTAAAGGAAAATCGAGAAAGCAAAAACAAAACAAAACAATGCGGGAATGGAAACTACCTAATTACATTGATTACAAATCCTTATTTTCCTTCGGGATCGAAAATGAACTTTCCCACGTCCTCTTTATGACAAGCCAACTTGCGTTGCCATACCAGTGATTGCAACGGATATGTCGTTGATGGAATGTTCTCTACACCAACCACACAAGTCTGCCTACACTCAAACGAGTCTGAGCAAAATGTGTATTCGACACCCATGAACTCTTCTTGTCCTTGAATGCCCATCGAATACTTGTTCTTCATGTTGTCGGGTGTCATCAAGAAATCATGGGATATTGGTTCTTCATGCTGTGCCTTTTGATATCCATTATCTTTTGGCACATCTTCTTCATATTCCACCTTTATTTCATCATCATGCTCTTTGATGACTTCATCCTCTTGCAAGGATGAATTAAAACGCTGGCATCTCTTCTGCATACTCATTTGAATCTCAGGGCTTTCTTCTTCATTTGAAACCAGCTCAGCACCTCCTATCTCAATGACTTGGTCGAGGGAGTGTCTATGTTCCTCCATATCCTCTTGTAGAGTGAGGAAAAAATCAGAAATGATCTACTCCTCATCAGAAGTTAAAGAAAAAGCTTGCGGCTTATCCTCTTGCTCATCAAAAGGAAAGTCTATGGTGATCTCCTCCTCCTCTGTACTGATGAAATCCTCTTGACTAGCCATGAATTGAACACACTCCTTTGCAAAGTTTTCATCTACTTCATCATCCTCTTCGGTCCAACTTAGAGACTCATCATCATGCTGAAAGATCTGGGGAGTGGTATAAGAAGTTTCTTCTGAAGCAGGCTCATAGGAATTTTCATGGAAGTGAGGAGCCTTTTGAGGAATGGTGGGGCAGAGTTGAGGAAGAAGTGAGGGTTCGGGGTCATCCTGACTTGCTGCTAACATGGGCTCTACATTATTGGGGAATTGACCTTGACAATTTTGACCTTGCCCATGAAGAGGGGTGGCATATGCCTGATCTGGAATTTGTGGTGGTGGATATGAAGTTTGGTAGATTTGATAAGGTTGGTTCTCATGAACGCCTAGCCTCTCTTCTATAAATGCAATCAATCCACACACATCTAACATTTCGTATGTAAGCTCTTACCAATATGCCCTTTCAATGGGATCCCACTCACTTTTGATCAGGTCTATTGCCTCCCTCACTTGATAGATGACCTGACAAGGAATTTCTTGACCACATCCCCTTCTGTTATCAAGCTCTAACACATATTTTTTAAATCCCAGCAATGCTTTTTTGAAAGTGAAAATAAGGTTAGGTTCAACATGGGATGACACATATTGGGGGGATTGGGCATAAGACTGATGTGGCTCATAACAATATGCATCCTCATTACTCGACATGATTCTAGGAGAAGCTTGTTCTCAATAAAACATATTTGAAGGAGAATAAGACTCATAGCTATGAGTTACAGAGTTATACATACCAAAGGGTTTTCTTGATGATACTGCTTGATTGGCTGGTGACGCAGAGTCGTTGTTGGTGTCGATAAAAACCTCCAAAGGCAGATTGGCTGAAGAATACACCAAAATTCTTCAACTCCTTGAAAGATTGGTCCCACCGGGCATGCCAGAAACTGTTGATGTCTTAAAATTGTGCTAGATCTTAATCAACTACAATGGGAAGTTTCACGTTGTGGGACAATGCGACTTGAAAACAACCTCCAGATTTTAAAGAAGCTGGTCTCTTCTTTTGTATTGGGTGTTGGGGAAAAGGGATAGGAGACTAAATAGAAATGCAAAATGCAGGAATGGAAACCTAACTATGGTGATGCGCCTGAGAGTAATCCTAATCCTAACCTGAGCACAGTGAAACTATTATGTGATTCTATTACATTTAAGAGCAGACAAGTGCATGATCAATAGAATCTTCCAATCACATTAGAGGCACAAAAGTCATGCACAGTTATGTAGAACTTCAGACTCTAGAAAATGGGATAGAAGCAAATAACATTTCCAATCACAACACTAAAAAATCTACAGCATAGACTACTTTGCAAATGACACAGATGACATCAACAAGGACATAGTGTTCAATTTTTTTATTGAATCTTCCAGTCATACAAAAGATGTAGAAACACACAGAGTCATATAAACCTTTCAACTCAGGAAAATGTAACAAAAGCAAATGATATTATTGGTCAAAAACTCTGAAAGTCTAAAACTATGAGAATTCCCCCCTTCTTTTCCTTTCAGATTTTACAATTCTTCTTCTTTTATATCCCCGAATGTCTCCCTATACTTTCTTTCCCACGCAATCTTCTCCGTCCTTCGCTCATAGGAGACAAACAGACGGCACCTTCAATGTTGTGGGTGGCTCCAAAAATCTACTCGATGAACTGTTTCATCTACTCGAATTAACTCCAGCCGATTTTCCCTCCATTTTGCTTTTGGCAACCGATGCACGGAACACTCTGCTATGCTTGAAATAGGAGAGGACACTTGGTCAATTTTTTGAAAATCTCCTTGATCACCTAGAATAAACCGAAAAATGACACTTGGCGCCTTTCGCTTGATTCATCGAAGACACGCGACTCTTTCCGCTCCCCTTTGGCTATGCCGTAGTATCATTAGGGCATATATCAAACTCTTACGGATGGCAACATTTGGCAGCTTCCGTAGACTTTTGAAGTAACACCTGGGACCCACCGCCGTTTCATATTTGTTAATAGAGCTTGGCGATGATTCTCTCAAGTGTTGACATGTGGAGACTTCCATGGCTTCGAGGAAGATAAGTGGCATCTTCCGCTTCTTCTATGGATGGAGTAGAGGGGGACCCAGAGAGTGACACTTGGCAGCATATGTTGCTTTGTAACGCTTAAGCAAAATAAAATGACGCCTTTGTGCGTTAAATGGAAAGCATTGGACTCATGGCTTTCTGAATGCCGACACGTGGTGACTTGCGATTTTTCTCCAAAAAGGGCTTTCAAGGCCTCCGCAACTGCCACTTAGCGCTTTCCATCTTCTCTGCTACCTTATGGTGAAAGTCTCTGAATGAAGTGTGGACGCCGATATGAGACACGGATGCTGACATGTGGTGCGTTCCACTTAACTGCTACTGGGTATGTGGCACGATCCGCGGTTCTCAAAGTTTACAAAAAGGTGACTCGGGGGATGCCAACTGTCGGCTTTGTCTCCCGAAAAGCGACGCTTGGCAACATCCGCTTGAACTAATACTCGAGCAAAAATGAGACGAAGGAAACAAGGGGAAAAAGCCCTGCTCAGAGGGCGACACTTGGCAGCTTCCACTGCATCTCAACACTTGGACAAAACGAACCAGCCCTCTGCTTCAAAATTCTACCGCTTTGCCTGAAGAACCAAAATTGCAGTGCTCGAATCAAAAATAATTAAATACGACGTAGAGTAAGAAATTACTCTACAATATGTTTCAACATTTTTCTTACATGTAAACTAGGGCACTTGCAACTACAACATATGACAAAAATACACTTTTAATTATGCTTTTATGAATGCTCATGCCATATTTGAAATCTCCCATTTTGAAAAAGACTAGGAGGAGGATGGAAAAGGTTGTGAATTCTAAAATTAGCCTGGCCAATTTGATAAAGCATCTATCTTTTTAAAAAACATTATTTGACTACTTTTTTATCAGTGAGTTTGCTAATAAATTCTAACCCAAAATTTTGAGTATACAAACAAATTGCTTTTTTAAATAGCTTTGGAATAATATAATTGTGAATTTATATTTTTAGAACTTTTGATATTTAAATGTATTTTGAGCTTTGTCGTAAGGAAACGTATCTTGTCTAAGAAGATTTAGTATTCAAAGAGCTAGTCTAGTGTCACCCCACGTCCGGATTGAAAATAATGTTTCGGGGGTTTGACACGACTTTCCTGACTTGGAGAGCTTGAAAACCTAAGATGAACCATGAAATAAAATGAAATAAGCAAAAGAATTCACACCAAAAAATGATTCAAAAGAATGGGTGTAAAAAC
Source organism: Torreya grandis (assembly GCA_037957365.1). Classification (NCBI taxonomy): domain Eukaryota; kingdom Viridiplantae; phylum Streptophyta; class Pinopsida; order Cupressales; family Taxaceae; genus Torreya; species Torreya grandis. The sequence goes on along the minus strand of JARHVA010002779.1, from coordinate 1,000,749 downwards.
AAGTTGGTCCCGTTTAGGCGGCTAGCATAAAAATAAAACATTAATAAAAAAATATTCTCTCCCCGGAAGCTTGAATGAGAGTTCGTTGAGCGTCCAAACTTTTTTTCCCGGTTCAAAAACCATTGTAAACTAGGGTTCGATTAGTATAAATATATTTACGTGCCACACATTCTCGAATAAATGTTATTTTAGAATAATAAGCGATTTTGGTTTTTTTCAAAAAAAAAATTATAACTAATAAATGTATATGAAATAATAGATAAGAATTACTAGATAATAATTTAGAAATTTTGGTGAAGAAAAATGTTCGGAAATTTTAATTTGGAAGCATAAAATAAAATATAATTACTAGTTTTTTCAAAGGTATAACTTGAAAGGTATAATTACTCATGTTAGATATATTTGGTCTCTAGCTCCCTTGCTCCTATGGATTGTAGTTGGGGATTTTAATATGGTTATTTGTCTTGAGGAAAAATCTGGCAAGAATGCTAGGCTTGATTCTTCTATTTGCCTTCTAAGGGATAATATAGAGCTCCTAAATTTAGTTGATGTAAAGCTGAATAATGGGAGCTTCACTTGGAATAACAAGAAGTTTGGTGATAACACTATTTATAAGAGGCTTGACAGGTTTCTTGTATCTTACTTTTGGGTTTGTGATAGGTGGACTACCAGCTCTTAGATTTTGGATTGGAAAGGGTCGGATCATTGGGTAATTAAGATTTTTATTGTTTCATTCAAAGCTTCTAAGAATCCATCCTTTAAATTCCAATTAATGTGGTTACGAGACCCCTCCCTTTATGATCTATTTAGTGGTTGGTGGTTACAAGGAAATCTAGATCATGGTAGAGCTATGTATTCATTTTCTAAGAGGTTACAATATGTGAAGTATAGGCTCAAGAAGTGGAATAGGCAATGCTTTAGCAATCTTTTCCTCAACAAATTGTGAGCCCAAGCTGGTTTGGATACCATTACCCACCAAATCTATGATCATGGTCTTATTGATGAGTTGTTCAAGAAGGAGGTTGTTCCTATCAAGGAACTTGAGGAATGGGAGTTGCGTGATGAGATCTTCTAGAAGCAAAAGTCTCATGTGGATTGGCCCTAGGAATGGGATCACAATCTTGTATTTTTCCATAATTTTGTCAAGGCTAGAAGGATTTGAAACATTATTTTATCCCTGGTGTCATTGGAGGGGTGTAGCTTGTCTCTAGGGGTGAGATTTCTAAGGAGGATTCTCACTTCTTTTCTAAGCTTTTCACTGAGGACTCTCTTCTAGCCTATGGTGAGGAGAACCTTATTTTAGATTGCATTCCTACCTTGGTCTCTTATGAAATGAATGAAGATCTTATGTTCCCTATGTCTCTATCTGAACTGGAAGAGGTTGTGTTCCAAATGAAAAAATGTAAAGCCCCAGGCCTAGATGGCTTTCCTATTGAATTATTTTAAGAGTTTTGGGAGGCTATCAAATTAGACCTTCTTGAGGTGGTTCAGGAGTTGCATTGTAATAAGAAAATGTTGTAGGCTTTGAATTCTACTTTTTTAGCTCTTATTTCCAAGAAGGAGGGAGCTAATTGTTTGGACCACTTCAAACCTATTTCTCTTTGTAATGTGGTCTACAAAATCATTACCAGATTGATTGCAGATAGGCTTAAGCCATGGCTTCACTCTTTAATTTTTGAATAACATGATGGTTTTGTTGTTGGTAGGCAAATCCTATATGGGGTTGTGAATGCTAATGAGGCTATTCATTTTATGGTGAACTCAAAGGAGAAATCCATGTTCATCAAGCTTGATATGGCTAAGGATTATGACAAGGTTAGATGGACCTTCTTGCAAAAAGTTCTTCAAGCCTTTGGATTTGGTAAAGCATGGATTGATTGATTAATGAGTTGTGTTATCCTCTTCCTTTTCTATCCTTATTAATGGTGAAATTTTAGAGTTGTTCGGTGCTTCCAAGGGTCTCAACTAGGGGGATCCTCTTTCTCCTTACCTATTTATTATTATCATTAAGGGGCTTGAAAGGTTTATCAAATAGCAGGATTACTCAAATTCTCTGATTTTAGATTGATTATCTCCCACTAGCTTATCTTGGGATCCCCAACTTGGTTGGGTCTCTCCCTCAAGATCTTTGGTAGGACATTTTGGATAAGCTTCTTAGCAAGGTTTGCCACTAGACTTGTTAGTGCCTTTTGATGGTTGGTTAGGTGACTCTTTTAAAGTTGGTTTTTTAGGCCCTTCTTATTTACAGATGTTTTTTTTAGGTTATTCCCACATGCTTTGATAAGGATTTTGATTCCCTTTCCCATCAATTTTTGTGGACTAGTAATTTGTCCTCTTCAAAATGGATCCTTATGAAGTGGGATTCTATGTGTAGACCAAAGCAAGAAGGTGGTGTTGGCCTCAAACTTGTAGGTTTGAGTAGACAGTCTTTGGTTGCCAAATTATATTGGCATTGGTGTACTTTTTAGTATCAAGATTAGGCTCAAATTCTCACCCTCAAGTATCTTCTAGATGTGAGATTTGTGGATGTCCCATGGTGTAATCTTTCAAAGAAAGGGTCCATGATTTGGGAGACTCTCAAAAGAGGGGTAAAATTGATTAATTAGGGTCTATTTTGGATTTATAATAGGGCCTCTAATGCTTTATTATGGCATGATTCATGGGATGGGTATCCCCCCATCCTGACTTTTTTTCCTCATTTACAACCTCTATGTGACAGTTTTATTGTTGTTGGATGGAGTAAGGTGGAGGATTTTAAAATGACTCAAGCTTTGGGTCAAATGGAGGTGATGCACTAGAAGGATCTATAGGAATGGCCTCTAAGTGGCATTGAAGAGGCTCATCAAGAGCTTGCTAGGATTTTGGATAACAAATTGTGTAATTCCCTTCCTATGAGGGATATTCTAGCGTGGGGCCCTGATCTAAAAGGATGTGTTTTTGTTGCCTCTGGATTCTTAGAGCTGGATAAACAGATGTATGGGAGGGTGGGCGTTCCTTGGTGGAAACAGGTTAGGAACAAATTTCCCTAGCCTAAATGTATTTTTTTCTTATGGATGGTGGTTGAGAATAAATGCCTCACCTCAGATAATTTTCGGAGGAGAAACTTCCAAGGCCCTTCAATCTATATTCTTTGCAAGGGTAGTGAGGAGGATTCCCCTCATTTTTTCTTTCAATGCCCTTTTGCTAGGGAGATTTGGCACCTATGGTGGGAGGATTGGAACCATAATTGTGTTCATGCCTCTTCTTTGGTTGATTTTTGGACCACTATGGGTAGAGCTCCTGCTCATACCTCTTTCTTAAGATTGCCTAGATTATTGGTCCTACTTTTTTTATCTGGAATCTGTGCTTGGAATGAAATCATAGGATATTTCAAGATGTGTATACGATGGTGGGCCAATTATGGAAAAATATTCTTAATAGGGTCTAGGGGACCATTTTTATGAAATGTGACATGTCTAATATTGTGAATCCTAGTGATGTGAATATCATAAGGAACTTGAGGCTAGAGATTGATGGGATGCATTTCTCTATTGGTAGAAGACCTTGTCATACTAAGCATAAAATTCAAAGGGATGGTAGGTGGATAACCCCACCTGGCGGTATCCTGAAGGTGAATACTGATGGTTCTTCTAGGGGGAATCCTAGACATGCAAGGATTGGTGGTATTGGCAGGGATAGTGGAGGTGGCATTGTATTTATCTTTTCTATGTATAAAGGGAAACATACCAATAATGTTGTGGAGGCCTTAGAAATTCTTCATGTTTTGGAAAGAGGAGGCTCTCTTGGTTGGAGGCAGAGTATTTGTGAATCTGATTCACAGATTGTTATGGATATGTTAAATAATCAGAGGCTAGAGAGAGCTAGTTGGCAATTGGCTTTGGTGGTTAAGCAGGTTTTGAGCTTGTGTAGTTCTTTGGAGTTTATCTCCTTTCATCATATTCCTAGGGAATAGAATAGAGCAGTGGATTGCCTGGCCATGTGGGATTTAGAATATGAGGAGGGGTGGGATGCCAGTGATTGGGGCCACTTGCCTCCATAGTCTGTAATGGCTTTGGAAAAGAATTTTTTGGAGAACAATAATAAGTAATTGGTTTGATACGAAATTCCTTTGGAGTTCCTTCGATGCCTTTTGGTTTTTCTGTAATTCTTTAATTGCTTTAATAAAAAAATTACTCACATTTTTTTAAAAATAATTTTCAAAGGTAAATATTTAATATAAAGAATGGAATATTTAGAGAGAGTTTATTAAAAAAATATAATTATTAAAATTATATATATATATATATATATATTAATTAATTGAAAAATAATTCATATATCAAAAGGACTAATAATGTTTTAGAAATATAATGCACCTTTCATGACTTAGAAGCTTAAAAACGTAAAATGAACCATGAAATAATGTTTCGGTACCTAGCATAAAAATAAAACATTATTTCATGGTTCATTTTAGGTTTTTAAGCTTCTAAGTCATGAAAGGTGCATTATATTTTTAAAACATTATTAGTCCTTTTGATATAGGAATTATTTTTCAATTAATTGATTTTTATTTAATTAATCATATATATATATTAAATAAAAATCAATTAATTGAAAAATAATTCCTATATCAAAAGGATTAATTGATTTTTATTTAATATATATATATATATATATATATATATATATATATATATAATAAAAATCAATTAATTGAAAAATAATTCCTATATCAAAAGGACTAATAATGTTTTAGAAATATATTGCACCTTTCATGACTTAGAAGCTTAAAAACCTCAAATGAACCATGAAATAATGTTTAGGTAGCTGTATAAAAATAAAACATTATAAAACATTATTTCATGGTTCATTTTAGGTTTTTAAGCTTGTAAGTCATGAAAGGTGCATTATATTTCTAAAACATTATTAGTCCTTTTGATATAGGAATTATTTTTCAATTAATTGATTTTGATTTAATTAATCATTTTATTTATATATATAAAATGATTAATTAAATAAAAATCAATTAATTAAAAAATAATTCCTATATCAAAAAGACTAATAATGTTTTAGAAATATAATGCACCTTTCATGACTTAAAAGCTTAAAAACCTAAAATGAATCATGATATAATGTTTAGGTACCTAGCATAAAAATAAAACATTATAAAAAATTATTGTTGGTCTCACGGAAGCTTGAATAAGAGTGCAGTTTATCTTCGTTGAGCATCAAATTTATTTTATGCATTTATAATCCATTATAAACAAGTTTTGAATAACTATAAACATATTTATGTAAAACACATTCTCGAATAAATGTTAATATAGACAAATAAGCGATAGGTAAAAAGGTTCATAAATAATTTAAAAACTTATGACTAATAAATGCATACGACATAATAGGTAACATTTACGAGAATTAAGATGAGATAATAATTTATAAATTTGGGTGAAAACAAATGTTAGGTCATTTCAAGTTGGAAGCATAAAATAAAGTATAACTAACAGTTTCCCCATGTTGAAAGTTACGTGGGAATGGATATAGTTTTTTATTTTGTTAAAGTTGGTTTTGTTAAAAAATAAAATGTAAATACAGTTATATTTCACTGAAATTTATGATCATTGATCTTATTACTTATAACAATAAGCAATATTTTTTTTATAGAGATAAAAAAAAGCTGTACAATAAAATATAAAGGAATATTTAATTTATATTATTATGTATATATAATATAAATAATTTTATAATATAATAATAATAAAATATATTAAATTATAATATGATATGTCAATTATTATAATATATTATAATATTATCAGGCGGAAGAGGAAGAATAGGACTTGTATAAAACAAGCTTATAGAGAATGAAAATCAAGGACTCTTATAATCCTTGCAAACTTCTTTCATTCTTAATGAACAATAATGGAAGAAGCATTTTCCAATAACTTATTATTTATAGGTAATATAACACTTTTTTTTTAAATTACCATCATTGTTCATTAAAAAATACAATCAAAAGAAATTGACATTTATAAGTAAAGGTTAAGTTATGGAAACTAAAGGTAAATGATGTGTTTTATTTGGTATTTTTACTTAAAATTTCTAAAATGCATATGAAATTATAAAAAGTTTTATTGCTTCTTTTCATAATCTTTTAACTAAAGCATTCCTCTAAATTTTACATCTTATTAAATTTACAATGCTTGTTTCTGTAGATAACTTGAAAGTTATTATTATGAAATAGATTTGTGGTAGAGGACATTATCTCAAAATATCACACCATCAAACTACTAATTAAAAAAAAAAAATACAATTGTTGTTATGATACCTTCTGCACCCACTGGCACCTTCACAACCATAGTGGACTCCTTACATCCCACCTCCACTTATCCACAATTCAAATTGATATTTTTGTGATAATTGTTCTTCCAAGTAGATTTGAGAGCTTCTTGAATCCTCCTCCACCTCCTTGTTGGCTCTACTATCTACACAGTGCCCAACTCAGCTTTCTAATTACTGAAGATTGTTTCATTCATGTAGCCTCCATGTCATCTTCAACGTTTGTTTTTTCCTTCAATAGCCACTACATCACCTTCAATGCCCTATATAACCCTTTTTAAAGTTGTACGATTTAAGGTTAAAGGAGTAAAACAACCTATACACAAGGATGGATAAAACTATTCTAGAGTAGACCAATTAATTAAAAACTTATATAAATGAATATTCCAAATTAAAATGTTGAGTTATCCTAAGTATATAAATTACATTCAAAATAGTAGTTTGTTTGAATAAACATCAAGAAAAGATAATAATTATCTTATTTTTAAAGTGAGTAGGTAAATCTTAGAAATACATAACAGAAACAAGTAGGGATAAGTTTATGATCCAGATGTCAACTAATGGAAATATTGTTTCTAGAGGCATGGACACTTGTGTTGACCTATGGACACTTGCATTGATGTTTTATCTTATGGAATATGTCAATGCTCATATCACTCATGGGCCATATTGCATTTGACTATACAAATTTTTGTAGTGTGTCTTCCTTAGTCTTAACAAAGGGAAGTAGTTATACAACCTCATGCATATCCCTCTAAATGGTAAAAACACAACATTTTTTTAGGTTTAGCACACCATGGAAAGTTGAACCTTCATAAATAGAGATTGTGGTGTTTTTTGTAGCTATATAACCTTCGGTTTCTAGATAAACATTGTCACCATGGTATAAATTAAAATTTTATGTGGAACAAGAATTAGACTATGTGTCAAGGGTGGGAAAGGTCATATCATCCTCATCATGTTGAAATTTCTCACTCAACACTACAATGAGCTCTAGTTCTTGTGCTTCCTCCATTACATTCATCTATAAAAGACCAATAAAAAATATTAGAATGTAAGTGTTAAAAATAAATATACCATAAATATGTTTGAACATGTTAATTATGTTTAATTACTCAAAGCATCTCATCATCACCAATGTTTTACATTTTCCCCCTCACAAACCCTTTTCACTTTATATGAAAGGTACTCCCTCAAGGTAATGACATCATCCTCCCTAAAATAGGTCCAAAGGTCATGTATATTATATTATGATGATGGTTACTAAAGAAATGGAGAAAATGTTTTTAATAAATATAAAATTACCTAACATTTCCATGCATGTGAACTATTCAACACATTATGTCTCACCTATTGTTCGTAATTTCCTACACCATGCCCTTGCTCAACCATTATTCTTTCTTACTCCATTTATCAAAAATAATTTATCCTCTTAATGTACAGATGCATTCTCCATTCAATGTTTTGAATTGAATCATATGCACTCATTTTGTCATTGATAACCTTTATGGATATCTCACTTAGATTAGATATTTAGAAGATGTTTTTTGTACCCATTTATGATCTTTTTTGCCTATGGATCTCAATAAGACTATGATATTTTACAAGTTGATCTATTGGCCTATGTTTTGTTTGTTTTAGTGTGTAGGTCTTTCCCTTGGCTTCTTTTTTCTGCTACTTGCACGAGTTAGAGGCTTCTTTTAAACAGGTTGCCTATCATGAATCTTAAGTCATTAAGTTTGGAGTTTGTCCATTAACCAAAAGAGATGGTCACCCTCATTAAAAAATGCATTACATGGGTGTAGGAAACAATAGTGAAAATGTCACTTTACAATAACCATGTCAACAAAATCATTTTCACCCATAAACTGTCATTCAAGAAAAAATCATGAGGTTAGAAGACTTAAAATTTTAATTAAATCAACATGAATAAGAAATCATCCTCAAAATTAAGAAAGTGTGCTTACATTTTTTGGTTCCTCCTCCTCGCAGTCAAATTACAAGGTATACTTAAGATACTCACTATCATCTTTATCATATACATCCTCATCAACATCCTCACAAGGGTTGTTAACATCCTCTTCAACCTTGTCAAAGATCCACCTCCTCCTACCATTATGATCAATATAAAAACAAAGGGCATATATGAGCATGACAATAGAAAAAAGAATAAATACTATCAAAGCTTACATTTGTGAGGTCAAACTCATCATGGGGGTCATTACCACCTTTATCTCCCTTGTTCCACTATGTGTCATCCTACAAAAATATAGAAAAGTACATAGAAAATCACAAAGTAGATGCAAAGTGGTCAAATGTAGTCTATTATAGAAAACCATAAATAATATCACATTTAACATGGCCAATTGATATTTCATCAGTAACAATAGCTATGTTGACCCCTTGCCTACAACTGTATTTGGAAATAAATAAAAAAACCATCACGATTTTATTTCAGAACATTGACAAATAAATAAATATAATGCAAAATGGTGTCTCTCTTTAAATAATGAATGTAAGTAAACTTTAATATTGTATATATGTTACAAAGTAAGCAATGGATCCATATGGTCAAAAAGGCAATATTTTTAGAAAAAAAATGAACTTAATAACATTTACTATGGGAAAAGAGAGAGACAACTTAAATAAAATTACATTCCTAACCTAGTGGGAATCCCACTCCCACTATTGTATGCACCATTTTAAACCCTCTTAATAACTTTGTCAAGTTGAGATGAATGATTGAACACAGATTTATTTATCCTAAAATAATTCATATAACAATCTATTACTATTATAAAATAAATCAAACTAAAAAAATCTCGTTCATGGGCAATAGATAAATTTTCAAACAATGAGCTCTAAATTAGCATATATTTATTATGGGACATCATTACCTTCCAATTCATCCATCAAGAATCTAGAAAAATAAAAAGGTGGTCATTAGAAAAATAAAATTTATACTTTTGAAATTGTTATGAGATCATTTTGAGATATTTACATACATGTGATATATGTCTCACAAGTATGTTGAAATTGTTATCATTGTGATAAACCTATAACATAAATCCTCAGTATTTTGATATGGCATATAACATACCAAAAAAATGTATATAAAACACTATGCATTCAAAAAATGTATGTACGTAACAAGGTTATTTCTTGTTCACGTAAAATTTGAATTCATTTTCTATAAAATGCCACCTTTATCCGTAAAATGCCTTTCCTATATTTAATTATATAGTTTGATTATTCTCATCATCTAAAAAAATTAACACAATATAAGATATGACATCTATAAACAAAAAATGATATGTAAAATAAATAATGAATAACACTCCGAAAAATGAGTCTACAAAACAAGATTTTTTCTTACCCATGGAAACTATATCCAAAATTATGATCATAAGCATATTCCCCAATGGTTCATACATATATATTACCCATTGATAACTATATGCAAAGTTAGGAGCTTAAACATAACATGCTTAAAGTGCATCAACCATAATAGAATGTTTTGTCGACATAAAATGCCTTAAGTACATTAGCCGTAATAGAATGGTTCACATATCAATTAGGTGGGAATTCTAACATGGATTTCAAATAACTTAATTTGAGCATATACAATGAAAATTTTAAAGTCTCAATATATTAAATTATATGGCACTCTCAACAATTATGTTTATATATTTGAATACTTAGCTATTTATATTCATATCATAATTATTAAAAAATTGGAACATATAAGATATTTCATCTATGAAAAAAAAAATGATATGTGAAATATATCACAAATAGCACTCCAAAAAAGATTCTACACAACAAGCTTATTCCTCACCCATGGAAAACCATGTTCAAAATTACAAGCATAAACATGTATATAATGGAATGTTTTGTACATATCTCTTACCCATGAAATATTATATGAAAAATTAGTATATTAATTTGGAGATTCTACACAACAAGCTTATTCCTCACCCATGGAAAACCATGTTCAAAATTACAAGCATAAACATGTATATAATGGAATGTTTTGTACATATCTCTTACCCATGAAATATTATATGAAAAATTAGTATATTAAATATAACATGCTTGAAGTGCATCATTCATAATAGAATTATGCATAAACATAACACATTTTAAGTGCATTAGCTATAATTGAATGGCTCACATGGTAATTAGGTCTAGAGTTTAACAAGGATTTGAAAGAACTTAATTTGATCATATGAAGGAAAATTTAAAAGTATGTATATATTTAATTATATAACATTTATGAAAAAAAAATAGCACTCCAAAAATTATCCTTTTCTAGATCATTTTATAAAAAATTACTCTAAAATTTTGAATTATGATTTACAACATTCAATGTTGTATAGTCTTTCCTCTTATATTATTTATTGTGTCTATCTCTGTGAATACTTAGATACTTGTAGGCAAGTCCTCTCTTCTATTTATGATAATGATACCATAGTAAAATGGTCATATTTATTTTGTCTATCTTTGTGAATACTTAGCTACTTGTAGGTCGATCCTCTCTTCTATTTAGAATAATGGTACCATAGTAAAATGGTGAAAATTAATTTAGCATATGAGATTTTAAGTATTATAATAATCTTTTTTAAAGAGATTGCAAAGATGACTCGACGACTATTGAACTATTACTTTGATATGCATAAATCATATCAACACATTAAGGCTCCCTCACTTTTATAGAACAAACATTTCTATTGACTGTCTACCACTCTATTAATATTTTCTAGATTATCCTTCTCAACATTTTTGTACAAAAGTCAAAATAAATAATGTTATCAAGTATGGTGTTTAAGTATGTTCATTTATAATACATTGTTATGTCTTCGTCCTGTTAACCCCTATCCCATGGCTGTATTTTACACATTCAGGTTATTAAAGTTCTCAAATGGATTAATTTTCCATCAATAATATCTACAATGAAATTTCTCAAATGGTTTTAGATTTTCACTTAGCCAAATAAAAGTGTGGTATTGCGAGGTGCAAAAGGTCATTGTATCCTTGTAAGGATAGGATTTGTAGATTATGTTCTCTTAAGAAAGTGAAGAGTTAGGATCATTGCACTTTTAGGAGTTAATTTTGAAATATGTGAAAATAATATATTTATGAAGATCCCAAGGTGTCTTTCTCTATTTTTATACTAATCAGTTTAAAGATGCATTACTTTGTTTTTAGAGAGATGGTGACTATTTTTTCAACATAGTTCTACCATGAGTTATTGGGAATGTAAATTACCCTGCGAATACTATATACATTGAATATTACTCTAAATTTAGAAAATTCAAAAATGTTTTTATAAAATTGAAGAATTTTTTTATAAAATTTAAATTTCTTAGACCTAATGGATGACATTGTGTGGTTATTACTCTCCCTTCATCTAGTACAAATACATTGAATGGGACTTTTACTTCTAAAAAAGAGTTTTGAAAGTGAAGGTGGGCTTGATTACGAATTATAGTATTTTTAAAACATTTTACAAGGCCTTTTCAATTGAATATCTTACAATCATTATAACTCATAAAATCACATTTCTTTGAAACATTTTGTCAAATAATTAATGTGTAGTGTGTATGCTTCAACATTTTTCTTACATGTAAACTAAGACACTTACAACTACAACATATGACAAAAATCCACTTTTAATTATGCTTTGATGAATGCTCATGCCACAGTGAAAATCTCCCACTTTGGAAAAGACTAGGAGGAGGATGGAAAAGGTTGTGAATTCTAAAATTATCTTGGCCAATTTGATAAAGCATCTATCTTTTAAAAAAAAAGATTATTTGACTACTTTTTTATGACTGATTTTGCTAATAAATTCTAACCCAAAATTTTGAATACACAAATAAATTGCTTTTTTAAATAGCTTTGGAAAAATATAATTGTGAATTTATATTTTTAGAACTTTTGATATTTAAATGTATTTTGAGCTTTGTCGTAAGGAAACGTATCTTGTCTAAGAAGATTTAGTATTCAAAGAGCTAGTCTAGTGTCACCCCACGTCGGGATTGAAAATAATGTTTCGGGGGTTTGACACGGCTTTCCTGACTTGGAGAGCTTGAAAACCTAAAATGAACCACGAAATAAAATGAAATAAGCAAAAGAATTCACACCAAAAAATGATTCAAAAGACTCGGTGTAAAAACAAGTTGGTCCCGTTTAGGTGGCTAGCATAAAACATTATTAAAAAATATTCTCTCCCCGGAAGCTTGAATGAGAGTACGTTGAGCGTCCAAACTTTTTTTCCCGGTTCAAAAACCATTGTAAACTAGGGTTCGATTAGTATAAATATATTTACGTGACACACATTCTTGAATAAATGTTATTTTAGAATACTAAACGATTTTGGTTTTTTTCTAAAAAATTATAACTATAAATGTATATGAAATAATAGGTAAGAATTACTAGATAATAATTTAGAAATCTTGGTGAAAAAAAATGTTCGGAAATTTTAATTTGGAAGCATAAAATAAAATATAATTATTAGCTTTTTCAAAGGTACAACTTACATTGGAATGGATCTAATTTTTTATTTAGATAAAGTTGGTTTTGTAAAATAAAAGAATTTAAATACACTTATATTTCACTTAAATTCATGATTATTGATTTTGTTTCATTTTTGCAATAATAATGTGATATTATTGGTGGAGGTAAGGAAACGTTGTACAATAGTATGATATTCTATATTATTATTAATATATATGATATAAATAATTGTATAATATAATTATAACATAATATATTCAATTATAATATAATATACTAATTATTATAATATATTATATTATAATATAATATAATAATACTATAATATATTATTATATTTATAATAATAATTATTATAAAATATTATGATATTATTTAAAAACTATAGTGCGCCTAATCATTTTATGATGAATAGATATGTTGAAGTCATTGAGAATATAAAGGATAACGACATTTAACATAATAGTCACAAAATTGGCATAATATATATCTATGTATAGATGGTACATCACACATCAAGTCATATGCTTTTAACACATGAAAAGGAAGCACTTAAATAAAACAAGCCTATAGAGAATTGATGTGAAATATATATTTACCCATTTACACAAAATAGTCCTATGGAGAATGGACATCAAAGACTCTTTCTTATAATGCTTGCAAACTTATTTCATTCTTAATGAGAAACAATGGAAGAAGCATTCTCCAATGACTTATTATTTATAGCTACCACATCATTTGATTTAAATTCTCACCAATTTTCATCTTAAAAATACAATAAAAATAAAATTAACATTTAAATTTAAAGGTTTTAAGCTGATATTTTAACCTTTTAGGAATTAACAATGTGTAAATCCTATGTTTGTTAAAGATCTGAGTAGACTAAATTAGGGAAATAATATGCAATATAGACAACCACTAATTTGTTATAGAATTGACTAACTTTGACTTTACTAAAAATAGTAATAAATAGTGGAAGTAGAAACTTAACTGGAAAATAATTGAAACAGATGATCTAGGTGTTGGAAACTGAGGTGGAAGTTGGTCTGAATGTCAAAAATTAGATTTCAGTTATAGAACCCCTCATGAATAGTAGCATCATTATTGGAAATGTGGTGGTAGTGTCATCATATTGGTCGTAGTGTCCTCTATGCAGGACTATCTTGAGCTTGTGGGTATACCTTTGTATGGATATTTGAGGTATGTTCCTACATGTATGAGTTCCAAAACCCTATATTTTTCATGTAATGATTGATTTAATGAGCAAACCCTAATCTTCCATGTAGCGAGGGCATCCATTTGACATGGACTAAAAAGTGTGTTTATCAGTAGGGTAGGATGCGCATCCTCAACACCTCGCTAAGAAGAGAGTTGCCTATATACCAATACTCTGATGAGGGATCAAGCTCGATGTAGTTTTACCCACCCAAGTGTTGGTACAAGTGCAAGTGAATCTAGTATAATAGTAGTCTTGAGTGCCTTGAATGTGCTTGATACTAAAAATCTATGTAATCTAAACTTAAGGTTAGTGTAGATGGTAGTATGCAAAAGTTGGGTGAAATATGGATTGATAACTTAAATGTGCAATACTTGTTCTGATTTTGAATGTTTATTTTGCATCTGATTTCCATCTAGTTGTTATAGGGATAAAATTAATGTATTTATATTATTATGATGCTTATGCAGGTGATAAGAGAGGTATCGGCTGACCCTAGGAGGTTCTAGTTTTGAAAATATATTGTTTGGGGAAATAAAGAGGTAAATGACATTAGCATTATTTTTTGAACACTAGTGTCATGTGTTGATGGTGTCTTTATTATGGTGCTAGTGTCCATATGGTACAATATTAGGCATAAAGGGTCAAGATCAGGGAATGAGGGTCTATGACTATTTTAAGGGTGACTAGGGATGCCTATGGCTTATATGAAGGTTAGATACGTGTGGAAATAGGATCTAGGATAGGTCTAGGGCTAAACTAAGGATAAGTAGTCTCAAGTATCACTCTTATCACTCAATTACTATTTTTAGGTGATTTTATTTACCCCCCCCTCCTTATTCTATAAATGCAGCAAAGCAAAATGACTAGGATAAAGGAAAAAGAAGCATACCTACAGTTACCTAAGAGGTGAAGCACATGAATTTAGGTCTAAGTATGTGATGCATGATCCAATGCATGTATTGAAAGTGAAACATGTATAAATTATTCATTACCTAAGAGATATCTAAAGTAAAAGATTAAACTAAGTAAAAACTGAGTAAAGAGATAAGAAAGAGGAAAGAAATGAATACACCTCATTGCATAAACCTAGTGATAATGTATGTGTGTGCATGTATATAGTGATCAATCAATGAATAGATTTAACTAATGTGATGTCTTACTCAATCCTCATGTATGGGTGGCTCAATAACTTAATATAGTTTGATTCCATCACTACCTACCCCTCGTTTATAGATCATGACCTATGAATAACTTAGATTGGACTGATAGTGTGTCCAACCCTCTCATGTAGGTGGTTCAAAAACTCAAGTAAACTATGACTCCATCATTACCCACCCATGTGTAGTATATGCATCTATAATTCAATTGTGTAAAGTAACTATAAATATATAAATAGGTATGTCTAACTAGTTATGTCAGCTGTATGGCCACTCAGATACATTAGGTGACTCTGGGCCACTCGAGAATGCTAACCACTACATATGGAGTAAGGCATGAAACTAGTGTATATCCTAGAATATGATCTCAAGTGTATGTAGTTTAGAGAATGACATGTAATTTTTCATTCCATCTGATCAACCAATGTGTAAGTGAGCATACAAAAATAATGTGTCGTTCACATGCCCCCAAATATGATATCTAAGCATATAGATTCTAGATTGAGTTGTAATAATTTATATCTAGGTATCTGAATTAAATATGGGAATGGTCACATCATGCATGATTCCCCCAATCTGAGCAAACTAATATGAATTTGAGCTGAACTAGTATGATTTTGATCAAAACTTAGTATAATTAATAAATTTGTAATTAAACATGTGTAAACTTGTTCTGTATATGTTATGCTTTTCTATCCAATATTGGTTTTTCTAAAATTGAGGTTACTAGATAGTAACTCCATGTCTTGGATAATATCACCATTATTGGAAATGTGGCACTAGTGTCCCACTTTGGGCACTAGTCTCCTTCTAGTTTGATTTCTATGCAACTATACTACTTTTTGGATCACTATTTTCCCACTATGTTTACCTAAGTTTGATTTTTGTAAACTTAACCTATGTGCTAAAAAATGTACTATGAATGTAATATAGGATCTTGATCTTTTTTACAAGCCCATATGAATGCCCCTCTTTTGAGGGGAGTTGTTGAGCTTGTGCAAGAATTGTCCTCAAAAGAAAAAGATCTGTCAAATGTGTGTTAGTTGGAACATATATGATAATTGTGTAAAAATCCAATATAATGTGCATGCATAACATCAAAATGTAAGATAATCTGAGCACAAATTTGTAATATAAGATGTATGTCATGTCTAGAATTCATAAGGGTGTCAAGATAGATATAATCATGTATGTAATAATAAATATAAGTAATAACTGAGTAGCTACTGAGGGGCATGGGGCATGACGTTCATCATTGCACCCAAGTAGGAAGGGTAGATGTATGAGATCCCTCATGACATTGAAAATTGGTGTGTGTAACAAGAAAAGACAAGTGTCATGACCACTATGCATACATACAAAGCATACATACAAAACACATGAGCTACATAAAGGAGGCCAAGGGGCCACAATACAAAGGACATGTGCACATGTCACTAAATATGATAAAATAAGACATACAAGTATATGTTCAAATGTCCACATATTTAAGCAAAAGAAAGTTAGCGTAGAGCCATATAGAAGGTTATGTTCAAATGTTTTCATACACAAGTATGAAAGCACACAGATTGACATGGGCACATGTCCAAATTATACATACTATGAAAAGAAGTGGTGTAGATCTAAAGAAGAATGACATATTCAAATTCCCTTGAATAGAATAATCATAGAGATACAATCAATTCTAAACAAGGAAAGCTATAAATGAAACTATACATGAATATGTAGTACAAACTTGTGTAAGATCTAGGATGTACATATTCTCAGTCTAAAGTACCAATAGATGACATAAAATATGAGTAAGAGTATCATGATTAATATCAAGATACAATAATGTTAAGTTAGGATGTAGAGTATAGAAAGATAGAAGATGGAAATCAAAACTCTGTATAGGGTGATTTAAAGTGGGTGAATGTGTTAAGTGAAGACCCATGTATCAGTATATATGCCCCTAATGGGTAGATAATAGAAAGTCTAGATCAGTGTAGTGGACCTGAGTCTTGCAGATAATCTTTAAGCACTTGACAAGAATAATTGAGTCATGTATGTATGATTAAATTGACTATATTAAGATATTTAGCAAATGTAGCATCTAGAAAATATAGTAAATGTAAATATATCAATGCATACAATATGTAATTTTCTATTTTTTGAGTAATATTTTAATGTTTTTATGTTTTTAAAATATTGTATTATTTTTATATTTTCTAAATATAAGATATGTATAAGAAACATGAAAATGAACTATACCCAAGGAGCAAGATAAAATAAATGTATGTCTAAGTAAATGAGATAGTGTACAGTCAAAGTGTTATATTTCTATAGACCCAAGAGCACATCTATGGGATGTGGATAATCAAACAATGGATTCAATGGGAGGTTATCTAGTGTTAGATATTGGATCTATCTAAACTTAAATAAGTCATCATCATCATCATGATCATTGTACAATTTTTTTATCAGTGGTGCCTTATCCTTGGTGTTAGTTTAGATATTATGCATCTAAATATTGTGATACTCTTCAGTGTAATATGCCTCCCATGTGGTCCTAGGGTAAACCATATAGGATCATAGAGTATCTATATGAAACATATGGTTCTCATCTATGCCATAATGTAAAATGTGAACCATGTGTCCCTCATGACTGAATGACAAACATCTATTTGATTGATCAACTATGGCATCCATATTCCCATGTAACCATGTACTTCCAAGTGTAACATGTAAATGAGCGTCTTTGCTCATGATAAATAAGAATGTGTTGGTCACCTTGTGTCCACATGAAATAGGTAATATTATATGTCCAATGGAATCATGACAATGTATAACATGTTTTATCTCATTTTAATGAAATCCAAAGTGTTCTAAAAATGCTAAATTATAGGTATTAAGATTAAAATCCTCATCTATAACCATATGGGGAATGTATTTGTCTACAACAAAAATATGGATAGTCAATGGATCATTTTGTGAGTGTCTATGTTAATGATAAATCTAGTGTGGTGCTCATATCTATGGAGGTGGGGGATATATAATCTGAGTAGTACCTTGATCCTTATATTTATTCAAATTATGTTGTAATGTTGAGCATATATGGGTATCATGTCATTTAAGTCTATGCAAATGATAAAAGGGTTGACCTTCTTATGGTGACAATATTCTGACATATCTATGACAAATTGTGGGTAATACCATTGATCCTCTATCAAGTAATATATATATATAATCTGGTGTGATCTATCATATGAACTCCCTAGCTAAATTTGTATAACTAAGTTTATATCCATAGATATGATGTAGCCATATATACAAAACTAACTATAACTGAGTAAGAGAGGTATCGATATGATTATGAACTAGTGGTGTTGTCAGTGTAGGAAGAGGTATAAGTGCCCTAAAATCATCTTTATACTCTCTTGGGCCCACTAGCATGAAACTTAATCCACATAAATCGTCATCAATGTCAATAGGTGTTAGATCATCCTCTGTGGTATCCTAAAAATTTGTATTGGAGTTATGGATATATAGTTTTAATGAGTTAATAAGTGATGATAAATTTTCAATGATAATCTCATCATCTACTCTGGGTGGGGATATGTGTACTATGGGAGATTCCTCCTCCATCATGGGTGAAGGTAACTATGTTGTATGATAATATGGAAGGGGTGCATAAATACTCTTGTTAGACTCCCCAAACTAATATGTATGCATCTTCTCAATTAGAATCTTGTGAGGTGGGGACTTTATGAGAACACAAGATGTCCCATCTAAATATGTACTCAGAGTAGCAAGTTTAGTGAGTCTACAATATATGGATGGTCAATTACTTGTTAGATAATTTTATAAGTATTCATCATGTAATAAATTGATGCACATGTTCAAAGTAGAGGGTACAACCTCCATAACATGTATCCAAGGTCTCCCAAGTAATAATTTATAGTGTAAAGGGTTAGGCATCACCTACAAGTGTGTAGGTAAGATTTGTGTCCTTATTGTAATGTCTAATGTAATAGATCCCAATGTCTATCTAGGAATGTCATCAAAACCTCTGATATTCTTATATGTCTTTTGAATAGATTCTATATCAACCCCCATAGTCTGTATAAATGTGAGCTTGTAGATGTTAAGTCCTGAACCACTGTCAATTAGAACTCATTTAATATAGGTGGTGTTGGTTTGTGCTTGAATGAAAAGTAATAAATTTTGAGCAATAACTGAATGTGATGGCAATTCCTCATTGGAAAAAGATATAATGTCTCAATGTCATTGATATTATTCATGATAGATTCTCTGTAAACTAGATATATGTCATGACTCTAACATGTATGATTGAGTGTTTGAAAAATAATATCTTTGAAAATAGTTTCCTTTTAAATTTATTCCAATATGGATTTATTAGCTGATGTATTTCTAAATTTATCTACAATATGAAATGCTCTATGTTGATCTCTAGGTCTTGTTGTAGTATTTATGGGATGAGGAGGGATGATCGATTAAAGATATCATTATATAGGTTAAGGAGGCACCCTATTCCATCTAGTAACATGTCAAAACATATGATCTACTATTTGTTGAGGATGAGTAGTAGAGACAAGATGGGAGTGAAGATAATCGATTTATTTAGGTGGAGGTAGAACAAAAGGAGTCCTTTGAGCCCTCTATCATCGAGTATTAACTAGAGGTAGCTCAAATTAAGCCATGTATCAATGATCCTCATAAGAATGGGACTCACAAGAGGGAAGACCAATGTGTAAAATAAGATTAGCTTTGACACAATCCATGAGAGGAGTGGCATACATGTTAATTTTTATACTAGCTTATCATAAGCATGCTAAGCAAACCATAAGACTTTATACCATAAATTAGAAAATGACACCTGTCATGATAATCGTGATGATAGTTTATAAATTAAAACTGGGTAAATTCTAGAAATGTAAAGCCTAATGCTTATTAGGGTTAGGTTTTGTGCAATATTCAAAGTAAGTTAAGTTCACCAAATGTTTTAACCTTTTAGGACTTAACAATGTGTAAATACTACATTTATTAAAGAGATGAGTAGACTAAGTCAGGTAAATAATGTTCAATACATATAACCACTATTTTTTTATAAAATTAACTAGCTTTGACTTTTCCAAAAATATTAATCAATAGGGCAAGGAAGAACTTAGTTGGAAAATAATTGAGATAGAAGATCTGGGTGCAAGAAACTGAGGTAGAAGGTAGTCTAAATGTTGTAAACTAGATCTTGATGTTATAACCCATTTTATATAGTAGAACAAAATTTGGATAGTAGCATCATTATTTTAAATGTGATGGTAGTGTCCTGATATTGGTAGTAGTGTCCTTTGTGCATGACTATCTTGAGCTTCTAGGTGCACCTATGTCTAGATCCCTGAGGTTTTTCCTATGTGCACAAGTTTTAAAACCCTATATTCTAATTTTAGTGATTGATTTAGTGAACAAACCCTCATACTCCATGTATTTAGGGAATCTATTTGACATGAGCTAAAAAGTGTGTTTGTTATTAGGGTAGGCTATACATGTTCAACACCTTGTTGTGAATAGAGTTGCCTACATACCAATACTCTAAGGATGGATGAAGCTTGATTTATTTTTCCCCACTAAAGTGTTGGTGAAAGTGAAATTGAATTTAGTATGATAGTGTCCTTGAGTTACTTGAATATCCCTAAGACTAAAAATTTGGGTAATCTGAGCTTAAGACTATTGTATATGGTAGTATGCAGAAGTAGGGTGGAATAAGAATTGATAACCTTAATTGTGCACAATTGTTTTGAGTTTGAATGTGTATTTTGCATTTTATTCCCATATAGTGGTCACAAGGATAAAATTCATGCATTTATACTATTATGATGCTTCTCTAGGGCGATAAAAGAATTCTACATTGACCTTAGGAGGTTTTAGTTTTAAAAACATATATGTTTGGGAAACAAAGAGGTAAAGGACATTAGTGCCATTTTTGGGACACTAATGCCATGTGGTATTATTATCCTTATTTTGGTGCTAGTGTCCATCTGGAATAACATTAGGCATGAAGGGCCAAGATTAGGAAATGAGGATCTAGGACTACTTTAGGGTTGACTAGGGATGTCTATGGCACACACAAAGGCTGGATAAGTGTGACAATATGCTCTAGGATAGGTCTAGGGATAAGCTAGGGATAGGTAATTTCAAGTAACACTCTTAGAACACAAATAACACTTTTAGGTGATTTCATATGGAAATTAAAGGTAAATGATATACTTCACTTGGTATTTTTCCTTACTTAAATACTCCAATTCTTATGAAGTCAAAAGAAATTCTTTGTGCTTTATAATAATTTTTAACTAAAGTTTTTATCCAAAATTTGTAATGCTCACTTCTGTAGATAACTTGAAATTTTTTATGATGAAATATATTTGTGGTAGAGTAATTTATCTCAATATATCACACCATCAAATTAGTGGCTTAAAAAAAATGGTTGTCATGACACCATTCATACCCATAGGCACCTTCATAACTCTTAGTGGCCTCCTTGAAAACCACCTTCACACATCCATAATTCAACTATATATTTAATGTGGGTTTGTCTTTCAAGAATATTTTAGAGCCTCTCAAATTGTGCTCCACCTCCTTGGTCACTTTGGCATCTAAAAAACCTCTAGAATTTCCATATATTATTTCCTACAAGTAACCCCCATGCCATCTTCAAATATTGTTGCTTCCTTAAGTAGCCACTACATCACCTTCAATGCCTTATTTAACCTTTTTTTGAGATGTGTTGTTTAGGGTAAAAATGGTAGAATAACTTATGCATAAGGATGAATAAAACTATTCTAGATTAGATCAATTAATTTAAAACTTATATAAATTAATATTATAGATTAAAATATCTAGTTAAGATAAATATAGATATTATATTCAAAATTGTAGCTTGATTGCATAAAAATGAAGAATAGATAATATATAGTTTATCTATAAAGTGTGAAATCAAATATGGAAAATATATAGGTGGAAACAAGCAAGGACAAGATTGGGTTCCAAATGTTATATTCATGAAATATTATTTCTAGATGCATGGACACTTGTGTTGACTCTTTTGTCCTGATCTTAGCATTATTATCTTATACCCAATATTTATTGTATTATAGAGTGACCACCTAGAGACTTATAGGTTTTAATTCTCCTTTATGTTGATATATTTTATTAGAATACAAATGTTATCAATGAGTGTATAGGGATCAAATCATATCTCTTCACCTTATGTCTTTATACCTTGCCAAAAATGGGTTAGTGGGCTCGTTGTGTCAAGCTTACCTCAAGGACCCCTATGTTAATGAGAATTTACTACATAGACAATACTCCAAGGATGGCCTAAGACATATGTTATTATTCCATAGGCTTTGGTTTATGTGTGTACAAGGGTGAAATATACTATATGCAAGGGCATGGAAGATCTAGCTTATAACATGACAAATATTTACCATGTATTATTCTTTGAGTGATTCAGACTTATAATATGATTGATCCTATGATTAATATGGAAATGGGGAAGAATAGGGACGTAGAACTCAGATGTGCAATTGATTTATTGAGCTTGAGTATGTGCTTTCTTGGTATTTTCTAAATGAAATCTGTAGGTGTTTTACTATTTTTGGGAAACGAAGTGTTTAATTTCCTAATTAGTAAAGGGGTCTGGATTCTGGTGAAAATCAATAAATGAATGTACTTTGATTAACTTACTAATTTCTTGAATCTAAAAGTGCTTAGTTAATTTCTAAAAATAGTAAACAAGAGCAAAGATGGTAAAACTTAGCTTGTTTTGGATTGAGACAGAAGAGTTAGAGATTGATATTTAATGTGTTGATTGGGTAGACTATCAAAAATATGACCCAGAAGTCTATTTTCTATCTAGATAGTAGCATCAAAAATTGGAAACTTTAGGGTCCATTGCTACAGTCATGTTTTGGCACTATAGTCTTTTTTATTTTCTCTTTTTGATCTTTTTAGGTTCTGTTCATCTACTCTGGGTGACCCTGCATACCAAATTTCAAGTCTTGGAAGTCACCGAAGCTCATTTTAGGTATGTTTTAATATTTAATAATTTTACTTGTCTATGCACATGGAAACAAAAAAATAGGTCAAACGCAAAAAGGGGAAAAATTAGGTTAGGGGAAGAATGATTGCAATATCTAGAGCCCCTATTGTTTTGATTGTTGCCTATATTAACCCTCAAGCTAGGGTCTTAGATCCAATGTAGTTTTCACTTAGGGAACATGATTAGTAAATGCACATGATTGATGCAAGAATGAAAATTACTTAGACCCTTCTTTGATCAAACATGAAAATCTAAGTATGATGGAAATAAATTAAGCTTTACTATTGAGTGAATTTTTATTATGTCTAATGTGCCAAAGTAGTAAGTGCTAGCTATAAAATGCCTTGTGAAGTACTTTATATAAGAGACTCATTATTTAAAATTAGGGAGATTTATTTGTATTTAGCTGACAAAGGTAAAAATTAGGAATTAATCAAAGAAAGGGGCTACGACCTATCTCATAGACAAAACTAACCGTTGGGGGTCATATTAACCTTGGACAATAGCACTGGAAATGGGACACCCTAGGTTTCAATGCTATAATATATTTTTCGATGCTATTTTCCATAGGGTTTGGGACCTGTGGGGACGGTTTAGGGTCTAAAAGAGGTTTTTGGTCCTAAAAGGGTCAAACCTAGTAAGTTACGTATGACTGGGGATAGACAAAGAGATGAATAAATAATTTATTGGAACTAGGATAAGACAGATAAAAGGACCTAGCTAAATGTGGATAAATATCATATTCTCCAGTTGGAGTTTCCTATGAAAGGACCATGAAAAGACATAATATATGTGTTTGCTTGACCAATTTAGGGTGATTACATTTTCACCCCTTTTATTCTATTGATGTAATGAAATGAATTGCTAGAGTAAAAGAAATAAAGATGTGTACTTGGACTTGCATGTATGAAGATAAGTGTGATAAAAGGATCCAACTTCTTGGCCAAGGAAGTGGATTGAAGAACTAAAATAGTTTTCAAAGAAAAAGAAGTAATCTGTGTAATAGATTCCCCCTGTACTAAATATAAGTAATGTTCTAGAAATAAAAGGAAACCCTACAATAGATGCCCCCTCTATTGATTCTAAATAATCTAAACTAGATTTGAGAAGTGCTTAGAGGTCCAATACCAATGTCTATCCTCTATCCTACATAAACTCCTAGGTCAGAGTAATACTATGGACCAATCACTGCAGATGACCGTATAGTCCATCTTTGTGATAACCTGAGTAATGCCTGGGTGTATACTATAAATGTTGGTAAATGTGTAAGAAGAAAATATCATGACTTATCTTAATCTATATTATCTTGGAAGATGAAGGACATGAACATCTGTGTCATACCCCCAAATTAATATGTGAGTGATGCATCTAGATAATCTATAAATCTATATAACCACATGTGATATGATCTATCATTTCATGTCCCATGTGCTAATATGGAGATCAAAAAAATGTGATTTACACTATGCATATAATATGATATCTGGTATGCATTTCTGTCATGCTATATGAAATTGTATATGTGAGACGTATATTATTGTACATGCCCACAAATTTGGTATCTGGATAATCTATATATCTATAAACCAAAGGTGTATCCCTCTAAATATATTGAGTAATGATGAGTGCCCCAATATAAACTAAATCACTATATAATCTAACCAATCTAAGCTGAGTGATGCTAAGTGACCCCTAGAAATTGAACCACTTATGAAATCTTGACCAATCTGAGCCAAGTAATGCTAAGTGACCCCTATAATCTTAACCACTTGTGTAATCTTGACCAATTTTAAGTATGTAATACTATTAATCTAAATACTAAAGGTGTAAAAACCATGATGAGTGACCCATGTAGTCTGAATCACTATATGTTTGGACCATTCTAAGCTGAATTTGATAATTTGATTGTTAGAGGTGTGAGAACCATGGTGTAATAGATAGGTATACTAGGTAAACTATAGGAGTAGGGATAATAGGAATGATGCCCCACTTTTGGGGAGAGGGACAAAATATGTGATAGAGAAGGTTGAGATAAAAGTGATGACTAGTGGCAGAACATATAGAAACTTGGTTGGCTTGGATCAAATAGATTGACATGTTATTGTTGCATTGGTGAAATTAAAATGTATAGAATGAAATGTATCTTTGGTTAATTAGGATCAAATATTGTATCTAGGTTTAGTATATATATAGAATATGTCATGACATGGTAGGCAAATGAGGTAAAAATACATTGAATGGGATGAAATATTGATTTGATTAAACAAGATGGGTTGTTTAAATGTTTTGAATGGGTGTTTGATTTTTATGGACTAATCTGGGTACCAAATAGGTGTATAAATGTGTGTATCATAGTAGATAAGTAATGTAGTAAGAGAGTGAGTCCTAGTTTATTACAAAGGTGTTAGCATTATGAGTCTAAACAATAAAATGGTTAATAAAACAAAGCTACGGAGCTCAAGTTATGGGAAAAATAGGATGTTGCTTTTTGCTTAAAAAGGGGTTTTATATAAGAAAGATTTGAATAATTCATGATTCATTTACTCATTACATAGTTTGAGATTGTAGTTATAGAGTGAGAGGATGTCGAGGAGATGAGCACCCACTGTGACTCATTATAAGTAGCTGGTTGCATAGATTCAAGCTAGTGAGGGAATTTCCCTGGTGAGGAAGGATAGTTTTCAACTTCTGTGTGTTCCTAATGTTTGATTTTGGAAATTTTTAGCTATGTTTAGCCATTTTTAAGTAGTTTTAAATTTCTTTGACTAGTTTCAGTGCTGATGTCCTAGGTTCAATGCCATTTCCCTTGATTTAGGGCTACTGTCTAGGTTCCAGTGCTATTGTCTAGTGTTAGTGTCCTTTTACAGTGCTACTATCCACTATGGATAATTTTTTTAGTTTTTGAGTTGTTCCTACTTTTTATTTCTTATCTGTTTGTCCTTGATATGGTTATCTGACATATAGTTTATTTTTTGGTGTTTTTCAAGGTGAGGTACAAATGTGAGAGTTTTGTAGAGGCCAAGTTATGGATAATTTGAGATTGTTGTTGTTATCTACTGATGAGCATGTTATTATGGATAGGGTTGGGTTGGGTCATGCATGTGATCTTGGTACAATATATTGGGATATATATTTTATCACTACCTTGTGTGAGAGGTGGAATGTTGATATGTGTACATTTTGGTTTATGACAGGGGAGATTACAGTGACTCTAGAGGATGTGTATTGGATTTTACATTTTCCAATCAATGGGCAGTGAGTGTCACTGTAGGATGACATAGGTGAAAATGTCATTGATTAAGAATCAAGATACTTTTCAAGAGCACCTATAGGAGTACACCATAGGGGTAGTGAGAGTGATATTTTACTATTGATTATTATGTAGTCGAATGTTCCATGCCTACAAAAGTGGTTGGTTATACTATTATCTTCTTTTATTACTATGGATGGTAGTAGAGTATCTATTGCTTATAAGATGCAGAGAGTGGTTTAGATTATTGAGATGTATGGTACCTTGTTTTCATGGGGGAGGACCATGCTTGCTCATTTGTATGAATTTTTGTTGGATTCTTTTAGTGGTGGTGTGGGTGAAACCACTTTATTGTATTGTTGGGCCTATGAGCATATAGTGGTTGCATGGTCGATTGGATTGTTGACGGTAAGTTGGGCATATCCACAACCATTTTGTGAGTATTAGACTAGTCAGTTGGATATCCAGTCTCCTGGGATAGACCACTATAAGTAGTTTCTAAATAGATTGGTTGCTAATGAAATTAGATGGAGGCCCTATAGAGGATTTTCTATATGGCTAGAGGATTGAGAATAGCTATGGATCATGGCAGTGAGTTATTGGTTACATGATCATTGGCCTAGAGTTTACTATCACACTAAATATGAGCATGTGATTAGGTATTTTGGAGTTTGATAGGATGTTCCTCATGTAGTATGGATATGGTTGAGGAGTGTATGAGCACTAGTTATAGTGGGAGCTCATCCCAGATCGACTGAGATGGAGTTGGCACTGTTACCATTGGATACATGAGATGAGGTTATAGATGTTCCTAATGTAGACAATGTGGGATGTATTGAGGGTTACATAGTGTGGTGGTTGAGGCATCAATGGGCTCTACTATAACTATTTGGTGTGTTATATGTTCCTATATATGAGTAGCCTAAGCCAATTTAGAGGGTGGTAAGTGACTGGTAATAATGTGATCTTATACATTGTATGTATGTTCTATTGTTACTTGTGGATTATGTGTAACTAATCAGAGTGTAATGTTGTGTACCTAGGTGAGGTGGTGGATGTGCAGGGTGAGGTAGGTGTTGAAGTTAGTGGTGGGGATGATGTTATTTGGGAGACTATTATTGAGTCTACACTATGTGAGCTTACATGACATGTTCCTAATGATGTTTTAGAGGAGGGTTTGATAGAGAGAGATAAGGTTACGTTTGGTGTATATGCTCACTTATTTTATTGAGATGTTATAGCTATAGCTACCTATGTTAAGGTATTAGGAGAGAGAGATGAGCTACGATCTGAGTGAGATAGGCACAGGATGCCTCCTCTAGATCATGGAGTGATGAGCTTCAAGATTGTGGATGACTATATGGATCTTCAACAGTTGTATGCAAATTTACATGAAGGATATGGTCATTTATTAGAGTGAGATACTTAGTTCAAGTGGCATTCAGGAGCTTGAGGAGGTGGATAATCATCAATTACTAGACATGATTATGGGACCAGCATCAGAGGAGAGAGTGAGACTAAGAGTGAGGGCATGACCCCTATTTACGATTGATTGACCTTGACATGATGTATATGTTTTGAAAACTTTGTGGTATATATATAGATAATGGTTTCATTTTGAAATGGTTTCTAGAATATACTGGTATTACAATGTTTTGATTTCAAATAATTTATTTTATGTTGATGTTGAAGTTGTATATGCTTGGTAAATGGGATTTGGGATATGTGATTTGATTATTTTGGTAAGATGACATTTAGGATATGATTTGGATGTGATTATTTGATTTGTAATCATATGTAAGTAACAATATTTTTTGTTTTTTTGTAATTTATAAAATTGATTTGGTAAAGTGAATTGGTTTGTAAGTAGGATATAAGGTCTAGCTTCTAAGATTGGTAACTTGTTTAGAGAAATTGAATTGATTTGAGATTGGTAAAGGATTTGAAGAGGTTGATTGGTAAGATCTAGATGTTGATAGGTTGGTTCTTGGCTAGGGATGGCTATCTGGGATTGGTCATGTTAGTTTTTAGTAGAAGGGAAAAGTAAGATATCCTTGTCTGTGTATTACCTTCCCAAGAGTGGCTCAAGAATACAAAGATTAGATAGACCTTTGGTTCCATCATTGCCATGATAATTGAATCTATAAACTGATGTTGAAATGACTGATACTATATCACACTCTATTAGAACACTATCTGAATCATGAAGGCCAAGTGAACAAGTGCCCATATTGCTCATGCTATGTAAAACCATGTCCTAAGTTTGATGTTGAATGTGATACACTAACTGTAGCATGCTATGATAACTTTGGAAAATTTAATCCAATTGGCTATGATGTTGGCCCTTTATGTTGTATAAAATGATCATTTGATCTCAAATGTAGTGGATTACTATGTGAAATAGGACCTAGAAATTCTACTCAAAGTGAATATCTCTTTGAAACTATAGTCTGCTATGGTGCATGTGACTCTATTGGATATGTATATGTAACTTCACTATCTATACCATGAACTACACTACTATATGTGGGATGTTTTTATTGTACTAGTTTCCAAAAATTTTAAATAGATGGAATAGGAGATCTCCTATGAGATTCTATCCTAAAACTTGCATTGTGCTCATGATGAGTGACCAATTATTCCTATAAAGGAATGTCTTGGGATGACTCAGTCATGGAGGAATGAGGTCTAGGGTTCCATAATGGAGATCTTTGTGCCCTCTATGTGAATGCTATAATACCATCATCAACACATCTATAAATATGATCTTGAAGTCCAAAATAGGTATCTGTATTGTGTCCATGGATATGATGATAATTATAAAAGGGCCAGTACGGCTATCTATGTAAAATATGTGGATCTCACCAATGAGTAGAAGGTAATGTAATTAACCTCCTATCTACTAGTGATAATAATATGATGTATGTGTTATCCTTCTCTTAATCAAACTATAGTGGTGTTGGTTGGTAATTATCTATATTGGTAACTGTGGGTGGTATTCTGAAAACTTATTCTTTGTTCTTGATTGTTTTCTTTTTTGGTTGTGGTCTCCTATCTTCTCTAGGACATAATGGCTGTTGAGTGGTAGGAGTTATATTTGAAGATGATGTTATGAAGTCTAGAGTGATTTGATCAACTGAATCTGCCTTAATCAATCCTAATTTCTTTTCCAATGCTAGAACTGTGTAACATAAATTTCTAAAACAAGGCTATTTTTGATATAGTAAATGCTTGAGTAGAGGTTGGTGAAGGCCCTTGATAAAGATATGTTGAACCTCTAGTTATGCTAGTTTATATATCAATCTTAACAAATGAGCCTTAAATCTTAAGATGTACTCATTTATAGGCTCTAAATAATTTTGATGTGATGTGGCAAGTTGCTCATATTTAACATGAGGGCCTATGTTTATACTATAGTTCCTAAGAAAAACCTACTCTAAATCATCATATGTGGGTAATGAACTAATGGGGAGTAGATGAAAGAGCACATTTTGTGCTTCCCCCACTAATGTCTATTGAAATAACTTGAGTAGAATCAAAGGGCTTGCATGAGTTGGCAAAGCATTTTGAAAGGCTTTAAGATATGTGAATGGATATCTAGTTCCATCAAAGTGAGGTAATGATGGTGTTTAGAAATGTTTAGGCAATGCA
Organism: Torreya grandis; assembly: GCA_037957365.1. Taxonomy (NCBI): domain Eukaryota; kingdom Viridiplantae; phylum Streptophyta; class Pinopsida; order Cupressales; family Taxaceae; genus Torreya; species Torreya grandis. The sequence continues at coordinate 970,540 of JARHVA010002779.1, read as the reverse complement.
ACTTTTATGAATGTCTTTAGAATAGGGTTACCATGTAGATCATTGGCATCTATACAAGATTTATAAGCTTTGTTTTCTAATGTAAGGATATGTACTTGGTGTTGTAAGTCACCAACTACATGCATCAAAGAGAGGATCTCCTGGGATGGTACATTAGTATCTTGAAGTGGTTCATTTAATCATTGAATTTGATTGTTAATTTTAACCATGGGAATGCTACATTTAGCAATGGGGTCATAAAGAGGTGGTGTGCTCACTTGAACCTTGGGAGTAATGGTAGCTTGGACCTTGTGAGATGGATATATGCTACCATTCTCTTTGGGATGTGGGTGAGATTTAGGTTATACTGTAGTGAGGAGTGGCTTGGGAGATTCATTGGTATCTTTATGTTTTAGTGAATCACATTCTAAATTAGTAAAAGATGTGCTTGTAATATTAACATGTGCATGATTAGAAATAGAATCATTCATAGATTTAGAATCAACATTTTTTCATGCATTAGACTTGAGAGAAGGGTTAAAAGTATGAGATGCAATTTCTTATTCACTATATACATAGTAATCATCATTATTCCATGCATTATCACAATCTTCATTTTGTTCATTTGAAATAAAATAATTTGAATCATCATTTGCATATACATCTTCATGTTAATATTGATTGACATGTACACTATCATATCCATAATCACTTCCATCATTGCTAGGGAGAGGTGAAATAAAAATATTTGATTCCTTTCTAATATGTAGTAAGTTATCATTGGAATTTGGAATATCATGTGTATCTATACTATCCATAAATGGAATATAGAAATTTTCTTCATTTCAACATGAGAAGTAAGAGTAGAAGAGTTATAATTGGAAAAGTCTTTTGAAAGAGTAGAGTTAGGAACACATAATTCATACATTTGAACCATGATTTGGGAATTTGATTCTACTGCATTTATATTGTTGTATTTTAAACATGGCAGTAGCAAAAGGTAGAGAGAGATTAGGCTCAAATGGAAATAGATCATCACCAATGAGATGTTCATTTGAAATTGCATGATTACTTTGTGTATTTTGTGCATTGTACCAATGAGAATGAGTTGAGACGTATTTTTCCCATTTAGAAAAAGTATTATTTTGAGAAGGAACAAAAGATATAGGTTTAAGAGAAAAATATTCATCTATTTGTGATTCATTCCTATCATTACGTACATCATCATATCTTTAATTACAACCATAGTAATTATCTTCACTATACTTGAAATCATTTTCTATAGTTTTAGCTAATGTACAATCTTGTGAATTTGTCCAATCATTGTCATAATTGTAAGAAAATTTGAGAATTTTATCTAAGGGATGAGAAGAAGGAATTGCCTTTGTGGCCATTTTATCACCAAAGATAATTTTGAAAGGTACTATGAAGTAAATAAATGCATAAAGAACTAATAACATTGAATTTTGAAAATTACTTTTGCTAACCCAAACAATTTGCAATAAATTGAGATTATTTTTTAAAGAATTGTACGGGAGGGATATTTGAGATTTGAGGACCTAGTTTGAGAGTCTAGGATTTTTAGTGAATTTTTTAAAAATATTTGAATTTATTTGTAGTTTTTTTATTTTTAAATAGAGGAAAATGAAGATAAATATTTCTAAAAAATAGAAATAATTAGCCCTAGGGTTTCTAGGGTTTTTGTGTACAACTTTGAAGTAAGTCGGATTCACCAAATTTTTTACTATTTTTGGAAAACTAAGTGTTTAATTTCATAATTACTAAAGGGGTTTAGATTATGGGGAAAATTATTAAATGAATGTACCTTGATTAACCTACCAATTTATTAAATCTAGAAGTTCTTAGTTAATTTCTAAAAATAATAAACAAGAGGGAAGATAGTAAAATTTAGCTTGTTCTAGATTAAGATAGAAGAATCAAAGATTGATATTTAATGAGCTGATTAGGTAGACTATTGGAAATAGGACCCAAAAGTATATTATATATCTAGATAGTAGTGCCAAAAATTGGACACTTTGGGGTCCAACGTTACAGTCCTATTTTTAGTGCTATAATCCTTTTGATCTACTCTTCTTGATCTTGATGGGTTCTATTCATCTACTCTAGGAGACCCTACATACCATATATTAGGTCTTGGAAGTCACCAAATCTCTCTATAGGTCTATTTCAATATTCAATACCTGTACTTATTTGTGCACATGAAAATAATAAAATAGATCAAATGCCAAAAGGGTAAAAATTGGGTTAGGGGAAGAATGATCACACAATATAGAACCCCTGCTATTCTAATTGTTGCCCTCAATAACCCTCAAGTTGGGTTCTCAGATCCAATGTATTTTTCCCTTAGGGAACATGCTTAGTCAATGTGCATGATTGATGCAGGAATGAAATTCACTTAGACCCTTCCTTGATCAAGCATGAAAATCTAAGTGTGATGTAGAGAAATTGAGATTTACTAGTGACTATTTTTTATTATGTATAATGTGCCAAAGTAGTAAGTGCTAGCTATAAAATGCCTTGTGAAGTCCTTTATATAGGATACTTGTTATTTTAAATTTGGGAACTTTATTTGCATTTGGCCAATAAATGGAAAACTTAGGAATGAATCAAATAAATGGGCTATGACCTATCTCATAGACAAAACTAACCGTTGGGGGTCATATTGACCTTGGAAAATAGCACTGGGAATGGGACACCCTAGGTTTTAGTGCTATAGTCCATTTTTCAATGCTATTGTCTAGGGGGTTTGGGACTTGGGGGGATGGGTTAGGGTCCAAAAGAGATTTTTGGGCCTAAAAGGGTCAAACTTGGTAATCTACGGATGATTGGGAATAGGCAAAGAGATGTTTAGGGATTGTAGTGAAACTAGGATAAGATAGATAAAATGACCTAGTGAAATGTTGATAAATCTCATATTCTCTAGTTAGAGTCTCCTGTGGAAGGATAGTGAAAAGACATAATATGTGTTTTTGCTTGACCAATTTAGGGTGATTACAATAGGCTTATATTTTTATGTATACCACAAAAGAGTTAAATAAAACAAATGGGCCAACCCATATGATTCAAAATATTTGTAAATTAGATGATTTATTAGGACTTGACACTTGATAGGAATCTAGAGACTTGTGTTGATGTAAGTATCCCTTTATGGGATGCAAGTTTTTGATAGTTAGAAATATATTAAGGATCTAAAACTGATAATGAATGATATCTCATATTTTAATCTCTATGTATACTATAAAATATCTAGGTCATCATAAATGATAGGGTCAGACCATAATATAAGAGATTTGGCACAACAAGATGGGGAATTTCAGTCTTTCAATAATAAGAATGTCTATAAATAAAGCATAGATACTTGATAAGTATGTGTCAAGTATACAATAATAATATTTTATGTAAATAATATTTTAGTACCTAAATTCCACCCCTTTAATATAGTAATGTATAAGGATGAAATTACTAGGTTTAAATGACAAAATTGTGTACCTCAGTATGTAGAAAAAACCTTGTCTTTTCTTGAGAGACTTTGAGTTTTTTTTTGGTTTATGAATTATAACCAATAGTATTTTAAAACATAAATCACTCCATATAATATGAAATTTTACATCATTTAAATGTTTTAAAATAAATAGAGCAAGGAAGGAATAGACATGTGTATCGATGTAACCATGTTTTCCCTTAGTACTTTGACATTGTAAAGATGTTTCCTTATAAAGCATTAAATCTAAGAGAGTTTTAAAAATAAACCTTGAAGATTTAATAGGGAGATTATAATGTCATATTCCCCAATCTAGTGCAAGGGTGAGTTGTGACAAGACTATTGAGATCATCAAATGTTAATTGTAAAACTTAAGTGAAAATACAATAAAATCAAATTTAAGTGGAAAAAAAAAATAAACCTTTAAAATGGAGGTAGTTTTAGGCCATCTAGGTCATTGTATCTCAACCACACTACCAAAAATATCCAACTACTATAGACATAAAAGGCTCAAAAAAGTGATTCCTAGTGAAAATTGTACTTCTTGGTAAATAAGTTTGAATATGTATTTATAATTTTTGTTTCACTTTCATGGAATATGAACCTCTAATGTGTTTTAAGATAAATTATCTATAAAAAATGAACCTATGATCTATAACTGTGTATAATATCTATCACAAATATGATTTTTTTTCCAAAATCTATAAAATAAATGCAATGTGTATATGATTCTGACCCAAATATATATCTAAATAATATAAACTATAATGAATCTTGTAGCTTCTGATCTTAATAATCCTTAAGATGCATGATATCTATTAGGGCAATGTCTATAAATTAATAATGAAAGCTCAACAAAGAATGAATCACACACACAAGAACACTCAATATCACACAAGAGGGTTCTAAGGATACATCAAACAAGGGTATATTCAAATGCCACACATTCAAATGAATGGCATATTTAAATGTGTTAATATAAAAATAAAGAAACATACAGTGGTACAAGGGCCAATAAGCAAGGAAAAAAATCAAATGTTCCACAAGTGAGACAATATATATGAAGAAAAAAAGGAACTCAAGGAAGTGATGTTGGAAGAAAAATTCATTGGGGGGGTGAATCAGTGGCCTTTAAACTTTTACAATTGTATTCTAGCATTCATAAACTATGAGCGAAACATAATGATCTAGAAATGCTTTAAGAACCAATCACATGAGCATGAAACAAGAGCATAACATATGGAACACATATGAGTGGGAAACCCTCAAGGGGTAGAAAACCCACTAATTTATGAAAATGGACTATTGTCCTATGTAATAAAATATCAAATTTTGTTGATTACCAACCCCAAATAGTCAAGCACCCACTTAACTAGGATTTAGCAAGCACCCACTTGAAAGTAAGCATCAACTCCCTAAGTGTTTTAGCACCAACCAAACCACTTCTAAATTTTTATCACCTTATAAAAATTCTATCACTCAATCAAAAATCAATGACCATACTTATTCTACTCTTTCTTCTCTTCAATCTCAATACATACTCACCTTTGCTTGATAATCCCTCATCAATTCTAATTAGATCATGTATCCCTAATGTAGACAACATGAAAACTTCATGAATTCTTCTATAATTTCCTATGAAGGTTTATAACATGTTTCAAAACATTCTTCTACTTGTGCATCTTGTATTTTACTCTCTTATATGCATACACATCTTTTTCACTTATGAATAGGCTTAAATGACCTTGTATATATACTAATCTCTTGTTCACATGCCACTTGGTTGGCCAAACACCCTTAACCTCTTAGGTAAAACATAAAATAGGTCTTAGGATAGTGTATTAACATGGTTCAATCATAATTTGGATCCACTTTGGTTGGATACACTCAATTAGGCCTTATTTATCCATCAGGACTCATGAAAACCTAATTCCATTAGGTCTGTCTAGTAACATGTAAACTCTATCCATTCGAACATATTTCACCTCTATAGACATCAAGAATATTTCAAACACAACTAAGATATACCCCTTGTAAAATTATCCAATATTTAAAAAACATTTAGGTCCAACCACTTCATAAGAACACTCTTTGCAGCAACTGACTGACATATTAGGCCTATCAGTACCAAATTTCCATCTAATCTATCTCATGCCTGATCACCTTCATGTCATGTAATCAAGGGCATACAAATATTTTATACAATAAAAATATTACCCTAATTTCATCTTCAATCACATATAACAATTTGACTTAATGACAAATATTGGTCTTACTCATCCTTTAGGTCTCATGGAGACCTACTTCATTAGGTATGTTGTCTTAACACTAAGACTTGATCTTATTAGACCCAAATAGACTTATCAAACAATAAAAAAACCATTAAACCACTTATTAAAATAACTCTTCTAACCACCTCCATGTTTTTTAAGATCTTCATCCTTTATTCATACCTTGAAACCTTCTTTAGGATAAATTGCCCTATTAGGCCTGTGTACAGTCAAAAATTTGTCTTGAAAGAATGAAGCTCAAAAAATATTAATCAACTTACTCATGAAAAATTAAACATGTATAAATATACTCCATGACTTCAAGATAATCCTTGAATTCTTATTAGACCTTCACTCAAGACATAAAGACTCAAGATCATCTCTGCAACTTGCTTACTCAACACTGTCAAACCACCTTAAAAACCAGTCATGGTGACTTAGACCTCCAACACTTATGTCGACACTTTTCATGAATCTTCAAGGATAAAAATTGATATTAAATATACTCAATATATCCTTATATTTAAAACTCATATGGTCTAATGAAAAATATTAGTCTTGCAGACCAATTTCTTGACCTCATGTTTCACAGTCTCATTTGAACTAGACTAGCCATTTTATGAGTAACTTTTTCACCATATACATGACCTCCAAAGTATATTAAAATTTTTATCATGACTTAAAACTCATAAATAATATCTTCATGAACTTTTTTTCATCAAACTATCATGCTCAGACCCTTAACTCTATCTTCTTACTTCTGCTTGGGTTTTACATTATTTACACCACTAGGTCTATCTATCATTGGCTAACTTGGAAGACCAATTTTGAATACTTTAATGGTGAATAATATACAAAAACCATCATGGTGATGAATTATGAGTCCATATCTTATTATTCCATCCATTTTTTTCCTTGACTAATGTAAATTTTGAGAGATACAATAATTTCTTGACAAATAAGCCTATAGCTATGCATTTTCTCTTTCATCTAACTAACTGCCATAACCTAGAGGTACCTAAGAGAGTTTAATATAAGATCCAATAATTTTAATAATAATTTCATTCTATTATGATCTTATTTTGTAAAAATCTTGTACATTGGGTCCTTATTAGGGTTTTAAGGAGGTTTAACACAGGTTTTGGTGTTAACTATTATTCATTAAGGACTGCCTCATAAATATAAAACCAATTCCTAGAGATAGTAGTGAGGAACCTTCCCCATATATACTTAATATATTAGGTTCCCATGCATATTCTACACACATCATTGAATACCGGAAATTCCTTCTTGAGTTTACATACCTTCAATCTATACACTCAAGAGACCTCAAAACTACTTTCAATGCCTTTTCCTATAAACCAAGACCTCATACTTTATGATCACTCCTAAAATAAATTTAATTACATATATCCATTATCTCCTTCACACATTCACCTTGAAATCTGATCCTCTTGTCTCATTAGGCTAGGCAGGACTAAAGAATGATTTAGGTACAGACCAAGACTAAAGGACCTACCTTCAAAGACTCACTTTGAATTATATTTGAGTGCATCCACACCTTATTACCATGCTCACACAACCTTCACAATCTCTCACAACCTCATACAAACCTAAAACCACATGACCAATATATGACTTGGCATTTCTCATCCATGCACTTGAACACCTTTGACACCAAACCTCACAAGATGCAATGTTAATGACAACATCAACATTGATCATTAATCACCTTTGACAACATCATACTACCAACTAAGAACACACTTTCAATAATCTATTCATATCCATAATACTCACTCATTGATCAACACTCTCTTTATTCCACTATCATGCTCAATTACTTAACCAAACAAACCTTTGACATCAATGACCATTATGCCTTTACATGATGTACCTTTTTGACATCAATGAAAAAAAATGCCAATAAACTACCCCTTTGTCATTAATGGAAAACACAATGATGAAAAACACACTAAAAAAGTAAAAGTTACTTCAAAATGGTAATTTTCACATCTACTCATTCTCTCTCTTTTAACATTAATGACAAAGGGTCTTCCACAAACTGCCATCTGATCTTTGGACCTAAACTTCAACAAAAACACAATGAAATGCTGACAACTCACCTTAAGCTCAGACAAGTTGTTATAGATAGTTTATAGAACACTCTTCTTACAAAAAATAGGATCTCAACATTTCTTGATTCTTTGAAGCATCTCAAAAACATGATCTCCCTAACTCCATGCATACCTTCTTCAAATGAACTTAGATATATAGGAACACTCACCTTGTCCTTGATATGACTGATATAGATCAAACTCTTGATGACTCATTATGATACCCCACTTCTAACACCAACTAAAGAATTAGGGACTCCCCCTTTATCTTAATAGATTATGCTTACTACTTCAATAATTAGGACTCTCAAACCATCCTCAACTTTCAAGCATCTTGATGATAAGACCAATTCTCAACACAAATTAAGCTATCAATTGTTAGAAACACATAACAAATTTTTTCTTACCTCTCATATACCGATTAGATACACATAATTTCATCATATTTCTAGATCTGTATACAACATCTAATTTTCCTCTATGACTATATTGGTCTTGCATCCCAATCCATATTTCATGTCTCTAGACACAATCCTATGTATAGACTTGCATTCCATATCATGAATCCTCATGAACTGATCTCCAAAATCAATTTTGATACTAACCAAAACTCTTTTCACTTTTTCATATATATACAATCTATAAAGAAAACAACTTCATACCTTAGCACATAGACAACCTAGAATCCTCTCAAGATGAATCATTCTTTGAGTTTAACCTCATGCTTATACCGATATAATAATGTATTTATGAATCCTAATAGACTCACCCATTTCATTATGGATCTCAAAACATCATGAACTCAAAAGATTAATAGATCTCCAAATCACTCTTCTCATCCATCTTGAAATTTTGAGAGTGATAGTCCCTTCTTATAATCCACTTAGGCTTGACTGAAGTATTTGCCTCATCCACCTTGTCATCCTTCTTCTTTTTTTTGACTACATTGTTAATATATGTAGATAACGAGTTTTCTTGACATTTATTCACTTATGATCCATGCTCTACCTTAGCAAGTAATCCATCTTGACTCTTAGGACCAAAATGACCAGTCCTAACTTTATTTAGCTTTCATATTAATGTTTGACCCTTCTCATGCACTCTAAGAGCTCCATATACCTTGTTAGGTCTTGAGGGCCTTCTAACTCTATTAGGACAAAATTTTGAAATGTGTCCCATATTATGAAAAATATAGAAAACAACATTATTTTATTGACCTCATAACTTATCACTCCTCCCATGGCTCATCCCTTGAGACCATTCTAAAATCACATGCTCTATGAACAAATTTATGACCAAAAGAATAATAATTGAAAGAATTAGAATACCTCATTGCATTGGGTTGGCTGATTGGTCTCTTCATGTTGAATTTCAAGTTGGTATTCTTGACTTGTTAAAGATTACTTTAAGTCTCATATTTGAGATTTTCTACATAGGGCTTTGAGTTCTAACTCTCCTTGTTCTCATTTTGATCTTATTTGAACCTAGGGCCTATCTTGTCATGTGGATACCTTTGACTGTTCAAAATATCACCAAGAAATTTAGTATTTTTTTAAAATTTATTATGTGTCTTCAGCTTGACTATTTCCTATTCCAATTCTTCCTTCAAGGACTCCATTTTTATTCCAAACTTGATGCATTCTTCCTCCTTGGTATTAAGACTTGTAGTGACAATTTCAATATGAGTTTCCAACTATTTATTGATATATTCATGTTCATTGGTGTTGTTGATTAGTCTTTCTTCAAAGAGATTAATTTTATCCTCATAACTCTTAACCAATGATCTTAGTTTCTGATTTTTCCTTCTTTGGAACTTTAACTCCTCTAGTGTACTCACCAATTCTTCCTCAAGGTTCACTTCAGCCTCTTCTTCATCTGATTCTTCATCATCTATAAGGATTTTCCCTTTTGAACAACCCCTATTATATGTTTCTATAACCATGAATAAGGTTTCATTGCTATCATGGTTATTATTCACTTACATCAGATGAGCTACTATCTTCTTTGGTATAGAATTTTCTCTTGTTATTGAATGACCATTTCTTTCCTTCATACTTCTTGAAACCCTTTTTTCTCTTATCAGGCTTATATATCCTCTTATCATCACCATGATGTTCATCATGTTATTCATCATGCATAATCTTATCCTTTTTAGGACATTAGAGTCAAAGTGACCAATATTACTAAAGTTAAAGCATTTAAATAGTAACATTCCCTTATACTTAACTAATTCTATTTTGAGTTTTCTGAAAAACATGGTTCTATCTTATCATCATCATTGTCTATGTTAACATCATTCTTGGACTTCTTACCTTGTGACTTTTTCTCAACTTTGAATGCATCTTCCTTCTTGGAATATCTTCCATCACTTATTCTCATTTCATAATCAGTCAAGATACAATGAAGCTCATCCATCTATAGTATGTTAAGATCATTTATCTCTTCCATAGCATACACCTTTGAATCAAACTTAGATGTTAGGGATCTTAACACCTTTTAAGCTACAGTTGATTCTTCCAACTTCTCTCTTAAATCTTTGATGATGTTTACCACTTCATCTAATCTCAATACATAAGATGCAATGTTTTCATCCTCCTTCATTCTCAAGATTTCAAAATACCTTTGGTGAGTCTAAAACTTTTCCAACTTAACTTTGGTGTGTCCTTCATAGATGGTCTAAAAAATTTCCCAAATCCCTTTGGTTATGTCACAATGCATGAAATTTACAAATTCTACCTATGAAAGACCATAACCAATAGATTGACATATGTCATAGCCCAAGGACATTAGATAGGCATTCACTCTGATGCTCCAAAATGCATAGTTAGTCCCATTGAAGAGAGGAGCCTTATTGGTTGAGAAACCTCTATTACATCTTGATTCCTCATTAAGCTAACTATTTAACTCTTTATGGATGGTTATAGTATATACACATGATATTGGTTATATTTTTTGATTAGGTTTGAGATTTATGCTATTTTAGGATAATAGAATGTTGCTTAGTTAGATGATAATTTATCATTGCTTATTATGAGCTAGTTTATGTATGCATTTACATTTTAAAGCATATCAAGGAATTGTTTCAGTTATATGTTATTGCTTATGATTTTCATGTGATATGATCTAATTACCTATGTGTTGTGAGGTGGATGCAAGATAATTCTTCCCTTAAGTATACCAGAGGGAAAGCATCATCGGAGAGGATGAAGTAGATAGAGACATCGTTAGTCAATAGATAGCTAAAAAACCTTGCACACACCACAATAATTAGTCATGGTAGAGAATACATTTTAAAATGATTATTTTAGTGTTTGCTTAAATTGTGATTTTCTATTATTGTTTGGGTAGGTAAATTATAAGAATAAATTTCTTTGTGTGTTTAGTCGAATATGTCATTAATATGTGTAAAAATAAAATTAATAAAGGTAAAATTTAATATAAATTATTTTTTATTATTTTACCATTAAATTACTAAAGCATAATTAAATGTTAAAATGGTTTAATCTGAAATTAAATTTTCATATTAAAATATAAAAAGATAATTATTTTTTTAAAAAAAAGAGAAAAAGAGAAAAACATTGAATTTAGAAAAGAAAAAATTAGAAAATGATTTAGCATTTAGAGAAAGAATGAAATAGAATTTGTATAGTCTATGCATTTGAGAGGGAAAAAAAAGACACATGTAGAAGAAGCACAGAGGATCAACAGGGAAATTTTAATGGTAGGTGGTGTATTAAAATTAAATGTTTTGTTGATCTTGAGTGTGAGTGGAATAATATTATTAAATTGTAAGTAATAATAACAATGGATTTATTATTGAATGGGATTTGTTTGATAGCTATTATAAATTGAACTAAATACATATACATAATAGATATGCATTATAATATTATAATTGTCATCTATTTTTAGTAAAATGATTTATTTATTCAAAAATGAATATTGAATCTGATTATCCTAGGTAATGTTGATATAATATAAAAATAGTTTCATTTTCAACTGAGCCATTTATAACAAGGCGTGAGAACCATCCATATCTTCTTCCAAACTAACTAGCTGAGATATCAATATGTTTCTATATTTATACTTCCATCCAATACACAATTTTAGACCAGGTCATTGTACAGTGATAGGGACTTATAGTTTTATAAAAGAAAAATAAACCTTAAATATTATATTTTCTATATCTATAGCTTGTATATATTAACAATCTACTATGCATGATTTAGTAAACTAAATTAAAAAGAATATATTTATATCCTTAGGCATCACCCTACCTTAAAAAATTAAGTAATAAAAATTCTTGAGGACTATTATAAGGAAATTTGGGATTTAAATCGCATACATCTAGTTTAAAGAAGTTGGTTGTGGGCTTACATAGATATAATTGCAGAAAAATATTATAGATCATTAGATATATGGCCTACATAATGGTATTATTGTTTATACTCTTAATGCCTAAATCATGCAGTTAATAACAAGTTAATACATAATGATGAAGATTAAAAGATTAATCCCTCTATCTACTTATAGTATTTTCTCTATTATGTATTTGGGAAATTAAAGATTATATATAATAGAGTAGATGCTATAAGTAAATAGAGGGATTGATCTTTTACTCTTCATCATTATCTATTAACTTGTTATTAACTACATGATTTAGGCACTAAGAGTATAAGCCATAATACCATTACACACACACACACACACACACACACACACACACATACACAGCTTAGGCATCACTTTTCCTAGCCGAGTTGAATATTTTCTTTAAAGTATTTTTGTATACTACCCTCTCTTGATAAATAATCCTATAGCACCATTTCTATGGTGACTCACTTTCTATCTCCTTGCATTCTCTTTTGTAATTAGAGAATTAAATACTTTGGCATCACTATAATGCTTGAATTTAACATTATCCACTCAATACTGTCGATATAAGTATTGACATGTTAGATGGAAATATTTGATCTCTAGAGTGGTTTGATGTTAATATCTTACAATAGGATGATTGGACCTATATAATTTAAGGGATGAGTGCATGATTGATATTAATCTCACCTATATATATTTTATATTATTGGAAATTACCATTAAAAGAAACAAGGCTATATATATATATATATATATATATATATATATATATATATACATATACATATATATATATATATATATATATATATATATACATATACATATACATATATATATATATATATATATATATATATATATATATATATATATATATATATATATATATCCTTATTTGAAAATTACCATTAAAAAAAATAAGGCAATATACATATATATATATATATATATATATATATATATATATATATATATATATGAATTAATCTTGGGGGGGTTTCCCCATTCTTTCAATAAACTAAGAGTTATGAAGTCTTTTTATGTTTTTAATTAAGTGTGATGAAGAAACAAAAAAATTATAAAACTTAGTAACTATAGTTGTGATTGGAAATAGAATGATTTTATATAAACTTAATTTTGACTAAAAGTTAGATAAATTTAAATAGTTTAATAAATCTTTACTCCCACCAGATGTTTCTATTTAAACCTGGACTATAGGTAAACATACCTTTTACAAATAAACATTATTGGAAGAATATAATTGGTTATCCTTGTAGCAGGACTTGGGTGGTAATTATAGCTTGATTTATATAATGAATTAAATTAGGATTTTATTATAATATTCCTAGTTTTATTTCTCCTAACACTACAATATATTAGAGATATATTGCCCAATAGGCATAAAATTTGTATTGATAACTTGAGTGGGAGAGTAGCAATACAAAACTGATATCTTGGACATTATTATATAGATAACCAAACTATTTGTAAATGGATTTAAACAGGTAAACCATAGTTACCTTGTATTGTGGAAACTTTAGACTGCTTAAAACATGAAAAACCATCATGTGAAATTTGATGTTGAGTTACATATTATCGTAATTAGAAAACTAGGGTAGTCTTCTTTAGTTAATAGTTTTAGGAGAAATATTAACCAAAAAATGAATGAATTGAATAAAATAGTTTAGTAAATGATTGCTTATAAAACCCCAAAAATAAATCAATTGATAAACTAGACATTTTGTATATTTGAGAAAAACAAAGTTCTAATTTTTCTAGCTATTGTATACAATGTGTGTTTCCATGTATTTTTGACTACTTTATGAGTTCATTTCTATACTTAGTAATTGTGGTTAAACACTAGACTATGGTAATATGGGTTACCATAGGGTCTAGTTATTTGGAAACAAATATTATTTCTTGAATGCTATAGTTAATTTAATGTTTACCTAGGTGGTATATTTGTATTCATTATTTCTAGTATGGGATAGAATATAAAGAAAGATTCATGCATATGTTTAATGGATTTAAATGTATGATGTTATTACCCCTATGTATAACATGTCATGTGATGCAATTACTAGTAGGATGTAAGTTATTGAATCTTGTGGTTAAAATATATTTGACCAATTTGCATTGCTAATGTGAAGTAAGGAGTGAGATGGACTTCACTAGCTTACTAGAATTGCAATGTTAGATGAAGGTAGTTTGATCAAGTGGTGTGCATAAAATTAATAGATATATAGATCATTTTATATTAGTATTCTTAAATCTTTGGCCTAATTATGTTTAGTGAGACATTATCATTTCATATGTATGATTTACATGTATGTGTGATATCTTACAATAGATTGAGTTTTTATGATACATTGCATGTTTACTTAGTTATAAATCATATATCACATGGGTACTTTCTAGTCTCTTTAGATTCCTGCACTGCCACTATCTACCCCTTTATGAAGGGAGGGCCATTCCCTGATGGGATAGTATGGGAGATCATTGGTTTGTGGTTGATATGATAAAGTGCTTGGATGATTCTCTCCTTTCCCACAATAGTACTACTTATCAAGATAATACTTGAGATTACCACAGATACTTGAAGTTTGAGAACTATCTTCCAAGGTAGTCAAGTATCTTATTTGTACATTGTAATATATTGTAATTTTTATTAAAGATTTTTAATTATACATTGATGCACATTGATAGTGGTTATTGTGTATATAGATAAGTTGAATTTAAAATATTATAAGCACTTTATTTATTAAGTTGTCATACTCTTATGTTATTAGAGATCCATAATTTATGTTGTATATGAATTATTTATCATGATTACACATGAATAATTTTATTATCTATGTTAAACTCTCAAGATGTAGTTTATTTTTACATATGTGCTTATTTTATTTTATTTTAAAAAATATATTTATAGTTAGATCCCAGTGGGGATGTTATATGTGGTATCAGAGCTATGGCTCAAACTCTAGGACCTAATGATTCTACTGACATTTTTATAACCTTTTTTTGATAGAAAGAAGTATGGTGAAAGTGAGAGTTTTAGGTGAGGGTCTTTTGAATACTAGTGACAATAACTCTCCATTTGATTCTCACTAATTTGCCACTGAGTATTCAGTGAAATGGATCAACTTCTCATAGTCATGAATGAGACTAGACATTGGATTATAGCTTTAGATTAGGAGGTTCATCACCATGTAGGAGAATAGTAGGATGAACATGAATATCATCCAGTTGAATAGTAAAATACATAGGATGCTAGAGCTTAGGTTGCTAAGGAGTTGGCTCAATACATGAAGAAGGTGAATCCACCTAAGTTTGATAGAACTATTTTAGGTGATAGAGTTGAGGTATGGTTGATAGAGATGGAGAAGTATTTCAAAATTTGAAGCTACTCTAAGGTCAGTAAGATGGTTTGGGGAGCATACCAATTAGCTGGTAAGGTAGCTACGTAGTGGGACAACAAAAGGTTAGAAATGAATATGAATTTGACCACCACCACTTAGGATCAGTTTGTAGGTTTATTTAGATCATAGTGGCTCCCAAAGATATATTATTATTATAATCTTATATATTTTTATAATCTAAATCAAGGTGACATGTCAATGAATATGTATTGGAATTAGTTCATTAAACTTCTAAAGTATGTACCTCAGTATCAGGGAGATGACCAATTTTGGATTGAGAATTTTAGCATGGGATTGAGGCCCTATATTTCTAGAGAGTTATATGTTCATATAACTTCCACCATGGACCAGGTCTTTGATAAAGTGGTCAAATAGGAGTAAAAGTTGAGGTCTCTTTTATAGGCCAAGGATATTTTCAAGAAGAGGTTTGTCAATTCTAATTCCAACTTAAAGAAGAGGAATTGAAAATAAAGGAGTGGAGACTCCAAGAAACATTTTAAGAATCAGAATGCTAAGTTCAACAATGGATCAAGCAATAAAAAACATGGCAATAAATCTAAGGATGGTTTCAAGGGAAACTAATAGAATTTTAGAAAAGGACCACCAGGAGGGTAGGTCATCTGTAAAGAAGATCATTATGCTCATGATTATCCATAGGAAAATTCAAAGGGAAAAATCCCTAATCCTCAACAAGGTGGTTTTTAGTATTGGATTCATGCAATAGTCAATAATTGATAGGTTAAGTATCAGGCACTACCTATTGATCTATTAGGTACTTTATTTGACCATCTAGTTTCCACTTTGATAGATACATGAGCCACTAAATGTTTTATATCACCTAAGATTATAAGTTTCTTATAAGATCTTGTGTAATGGTAAATGCATGGTCAGTATAATACAATAATGATGCAAAAATCATGGTAGATAGGTGTTTAGTTGAAGTGAAGATTAGGTTGCCTGAATTCATAATAATTGTGGATTTATATGTAGTAATTTTAGGATCATATGATGTGATCTTAGGATTCAATTGGATCACAAAACATAAATACAAAGTTGACTTTTACTTGAATAAGGTTTAGTGTATTGATGATTTTGGGAATCAAACACAAATTCAAGGTAAAAAAAAGAGAGTTGAAGCTTAAGCAGATTTTAGCTATGCAATTAAAGAAAGCTTAGGGAAAAGGGTGTCAAGAGTTTATCATAAATATAAATTAAATGGAGAAATCTAGGGAACCATCTCTTCAAGTTTACCCATTTATTATACATTATCATAATGTGTTTCTAGATGAGTTATCAGGTTTGCCTCCTAGACATGAGTTTGATTTTTCTATTGACATCATACCTATTTTAGAACCAGTCTAAAAAACCCTACAAGATGACAACCATAAAGTTGGTTGAACTAAAGGCTCAAATTTAGGATTTTTTGGATAAAAGGTTGATTATGCCAAGTGTATCATCTTGGGGTACACCAATTATCTTTTTCAAGAATAAGGATGGTACCCTTTACTATGAATTAATTGTAGAATGTTGAACAAGGCAACCATCATATATTATTATCTACTACCTCATATAGATGATATTTTTGATCAAATGTGAGGAGAAACAATATTTTATAAGATTGATCTTTGAGAAGGATATCATTAGTTGAGGATTCATAATGAGAACATTTTTAGAATAGTGTTCAAAACTCGATACGGGCACTATGAGTTTATAATGTTACTATTTGATCTAATTAATACTCTCTCAACATTCATGAATCTCATGAACAGTGTGTTTAGAAATTATCTTGACCACTTTTTGTTAGTTTTTTTTGGATGATATTCTTATCTATTCAAATACTTAATAAGAGTACCTTAAACATTTGGATTTGGTTCTACAATGATTATAAAAGCACAAGCTTTATGATAAGTTGTTCAAGTGTGCATTTTTCCATAAATGGGTGTAGTAATTGGGACACATTATCTTTATAGATGGTATTTATGTAGATCTATGGAAGATTACAGCCATTATGGAATGGTCAACACCAAAGAATGTGCATGAGATTATAAACTTCATGGGGTTAGTAGGCTATTATAGGAAATTTATTTCAAACTTTTCTAAAATATATAACCTAATTACTTCCTTAAAGTAGAAGATTAATAAGTTTTTTTGGTTATAAAAGTATGAACTAGCTTTCTAGGAGTTGAAGAGAAGCCTTACATTTACACTAGTGTTGAGAGTTTCAAACCCTAATGGTCATTTTTTAGTAGTCATGGATACATTAGGAGATGGATTAGGTGGAGTAATTATGTAGGATGGAACAATAATGGCTTATGAGTCATGAAATCTTAAGCCATATGAGGTGAATTATGCCCCTCATGATTTGGAGCTTGTAGCGATTATTAATGTTTTGTAAGTATGGTGGCATTATTTGTTGGAAAACCTTTTAAGCTCAAGATGGATAACTTGGGACTAAAGTATATTTTCACCTAACCTAATTTGAATTTTCATTAGAGATGTTGGCTTCAATTTTATATGACTATGATTTTGATATCAGTTACATCAAAAGAAAAGAGAATAGAGTAGTTGATGCTCTCAGTTGTAGAAGGTATATAGCAGCCATATCTACTATTAAGAGTACCTTTAGGGATATGATGATTGAGTTCTCTCTAGGAGACCAATTTTATGATTAATTCAAAAGGGAATTATCAGAGAATGCTCAAAATACTTAGTATACAGAATTTATTTTAAAGAGTGATGTTATGTTATGTTACAACATATGGATGTATGTGACATATCAAAAGAATATGTGATTCATAGTGCTTAAGTAATTACATGATTCCCCTTATTAAAGACATTACAACATAACCAATATCATGGCATAGCTTAGACTACTATTTTTGTAAAGAAATCAAAAAAGATGTAGCAGATTATGTGTCATGTTGTTTGGAGCATCATCGAGTGAAAGTTGAGCATATGCATCTGAATGGATTATTATATCGACATGATATTATAGAATGGAAATAGAAAGTGATAAATATGGATTTTGTCCAAGGATTTTTGATGTCATAAAATAATCATGATATGATCTTGGTATTTATTGATGAACTAACCAAGTTAGCTCACTTCATACCAAGTAATTTCGTAGATGATACACCTAGCCTTATGAAGAGATTTATAAAAGAAGTGTATAGGTTGCATGGTTTTCCAAAGAAGATCATTTTAGACCATGATATAAAGATGAATTTAATGGTTTGGATGACTTTGAATTTAGCCTTAGGTATGCAACTTAATTTCAATACAGTTTATCACCCAGGGACTAACAGTCAGACTGAGAGAGTCAATCAGGTGCTTGAGGATCTTCTTTGAATGTATTGCATAGATCAGTAGTATAAGTGGAAATATTATCTTCCATTAATTAATTTCTCATATAATAACTCACACCAATTAGCATTGAAGATGGCACCTTTTGAAAAACTTTATAGGAGAAAGTACATGACACCCATTAGTTGGGATAGGTTAGAGGACATGGTAGTCTTCAGACATGAGATGATCTTAGAGATGGAAGAGGAAGTTAGATTAATTAGGTAGATATTGGCCAAGGATAATGATAGACAAAAGAGTTATGCAGATCTAAAGAGAATAAAAAGACACTTTTTAGTTGGCGATAAAGTGTTTTTGTGGGTAAAATCATATAATTTCTCAATTAAATTTGGGGATTTTGTAAAATTATCACCGAGATGTATGGGACCCTTCGAGGTGTTATAAGTGGTCAATCCCATTACATATAGACTTGTGTTTCCACCAACCTTAGCTCTTTTGCATAATGTCTTATATGTATCATATCTTAAGAAATATATAGTTGATCTTACTCATATGTTCGATTGTAATGCTTTGTAGGTTCTAGATCCCTAGGTGGTCATAGTAGAACCAATCAGGCTAATTGATGCAAGCAAAATTTATTTTTGTAACAAAGAGATGTCATAGTGAAAGGTCTAGTGGGACAAATACAATGAGGATAAGACTACATGGAAGGACTATGATGAGTTTTTTAGGAGATTTATACATCTATTTGATTGATTAGATACTATTATATTATGTTATTTTTAGCTAAATAATATTTTTATTTCAAAACATATGTTTGAATAAGAGTCATCTGGGATGATGACTAGCTTTAAGGGGGAAGGATGTTACATCTTAATTCCTCGCTAAGCTAACTATTTGACTATTTATAGAAGTTTATAGTAGATACACATGATATTGGTTATATTTTTTTATTAAGCTTGATATTTATGCTATTTCAAGATAATAGAATGTTACTTATTTAGATGATAATTCATGATTGATTATTATGAATTGGTTTATGTATGTGTTTACATTTTAAAGCATATTAATAAATTATTTTAGCTATATTTTATTTCTTATGATTATCATGTGATATGATATAGTTACCTATGTGTTTTGAGGTGGACATAGGAGAATTATTTTTTCAATCATACCAAAGGGAGAGCATCATCAGACAGGATGAAGTAGATGGAGACATCGTTGGTTGATAGATAGCTAGTAAAACCCTGCACACACTACCACAATAATTTATGATAGAAAATGCATTTATAAAAGATTGTTTGGTGTTTGTTTAAATTATTATTTTCTATGATTACTTGGGTAGGTAAATTATAGGAATAAATTTGCTTGTATGTTTAGCTTAATGTGTCATTAATATGTGTAAAGACAAAACTAATAAAGATGAAATTTAATACAAATTATTATTTATTATTTTACCATTAAATTGATAAAACATAATTAAATGTTAAATTGGTCTAATATGAATTTGGAGTTTTATATTAAAATATAAAAAAGTAATTATTTAAAAAAAAAAAGAGAAAAACATTGAAGTTAGAAAAAAATATAGAACAAAGAAGAAAATAATTAAAGATCTTAAAATTGGTAAAAATAAAATAAAAAGTAAAGAGATAAATGAAAAAGAAAAAGAAAAAATAAAAATTTGGAAAAGGATTAAGTATCTATTTTCTATTTAATAAAAATAATGAAATATAATTTGTATAGTCTGCATTTGAGAAGAAAAAAGAAAGGACACAACGTGTAGATGAAGAAGCATAAAGGATCAACAGGAAAATTTTAATGGTAGGTGGTGTATTAAAATTCAATGTTTTGTTGATATTGAGTGTGAATGAAAGAATATTATTAAATTTTGAGTAATAATAACAATAGAATTTATTATTAAATGAGATTTGTTTGATAGCTACTATAAATTGAAATAAATACATATATGGAATAGATATGCATTGTAATATTGTAATTATCATATATTATAGTAAAATGTTTTATTTATTCAGTAATGAATATTGAATCTGATTATCTTAAACAATGTCTATATAATATAAAATATAATTTCATTTTTAGTTGAGCTGTTTATAATAAGGCTTGATAATCAACCATATCTACTTCCAAATTGACCAGCTGAGATAGCAATATGTGTCTGTATTTATACTTCCATCTAATAGATAGTTTTAGACCAGGTTACCATACAGTGATAGGGGCTTGTAGTTTTACAAAAAAAGAGAAACCTTAAATATTATATTTTCTATATCTACAACCTACATATATTAATAATCTGCTCTATGTGAGTTAGTAAACTTAATTAGCAAGGAATATATATATATATGTGTGTGTGTGTGTGTGTGTGTGTGTGTGTGTGTGTGTGTGTATCCCAAATTGCCTTATACAGGTCCTAAAGCATTTTGATCACTTAATTTGTTAAGGAATATATATAATCACCTTACCTTAACAAATTAAGTGATCAAAATGCTTTAGGACCTGTATAAGGCAATTTGGGATTTAAATCACATACATTTTATTTAATCAAGTCAATGATGGGCTTACATAGAAATAGTTGAAATAAAATATTATAGATCATTAGATATATGGCCTACATAATGGTATTATGGCTTATACTCTTAGTGCCTGAATCATGTAGTTGATAACAAGTTAATACGTAATGATGAAGAGTAAAATATTAATCCCTTTGTTTACTTATAGCATCTGCTCTATTATGTATTTAGGAAAATAAAGATTATAAATATATATATATATGTATGTATGTATGTATGTATGTATGTATGTATGTATGTATGTATGTATGTATGTATATGTACATACATACATACATACATACATACATACATACATACATATATATATATATATATTTATACATATATATTATACATATACATGTGTGTGTGTGTATAAAAGATGGCTTAGGCATCATTTTCCCAACCGATTTGAATATTTTCTTTAAAAAAATTTGTATACTTCCGTCTTTGGATAAATAATCCTATATCATCATTTCTACAGTGACTCATTTTCTATCTCCTTATAATCTATTTTGTAATTGGATAATTAAATACTTGGCATTGATATAATTCTTGATCTTCAACATTATCCACTCAATATTGTCGATATAATTATTGACATGTTATATGGAAATATTTTATCTCAGGAGTGGTTTGATGACAATAACTTGTAATAAGATGACTGGACCTATATAATTTAGGCATTGAGTGCATAATTGATATTAATCTCTCCTATATAGATTTTATATTACTAGAAATTACCATTAAAAAATAAAAGGAATATATATATATATATATATATATATATATATATATATATATATATATATATATATATATATATATATATATATATTTTGGAATCGGATTTTTTTTTTTTTTTTGGCGGGGGGGGGGGGGGGAAGTGGGGTCACCCCATTCTTTCAACAAGTTAAGAGTTATAAAATATTTTTATGTATTTCTTTAGGTATGATGAATAAACAAAAAATTATAAAACTTAGTAACTATATTTGTGATTGGAAATAGAATGCTTTTCTATAAACTTAATGTTGACTAAAATTTAGATAATTTAAATAGTTTAAGAAAACCTTACTCCTGCTAGATATTTCTATTTAAACATAGAATATAGGTAAACACACCTTTTACATAAAAATATTATTGGAAGAAATCTATAATTGTCTATCCTTATAGTGGGTCTTCTGTGGTATTTACAGTTTGATTTATATAATGAATTAAATCAGGATTTTATTATAATTTTCCTAGTTTTATTTATCTTAACACTACAATAATATTAGATATATATTACTTAGTAGGCATAAAACTTGTATTGATAACTTGAGTGTGAGAGTATAAAAACTGATTTTATACATTATTTTATAGATAACCAAACTATGTGTAAATTGAGTTAAATGAGTAAACCATAACTACCTTGTATTGTGGAAACTTTAGACTCCTTAAAACATGAAAAACTGCATGCAAAATTTGATGTTGAGTTACATATTAACATAATTAGAAAATTTGGGTAGTCTTCTTTAGTTAATATTCTCGAGAATAATATTAACTGAAAAATGAAAGAATTAAATAAAATTCTTTAGTAAATGATTGTTTATAAAACCCCAAAAATAAACCAATTGTTAAACTGAATATTTTATGTTTTGGGGGAAAACAAAGTTCTAGTTTTTCTATCTATTGTATACAATGTGTGTTTCCATGTATTTTTTACTAATTTATGAGTTGATTTCTATATGTAGTATTTGTGGTTAAACACTACACTATGGTAATATGGGTTGCCATAGGGTGTAGTTATCTGAAAATAAATATTATCATTTGAATGCTATAGTTAATTAAATGTTTACCCAGGTGGTATATTTGTAATCATTATTTCTAGTATGGGATAGAATATAATGAAAGATTCATGCATATGTTTGATAGATTTAAATATATGATGTTATTACTCCTATGTATAGCATGTTGTGTGATGCAATTACTAGTAGGATGTAAGATATTGAATCTTATAACTGAATTATATTTGACCAATCTGTATTACTAATACAAAGTAAGTAGTGAGATAGACTTCACTGACTTATTGGCATTGCAATGTTAGATGAAGGTAGTTCGATCAAGTGGTGTGCATGAAAATGATAGATCTATAGATCATTTTATATTATTATTATTAAATCTTTGGCCAAAGTATGTTTAGTGAGACATTATCATTTCATATGTATGATTTACATGTATGTGTGATATCTTACAATAGATCAAGTTTCTATAATGCATTGCATGTTTACTTAGTTATAAATCATATATTACATAGGTACTTGCTAATCTCTCTAGATTCATATGCCATCACTATCTACCTATATATGAAGGGAGGACCATTCCCTGATCAAATAGTGTAGGGTATCATTGGTTCATGATTAGTGTATAAAAATGCATTTCATTGAGATGGGGGAGGGTGGAATCAATGACCTTAAAACTATTACAATTATACTCTAACATTCAAGAAATATGAAAGCAACATAGTGATCTAGAAATGCATTAAGAACTAATCACATGAGCATGAAACAAGAGCATAACATATAAAACACATATATGAGTGGGAAAACCACAAGGTTAATAAAATCCATTGATATTTTCAAATATACCACTATCTTATGTCAAAAATTATCAATTTTTTTTTAGTACCAACTCAACTCAGAGTACCAACCCCAAACAGTCAAGCACCCACTTACAAGGAAGCATCAAGTCCCTAAGTGAATCAATACCAACCTAGACAGTTTTAAATTTTTATCACCTTCAAAAAATTATGTTTCTCAGTTAACAAATGATGACCATAGTTATACTTTTTATGCTCTTCAAACTCAACATATATTCACCTTCACTTGACAAGCCCTCATTAATTCTAATTAGATAATATATCCCTAGTGTAGACAACTTGAAAACTTCATGAATGATTATATGATTTTTATCTAAGGGTTTAAAATATGTTTCACAACATTATTCTACTTATGCATCTTCTTTTTTACTCACTTATATGTATGCACATTGTTTTCACTTATGAATAGGCCTAAACTAATTTGTATATATACTAATCTATTGTTCACATACCACTTGGTCAACCACACACCCTTAACATCTTAGGTTAGACATAAAATATGTCTTAGGACAATTTATTAACATATTTAAATCATAATTTGGATCCATCTTGGTTGAATACAACTCAATTAATCCTTATTTCTCCATAGGACTCATGGAGACCTAATTGCATTAGATCTATCTAATAACATGTAAAATTGATCCCTTGGAACATATTTAACCTCCATAGACATCAATAATCTTTCAAAAACAACTCAAAGAAACCCCATATAACATTATCCATTATTTAAAAAACATTTAGGTCCAGCCCCTTCATAAGAATAGTTAATTTATTATTTTTCAAAATAATAGAGTTTTATTCCTAATTAAATAAATAGGTCTAAGTAGGGTAAATCAGTAAATAATGTGCAATAATTAAGCCATTGATTTATGTAAATAGATTGTATTTTTTCTTTTTCTAAAAATATTAATAAATAATACAAAATATGACTTAGCTTATTCTAAGTTGTTTAATAAGAGACAGGGTCTAAGAATTCAGGTATAAGACTGGGATAGTGTCAGAAACAAGTTTTTAAACTTCATTTTTTGATTGGATAGGAACATATAAAGTGGGACACCCTACTATTCTATGTTTTAGTTCATTTTTGGTTTTGTTTTCTAGGTGATCTGAGTTTTATAGGTTTTTCTCGATAGGTTTGTGTTAACTTGTCAGTGAAATATCAAATCTTGAAAGTCTATGGAGCTCATTATGCATCTATTTGAATCTTCAAATCCCTAGGATCTCTTTGTGCTTGAATTTGAATGGAAACTTGGGAAAAAGAGAGAATTGGTTATTTTTTAAATGATACACTAGATGCACTTCACACCCCATGTGTGGAGATGCTACCTGCATACCAATACTTTGAGGAGGGATCAAGCTAATGTAGTTTTCCCATTGAAGTGATTGGTGTAATTGTGTATGAAAATGCAACTAGATGTGAAACTAGGTGTACTTGTAATGACTAGGGACTGGTGTAAGAGTTTGAATAAGCTTGATATAATATTAGAAGTTTGTATGTAGAGAATAGGGAAAAGTGCTTGAATATACTTGCTTGTATTCTTGCTTATCTCTTGTAAATGAGTGCCAACCCTTCTAAATAGACTTTAAAGGCCTTTTATAGGGAAATTAATGATCATGGGTTAAATGAATTTTCATTAGTTTGACATGAATTTGTATAAGGATCCAGAAAAATATGAGCATTAGGACCAATTTTGCACTTGGACAATAGCACTAGAAACATGACACCCTGGGTTTCAGTGCTCTTGTCTAAGTTGAGCATTGTTGTCTAGAGGGAATGAAACCTAGGGGGATATATTTGGACCTAAAAGAGCTACTTGGGTTTGTAAGGGTTAAGTCTATAAGGTTTTAGATGACTAGAAATCAGTGAAAAAAAGCCGAAAAGGGGTGTGTAACCAAGTAGGAGGACCTATGGATTATATATCTTTAGCCATACTCAAATAACCAAATTTCACATTTTATATGACTATATTTTCCCCCTAATTTATTATAGTGATATAACAAAGTGAAATACTAGGATAAAGGAAAAAAATAGGAAGTGTACCTAAACTTACCTACAAAGGTGAAGCCCATGAATCTTTATGTAATACTGAGTAATACTAGATAGTGCATAGAGAGCACATTATGCAAGTGTGAATCTATGAAATGAAACAAAAAGTAGATAATTTATTATTATATGTGATATAAAACAATAACATATAAAAGTTGATTAAAATAAAAAGGAAGAGAAAGGAATGAATACACCTCATTGGGTACATGAACTAATACAAAACCTGTTGTGATCTTGAGTAAAGCTAAGCAATGTTAGATTATGTTGGATGATATTGTACTAAAATTTATATCACGAATGGATATAAGTCCTTAATTCCCCAAAAAGTGGCTCAAAAATACAAATTCTATCCCTTTCAATCCATTGTCACCTACTTAGTGAAGCTAGATGATCATGAATGTGATAATTGATGTCTAGACCATGTGTCTAATCCCTTTGAATAGTGGCTGAAGAATAAAAAGGTTGGCCCTTTGGCTCCATCATTACCCCATGAAGTGAATCTATGAAGTGATATCAATATAAAATGTATGTCATATTAGATGGCTCATGGAGCCTATGGATGTTCTAAAAATATGACAATGTGATGTGGATAGCTAAATGTATGCTGGAAACTAGGCCACTCTTGGCCATTCTAAAAGATGGAGATTAGGCCTGTATGAAATACACTACAAAACTAATGCACTAGGCTTATGTGAAATATAAATTTGAAAATTGGGTACTCAGGAAGTTAAACTTGTATGAAATTTCAACTTAAAAAAGATGCCAACCACCTACATATGGCGTAAGGCATGTAACTATTGAGAATGCCTAGGTAATAAACTAAACTTGAAAACAAAAGAAGACTCATGTGCCATACACATTCCCTTCAATCACTAGTGTGTTGAACATGGATTTTGATCTACAAGTTATGTCAACTACCTAATCTAAAACTAGAAGTGAGTGCCATTATGATGTGCATGATACCCCTTATATCTGGATTCTCTAGGAAAACTATTTGAAACTATTGATTCTGACTGATCTAGATGTGCAAAAATTATAGCTAAACTAATTTTTTTGCCTATTACTAAAAAACCTAGGTGTTTTTATACCTAGACAAGAGTGCTAAAATGAAGACACCCTTGTGTTTGGTGTTACTATTTGTTTCTAGTATTGTTTTCCTATGTTAAACTTGGTTATTGATCTAGAATTGTCACTATTTTTCTATTTTATTCTGATTGGTTTGACCTGTAGATTATGATCTGAGTGATCTAAATGCTTCTATTTTAACTTCTAGGAGCTTTGATCTCGATGAAAAAACCTCTATTTTTCACCCCCTCTTTGGAGGGTAAGAATTATTAAACTTGCAATGATTGCCCTCAGAATAAAATACTCATGCAAGTGTGTTATCCTACATAGATACATGATATAGCAATGCTATTTTACAAGAGATATCTAGATATAACAATGTTTGTATTAAGAGATTATTAGATCAAGATGGGTATGCCTAGATAGATATAACAATGTAAAATTATATGGAATTTACTAAACTGGAACTAGAAATATTAGATGTTAGTTGTTAGTTAGAGGGATGGAGCATGATGTTTATCATGGCATCTAAGAAAGCAAGGTAAATACAAGATATATATTATGGCATTGCAACAATCAAAAAAGCAATCAAGAAAATATACATATGGAGCAAGAATCAAGAACCAAGAATCATGAAAGGTTGGCCAAGGGGCCATGAAAATAAGGGACATGGGCACATATCACTCAAACTAGAAAACAAGCATACAAGGCATGTTTAAATGCCACATACACATAGAATTTGAAACAAGCAAGGATTGGCATGAGGGCCATAGGCACATATAAGAGTATAAATAAGGAAGATTGGAAAATTTTGAAAGGTACACACACATGAATAAAAACAAAGGACATTGGCAAATGTCCTAAGGCACACATAAGAAATAAAACTAGAACTGGAAATGCAATCACATCTAGATATGTAAAGTAAGAAAGGAAAGCATGTAAAAACTAGAAAGGTACAATAATATATAATTAATCAAGGTAAGAGTGAAAGTGTGTAAGACATGTTTAGTAAAAGACTAAGTATATGATAGGAAATACACAAGTGTCAGATACTAGTGAGTGTTGATGTGGTAATCTATGTAATCTAGTAAATAATGTATGTCAACATGATAACTATAGTATGTGGTGTAAGAATGACATAACTTGGATGGTGTAGTCATGTAGAATATGGCCCTAGTGAGAAGATGTATGTTGATGTGTGTCTCAAATATATAATTAGGATGCCCCTCAACGGGTAGGATGAAACAATCAAGAAATTGGAAGTCACTACACACACTCAAATAAGATCAAGTGAAGCATGGTAATGTAAATAATTGACAAACAATAGAATAGAACAAAAAATGTAAGTCTAACATAGTAGTATAAATTTAAAACATTGATGATGCATAAAATCTAAATATTTTTTAGTTTTTTTAATTATTTGAATGTTTTTGTATTTTGCAATTTTGAATTGTTTTTGTATTTTTGAAATTTTGAACTATGTACAACCAAGTAAAAGAGATTATATACAAGCAATGATAAGATAAGATAATACTAACCGATGAGTCTCATATGAGACTCCCTATTGTGGTGTCTTGTATCAAGGAGTGGAATCGTGCATGAATGTGAAACATGATGAAAATGTTGAGATTGTAGTTCTAAAAGTTGTATATATTATAGATGCTCCAAAATATTTGAAGTATAAACTGACTATATGGTCCCACTATAACTCTAAGAAGTAGATGTAACTGTAGGGCTCTTAGGGACCCATCTAGAAGTAGGATAAGCTCTCTAAACATGTGTTTTATGTGTATACCTATGATATCTCAATGAAACTTCTTTGGGTGTGAAAACTATAGTTGAAAGTTGTCTATAATCCCAACGCTATGGTAGTGTATGAACCCTCTGTACTAGAAATGAATGTGTCAATTGTGTTTGAATCTGTACCATAGGAATAACTATAACTGGTGGGGAACCTAAAACTAGTGGAGAATTTTGAACTTATAACTATAAAGTAGATAGCTCTGAAGTAGGAAGTGGTCACTCATATGGAACTCCACCAACTATAATAACTTGATTAGTGTGAATGAATTTCAAGCATCTATGAACTGTATATGGTACTACCTAAATTTTTTAAATCCATAGGTGACCAAATAACATATCAAAAACTCTTGCACTAGGAACTATAGTGAAATATGTGGTCACATGTGTTGGACCAATCTGTAAAGGAAGTACAATCAAACCTAATGAACTCTATATGTGCCCATTGAATCCACTAATAACTATATCTATTAGAGTGATATCCTACTCTGAAGAGACCAAATTCTGTAATAATGTAATGGTGCACATGTTGACACTAAAACCATTATTAATGAGAACACTATGAATGTGTTGATTATGAATATGTGCTCTAATAAATAGTGAATTATAATATAAATTATCCTCCATAATCTCCTAATTTGAGAAGGATATTGAAGGTCTAGTTGTAATTCTATATTAATACACATTGATCATACTGCTCAAAGGATGTGACTCAACTAAAGGTGCCTATTATGTAACTAGTGGTGGATGTGCATGATATGCATAGTGAACCCCTAATGTGTCCCCTTTATCCTATTTTGAATGCTATGAAAATGGATCTAAAAGTATTTTCAAGTATTTATCCTATGTTGGCTTAGCTTGTGGAGGCTTAACTGAAGTGCCAAGATCAAGTAGGTTATCATCTATCAATTCCTATATTTTATGTCTCAAACTGATGCATTTAGTTGTAATGTGGCCTAGTAACGTATGGTAATTGCAAAATTCTTGTTGATCATATCCCTTGGGAAGAGGTGTGGTTGGATCAACTTCCAACATAGGAGGGATAAATATGATGTTACAATCCAAAAGGTACTATAAATCCTTGATTAGAGGAACTGGAAGATGTGAGGAAGTATGTCAAGGGAGTGTTGATAAAAGTATACATTGAGGAGGCTCTGAAGCTACATTTATTGTAGGTTGATTCGACCCTTTTATATCATTAACCTTGTATGTGATTTTTTTGTTACTCTTATTAGTTATGTCTAGAATTCTTGTATACTTGAGTTTTCCCATTGAAATGAGTTTCACTTCTCTTTCCTTTAGTGTATGGCACAATTTATTGAAGGAAGAGAATCATTTGAACATAATAGATTCATGAAGTACTGGTAGAAGACTCTATTTGAAGACGTCCTATAACTCCTGATTTGCAATGAGACTAGTCATCTTAGCCAAGATGGTCTTATACTAAAGAACATAGTCCATGAGATGCTCATTTGGTCATTGTTTCTATTGAGCAATTTGAGCATATGAAACCTTATCACTAATTTTATTACTAAAATGTGCTAAGAACATGTCAGATAAAGGATTAAATGCATGAATTGACTGATTCAATAGACTATAGAACCATTGTAAAGCATAATCCTTTAGTCTCTATAGAAATATCTTGGTAAGTAGCCAGTCATTTGGTACATAATCCAAGCATGCCATGTGAAAAACTCTCAAATATGTCTCTAGATCACCCTTTACATCATAAAGAGTAAGCTTAAGTTAAACAAAACCTTGTGCCAAGGGTATATATGTAATGTGATGTGCTAATGGTGTATGCAGAAGAGCAAAAGAATCCAAATCCTACATAGGTCTAGTGGTACCTTGCTCAAGATGTAACACCTTGTATTGAAGATATATTATCTCTTTTATAAGGCCTACCACATCAGGAGAGAGGGATGTACTAGCTATAACTAGTGGCATAAGGTAGGTGGAGCTATTATAGGGGGTTATTGAGACATATTTTCCCTTGTAGTGTCATTTTCAACTAGTTTCTCTATGGTTTAAGAATATTGACCATTCATTTTTTATTTTTCCTATTGTAGAATTCTAAGCATGTCATCTTGCATATCCAGATGTTTTTGTTAAGAGTTCTTAAAATTCTCTTTTATCAGGTTCATCAAAATTAGTATATTGGGCCATTGTGAGAGTAAAAAAATAATTTATAATGTGTTTGAATGTTTTGCAATAAGTTTTAGTATTCAATTTGCTAGAAAAGAAAAGTATTGAATATAAGAATTGTAATGTCCTAAAAATAGATAATTGGAATTTGTGAAAAAAAGATACAAAGTTCCCAAACATGTAAGGTGATACCTCAAGAAGTAAAATAGGATCTAGTACATGAAATTAGGGTTTTTTTCAATAATATTTGTGTAAAATACTATGGATTTTTGTAATTTAGATTGAATTTTTGAGCTAATTATGCAATATATAATTCAAAAAATGGTTGGAAAATTAATGGAAAATAACCAAGAGATAGTTGATGCAACTAGGGTGTTTGAATGATTTTTTACAATTAGTATGATAATTTGATATGAATTTATATAATTTTACTTGAAAATTTAGGAAAAATCAAAAAATAATTTTAAAATTAGCAATATATTTTTCCTAGTGTTTGGAATGTGTTTGTATGCAAAAAGGACCTAATATGTGCTGACTAGGGTTTTAACAAAATATATGATAATTTTGAAATTAATTTGTAGATTTTTTATTTTTAAATATAGAAAAAATTAGGAAATTATGGAAAAAAATCAAAAATAATTTACCTTAGGGTTTTTAGGGGCTTTTAATGAAAATTTGAAGTCAGGTTCACTAAATATTTTATTATTTTTTAAAATAATAGATTTTTATTCCTAATTAAATAAGTATGAGTAGGGTAAATCAACAAATAATTTGTAATAATTAAACCACTAATTTATGTATATAGATTTTATTTTTGCCTTTTATAAAAATATTAATAAATAAGAGAAAATATGACTTAGCTTATTTTGAGCTATTCAGTCTGAGACAAGGTCTGAGAATTTAGGTACAATATTGGGACAATGTTAGAAACAGGTTCCTAAACTTCATTTTCTGATTGGATAGGAGCACTAAAAGTGGGACACCCTATTGTTTAGCGTTGTAGTCCTTTTCCAATGCTATTGTCTAGGTGATCTTAGTTATCTATGTTCTTTTCAATAGGTCTATGTTACCCTAAATATCAAAGCCCAAAAGTCTATAGAGCTTGTTATGAATTTGTTTTAATCTTCAAAGCCATAATATCTCTTTGTTCTTGAATTTGAATGGTTACTTGTGAAAGAGAGAGAAGGGGTTAGTGTGTAAAGGATGCATTAGATTCACCTCACACCCCATGTATGGGCACACTATGTACATACCAATAATATGAGGAGGGATCAAGTTAATTTAGTTTTCTCATTAAAGAGCTTAGTCCAATTGTGTATGAAAATTCAACTAGATGCAAAATTAGGTGTACTTAGAATGACTAGGGATTGGTGTAAGGGTTTGAATAAGCTTGGAATAATATTAGAAGGTTATATATAGAGAATAGGGAAAAGTCCTTGAATATACTTGCCTATATTCTTACTTTTCTCTTGTGAATTAGTGCCAACCCTTCTAAATGGACTTTGGATGGCCTTTTATAGGGAAATTAATGATTTTGGGCTTAATTAATTCACATTATGATGACATGAATTGGGATAAGGATCCAAGAAAATATGATCATTATGACCAATTTTACATTTGGACAACAATGCCAAAAATAAGACACCCTAGGTTTTAGTGTTCTTATCCAAGTTAGGCACTATTGTCCAGAGGGAATGAGACTTGGGGGGATGGATTTAGGCCTAAAAGATTTTTTAGGTCTATAAGGGTTAAGTTTGGAAGGTTATGGATTATTGGGAATCAGTGAAAGAATATCCTAAAAGGGTTATGCAAGAAAGTAGGAGGAACTATGGATTATATGTATTTATCCATACTCAAATAACAAAATTTTGAATTTTATATTACTATAATAGTCTTTTTAGTTCACTATCATATTAGGCTTGTGAGTACCAAAATTCTTTCTAATCTATATCATGCTTGATCACCTTCATATCATGTAATCAAGACATACAAAACATGTTTACAAGAACTATATGACCCTATGGTAATCTTAAATAATACATAAAAATATTACTTAATGACAAATATTTTTTTTACTTATCCTTTAGGTCTCATGGAGACCTACTTCATTAGGTCTACTCTCTTAATGCTAAGACTTTATATTCTTGGACAAAAATATCAGTATCCAATAATACATACCATTAAAACACTTATTCAAAGAATCCACCTCCAAGTTTGTTTATATCTACATCCTTTGTTCATATCTTGAAACTTTCTTTAGGATAAACTTCCCTATTAGGCCTGTGTACAGTCAAACATTTATCTTGCAAGAATGAAGCTTAAACAGTCTTAAGTAATATACTCATGAAAAATAAAACATGTATACATCTACTAAATGAATTTAGTATCATCTCAAAATTCTTTTAATACATTCACTTAGGACATAAAGGCTCAAGATCATTTCTTTAACTTGCTTACATAGCACTATAAAACCACCTCAAAAAACTAGTCATGGTGACTCAAACCTCCAACACTTGTATAGAGACTTTTCATGACTCTTACATCATAAAAATGGTTATTATATATCATTATGACATCATCAAATGGAAAAATCATATGGTATAATGAAAAATATTGGTCTTGCAGACCAATTTATTGACCTCATGTTTCACAGTCTTATCTGAACTAGACTAGACATTTTTTGAGTAAATTTTTCACCACATGCATGACCTCAAAAGATTCTTAAATGTTTGAGAATGAGTTAAAATATATAAATAATCTCTTAGTGCACTTTTTTTCATCAAAATATCATACTCAAATCCTCAAATCCATCTTCTCACTTATGCCTGGGTTTTACAATGTTTACACCATTAGGTTTATTTATAAATGGCTAACTTGGAAGACCAATTTTACATATTTTAAGGGTGGAACCCATCCAAAAAACATAATGGGAATGAATTATGATTCTATATATTCTTCTTCCATCCACTTTATTTCCTTGACCAATGGAATGTTTGAGAGATACAATAACTTCTTAATAAATAAGCCTATATCTATGCATTTTATCTTTCATCTAACTAACCACCACCACATAGAGGTACTTGGGAGAGTCAAATAAAATATAAAATAGTTTTATTGATATTTTTAATCTATTTTGAGCTTATTTGAGCAACATCTTCTACTTTGGGCCCTTTTTAGGGTTTTACTGAGGTTTAACATAGGTTTTGGTGTTAACTATTGTTCATAAAAGAATGTCCCTTAATTCCAAAACCAATTCTTGTAGATCTTATCCATTACCATTAGACATATCTCCTTAATATATAAATCTCCTATGTATAGGTTACACATGCCAATGAACACCTAAATGTCCTTCTTAGGTTTGTATACCTTCAATCTATGCATTTGAGAGTCATCAAAATCACTTTCCATGCCTTTTATTGCAAACCATGACCTCATACTTTATGATCACTCCTAAAAAAACATTTCTTACCTATATCCATTCTCTCCTTCACACATTCACCTTGAAATCTTATCCTTAGGTCTCATTAGGCTAGGCAAGGCTAAGGAATAGTTTAGATGCAAACTAAGACTGAAGGACGTACCTTCAAAGCCTCACTTTAAAACACTTATGAGTTCATCTGTAGACACCAATATTGTGTCGACCCCCCCTTGGTCCTCTTCTAACACTTACACACTTTATTAATTTAAAATAAAGTACTTATCTTAAATTAATGACCTCACCTAGACACCTCACCTTGGACACCTCACCTGGACACCTCACCTAGACACCTCACCCTCAGACCATTTCTTACCCTATGAGTCACCCTGAGACTAGGTCATCTAAAGAATGACCTATTCTCACTCCATCCTAACCTCCTAACTAACTCTCATGCCTAATAAACTCATCTTTTTACCATTCTCCAATGGCAAATGCACTTGGCAGATGGAGAAATGGGAGAAGGGCTAAACATATCCCTTTTACCCATTCTCTAGCCGCTGACATCGGTCAACTATCAGTTGACGCCGGTGGGATCGCTGACGTCGGTTACATAGGTTAGACTCTAACCTTGAGTTTCCCCCTGCCTCTTCACATATCAATGTACACACTCTGAGACCAAGCATCAAACTTTGAATTTCACTCTCTTGGCTACAAAAACTCTTCACAAGTCAATCTAGATTGGATTGAAACATTATATGAGGACCTCGACATCAGCCATAATAGGAATAAGCATTCTAGCACCCCTGGTTCTTTACCAAATAGAGCTAAGTATTTTGCCTCTCATTTTAGTCTTTTAGAATACGTTAGTAATTAGTTTCCATTTGGTATATCTAAGTAATGTTGAGAGACCAGACCTGACTTCTTCCATGGAGAGGCTGAAAAGCCTTCCCCTTATCCTTACCCTCTTTTCACACCTATCCTCTACCTTTGATCTTCCTTAGACCCTATTCACTTTCCTGCAACCCTACACAAACCTTTAAACTCATAGACCCTTCTGTTGACCACAGACATATTCCAAAACCCGTCTAAGGCCCATTGCCCCTACCGACATCGACAGCATAACCGACATCGGCATCATTGACCAACTGACATTGGTAGAACTACCGACATCAGCGACTGTGACAGACTAATTGTAGAGAATAGGTACACATTTTTCTACTTTTTCTTTCTTAGTCTTTCATGATTTCTTTTTATTTCAACACTCTTTTCATTAAATAGTGGACTGTCATCCCTTACAGAGCTTTACGCTTCTGGGACCGAGTGTGTAGCTTGGCAGTCCACCATATCTCTCTCTAACATTCTCCTTGTTTGAGTTTCTTTCATATTGCAGGTGTTTCCTCCAAAGCCAAAGAGAAGCTCTCACAATGCTTGGATATGGTGCGCAACTTACACTGGGTAACATCAAACCCCAAACCTTTAACTTTAGTTTCTTCCTTCTTCTGAATGTAATTAGCAAAAACTTAGAGAAACATTCTGGCACACCTGGTGGGACCCTTGGAGTTTTCCTTGGGTTCATTTTTATTCTTTTAGAAAATCAAATTTTCATATAGATGCATTAGATTCTTTGCTTGCATCTCCTCTTCTTTCTTTTTGTCTCAAAAGAAACCATTAGCAGAAGTTAAAAAGAATCTTTCTTTTTCTTCTTGTCGCTTCTTTCCTGCATCTTAGAGTAGTGAAAATTCATACTCTTAACCTTTTCTCCAAATTGTTTGTATTTAGACAAACATATTTTGATTTGGGTTAAAAAACTATTGCATTTCATTCCTGCTTGATTGCATACTTAGCCCACTTAGTAATTAAAAGCATTATGAATAAATCGTAGTGCACAAATGTTACACAACCAAACCACAATCACATCAAATCAAACATATACCATACTTGAGACAAGGTCCGTCTAGGATTTCATCACCTAGTAGATACCTTACCCTTCCCGATGATCCTACTTGTATTTCACCACCAAGAGGAGGACTCACTCTGTTCTCTGGCAGAGTATAAACTATAGGCAAAGTATATTTTGGCTAAGTGGCCCAGCTCAGCTCTGGATTTGTGAAGTGAAAGGAGCAAGCCCTAGCACTAGGCCACGTACCTGAACCTAACACAAATCTTTGAGCACCAAAACACAACCTAAAACCAACCATAGACTTCCTCTTTAGGACCTGTTTTACAAGCCCAATTCCCAAACATATTCTTCTAAGGCATAAGCCACCATGACTCTAAAATTTATTCCTAGGAATTTAACGTTTTAGAGGTTGCTTGCCAAATCATCTATTTTGCTATTTTTATCTGATTGTTTGAGCTGGTAAGGTCGCATCATTCTGAAGCTCAAAAACAACTCAAAATTTCTCCTTCTTCCAAAAACTATCAGTTTTCTATGTTTTTGGAATTACACAGAAACTAACATCAATTTTTCCATCGACGTTAGCAACTCAAATTCACCAACATCGGTTATCCCACCGACCTCAACACCATTTCATAACTGACATTGGTTAGTAAAATGACGTCGGTCACTGTCAACCAAATTTTATTTCCAAACAACAAGCTTAAAACCCAAATTTCTTACTGTTAAACATAAATTTTAGTTTTCTAAAACTAAAACACACAGTTTTTGGAACCTGAACCCCTTTTGCCTTGGATGGTTTTGACACGCAGTCATGCCAAATCCCTTGTTAACCACACAAGGCAACAACCACTCCCACCTTCACCTTCCATACCAAGTCATCTAATGGAGTATACTTCAGACACTAAGCATACTCCTATCCAATCTACCCCAAATCAATCTCTTATTGTTCCCAAGGGGGATCAAGACTTTGAGAGATTCCTTGACCTCAATGTCAAGGCTCTCCAATACTATTTCGCTAGAAGCCAAACACGAGATCCTTTAGTTAATCTTGTTTATGGGATGCCAACTTCCTTGGTGGAAATGGCAATAATATCAACAACCTCCGTTACCCAACCTATGGTCACTCAGGCCATTGCCTCAACTAGTAACCCAACCATGGTCAATGTTCAAGATTTGGCCTCTCCTTCTATTTCTGGACCTACCTCCATTGGGGTTTTTGTACCCCCTCAACCACAAACAATTCAACCAAATTTGACACCTTTCTAGAACTTAATTGTCTCTATCTCACCCACTCTCACACCCATAAATATAAGAGTGACTACCTACCCTTTAACTAGTGTCACCACCATTCAACCACCCTTGGCAGCATCTAGTCAAGTTGTGCCCTCCAACTTCACGGCACAAGCCCCCTTGGCCTCAACATCAGTCCCTATGATGAACTACCAATATGTTGCACCTACACAAATGCAACCAAGTACATCATATGCCCTTCCCAATGCCTTCTAGGTACCCTATAACTTAGGGGGTACCCCTCATGCCAATCCATCTACTGATCTCATTAAGATGCTGATGGATAAGATGTCCAACCTTGAGACATCTATTTCAGGTTCAAAGAATGTTATTTCATACGAACAAATTTGTAACGAACCTATTCACCCTTTGATGCCTATTCGACCATACCCTAGTCAGTGGGAACTCCCAAAATTTACTTGCTTTCAGAGTAAAGAGGACCCACAACAACATCTACGAGTGTTTAGACATGCTTGCTACCTCATAGCGCACGATGATGCATTATTACTTCACACATTTCCCATTTCACTTTCTGGTGCCACCCTTGATTGGTATAGCTCTATTACCAGTCATTCTCTGTTCACCTTCACTCAACTAGCTCAGCTATTTCTTGACTACTTTTCAATCAACATCACTAAGAAGGTCTCCATCACAGACCTTTATTCTATTAGATAATTCGATGATGAGTCAATCACTGACTTTTTTTTCCGTTGGAGACGTTTGATCAACTAATTCTCCTTCTCACTACCTCAACCTCAGCTCATTGAGATCTTTTCAAGAGCATGTGTCAAGCACATCTCATCCACTTTACGGGTTTAAACATTTCGCACATTTGATGAAGCTTTCACCATGGCCCGAAAGCTTGAACTCCACACTGTCGAAGAAGATAAGGTCAAATTGCGTAGTAAAAATACCAATGCAAAATCTAATAACCCTTCTTCCAAATCTTCTTCCTGCCATTCCAAGTCCAAGGGATTGGCAAATGTTGTGGTACTTAGATCATCATATTATACCATAACTAACCAATATGATCCTTCCACATCACAAAACATCACAAGACAATTCCAACAATGATATATAAAGCATCAATACACTCCAATAAGAGAATCATACACTTCTGTGTTGGATAAAATAGTGTAGCAGGGAGTCCTCAACCTCCCTCAAATTTGACCGCCCCAATTTGACCCATCAAAAGCCATCCCTACATGGTATAGGGAAAATGACTTTTGTAACTATCACCGTGTCAAGGGTCAAGACACAGATAATTGCAAAACCTTCAAAAATTTTATTCAAGAAATGTTCGACAAAGGGGTTCTTGTTTTGGATACCCAAATGTGCCGGCTAACCAAAACATGGATGTCTTTAGGCAACCATTTCCTAACCATCCCCCAAGTCAAAACAATGTTTAGACCATGGCTGATGACCCTCAAGAGCGCAATATATGCATGGTCGACATGGTTTCTCCTTTCATTCCTAATCAACCTCTCCCACAGTCTGAAGAGGTTAGTCAACCCATTTCTCCACCACTGGTAAAAGAACCTATTTTACCCATATCACCCCCATGACATCAAACACCTCCTCTACCCATTCTTCTACCTTGTGAGGAACCTATATTACATGTTCCTCTTGGCCCCACTTTCCCTCTTCTTCTACCATTAGAAGAAGTTACCATTCATACCCCATGACTTCATGTAGAAGGGGCCATTATCCCTCTACTTCACCCTTTAGAGGAGCCCTCCTCTCCTATTTGTCCTTCATCGATGGAGGATAGTCCTCCATCCATCCCTCTTTTACGCATAGGAGAGTCTACTTTGATCTCTCCTATATTGGAGGATGCTTTGACGATACCAATGCCACTAACCCCACCCTCATCCTTCCTATCACCAATGAAGGATCATAATTTTTGCACTTCTCGACCACACGTGGAAGCCATGATCATCCCTGTGCTCTATCCTCTCGAAGAGCCACATTCACCAATCCCTTCTCCACCAAGAGAAGAATTTGTCACTTCACCCAATTCAACCGAAGAAGATCCAGTGATGGTTTTCTCTTGCCTTTGGCCTGAGATCACTGCATCCAACACATTTTTGCTCTCACTATCACCCAAATCTACTAAAATATTGATTGTAAAGCCTCGCATGACATCACCTAAACCCTTTTCTCGATTGGCAAAAAACTTAGGATTTCTCCATTCTAGAAACCTAAAACATGAGGTGCTATGGGAGTGACTTAAGGCTCCTTATCTTACACATCTCACCTTGACTTATACTACCAACCCTTTCATGATGATTCCCCCCATAGTCTCTAACAAGGATCAGGCTTCCACTTCTAAATCTTTAGATGATCAGTCATCCACATCTGAACCCAAACCCTCACAGGTGGACACCATACCGAAACAAGTTAAATCTCTCAGTGTTCACCCTATATCAAACCTCACTCACCCATAAGTGAAGGTAGATTTGAACCTCACCCCACACAGTATTGGTCCTCACACCATGCTAAAGAAGGTTGCTAAACCACATCAAAGAACTCCTCCCCCACCTTCACATTACCCTCTATCTTGGGTCCACATCCTTCCACTTTAATAGGAGTGCTCCCTACTCCAACACCTCACAAAAAAAATTGCCTCCATTACTCCGTTTACCTGTTAAAAACATACCTCATCCAAGAAATCCAACACCTCTCATCAAGAAAGTGCCATTTACAAGTGTGGCCACACCACCACCTAAAAAGGTGGTATGAAAAACTCCCCCTACAACTCCTAAATAGAAGTTGTCAACACCTACTGCAACAACAAGTGCAGACCCATTAGTGGGTTCTTATGCTTCGATGTTATGTCAATTTTTGCAGTCTTCTAGCATCATTATCCTACCCATTAAACCATACCCACCTCTCAAATCAAAACCATCTTGGTTTGATGACACTCAAATCTGTTGGTATCATCGTACCCCTGGACATGATACCGAGCATTGTTGCACCCTTAAAATTGTCATTCACCAACACTTAAAAAAGAACACCCTTCTTGTTAAGGACCCTTTGACAAATCACCGACACCATCCCATGCTTCCCAAACCTCTTTAATTGAATCGAGATCCCAACGTGAGACTATGGTCCCTCCACCACCTTCTCCCCCTTTATTCAAAATCAACACTATTAATGTGGCCACCAGGTCACAAACCCTAAATGATAAAGGAAAAGAGTAGGTCTCTATTCCTTGGACGCATCCATTCGTCAAGCATTCTCAACCACCAAAGCCTGAGATTTCTATCTTGGACACATCTCAACCAACATCTATGGGGGAAATTCCTCCTAACCTCTCTGGTCCACATGACATTTGGTATAAATGACTTGTTAACTACTTAACATATTCTATTATTCCTCCTAACCTATCTAAAAATGGACGATAGAATTTTATCAAGAGTATTGCTCGATACACCATGCTAGGTGGTCTTCTCTACAATGAGGCTTAAACGGCCTCCTTCTCTAATGCCTAACCTCCACTGAGACATCTCATACCATCAAATAAGTCTATGATGGGATTTGTGGGGGACATTCCAGTGGTAATGCAGTTGCAAAGCGCATCCTCCACCTAGGCTATTATTGGCCCACTCTTAACCAAGACTGCAATGACTATGTTCAGCATTATACCAAATGCCAACAACATGCTAACTTACTTCACGTCCAACATTGACCAAAACATGCCTACAACAAAAATCTAATAGAGAAAGATTTTAAAATCGAAGATCTTGTCCTTAAAGAAAACCAACACGTGACCAATATGGAAAGAAGCAAACGGGGCAAGTTTGCTCCTAATTGACTCAGACCTTACATAATAATGCACAAATATGGATCAGGGACTTATTGTCTATCTTCTCTCGAAGGCCAGGCAGAACCTAAGCCCCTTAATGCCTTGCATCTATGACCATTCTACTGTTAATCAAGTAATCATTCACTTGATGCTTAACTTGAGCTCGTCCCTTGAGCAACCTCTGTCATCCTTATTCATATTCATTTCAACCCTTTTTCCCTACAAACATCAGTTAACCCTTTTTTAAGCATTTATGTTTTGTCCTAATAAAAGGAAAACCCCTAAACCTCTATAGTCTAGTCCATGACTAAAAGTTTATTCAACAAAAAAACATAAAATTGGGATGCCTAACAAAATATTCAAAGGTCATAAACTATAAATGTAGAGTGCTCCCTTGAAGGACAACTACATTATTGCTGTAATTAATAGACTGCTCCCTTGAAGGATAGCTATTCATAGACATTAAAACATATAAATTAGAATATAGACCACTCCCTTGAAGGATGACTATGCCCAAATTTTGCTACAAATAGCACTCTCTCAGAAGCTTCTCGCATCGATCAGCTTCAACATGAACACAAAACAACATCCCCAAGTAGACTTCCCACATTGATCAGTCTACCAAAAAAAAAATTGACTGACAAACTATTAAGTCATGGACTTGCCTATAGTCATTCTAAGGATCACCTATAAAAGGGGAAAAGTTATTCCTGCTAAAAGGGGTTACGTGATCCTCACATATCACATAATCACACCTATTACCCCAAAATACTCAAGGTATTTTGAGCTCACTTAATGTCAAGTGATTAGGGTACTTCTTTAACAAAAACCAATGGTCAATGATGTAATGCATAAATAGGGCTTTTGTTTACAAAAACCCTATCTATGCTATCACTATTGTCCTTGTCAATGAAAGAGAAAAATGCCTTTCACTTCTTATACACCTTCATCACATACAACCAAACCAAACCAAACTAAACCCAACCAAGCCAAACTTAAACATTTTCTAACCATTAACATAACATCATGATTTATTTAATGCAAATACCAATTTGTGTTATATAAATTATCATAGCCCATTCACACTAGTTTCTATGGAAAACAATACACATGGAAACTATCAACCAAACACAATTTATGTCAAGCATATACCATCACCAATATGGAAACCTGCTGAAGCATAAATAAACTCATTTCATTTTTAGCATACACCATCACCAATATGAAAAATTACTAAGGATGAAAAACCACATAACCCATGTTACAGCATACACCATCACACAATATGGAAAAGGCTGTAACATCATCATACACTCATCATTTTAAGCCATGGGTGACTCCAAGGCCCATTCACATAGTTTCTATGGAAAACAATACACATGGAAACTATCAACCAAACACAATTTATGTCAATCATACACCATCACTAATATGGAAACTTGTTGAAGCATAAATAAACTCATTTCATTTTTAGCATACACCATCACGAATATGGAAAATTGCTAAGGATGAAAAACCACATAACCTATGTTATAGCATACACCATCACACAATATGGAAAAGGCTGTAACATCATCATGCACTCATCATTTCTAACATAACCAAACCAACTACCAACCTCTTTGACTCTTCTTCCCTTTTGGGGAGAACTACATTGGCCTAAGGCCCTTAAAATAGGGGCTATGTAGGCAGTACTCAGTTGACATGGGGTCTTCTAAAGTTAGCTCGACCATTCATTTGTTCATCTACCTGATGGACCAACCATATAATCTTTAACCATGTCTTAACCTAGAAAAACCCAATCCCTAACCTAGTCTCTTCTTCCCTTTTGGGGAGAACTACATTGGCCTGAGGCCCTTAAAATAGGGGCTATGTAGGTAGCACTCAGTTGACATGGGGTCTTCTGAGGTTAGCTCAGCTATTCATTCGTTTGCCTACTTGATGGACCAACCATATAACCTTTAACCATGAATTAACCTAATCAAACCCAATCCATAACCTACTCTCTTCTTTCCTTTTGGGGAGAACTACATTGGCCTGAGGCCCTTAAAATAGGGGCTATGTAGGCAACACTCAGTTGACATGGGATCTTCTGAGGTTAGCTTGGCCATTCATTTGTTCATCTGCCTGATGGATAAACCATATAACCTTTAACCATGACTTAACCTAGTCAAACCCAATCCATAACCTACTCTCTTCTTCCCTTTTGGGGAGAACTACATTGGCCTGAGGCCCTTCAAATAGGGGCTATGTAGGCAGCACTTAGTTGACATGGGGTCTTCTAAGGTTAGCTCGGCCATTCATTCATTCGTCTACCTAGTAGACTAACCATATAACCTTTAACCATGACCTAACCTAGTCAATCCTAATCCATAACCTATTCTCTTCTTCCCTTTTAGGGATAAATACATTAGCTTGAGGCCCTTCAAATAGGGGCTATGTAGGTAGCACTCAATTGACATGGGGTCTTCTGAGGTTAGCTCGGCCATTCATTTATTCATCTACCTGATGGACCAACTATTTAAACTTGCCTACAATCATGACCAAACAACTAGCCTTGACACTATAGAAGTCACATAAAACTTCTCATGGGGCATATTGGAGATCACATACATCTCTCTAACCACAACAAACAACACTTGAGATCACTTATATCTCAGCCTGACTCGACCAATGACCTTGGAGATCGTGACTATTTCCTCAGACCATGACCACTTTCAAGATAACTTTGCCTTGGTTGTTTTGATTGCATATATGCTACCTCATGAATAGTTAGCAAATTGTCCATGACCCTCACACCTATTGTTGGATCATGACCAAGTTGATCCCCAATATTTGTGACATTTTTGTGTTTTCTAGGAGCACTTCTTAGCCTAGATACTTGGAACATGATGACCATTGGAGCTACAGCTTTGATCATTTAACCCAATCAGCTACCACTAATAAGCTAGGGACTAGTTACTTTAATTTTAGTGCTCCTCGACCTTGCCTATGATAATTTGACGTACCTATCAAGTGAAGTTGTATACGTGCAATCTCTATTATTACAACATTCACACTCCAAATTCACCCTACCCA
The DNA here is from genome assembly GCA_037957365.1 of Torreya grandis. NCBI lineage: Eukaryota > Viridiplantae > Streptophyta > Pinopsida > Cupressales > Taxaceae > Torreya > Torreya grandis. The sequence goes on along the minus strand of JARHVA010002779.1, from coordinate 925,811 downwards.
TCCACTGCCTATCAAATTAGCACTTGACTTCAGATTATCCTCTCTTGATTCTTGCTTTGAGGGGGAATACCTTATCCCATACTTGGGGCAACAACATCTATTTTTGTCTTGCAGTCTGTCAGAACAAACCACAAGACAAAAAGGGGCAAATGTAGACACCAATATTGTGTCGATGCCCCCTTGGTCCCCTTCTAACACTTATACTATTAATTTTAAATAAAGTACTTATCTTAAATTAATGACCTCACCTAGACACCTCACCTTAGACACCTCACCTGGACACCTCACCTAGACACCTCGCCCTAAGACCATTTCTTACCCTATGAGTCACCCTGAGACTAGGTCATCTAAAACATGACCTATTCTCACTCCATCCTAACCTCCTAACTAACTCTCGTGCCTAATAAACTCATCTTTTGACCATTCTCCAATGCAAAATGCACTTGGCAGATGGAGAAATGGGCAAAGGGCTAAAAATATCCCTTTTACCCATTCTGTAGCCGCTAACGTCAATCAACTATCGGCCGATGCCGGTGGGATTGCCAATGTCAGTTACATAAGTTAGACTCTAACCTTGAGTTGTCCCCTGCCTCTTCACATATCGACATGCACACTTTGAGACCAAGCATTAGACTTTGACTTTCACTCTCCTAGCTATAAAAACTCTACACAAGTCACTCCAGACTAGATTGAAACATTGTACGAGGACCTCAACATTAGCCACAATAGGAATAAGCATTTTAACACCTCTGGTTCTTTACCAAATAGAGCTAAGTATTTTGCCTGTCACTTTAGTCTTTTAGATTATGTTAGTAATTAGTTTCCATTTGGTATATCTAAGTATTGTTGAGAGACCAGACCTGACTTCTTTTGTGGAGAGGTTGAAAAGCCTTCCCCTTATCCTTACCCTCTTTTCACACCTGTCCTCTACCTTTTCTCTTCCTTAGATCCTATTCACTTTCCTGCAACCCTGCACAAATCTTTAAACTCCTGGACCCTTCTGTTGACCACAGACATATTCCAAAACCCATCGAAGGCCCATTGCCCCTACCAACATCGACAGCATAACTAACGTCGACATCATTGACCAACTGACATTGGCAGAACTATTGATGTCAATGACTGTGATAGACTGATTGCAGAGAACAGGTACGCATTGTCTACTTTCTCTTTCTTAGTCTTTCATCATTTCTTTTTATTACAACACTCTTTTCGTTAAATAGTGGACTGTCATCCCTTACGGAGCTTTACTCTTACAGGACCGAGTGCGTAACTTGGTAGTCCACCATATCTCTCTCTAGCATTCTCCTTATTTGAGTTTCTTTTATATTTTAGGTGTTTCCTCCATAGCCAAAGAGGAGCTCTCACAATGCTTGGATACGATGCACAATTTAATCTAGGTAACATCAAACCCCAAACCTTTAACTTTAGTTTCTTCCTTCTTCTGAATGTAATTAGCAAAAACTTAGATAAACATCATCCACACCTTATTATAATGTTCACATAACCTTCACAACATTTCATAGCTTCATACATACCTAAAATCACATGACCAAGCTTCATATCACTTAACATCTCTCTTCCATGCACCTAACTAACTTTGACACCAAACCTCACAAGATGCAACATTAATGACAACATCAACCTTGATCACTAATCATCTTTGAAAACATTATGCTACCAATTGATAACACACTTTCAATAGGCTACTCATATCCAAAATAATCATTCATTGATCAACACTCTCTTTATGTCCCTATCATGCTCAATCACTTGACCAAATAGACCTTTGACATCAATGGACATTATACATTTACAGGATGCACCCTTTTTACATCAATGATAAAAACATGCCAATAAGTGATAATGTAAATAAATTAAGTATAAACATCCAATAGAAGCATATCATACTAGTCCTTACATATATGTGTTAGAAAATAATTTTATGTAATATAACATATAAAGTATACTATGAAATATGTAAGTATGAGTATAGGCATGTGTAAGTGTTAATATAGTTTCATCATTATAATTTAAAGGTGATCATAAAATAATATATCATGTATTAATCATGATCAAGCAAGCATATGCCCCCAACGTAGTATGTCACACAAGAAAAGGAAATGTGCATCATCTTTATGTGCATGTATCATGAATTTGATGTATGCATGTATTACACTCAAGTATGCATGAAATATATGTATATATATAAAAGAGATGACATGTTATCTACTAACATATATTAAACAACATCGATGCCAAGGAGCTAGTAAACATGTGAATGTTTAGTCTTTTTGTATTTTTAAATTTTAGATGAATGTTTTTGTATTTTATTGAATATTTTATTTTTATTTTGAATTTTTTTAAAATAAAAATATCTAATCTTTGATACCATCTAATGGATGCTCATCAGTAGCTCCAATCTCAAAATATGGTAATCAAGTTAGTGATACTACAAAGATCATGTATAAGTTTCATATATGGAACTTTAGAATATATAGTAATTTATATATGTCTCATAGGACTATGTGGTCATGAAGAGGTCATAGAAGGAGTAGGGGATCATGAAAACTATAGTTTAGTACTTTGTGGTTTCTTGGGTACATCTATAATTAGAACATGTTTATGTGATCTTATAAACTAGGTAAACTATGTAGGTGTAGATGATGATTCTATAGAATCCACCATGTATCTATGGTGTAATGTTCTCTTAGTTATAGGTCATCAAGGAAAGGCGATTTAATATTTTTTATTGTTTCATGGATATTTAATTTTATCAAGTTGTATAGTTAGTTTTATGGGAATAAACTTCTCTTGTTAAAATTTATTTTCATATGGAATTATAGAAATTGTGACCACCTTATTGGTATTAATGTATTTAATACACCCATGCACTATGGAATTTAATACACAGAGTTTATATCTCTACATTCATCCCAATAACATATCAAATACTCTCATGTGGTATAACTAAAAAGGTAGTGATTGCATGTGTTGGACTAACTTATAAAGGTAAATAAATCTCACTTATAACATGTTATGATATCCCATCGAATGCTCTGATCATTTTTTTAAGGTTATAAATCAACATGTGTATATCCTAAATGTGTAATTAATGTCATGCACATATGTTATCACTAGCACTATTATCAATCAAAACACTATGTATACGCTGATGATCAAGGTATGCTTGAATAGATAATGAATAAATATCTTAGTCACCGTCAACAATTTAATTATTATTGAATGTAATATAAGCTCTATGAACCATAGTAAATAAATATATCATCTTATGCTCAAGTGACATATAAATTATTGTATGCAAAACATCTTTTTTTATTGTGATCTGTAAAATCTATTATGAATAATTGTGTGAATATTGCACATTATTAACATGATGTATTTACACTATTACGTTATCAATTTGGATTAAATTTTTTAACCAAGATGGATGGATTGAACAACAATCATTTATGTGTTCATATATTACTTTTATCTTACCATTATCTTTATTTGGTTTTCTATCTTTTATAGATGGAGTTAACTTATATGTACTAGGACTTATAGTTGTGAATAGGTTATGATAAATATGTCAAAATGGATCAAATTTTAGTGTTTTCAAGTGTTTATATTTCATATCATGAGGTATATCATCATCATTATCATAATAATTTGAAACTTTTCCATCTTGTTATTCAATGTTAAGCAATAAAAGAAGATCAAATGTTTGATTTGGTTATTATTTTGATATCATTGGTTCCTTTGGTAATGATTTGTTTTGGATGTGCATCCATATGTACCTTTGTGGTTAATGTATTATGATTATCTTGAGTTGAATGACTTATTTTTCTTGATTCACCCATATCTTAAGATGGTTTACTTTCAAGTGGAATATATTATATTGGTCATACTAGTTTAGGAATCTCTTTTGCATAAGAATGTATCATTTATAAAATTTTAAGGGCTCATCATAGGTAGTAATTATCCATAAGGACCCATCATGTATGAATTTGACACATTGATGTAATGTAGATGTGACATGTTCCATCATGTGCACCAAAGGCCTACCCAAGAGTAAGTTATAATGTAATGATTGATACATTACTTAGAATGTAGTTTGTACCATTTTTGGTCCTAATGTCATATCTAATATGATTTGACCAATTGGTGGGATACATGAACTATCAAAAACTTTAATATTCATGTCTCAATTTTTAATAATATTGGTGCTAATGCCCATTATTTTTTAATAATTATATGCTATAAAGGTTTAGGCCATATCCATTATTGGCTAGCAATCTTTTGATTCCTTGGTTAATAATATATTTTGATGGTAAATATTTTGGATCAATAGAGATTATATTTTCATTGTTTTTTAGGCCTTATATAATGCCTGCAAAGTAAGTTATTTATATATCACTTGGTACTTAGATTTCATGCAAGGCTTCATATACTATATCCCGGTATATGGTTGATTATTTTAAAATCTTGAGGATTGAAATATTACCATGTGTATTCCTCAATTTTTTGATAAGATCATATCCTTTATATTTGATTACTATATTAGTATTAGGATGAACCTATTGTATATTAATTGGTGGTGGGATGAGTTGGGTACCCATACCTTTTCATGTAGTGATAGTGTGGACTGTGAAATCCAATATAAGTCATGGGTGAATAATGAGATTGGGATGGTATATATCACTTGAATAGGATATAGGAGGAAAAAAGTGTTGAGAGTACACCATTCATGCTTGGATATCATTACTATATTATTTCCAAAAAATTGTAAATTGAAATTTTATTTTTATTTTTTGTTAAGTCATTTTGTTTTATTTGACCAATTGGTTTAAACCATTGTATTATGCCTTTCATTGATTTATAAATGCATGGAAAATAATAATAAATAATAGTAATAATATATTGATCAATTAATTTTCTATTAGATGAATGTAAACTTAGCACAATTGAGTCTTTTTGAATAAATGTAAATCTGAATTTTAAGAAATTTATAATTTAGCTAGGAAACCATAAGTAAACAAAAGGTTTACAAAAAGATACATAGAGGTTGGGTTCACCAAATGTTTAAATCTTTTTTATAAATCATAGTTGAGGGTTAAAGAGTTAAAATATCCTATATACAAAGATGAATAAAACTATTCTACATAAATCCAATTAATTAAAAACTCAAATAAATGAATATTTTGAATTAAAATATTGGGTTAGGATAAATTTAGGAAGTTAATTCAAAAAAAAATATTCATTTCATAAACATTAATAAGAGATAATACTTAACTTATCTAAAAATCATGCAGGTAGATCTAAAAAATATAGAGGTGAAAACATACATGGATAATATCAATAACTAGTTATCAAATTCTATAAATATTATTTTTGGAGGTCTAGAAACTTATTTCTATGTTTCTATTATGATCCCAACACAATTGTCTCATACATAATATTAACTATATTATGGAGAGACCACTTGGATCCTTTTGGGTTTTCTATCACCTTTTTGTTGATATATTTTATTTATGTGCATAGGCTGGTGGTGATTGTATGTAGATCAAAACTTAGATTTTCACCTTAGTTCTTTCTATCTTGCTAAAAATGGGTTAATGGGATCATAATGTCAAGATGACCTCAAGTAACCTTCTATCAATGAGCATTACCTACATATGCAATACTCCAAGTAGGGTCTTAGACATGTATTTCTCCCCTACATGTGGGTTTGTGTTCACAAGGATTAAACATATTAAATGCAAGGGCATGCAATGATCTAACTTGTAAATTGATAATTACTACTCATGGGTTGTTATTTAACTAATTTATATCTATAGTATGACTACTTATATGATTGCTATGAAAATATAGAAGAATAGGAAAATAGAACTCAATTGTGTAATTGAGTGATTGAGCTCGATTAGGTGCTTACTTGGTATTTTATATAAAAACATGAGTAGTCTTAGAGTTTCATTTATGTCATACCTATTTAAAATATCTCATGAAAGGGTTAAATAAAAGAAATGTAATGAGTCATATGATTTGAAATATTTGTAATTAGACAATTTTTGAGGATTGGACACTTTATAAGAATTTAGACACTTATGATGATGCAAGTGTCTAATAGGTTAGGAAGTTACTAAAGAAATGAAACTGATAGTGAAGGATATATAAATTTTTAAGACTTTTTTACAATATAATTTTTTTTAGTTATCATAAATTATAAGGTCATAATACAAGATAAGTAATTTGGGACAGTGAGATGGCAAATGCAAGCCTTTCGGCAATAGAAAAGTCTAAAACTAAAGAGTAAAGTCTTGAAAAATATTTATTAAATATAAAAGATTGAAATGCTATATAAATCATATCTTAGTAGTTATATGACCTAAAAAATCATATTAAATAATTTCATATGGAAATTTTTAAAATTTACATATTTTTTATACATAAATAGTGAAATGTGAGTCAAATTTCAGTAAAATTGAGTGATTTTATAGAATCCTTGCATGGAAATTTTTTGAGTAACTGAAAAAAAACTAGTGTCCTATACCAAAGTGATTGATGTAGGAACAAAAACATAAGATAAAAATTTATTTCAAGAAAGTTTTAAGAAATATGTTGTATTTATAAATTAGATCCAATATAGTAAAATGAAAATAAAAATGGTGATAATAAAAAGAAACTGGTCAATGTCTCGACATAGGAGCTCTCAATACCTAAATCACCAAATAAGTTTCATAAAAATGATGAAATACTTCCCCCTAGGGAAATAAAAAATTATTTTATGTGGCTGAGTAACACTCCAAGCTACCCATCAATGTTTTGAGTGTTGACATAATGTTCTAATGACTTAATGGCTTATACAGGGAACTTATTTAAGATGCTTGCAATGCCACAAATATTTTGAGATTTATTCATCATTTCCTCAATGGTATCCATATAATATTGATAATGAAATAATTAATGTGAATCTACTAACTAAGGTGTATTACTTTGAAATATATGAGAGAAGTACTACTTGTAAAAATTGGTTTTTAGATTTAAATATATGGATACAGTCCAATTAGTCCAAAAAAAATTGAGAAATATTATTCAAAATCATGCTTTTGGTATGATCATGGGAAGTCATGTCAGGTGTATGAATAAATATAAGATTTGTGTGGCATATGATAGAATTGGAGTTAATTCTCCTTAGGCATGAGTTACAAATTTAAACTCATACAATGCTAATGAAATATAACTAATGAATGACTACGATGAAACAATATATAGTGTATTTTTTTATTGATAATATCTCAAAGTTTTTTAATAGTGTCTTAGGGCAAAGGTGGTTGTGAATAAGACCTAACTATAAAATGAGAGTTGGTGAAAGCTCGACAAGATCAATAATAATAAATGCTTCTTATGTAATAGAAATTAAAAAATATAAATATTTTTTCATAGTGAAAATTGAATGATTATCAAATATATCTCCTTGAACACTTTATAAAATTATTTTCTAATTTTATAAGCCTTTATAAATTACTTTTTAATATGTATGAACATGCATATATTAAATATGATGATGTAATTATAAAAATGCATTTTAAATATAATTTATTGAAAAATATAGAAGTTAGGAACTATATATGTATGTATGTGTGTGTGTGTGTGTGTGTGTGTGTGTGTAAGTCTATATAAATATATGTATATGTATATATATTTATATATGTATGTATACATACATACATATATATACACACATACACATGTATGTCTATGTATATGTATGTAGATATGTATATATAGATAAAAAAACATACATATATGAATGTATATATGTATATGTATGTATTCATGTATATGTATGTATATTGATTTAACTATTTTGAGAATATTGGATTCTTATTCCTAATGTAGTTAAGAATCTAGAACACTAAATCAGTAAATAATATTGCAATAATTATAGTATTGATTTGTATAATTTATTTGTCTTTTGTAGCTTTTTAAAAATAGTAATGAAAGAGAAGAAATGCAACTTAGCTTAAAACTAAACTAATATGGCATGAGATAGAGGTTGAAACTGGTTGTGTAGGACTGAGATAGTGTCATGAACCTAGATTTGGATTTTATTTAGTGAAAGGTTATGAGTGCTAAAAATAAGACACTTTAAGGTATGGTGTTATAGTCTAGGTCATGTCGTTATTGTCAAACTAGTCATAGAGATCTGAGTTTTTTAGGTTTTGTTTACTATCCCTATGTGAGATTACCTATGAAATTTTATATCTTGAATGTCAATAGAGCTCCTTGTAGAGTTGATTTAATCTCCAACCCTAGATCTTCATATCGAATCAATAAAACTTGAGAAAGAGGGGGCTTATTATGTGTAATACGCATTGAACATGTATCCACACTCCTTATGTGGGCACATTACCTAGATACTAATACTTCAAATAGGTATCAAGCCATATGTAATTCTTCCACTTGATGTGCTTTGTGAAATAGTGTTATGTAGATGCAAAAATACCAAACTGAGAGTGCTTGAGGTGACTAGGGACTTGTGTGAGGGTTTTAATATAATGGTAGCTGTATTGGATGGCTATATGTAAAGAATAGGGAAATTTGCCTTAGTGGTGTTGCTTGTATTCTTTCTTACTTTTTAAATATTTGTCAAACCCTTATAAATAAATTTTGAATGAGATTTTATAGAGATATATTGGTCATGATTTAAATGTATTTATGCTAGGCCAACATAATGAATAAGAGGAATCAGAAGGAAATAATCATCTAAGACCAAAATGTGATTGGATAGGAACACTAAAAATAGGACACCCTAGAGTCCAACACTATAGTCCAACCCCAATGCTCCTAGCCTATAGGCTTAGGACTTAGGGGATGGAACTAGCATAGGAAATATAGCCTAACCTAGCTAAAATCAGGGCTTGTTAGTCTATAGATGACTAGGAATAATCAAAAAAGTGTCTAGAAGGGTTATGAGAACATGCAAGAGGGACCTATGGGTTAGGTGTCACAATCCACACTCAAGCTACCAATTTAGACATTTTATATGACTACATTTTCTCCCTCTTTATTCTAGTGATGTAGCAAAGTGAAATACTAGGATAAAGGAAAAGCATAAAGTGTACCTAGACTTACCTACAAGGGTAAAGCCCATGAAGCTATGTAATGTTGGGTATGCATAAAAAGAGAAAATTGTGAAGTGTAAATATACAAGAGAAAATAAAGAGTATATCAATTCTTACTAGATACACTATATCTAAAATAAAAATGTACAAAGTTGGGTAAGAGAGAGGAAGAGAATGGAATGAATATATCTCATCAGGTACATAAACCAATACAAAACTTGTTATGATGTTGGATGATGCTGAGTAATGTTGGGTATATGTTTTACCAAGAGTAATATCATGAATGGAGCTGAATTCTCAATTAATTGATAGTGGCTCAAAAATGTAAAGGCTGGCCCTTTGGCTCCATCATCACCCACTAAACAAAGCTCTATGATCATGTGTGTACTAATTGATTTTTGGACTATGTGTTCAATCCCTCTGAGCAGGTGGCTCAAGAATACAAAGGCTAGCTAGACCTTTGGCTCCATCATTGCCCACTAAGTGATGTTATATACTGATACTGATATGAATGTGTATTGTATGAGATGGCTTTTGAAGCCCATGAATGTTCTATAATCTAACAATGTGGTATGGATAGCTGAATGTGTACTAAAAATAAGGCCAATCTTAGCCACTTTAGAAGGAGATTAGGCTTGTATGAAATCCAATCCAAAACTAGAATCTTAGGCTTATATGGAAGCCACTCCAGAATGTGAAGGTTAAGCTTATCTAAAATCCACTCTAAAATTATGTTAACTACCTAAATATTGAATAAATAATGTAACTTTTGAGAATGCTTAGGTATAAAATTAATCTCAAAAAGAAAAGAAGATCAATATGCCATGCACATTACCTCCAATCATTGGTGTTTGTAACATGGATTTTGATCTGGAAGTTAGACCAACTACCCAATCTAAAAATAGAAGTTAAATCCATCATGTTATGTATGATGCCCCATATATATGGATTCTGTGAGAAAAATTGTACTAAAACATTGAATCTAAACTGATCTATATGTGATAAAACTATAACTAAGCTGACCTTTTTACCTGTTTCTAAAAAATCTAGTTTTTTAGCTTTTTGGACAAGAGCACTAAAAATAGGATACCCTATTGTTTAACACTATTTTCCATGTCCAACACTATTCTTAATTGCTAAATCAGATGATTGATCTATAATCATCACTATTTTTTTGGTATGTTCTACCTGGTTTGACCTCTGATTATTATTTTGAGTATTTTAAAAACTAATTTTTTGATTAGTAGGAACTCTGATCTTTATGTTAAAACCCTTGTTTGTTGTCCCCTCTTCTAATGATAGGAATGTATACCCTACAATGATTACCCTCATAAAGAAAAGCTCTATAAGTGTGTTATACTATGAAATATATGATATATCAATGATAATCAAAAAGGGTTTTCAAGATATAACATAGTTTGTATTGGATATTGTTAGATCAACATGGGTATGCCTTGATAGATATAAAAATGTAATAGCATGTGCAATGTACTAAATTAAAACTAGAAATGTTAGTTATTAGTTGTTAGTTGTTAAGGATGGATCATGATGTTTATCATGACATTCAAGATAGCAAGAAAATGCATAATATGGACTATGGCATTGCAAATAGGTGAAAAATAAATAATCAACAAGCACACAAAGCAAGAATAAAGAAACATACAAGAGTAGCCAAGGGGAGAAGCAAACAAGGGACATGGACACTTGTCACTCAAAGTGAAAAGTAATCATACAAGGGATGTTTAAATGCCACATATACATATAATTAGAAATAAGAAAGGTTGGAATTAGGGTCATAATCACATGGAAGATTACAAGCAAAGGAAATTATAAAATTTCCCAAGGCACACAAAAGAATAGAAGCGAAGGACATTGTCAAATTTCTTGAGGCACATATAGGAGATAAAATAGGATCTGAGAAATGCAATCACATATAGCTAAAAAATTAAAGAAAAGAAGTCTTGTAAATGATGAAAACTACAATCACATCTAACTAATCAAAGAAAGAAGTGTAATTATGCAAGATATGGAGTAAAAAAATAAGTATATGCTAAGAAATACATAAGTGTTATATACTAGTGAATGTCGATAGAATAATTTGTGTAAGCTAGTAAGTAATGTAAATCAACATGATAAATAGAGTGTGTGGTGTAGGAATGACATAACTTGGATGGTATAGTCATGTAGAATATGCTCTCTATGGGTAGATATATCGATGTATGTCTCAAATGTAGAAGTAGGATACCCTCTCAATAGGTGGAGTGAAGTAGTCAAGGATCTGAGTGTCACTGCATACACTCAAAGAAGATCAAGTGAAGCATAGTAATGTAGATGAATTGATAAACAATACCATAGAATATAAAATGTAAGTTTAACATGGTAGTAGAAATGTAAAGCATGTATAATGCATATAGTTGAAATGTTTTGGTGTTTTGAATTATTTAAATGTTTTTGTATTTTGAAATTTTGTATTATTTTTGGTATTTTGATATTTTTTATTATTTTTGGTATTTTTAAAATAAGCTATGTAAAATAAATCATAATGAGACTATGTGCAATAAATTAAAAAGAAGCTATGTACAAGAAATACTGAGAAACTATGTATAAGTAAGCAAAAAGAAACTATGTACAAGTAATTGAAAGAAAGTTATATACAAGTAATTTTGAAAAATTATGTACAATACAATGTGTGAAATGAAATACTAGACATGGAATCTACATAGATGCATAATATTCATTGGATTTTTGAGTTTCTTTCCTTCAAGCAAGGCTAGATGATACACTTTAGGGCTAAGATTTTCAGTAATAATGTATGGACCTAGCCAATTTGGTTTGAATTTTTCTTTGATTTTTTCCTTGGTATTAACATTGCAAAGATTTTATTTGAGAATGAGATCATTAACTTCAAATTATCAAGTGTGAACTCATTTATTGTAGGATCATTGTATACGTTGCTGGCAGATTATGAGATGTTCTATTACTTTAATGCATGTATGGTCTAATTGCTTGAGCTAGTGTAGACACTTTTCACAATATTGGTCATCATTGAGAATACACTTAAGGGAGACACAAAGAGATGGTATTTATGATTCTAATGGTAAAATTTATTCTATGCCATAAATGAGTGAATAATGAGTGGCTCACGTGGGCAAACAAATACTTATGTGATAGGCCCATAATGCAAAGACTAGTTAACTATGCCAATCATCTCCAAATTTGGTCACTATTTTGCTCAAAATGTTGATGGTTTTATTGTCAACCTATACTTGATCATTTTATTATGGGTAATATGGAGTGGATAACATATGTTTAATATTATATTTTGTGCAAAATTTCTTGACAATTTTTTTCTTGAATGATGTTTTATTATCAAAAATGGTATACATGGGTAGGTCAAAGTGTGAAATAATGAGATTTATGAGGAAGCTAAAAATGTCCTCCCTTATGATAGATTTAAGTGAAATGGATTCCACCCACTTGGTAGAATATTATGTAGCTATGATGATGAACTTATGCTTGTTGATGGATTTAAGGTTAATTTTTCCAATAAAATCAAATCCCCATAACATAAATGGCCATGGAGAGACAATAGGTTGCAACTATTGTGATGGTGCATGTTGTAGGTTACTATGTCATTGATATTTATCACATAGATTTGTGTATTATGAACATTCATCTTCTATGGTGGGCCACTAGTACCCTTATTAAAGTAATTTATGTGGCATGGCCTTTTCACTAAAGTGACCATCACACTCACTATCATGTATCGATATAAGATCAATTTTGTCTTCTATTGACGTCAAGCATCAAAGCAATTATCCATTGAAGGATTGCTTAAAGAGGTCTCTGCCAATGATTACATAATAGAATTCTTGATTTTGTAACTTGCATTTATCATTTTATGAAAAAGTGTCTAGTGTAATGGATTTGTTTAGAAAGTTATAAATATTAGAGAACTGCTCTAGAGTTATGGAAAAGCTTGTAGTCGCTAAGATGGAAAGTACAATCAAAACTACGTTAGAAATTGATGGTGATTGTAATCATTTAATTATGACAATAGCTTGATCATTGTTGATATCAATAAGAATAAAGGATATGGTACTTGTCATTGCATATGCATGTTGGTTATCTTTTCTTGGTATACTTTCTATAGAAAAGTATTCAAACTAAGATGATAAACATTACATCATGTTCTGGTATGGGATAAGATGTTCTTTTTTATCTAATATACATTGACTTGATTGACCACAAGTTGGGAATCATCAAAGACTTGAATAGATCTAATTTGGAGAGACTAGATGACAAATAGACCTAAGATAAGTGCTTCATATTCCATGGTGTTATTGGTACAATTGAAGCTTAATCAATATGTAATAGGTACTATGTGACCAAAAGGGTCGACAAAGTCAATGATTACCCCTATGCCAGATGCATATCAAGAACCATCGAAGAACATGGTTCAAGTGTCAAAATGAGTAGAATAGGTAGTAAAATTATCTCTAAATGTGTCATTAATAAGATTGGTGTCTAGGAGTGGTGTGGCTATGAAATGGTCTATAATGATTTATCCCTTTATTGATTTTTGGATAACAATCTTTAAGTCAAATTCTATTAATAACATGACCCATTTTGTGATACGACTAGAGATATGTGGTTTCACCATTAGAAACTTCAAGGGATCTAATTTTGTGATACCCTAAGTTTATTTTTTTACCATATAATGTCAAAGTTTTTTTGTGGTAAAAATGAATGCTAGACATAGTTTTTCTATTACAATTTTTTTTCACAATCAACCAATGTGTAATTGATGTAATAAACTGCTTGATTGGCACGTTGATCATCATGTTGTGCTAAGAGTGATTCTAATGCATGATCTATTACTAAGATATATATTAGGAAAGCCCTATCAGGTATAAGTGGGTACTAAATTAGGTAGATTAAGAAGATATTGCTTGATTGTATCAAATATTTCTTGATAGGCTTGGTCCCAAACAAACTTTGTAACTTATTTCAATAATTGAGTGAATGACTGAGTTTTATTAATAAGTTGAGCTACAAAATTGTGGATTGCTTGGATATTTCCTTGTAAAGACTGAAGTTGTTTTAAGTTCATAAGAAGTGGTATGTTGATAATTTCTTTGACTTTTTTAGGGTCAAACTCTATTCCACACTGAGAAATAATGAAACCTAAGAGTTGTCCTGATGTAACTCCAAACACACATTGTTTTGGGGTCTAATCAGACATTGTATTGCCTGAGTCTTTGAAATATATTTCATAAATCAATAGTGTGGCATTGTCATTGTTTGTATTTATCTAATATATCATCGACATAATCCTCAAAATTATGGTGAATCAAGTCATGAAAAATATGCATCATAGTACATTGATATGTGGCTCTCGAATTTTTTAATCCAAAGAGCATGAAAATATAACAAAATGTACCCAAAGGTGTTATAAAACATGTTTTTTCTTGATATTATTTGACAATTTTAATTTGGTTGTATCTTACAAATCCATTAATAAATGATAACATTTCATACCCAGCTATGGAATCTATGATCATGTCAATGTTAGGTAAAGCAAAGTCATCTTTTAGGCATGCTTTATTTAAATCTTGAGAATCAGAACAACACCAAATTTGTCCATTGGGTTTTACCATGGGGACTATATTGGAAACCCATTCAGGGTGTGCTACTAGTCAAATGAAGACAACATCTAAGAGGCATTAGATCTCATCTTTGACTAAGAGAGCCACTTTAGGATGTATTTTTCAAAAATTTTTTTTAACTATTTTAGCATCTGGGTATAAGGGAATCTAATGAAATGCTATATATGTATTAATTCTTGGCATATCTGAGTAAGACCAAGCAAAGAGCTTTAAAAAATCTATTAAAGTTTGATGAATATCTATAACCTATTCCTTTTTTTAGGGAAGTGGCTAACAAGATAATGTGTGGATCCTTATCTGTTCCAAAATTAAAATTAACTATTTCTTCATCAATTAATGTGGAATGATCTAGTGTGTATGGGTTTTTACGAATAGTATCATCTAAATCAACTAGTATGTCCTAGGAAGAATATAGATTTTCTCCAAAGTATGCATGGGCATTTATGTGACGAGGAATTCTATTTTTATGATAGCTAGATGGGAGGTCCTCATATGCTATGAGAAATTATAATAGGGATTAATTTTTAGATAATTAATCTAATGTGAACATATATGATGAAACTATATCATCAATAAGATTAAGATAAATAAATGATAGTGTTGAAGTATGATTAATAGTGTGGTCTATTGGTGTAATGGGTGGACAAAAATTTATATGCTTTATAGTGGTGTAAGAATATTTATCATGAATAAGGGTAAGTTGATATCTCAACCCTTATTTTCCATGTTGTGTTGATGCCTCAACAGGATTGACGATTCCTTATTCATGCTTTCTAAGACATTTACCATGATATCCCATCTTATTAAGACATTTAAGTGCAAAAGAGGATGTGAACTAGTGATTTGATGTTGGTGTTGGTACATAACTTTGAATCATCTAATGTGTTTCATGATCTAAGGGTAACCTATGAGTATGTTGATGATACCATAAAATGGCTTATTTTATCCATGTGATAACATCCATTTTCCTTGAATAATAATTGGATCTAAGTGTAATTTCTAAACTTATGATTTATATAAAATGAAATAGATAAATAATACTTGGTTATTTATTTATAAATCATTATCTTCTTACATGTTGATTCTTGTTACTAAATCTTTGGAAAAAATTGTTAACATGTGTATGTGCAGCCCACAATAATCCATATTTGACATGATCATGAGGTACCAACAAAGTATCAACTTCAAGGTGAGCTACAAGAACTCTAGAAATAGCCATGAACTCACTCAAATTTACTATGGACTCACTCAGTTAATATCTATGAACTTAATGAGTAGATATATATCTATACATTTTGTTAATTAAAGACCAATTAAAACCATAAAATGCCAAGGGACTCCATCATAGTCATCAACAGTTCAAAGAATGTAACTTAGAAAAATATACAGACTCTATAGGTCTAAAATCTATGGACTTTGTAGGTCTAAAATATATGAACTCTATGGGTTTTTAAATCTATAGACTCTATAGGTTTTTAAATCTATAGACTCTATAGGTTTTAAAATCTACAGACTATGTAGGCATATCTACAGATTATGCAGGTCTATCTATGGACTAGTTTAATATTATATCTAAATTTATATTTATATAATTTTATTCCATAAATAATTCTCTTCATATTTCATGAAGATTGAGCTTATGTTATAAATAGATAATAACCTCTCTCTCCATATTTTGTGTAAGATTGAGATAAGCTAGAATATCTAAGTTATTATGTTTCTCTCCATATTTGTAGAGAGTATCTATGATTGTTATTCCTGAATGAGAAGTTGGTTGGAATCATGAGATTATAAATGCAACCTCCAATACCATTGTAATCAATCTTGGTTATCAATAATACATTCTGAGGTTTGTGACAAAAATGTAGTGTTTTGATTAAAATACTCTTTCGAGGAATGAGCTAGCCACTCACTCCAAGGAAGATGAGCTAGCCATTTTGTGATACGACTAGAGAGATGTGGTTTTGCCATTAGAAACTTCAAGGGATATAATTTTGTGATAGCCTAAGTTTATTTTTTTTACCATATAATGTCAAAGTTTTTTTGTGGTAAAAATGAATGCTAGACATAGTTTTTCTATTACAATTTTTTTTCACAATCAACCAATGTGTAATTGATGTAATAAACTGCTTGCTTGGCATGTTGATCATCATGTTGTGCTAAGAGTGATCCTAATGCATGATCTATTACTAAGATATATATTAGGAAAGCCCTATCAGGTATAGGTGGTACTAAATTAGGTAGATTAAGAAGATATTTCTTGATAGGCTTGGTCCCAAACAAACTTTGTAACTTATTTTAATAATTGAGTGAATGACTGAGTTTTATTAATAAGTTGAGCTACAAAATTGTGGATTGCTTGGATATTTCCTTGTAAAGACTGAAGTTGTTTTAAGTTCATAGGAAGTGGTATGTTGATAATTTCTTTAACTTTTTTAGGGTCAAACTCTATGCCACACTGAGAAATAATGAAACCTAAGAGTTATCATAATGTAACTCCAAACACACATTGTTTTGGGGTCTAATCAGACATTGTATTGCCTGAGTCTTTGAAATATATTTCATAAATCAATAGTGTGGCATTGTCATTGTTTGTATTTAGCTAATATATCATCGATATAATCCTCAAAATTATGGTGAATCAAGTCATGAAAAATATGCATCATAGTACATTGATATGTGGCTCTAGAATTGTTTAATCCAAAGAGCATGAAAATATAACAAAATGTACCCAAAGGTGTTATAAAACATGTTTTTTCTTGATATTCTTTGACAATTTTAATTTGGTTGTATCTTACAAATCCATTAATAAATGATAACATTTCATACCCAGCTATGGAATCTATGATCATGTCAATGTTTGGTAAAGCAAAGTCATCTTTTAGGCATGCTTTATTTAAATCTTGAGAATCAGAACAACACCAAATTTGTCCATTGGGTTTTACCATGGGGACTATATTGGAAACCCATTCAGGGTGTGCTACTAGTCAAATGAAGCCAACATCTAAGAGGCATTAGATCTCATCTTTGACTAAGAGAGCCACTTTAGGATGTATTTTTCAAATTTTTTTTTAACTATTTTAGCATCTGGGTATAAGGGAATCTAATGAAATGCTATATATGTATTAATTCTTGGCATATCTGAGTAAGACCAAGCAAAGAGCTTTAAAAAATCTATTAAAGTTTGATGAATATCTATAACCTATTCCTTTTTTTAGGGAAGTGGCTAACAAGATAATGTGTGGATCCTTATCTGTTCCAAAATTAAAATTAACTATTTCTTCATCAATTAATGTGGAATGATCTAGTGTGTATGGGTTTTTACGAATAGTATCATCTAAATCAACTAGTATGTCCTAGGAAGAATATAGATTTTCTCCAAAGTATGCATGGGCATTTATGTGATGAGGAATTCTATTTTTATGATAGCTAGATGGGAGGTCCTCATATGCTATGAGAAATTATAATAGGGATTAATTTTTAGATAATTAATCTAATGTGAACATATATGATGAAACTATATCATCAATAAGATTAGGATAAATAAATGATAGTGTTGAAGTATGATTAATAGTGTGGTCTATTGGTGTAATGGGTGGACAAAAATTTATATGCTTTACAGTGGTGTAAGAATATTTATCATGAATAAGGGTAAGTTGATATCTCAACCCTTATTTTCCATGTTGTGTTGATGCCTCAACAGGATTGACGATTCCTTATTCATGCTTTCTAAGACATTTACCATGATATCCCATCTTATTAAGACATTTAAGTGCAAAAGAGGATGTGAACTAGTGATTTGATGTTGGTGTTGGTACATAACTTCGAATCATCAAATGTGTTTCATGATCTAAGGGTACCCTATGAGTATCATGATGATACCATAAAATGGCTCATTTTTATCCATGTGATAACATCCATTTTCCTTGAATAATAATTAGATCTAAGTGTAATTTCTAAACTTATGATTTATATAAAATGAAATAGATAAATAATACTTGGTTATTTATTTATAAATCATTATCTTCTTACATGTTGATTCTTGTTACTAAATCTTTGGAAAAAGTTGTTAACATGTGTATGTGCAGCCCACAATAATCCATATTCGACATGATCATGAGGTACCAACAAAGTATCAACTTCAAGGTGAGCTACAAGAACTCTAGAAATAGCCATGAACTCACTCAAATTTACTATGGACTCACTCAGTTAATATCTATGAACTTAATGAGTAGATATATATCTATACATTTTGTTAATTAAAGACCAATTAAAATCATAAAATGCCAAGGGACTCCATCATAGTCATCAACAGTTCAAAGAATGTAACTTAGAAAAATATACATACTCTATAGGTCTAAAATCTATGGACTTTGTAGGTCTAAAATATATGAACTCTATGGGTTTTTAAATCTATAGACTCTATAGGTTTTAAAATCTACAGACTATGTAGGCATATCTACAGATTATGCAGGTCTATCTATGGACTAGTTTGATATTATATCTAAATTTATATTTGTATAATTTTATTCCATAAATAATTCTCTTCATATTTCATGAAGATTGAGCTTATGTTATAAATAGATAATAACCTCTCTCTCCATATTTTGTGGAAGATTGAGATAAGCTAGAATATCTAAGTTATGTTTCTCTCCATATTGGTAGAGAGTATCTATGATTGTTATTCCTGAATGAGAAGTTGGTTGGAATCATGAGATTATAAATGCAACCTCCAATACCATTGTAATCAATCTTGGTTATAAATAATACATTCTGAGGTTTGTGACAAAAAATGTAGTGTTTTGATTAAAATACTCTTTCGAGGAATGAGCTAGCCACTCACTCCAAGGAAGATGGATAACTGTATTTTTATTTATTTATTTATGTAATTATGCTTTTGAATTGTTATTATTTATTTTTAATGTAAAAATTTATTTTTTGTAAAGTTTTTTGTGAACCTATTTTTGTGTTTATCCTTTACTTTTAATTTAGCAATTTTTGTTCTTGCACGTGTGATTTACTTTCCTATAAGTGTGCTTTTTAATTCTTGAAAGTGTGGAGTGTGGTAGAAGAGATAGGTTTCTAGAGATATCTTTCTCTTATTGTATAAAACCTTTAGACACCATCCCTAGATTGACATTATTAAATAATTAATTGATGACTCATCGTAGTGGGTTGTGTAGGTATATTACCAAGATTAAAGTGTAAAATAAAATTATGTGGAGATTCAATAACCTAGTAGTATTTAAAATGTTCATTGTCTATTGGGCATGTGTAGATGTAGCCTTTATGACTAAATTTTATACAAGCATGGAGTATAAAATATATTGCATGCATATCATGAATCCAAGGTCAACCAAGTAATAAATTATAATTGAGTTCATTTAGCATGACTTGGTAAGTAGTTGGTAGTGTCTTAGGTCCCAAAGTAAGATTGATTTTTATTTGACCCATGAATTTCTATGGAATGTTTTAAAAACCTCTAATGTTCATATTATAATGTTATATATCTTGAGGTTGTATATTAATATATTTAAGAAATTTTTTTGCAAATGTTGAGTCTTGAACCATTATCAACTAATACTCTTTTTACCCCTACATCATTAATTATTAATTAAATATATAGAGGTAGATTTTTTTAAATGATTTGGCATGGGGTTAAATCCTATTTCTCAAAGGAAATATTATCTTAAATCTATTGCATTATGTTGAGGATAGAGGAAACGTAAGCTGGTTCAGTAGAAATATGAATTCTAGTATTATGAAGGGTTGCATACAACACATCTTTGTAAACATCTTATTGCTAAAGGAGTTTGAGAACTAAAAATATATCAAAATGGGTGATAACCTAAGTGATAAATATATATCCATGGGTGTAATCAACCTACCTATCTTCATAAACTTGGGTGATAACATGTATTGCATGATCTACTATAGGCATAGAGTTGATATTAGGTGCGAGATAAGAGCTAGATGTACCAAGTTTTAAGGGAGGAGGGACAGATATAACAACTAGTGTTTTTTTGTGTCTAGTAGTGATATGGAAATACTTAGAAGTATCTAATGAGTTATATAAATCTAGGTAGAAATCATGTATGTGGAAAGAAATGCATGAAATGTGAGTTATAATTTGTATAGCAATATGTTTATAAAGAGCATTCTAAATGAGAGATATAAATGAAGGGGTATAGAGCATCGAATTGTGAATTAATGCATAAAGAACTATGATATGTGATATGATATTTCTCATATGTTTAGTAAGATAAACTTGAAAATGTTTCCATATGAGAGATAAAAATTAAGGTATAGAGAGCATGAAATTGTGCATGAATGCATAAAAAACTTTGATATGTGATATGATATTTCTAACATGTTTATCAAGATAAACTTGAATAAAATTCCATACGAGAGATAAAAATTAAGTAATGAAACCTTGTATTAAAGACAAGTGAACATTTCTTTGAAGGAGAAGGATATTACTATGTTTAACAATAAATTTCTTAATATCATCCTATATTATGAAAATTAAGCATGAAATGTAAAGAATGAAGATTTGTACTAACATATGGTAAACTTTATCATTCATGTACATGATAGGACTTAGTATGGTCTACTTATTGTTTGTAAGAAATGAAAGAAATATGTGTAAATAATTGAGATCCATTTTTATTTTTATGTGGAATCTAATTTTAGATGTCAGGTGATACCTCAAACAAATAAAGGGACCTAGTATATGCAACTAGGGCTTTGAGATATGATACTTTCAAAATTATTAAGGAATTTGAAATTTTAATGTGAATTTTTTATTTGACTATGTAGGTAAAAAATTAGAAAAAATATTGGGAAAAAATAAGAAAGAATTAACCCTTGGGTTTTTAGGGTTTTGTGCACAAAAGGACCTAGTAAATGCAACTAGGGTTTGGAATAAATGATTTTTAAAATTACTAAAGTAAATTTAAAAATTAAATGTGAATTTTTGATTTAAAATATGTAGGAAAAATCAAAAAAATATTGGAAAAATCAACAAATAATTTACTTTAGGTTTTCTAGGTTTTTTATGCACAAATAAAGTAAGTCAGGTTCACCAAATGATCTAACTATTTTAATAATATTTGAGTCTTATTCCTAATTTAGTAAAGGGTATGAAAAAATAAATCAATAAATAATATTTTAATAATTATAATATTGATTTGTATAATTTATTTACCTTTTGTAGCTTTTTAAAAATAGTAATGAAAGAGGAGATATATAACTTATCTTAAAACTAAATTAAGAAGGCATGAGAAAGAGGCTAAAATTAGTTATGTAGGACTAGGATAATGTCATGAACCTGTATCTATCTTTTGATCGGTGAAAGGATAGGATCACTAAAAATAGGACACTTTGAGCTCCAACACTATAGTCTAAGTCCTATTGCTATTATCCAAATTGGTCACAAAGATCTAAGTTTTTTGGGTTTTGTCCATTGCCTTTGTGTGAGCTTTCCTATGAAATTTTATATCCTTAATGTTAAAAAAACTCCTGTTAGAGATGATTTATTCTCCAACCCTAGATCTTCATAGTTCTTGGATAAAAATTGAGAAAGAGAGGGGGCTAGTATGTGTAAGATGCACTGAACATTTATCCACACCCATATGTGGGCACACTACCTACATACCAATACTTCGAAGAGGGATCAAGCCATATGTAGAACTCTCACTTGACGTGTTTTATGAAATAGTTTTATGTGAATGTAAAAATCCCAAACTAAGAGTGTTTGAGGTGGCTAGGGACTAGTGTGAGGGTTTGAATATGTTGGTAGCTATATTGGATAGTTGTATGCAGAGAATAGGTAAATTTACCTTAGTGTGTTTACTTTTATTCTTACTTGCTTTTGTAATATTTTCGAAACCATTCTAAATGAACTTTGAATAGGATTTTGTAAAGATCTATTGATCATGGGTTAAATGTATTCATGCTAGTCCAACATAATGAAGAATAATAATCAAAAGGAAATGGTCATTTGGGCTCAAAATGTGAATTGATAGGAGTGTTGGAAATGGGACACCTAGGGCCCAACACTATAATCCAACCCCAACACTCTTATCCTACAATTTCAAGACCTAGGGGGATGAAACTATCATGGGAAATGCATCTTGGCTAAGTTGGTCATGAAAGTCTATGGACGATTGGGAATAAGCAAAAAGGTGTATAGAAGGGTCATGAGAGCATGCAATAGGGACCTATGGGTTAGGTGTCACAAACCACACTCAAGCTACCAATTTGGACATTTTATATGACTACATATATATGTATATCTATATATACACGTATATACATACGTATATGTATATGTATATGTATATATGTGTGTATGTATTTATATACATATATGCATGTGCATGTATGCATACATACATATATGTTTTTGATTATGTAGTAAAACATATCAATTGGAAAAAATGAGGAATGTGAATGTCTTTTGAGTATGGGAGGTAGTCAAAATTTAAGACCTCTCAATATACAATGATATAATTATGGACTTTTGGGTATGGGAGGTAATGAAAATTTAAATCACCTCTATACAATGATGTAGTTCAGGGTAAAAATATATATTATGGGAACTTTTTTAAACCAAGGAATAGTCAAACAATCTTGATTTGATAAAGTTAGACTATAAATAAGGCCATCTCCTAAATCACTAATCATAAAAAAATTAATTAGGCCATGATTCCAAGTGTATTCCCATCATACCCATTTTCCTAATGGTTTGGAGATTAACTTTTTATTACAAGTGGGAATTATATATAAATGTATCTCTCTCTAAATGTCGAATCTATTACTACAATTAGTCTTTGAAGTTAATTTCATTCTAAAATTATCCAATTCAAACATGTTATCTAGCAGAGTTGGCTAAAAAATTCAAAATTTATAAGTGAACAAGGATGACTTGTGGTTAAATACATAGTTAAAGTCTTATTTGAAAGTGTTTGTTTTAAATTAATGATGAGTAATCATTTTGAATCTTACTTTAAATCACTTGACATTATCCATATAAATAATTTAAAGCTAATAAATAGTTTTGTATTATTTCACATTGAATTAGATGATCCATTATTTGGCTTAAATTTTATATATACATAGGTAATTCTATGATGAATATAATGTTCTTCCATAATGTGTTAGTATAGATGACAAGTTAATCAAACAATTTATCATTAATTCATAGATGGTATAACAAGTTCCTTAGGGTGTTAATTCTATTATGGATGACCCTAAATGGGGTTGCATGATAGGAATGGATGACTTAAACTTTTATCTCCATGAGTGGCTACAAAAAATATTGTATAAATGTGGGGTTCCATGACTATCCACATGTTAGTATGACTTATCATTGTGTACCTTGATATCATGCTATGTTACACCATTGTTTGTGTTGATTTTATAGTTGATCATGGAATTTTCTTGATTAATCATGGTTTTTAGCTATATAACATATCATACATTTACATTTTAATTTAAAAATACCTAGAGACACCTATAACTATATAGATATATTTTCATTTACCTTTCTTTTTAGTTTGCAGTTAGTGACTTGGACATACATGTGAGTACATGGAGCATCGTGGGCACACCTACATGTACATGGATCAATGTTAAATTCCAAATTTGGTGTTCCCATTTAAAATAAAATAACATTATTTAGATATTTTATGATCATTTTATATGCTTCATAAATGTTGATATTCATGCCTTTTTCACAATAATGTGTACATTTTGAAACCATGATATAACATGGGCCATTGATCTAAAATGAGTGAATGTTGAGTGTTGATTTTTTAAGAACCATCCTTCATGTATTGTAGATTTAACCATGATCATATTTTAGATATTAGTGATAGTAAAAATATCTATCATATGGACTCTATTATGAATTATGGCCCTTAATATCAAAAACTAATCAACATGATTTGTCGATGTATCCAACAAGATAATTAAAATCATGTCCTTCTTCGGTATTTGTCCAAATTTAATATTTAAAAAGGTATGATCCAAAGACATAATATGGACCATTGGTTTAAAAAGGAAGTGAATTTTGACCATTGATTTAGTGTGATAAAATTTAATTGAGAATCATCCTATATGCAATGCATTATGATTAGCCTATACCTATCCTATCTACTAAATATCCAGACTCATCAAAGCTTAATCAATGAACATAATATTACTTAATGATTTGATAAGTCACCAAACAGATTAGCAAACCTTGCAAGATGATCACCTACAACATAATGTCAATGGAAAGGTTTACAAATCCTTTAGGAAAATAACACTATGAAATAAATCTAACTAGATCTCCATTTGTAAGTAACTTAATATTGTAAACAATCAATGAAAGTAAGGGGAAGGGTTATAAACATATCAAAATGGGTAAAGAGTCATGGTAGGCAAATGGGGGACTAGAGTACCTAAATTAAAAATTAAAAAAAAAATCAATAAATTCTATAGCCACGCTAAATATATGTGTTGATAAATCTCAATGAAATAAATACACACATTTATTTACGAAGAAATAAGTAACTTATATCTACTTAATAAAAGAGATAGAGTTAGAGTATACTTACCTTGAATATGACCCATCTAGCCTCAATATCCCCCTTTGCCAATGGTGTTTTTCAAAAGATTATTTTGGTTTTGAATACTCTAAAGTATGGATAATAGGATTTAAAACAACTTAAGACCACATAAAAAATCTCCAAGACTTCAACAAGGTAAGCTTCCTTCAAGACAAGACTCTAAAAAATATACTCCAAATATAGATTAAGAAAGAAATGCAAGCCAAAGTATATAAAAATGAGTGTACATGATATATTGGAATAAAAGGGTAAATTCTATTTATAGTGGTCAGTGATCATAATCCATCCTAAAAGTTAAGTTGAAGCCATTGACTAGGTCCAATGTAGTTCAAATGGAGTCGACTGTCACAAAAAGGTATCAAGCATGTTGATATCATAGTATTTTATCTACTTTCATGATATAGTATAATTATGGTATTGGGCATGGCCATTGTAGTAGGATAATATGGAAAAAATTATTGGCTATGGTTGATGTAGTATGATAAGATGAAATAGGTGTGAAAACATGAAATATATATATGTATGTATGTATTTCTTATTTCAACACCTTAACTTGAAGTATAAGAAATTATATGTCCATGCATAAATTTTATCTTATACATGCCTAAATGTTTATTATATATATATATATATATATATATATATATATATATATATATATATATATATATATATATATATATATATATATATATATATATATATATACTTTCATGATGTTTGAATGTGATTTTAGACCTCTAGGAGCTAAAATGCAAATTTTAGGTTTTTGGAGGGTCCTACTAGATTTTAGACTTTGACATATTTTAGGATTTCACAATTTTAGGGATACATCACATGAGGTAAATAGATATAAACTATAAATATCATAACATTACTTCAAGTAAAACATCATAAAATGATAAAAGTGAAATATATTATGTGTATACATATGCCTCACCTAAATCTCATCATGTGTCACATTAGTGTAACATGGGATGGTGCTTTAGGAAATAACATAGAAACACAACAAATGAGCTAACTCAAATGAAATGTGTAAAATAAATGAATAACTCAAATTACCATATACATACCTTGAATTACCTTTGTGATGAATGACTATATGAAAATATCATAGTCTCAATCGTGAAGGATGCAATACCTGCTTTTGAGAATGTTAAGAAATGTTATTCCTCATATTGATTTGTGAATATTGTAATGTGAATAATTATGAGATTAATAATTCACTATTGTGTGTGTGTGTCTATATATATATATAGATATAGACACACACACACACACACAATAGTGAATTATTAATCTCATAATTATTCACATTACTATATATATATATATATATATATATATATATATTGTTGGTTGTTAGAATATAATATTTGAGATTCATATCATTGTGTGTAACAACAATATTATGTAATAGGTTTTTTATGGTTAGTGGTATTGTTGAGAGTTACAAAAATACTATGTGCATAGTTTTTGAGTACTCATAGGGATATGAGAAGATAGTTATAGAGATATGAAATCCATAAATATAGGAATGAATTTATTATAAAGATGTAATGTCCCAATTAAATTATTAGATAGAAAAAAATATTTTGTGTTTAATATTTATCCATGTATTCATCTATATTCTTCATTGTATGATTTAAATATCTTTATAAGCTATTAAAATTCCTATTAGTCATATTAGATTAGTGTTTTGTTAGGGATGGGCTTGTAGGAATTTTTGAGGGGAATCCATTATTTTTTCATTTCCCTATCTAATGAAAAATCTTATATGTTATTTATTAAGTAGTAGTTTTAGCTTTGTGAGTTATGTCTAGTGTAGTTTAATGTACTAAAACCATTTGATCTATTAGAATAGTTAGTGGATGAGTAAGTGATATAGACTACCATTATTATTTACGAGGACCAAACAATGATCAATGTGTAGCTTTAGAATAGAAGGGTGTAACAATAGTATATTTGATATCAATTTGGTATTATAATTCAAAGATATTTATAATGTTTGCAACTTGTACCAATCCAAATAACTTAGATCAATGAGTAGTTCCATCATCATGATTTTGACTCAGTTGCATCCTATGACTCTATGTTGAAACATCAAACTCAGCTTTGTCAGTCTTGATTATAATGTTCAGTAAGATCTTTGAGAGGATCCTCCTATAATAAATTAATGAAAGTTCTCAAAATATAAGATTAATTTATTAAAAATGTATGAAATAACATATTTCTATGATTAGTAGAAACACTGAAGGAATTATATTGATCATAGGACACTTCAAGGGGGAAACCTCCTTTGAGAAAGTTCAATATAAATAATTTGTAGATGCCTTCACTAGCCTCAACACTTACTTGTACACTAAGTCTAATCTAAGCAACTACTAATTTCTATGAATGTGTGATAAAACAAAATTATCATGAGATGACTTACAAATCATATGCATCCATAACAACTAATATACTAACAAAGTAAATATAAGGGGTATAACGGGTTCATAATAGCCCTTCCCTCTTAAAAAAATGTTTGTCCCCAAAGTTTTAGATGTGGGAATTGGTGCTAAATCTGAATTAGTGGTTCCCATGTTGCATCCTCTGGTTTCATTCCATGCCACTTAATTAAAACCTTTGTGATGGAATAGGAGCAAAGTTGGTATGTGCACCTCTTTAGAATTGCCTCTAAATCAAGAAGGATGGATCCTTCATTATCAAGTTCTATTAAAATATTATACACTTTGATGCTTGTGCCAAGAAGTTTCTTCAAAAAAGAAACATGAAACATTGTGTGAACTTGGGAAGAAGGTAGGAGCTCCAACTTATAAGAAACTAACCCAATCTGCTGGAGAACCTTATAGGGCCCATAGAACATTGGATCTAACTTGTGATGCCCTTTGAGTTTTAGGGAGGATTTCGTGTATGGCTATAGGCAAATAAAAACCATATGATTGACTTGAAAAGTGCACTCAAAATGGTTTTGACTGGCATGTTGTTTCATTCTATTTTGTGCCACATGAAAATTATCCTATAGGGTGATGAGGATCTTATTTTGGGTTTATAGATTTGTGTCAACTACTTGAATTGGTGAATTACTATGCATGTATGAAAGAAGCACTGGTGGTGCTTGACCATAGACTACTTCATATGAAATCATTTTCATTGAAGTGTGGTAGGAGGTATTGTGCCACCATTCAGTGAGAGGGAACCACTTTGTCTATTGATGTTTTTATTCTAATGTGAAGTACCAAAGGAAAGTTTTCAAGAATTTATTGATAATTTTAATTTGGTTGTTTATTTATGGATGATACCTAGAACTCATCTTTAATTGGGTGTTGGTGCATCAAAATAGTTCTATCCAAAAATGGTTGGTGAATATTGCATCATAATTTGAGACAATGGATGAAAGAATTCCATGAAGATGAAAAATCTAGTCCAAGAAAATTTGTGTAACTATGGAGGTAGTATAAGGATGGTTGAGGGCACAAAAATGATGATATTTAGAGATGTGATTAACCAAAACCAATATAATTATTTTCCCTCTATATTTAGGGATACCCTTAATGAAATCCATATAAATATCCATCCAAATCTTGGTAGGGATGGATAAGGGTTTGATCAACCCAAGAGTGAGTGTTGTTTCGCCCTTGTTACATTGGTAGGTATCACATTCAACCACCATCTATTGAATTGTATTTTTCATTCCCTTCCAAAATAATTTATGTCATTCCCACTCATAATTTTTGAGAAACCTTGAGTACTCTATGGATGGAGAAGCATGGAGTTCATAAAATATATCCTGTTGAAGATCTATGCTTTAGGGAAGCACCAAACGACCCTTATATCATAGAAAAACACCATCCCAAGAATAATATAGTATAGTAGAGGGGTTAGTGGCTAAATATTTAATGATTTGATATAATGAGGATTCATTGACATATCCTTGTTTTACATCATCCAACCAATTTAGAATAGGCATGGAAATTGCTGAAAGGGAAGCTTAGTCCACAAATGTGTGAGATAGAGTATCCACCACAATATTATCCCTACCCTTCTTATAAGTGATATTATAGTCATAGCCCATGATTTTATTGACCCATTTATATTTTGATGGGGTAGAGACCCATTATTTCAATAAATATTTCAAACTATGGTGATCAGTTTTGATGCAAAAATGATTCCTTGGTAGGTAGGGTCACCACTTCTATAATGCATGAAAAATGGCCATCATTTCCTTCTCATAAGTAGAGAGGACTAAATTCTTGAAAAAAGTATTTGTTGATGAATGTAATGGGGCATCCTTCTTGGAGAAGAATAGTACCAAGGTCATTGCCACAAGCATCACTCTCAATAGTGAAGTTCTTTACAAAATCTGGCATAGCTAGAATAGGTGTAGTACACTTGGCTTGTTTCAATTCTTCAGATGCACACTCAACAGCTTGTGTCCATGTAAAAGCATCTAATTTCAACATAGCTATCAGTGGAGTGGAAATATTCCTATAATTCTTGAATAACTTATGATAGTATCTAGTTAGTCCCAAAAAATATGAAGACTCTTGAGTGTCTAAGGATGAGGCCAATTTATCATGGTAGCTTTTTTTGGAGATTCACCCAAACCCTTGGGATGAAAAAATATGCCTGAGATACTCCACTTCATCCTAGAAAAATCAAATTTGGACAATATTTCATAAATATGATGATCAGAGAGAAGTTGTAGTGTGATATTTGGATATTAGAGATGCTTAGACCATGTTTTACTATAGATGAGGATATCATTGAAGAAGACTAGAATGAATTTATGTAGGTAGGGCCAAAATATTTTATTCATCAATGCCTAGAATGTTGAAATAGCATTAGTGAGGCCAAAAGGCACGACCAAAAACTCATATTGGCCATCATGCATGCAAAATGCCATCTTTGGGATATCATCCTCATGAAGTTAGATCGGGTGATATCTAGAGCAAAGATCCAACTTGGAGAAACATTTAGAGCCATGAGCTCATCAATAACAGGGATTGGGAACTTATCCTTGATTATGATGTTATTAAAGGAGTGGAAGTCAATACATAGGTGTCATGACCCATTTTTTAACACAAGGAAAACTAGGTAAGAATATGGTCTGATACTAGGGTGAATAATGCCTTGCTTTAGTAAGACTTAAATGAGCATCTTTATGATAGTATTTTGATAAAATGGATAGTGGTATGGATTGATGTTGGGAGGAAAAATTATAGGAAGGAGATAAATATGATGGTCCTTTAGCCATAAAGGTGGCAATCCCAATGATTCAGCAAAGACACGTGCATACTTATGTAGAATGTGTTGGTTCCCAATCATGCACCACTATCACTCAACCTCACATGCCCTGGGAGCAAGATAAAGAAGGGGAGTGTAATTCAAAGGTGAGGAAATATGAAGATATGTCATTGAAGTTAGGGAGGTCTTGTCACCTTGAAACAACCAAATGGGGACAATGACTAGGAGAAGCCCAACAAAGGGGATGGTTAGTTCCTTGCTAATTTTAGCTCTACCTAAACCAAGCTGAGAGGACCTATGGGTGGCGGTAGCTAGTTTTGGTGAAGGGATTTAAAAACTTTAACCTTCATGGGTATTTTTAATTATGGAAGAGGGAATATGACCAAAGTATAACTATACTCACACACTCTACCTTGGAAGGGTTGTCACACAAAATGCATGAATGCTTAAGTCATATAAAATCTACTTAAGACTGATGGTAAAATGGATACAATCTTCAATGTAGATATTGTTGTTGAATTACAATGGGTAAGTGAGGACTGAAATTTTAGTATTTTAATTGTATAAAGTGAATACACTTTAGGTTAACAATGTATAGTGCTTTCATCAGGTAGGCAACACTTATGTTATGCTACTTATATGTTGTATGTGGGGTAGAATAAGGTACGACAATGTTTACAAGAAAAGTTTGATGAAGAGATGTGGAGGGATAATAACCAAATATGGAGGGGTTCAAAAAATCATGATATCTATTTTGTCAATAAATTCTTGCTTAATTCTAAAAATAGCTAGGAAGAAACTCTGCACAAATGGTCCTTGAAAGATTACAAGCAACATTATAGGTTACCTTTCAAGAATTATTTCATGTTGCATCCATGATCCCAAGAATATCCTTAAAAAGGTTATCAATGCTCCATTCCCACACTTAAAAATATAAATTATTCTATGTTTTGGTTTCACCTTCCAAATGACTATCATAAAGAAACATACACTAGACAACCAATCTATTTATCTTGCAAAAATAAAAACTACATTTGAACAACAAGACAAAATGGAAACCATGAACATATTTTAATAATTTTCTAGGAAAATATTAATCAGAACACATTTATTTAAATATATATATCATAAGACACTCTACACAAATGACTCTGTAACAAGGGAACATCATAAATGATCTCAAATCTTGCCAACAATTTTACAAATGAAATCAATTTGGCACCAGGGCACTACATATCGATGAATCTCTCAGCTATCTCTCTTACACTCAAATTTTTTAACTAAAATTTATAAAGGGTTATAACCCATTTACTTATACAATTCCATAACTATACTTGGCATATTGTATAAAGATACACCAGTTGGAAGATTCCTTCATGGGCCTGGAGTTGGTTGTAATAAATTTGATTCCTCAGACCTGTAGGTCTGCTCTCGTGATGATGAAGGATATGATTTCACACTATAGAATAATATTTATAGTTATGTATATGTAAAATAACCCACAAGGTAAAATACAAAACTTTGTCCATTTACACAAAGAAACAAAAACATCCCTTATTTAAACAAAAAAAACTCAGAAAGGGACGTGCCACTACCGAGCAAAATACAAAAGTTCCTTAAAAAATGAAAAGAGACAAAAAGGAGAAAAGGACAAGAAGAGAAAGGGAGGTATGGGATAATTCACTTTTTGGGAAAGAAACCAAGGGTATCTCATCATGATATAGAATCCACATCGATGAATGTGTCCTTCGCCAACTTGTCTTTGTGTGTAAAAAATGTTTCAATCATACTAGTGAGGATCATTTTTTCTGGGCCTATAACCAAATGTTATTTCTATGGAGCACTCCCTATTTATTTCATATCAATTCCTCTAATTTATCATAGGATTTTTTAAGAGATACTAGATCATTTATTTTTTGGCCATTGAAAGCTCCATGAGGTGAATCGATGAGATCCTCCAAAGCCTTCTCCAATAGTTTTTTTGTTAGGTTCCTCACACCATCTAGCCTCAACATTTATATTAGATTGGCCTCAATCTCTATTCTTGTATTCTTTAGAGACTACTCTTCTCCTTTTAAATCAAAAGTTCCATCCTTGAGCATGATGAGCCTACGCTTTATGTTCAATTAGAATTCTCTAGGCATCTCAATATTATCTAGAGAGACAATGTTCTTTGCAATTAAAACATCCTTACCTATATTACATATTTCATCCATTTTGGGCCTAAGTGCCTCCCAAATTTTGATATCAGTATCATAAATATATGCTCAAGAGATACACTCTTCTCACCTATCTATCTCATCATCTAGCCATCCCATAGTAGTATGGATTACTTCTTGGCCTCTAGCTGTCAAGTCTTATTGCCAATATTTTGTCACCCATCCTCTGATCTCTAAATATTCACCACAGGTGATGTCTAGTGTTCTAATGGGGATATGGGAAAGTTTGAGAGCCTATATGGTAGTTGGAGTCACTGCATGAGGCTCACTCAATAACTTTTTCAAGTAATGGATCATAGCCTAAATTTCAACCTTTAATTCCTCCATGGTGGTTTTATCTTTATCCATTTTGTGTGTCACCATGTCAACTAGGACTTGTGAAGTATGCTTTAATTCCTTTCTTGATGACTCCTCAAGATTATAGTAGTATATGGAATAGTTTTCCATGTGAATATCCTTCTTCAATGCATCCATAAGAGGAATGGCTACTTCAACACTTCTTTTTCTTATGTCAGTGAATGTCATTCTGACATGCATCCTAGACTTCTTTGGGGGCTTGGCCTTTTTATTTTGAACAATTTGGGTTATATCGATATCCCCTAATTTTCTCATCACATCCTTCTTTCCCTTCACTTAGTCTATAGTCTAAAGAAGTGGCTTGGTCTAGAAATCTATCAAATTTGTAGATATTGAGGATGGCCTTATAGTAGTGATGAGTGGTTCTAATGGGGAAACATATACTAGGAGAATCACTAGTTTAGGAGGAGGGATTAACATAAATTATTTTATGTCTTTGTCTCTTCCCTACTCTTCTTTTTTACTCCTCTAGGACTAGCTCAACTTGCTCTAAAACTTTGAAATTAGATTGAGGCTGGTGATACTCCATGAGCAATTTGTCAATGGAACTCCCTTTTTTTATGTGTTGGATGGAGGATAGAACAATGGATTCTCCTTCTATAATACCCTAGGCCACTAGGTTTGTAGAGGCTATGGTGACTTCCTTATTGTGTTTAGGTGACTCTTCACCAATCATGGCCTTAGCACCTTTATTCTTCTCTAGGTCATGCACCTTGATGGTGGGGATAATCCCTTAGGGACTTTTATTAAAGTAGCATCCTTGGGGGCACTCTCCTCAGCACCTTTATTGACCTCTAAAGTTGTAGGGGTACCCATTTGTAGGTTTGATCCTTTGTCTACTATTTTATCTTTCTCTTGTTCTCCCACCTTTGTACTACTAGTGGGGGATTGAATGTCACCCCCAGGTTCACCTTGATCCCCATCGTCTTGCTTTGGGGTGTCTTTGAATTCATCAAATTTGTCATACTCAGGTGACTAAGAAATAACATTCTAGAAAAATGCCTCTATTTCTAGGAAGTGAGCTCCTTTTTAGTAGGGGATTCTACTTGGGTGGTCACCTCAGTACCAACTTCAAAACATCATCAAAATATAGAGGTTCATCTAAAGTTTTGATCCCTTCCTCATCACCTTCACCTTATTTCATTATAGGTTCCCCTTCTACAGATGTTCCTTCCATCAGGATTTTTGATGGGGAGTGACATTTCTCCCTATGGGTCCTCTGCCCAAGTCTCACTTTAGGGGGAGTGAAGGCATGCTAATTTTTCATTACCTCAGCTATCATCTTATCTTCATCTAAGTCCTCCCCCTTGATCATATCCCTAACCCTCTATGTGTACAAAACTTTATCTTCTTTTTTCTTTGGCGGCACTCCTCAATGATAGGGTCTTTGAATAGAAATATCCTTTGTTTGATCATAGATTTGGTTAGAGGTTAGAGTTTCTTCTTAGATATATTTTGTTTTAGTGTCTTCTCTTATTCTTTTCCTCCTCTCTCCCTTTAATATATCTTTATATGAGGCTCGATGATATCCTATTATGGACGTAAGACAGTTGGGACTAGTGTTTGACTGGCCATGGGAGAAACTACTGAGATGGCTGGCACCCTAGAGCTTCCCTCCCTAAAATTGAAATAGGGATAGTGCTAGCTAGTGTGACATACCATATGATAATTTTATCCCAAGTTTTATTTAGCCTTATTATCTTCAAGAAATACATCCTAGCTTTAGATTGGATCATAGTCATTTTCTCGATGTCTACCAGCTTGGTGAAGTCAATGTCTCCCAATTTTATTTTCCCTCTTCCTGTTGTAGATGATGATAGGGCCAAAGGGTCAGTATTATGTGTAGGGAGGAATGTATTCAATTGTTTCACCTCCCTTAACTCTTGGAGGGTATGGGTGTTGTATGCCCCAAGGTTGACCCCATGCTCCTTCAACCACCTAAAGGTTCTCCTCATTATCCATGTCACTCATCTAGGGATGGAATTATTTTCTTCCTCAATGAAATCTGATAAATTAATGGGATAGGATTAAATATTGCTCCTATTTTATGTGGAGGAGAGTTTCATCTTGTCATTGGCAATATCTTTGTGGAGAGGAGCAATGTCATATGTTATGACCTTTTACATTGTTAACCTCATGTACTCCCACTTCTTGGCATCTTCCTTAGTGGTGCAATAATACCACAGGTCTTCATAGTAGAAATCATGTCATACCACATTTTTTACCATATTTATTAACCACATGATGTTATAATTAGGTTAGAATAGCATCTTACCATGTGCTTACAAACTCATTTCCATTTCTAACCACTTTGCCTTGGCCACAGAAGGGCATGAATAAAAACCAATTGCCATAGGAAACTTGAAAGGATTATTTATCTTTTTTGTTGTAATCATTTCATGTGGTGGTAACATCAACCTGCACAGTGACATTATTTCCAATCTATCATCAAGGTATCTGGACAATTTGAATGGGCATCCATAATACCTACTCACCTTGATGTACGTAAATGTTTTGAATTGAATATAGGTGGTGCAAAAATTATTAATTACCTATTTGGCTAGTATAGGCATTCTATTCAGACTCCTTAGGGGGTAGAACACACTCATCATGGGGTTGAAGAAGTAGTTATTCACCTTGAAAAAACTATTCCCATACCTTTTCATGGTTACCTCAAGATATATCTCATAAATTCTCATCCCCATGGGGTTCTTGGTAAGTCCTTGGAAAACCCTATTATGTACCAAGCTATACATCAAGTAAGAAGACATATAAAATGTACCTTGAAATTTCTCCTTAGGGGTGATGGTTTCTTAGAGGTACATCATTTGTGTGTGCAAATTGTCATTGAGGATGGTTGCCCAATCGGTCTTCTTCTTCCCTTCTAATGCATAGAACATGATTAAAAACATCCATGTCTCAAAATTCTTAGTAGTGGGTAGCCCATAAATTCTATCAGCCATGGATATGACATACTGAGGCAACTCATTAAATTCTACCAACTTCAAGTTATTTCACATTATTGAGACTTTGGTTCTTTTCTTGGTCAACCAACATGAGTTTACTACCTCCCAAATGGATTTATTAATGTTGTTAGCATATTGTTGGCATTCCTTGATGTTGAGTGTTATGCTTTCTAGTTGAGGGGGAATATTAAGCATGGTGATGAGGGCCTCTAGATTAAAGGAGCATACTATTGAATGACTACCACTGATAATGATTCTAGTGTTTGGTTGATATGCTCTAGCACATGCTATGATGAGCTCTAGGTATGGAGCAACTAGGGGTAATGCTATTGTTAGTGTGATGTAGCTCATGCCAACATTAGAAAATACTTGTGGGGGGTTGGGGTCTCGAAAAAAATTTACCAATGCCCCAAAATCCAAATTCATAACATCAATGTCCTTGATTTAGTCCAATACTGATATGATGCTTCCCTTAGATGTTGTTGAAGTAGCTACCATTGGTAGTAATGGAGGCTACACACAAGTAGAAGTATAAATCCTTTGAAACTTGCACTCTAATTCACTATATTCATGTTTTTCTTTACTCTAGCACACTTAGTCACTTGGAAACACAAATCTTTATCTCTAAATGTGAAAGGTACGTTCAAATTAAGAATAACACTTAATTATAATCCCTTGCATTTTAGAATTAGGGTTACCATTAATTATCTAAGATAAGGTGGTAAATCAACACCTATCCCCATTAATTTCTTGAGCCTTATTTGAAAAATAGAGGGAAAATGCAAGGCCTTCCCTTTTATGCTAAGTAACCACTTTTTCACAATACATGGTGAAATATGAGTGAATCATAGATTTAAAAACCTCATGTCTAGGCCTTCAAGGATTTTCTCACCTTTTTTACCTATTATGACATTTTGGTGCTATGGGAAAAAAAGTCTTGAGTCCCCAATGAAACCAAGGACACAGCGTATAATGATCCTTATTTTGCAAAAACTTGAGCATTCAAGCCTTTGGGGACCTTTTGAAAAATGTCCATAAAATCAAGTGAGGTAATTTCCAAAAAGGTCCCAAAGTTAATAAGCACCTGATCGCCTCCACGTGGTATGAATATTTTTTATTATTAAAAATAGACATCGGGGCCTTGGGGAATTTTAGCACCATGTCCACAAAAAGGTAAGTGGGGAATTTTTTTAAAGAGGAACAAATCATTTGAGGGCTTGATGTGCTGCCAAGTGTCCAAATAAAAAGAAACCAGGATCACATCCACTTTCTCCACTTATACCAAATTTATTCAAAAAGGGGAGGAGTAAAAAATCCTCCCATCTCCCAAATCTCACTCTTGTAGGGGTCCCTTAAGTCAAATACATATTTTTCAAGTGGTTCATCAGACTACTCCTCACCTTATTCACCAAAACACATAAGTGTAGCATGTTATTTTTATCTAAGACACTGACATACTTCCTCTTTCGAGGGTGAAGGATCCAAGCTCTAGAAAAAGGCTTAGTTACACCTTCACTTGTTTACTATAGACTCTCTTGCCATAAAATCCTTGTTCCACATGTAATTAATTTTTTAATCTTTCCTAAGCCTTCCTTAGGTATTTTCCATCTTTGACAAATGTCCCTCTAGACTCATCTAACCAAGATAACAGACATGATTGCTCAAATTACATGCCCCAACCTTTTCTCCTGATGAGGAATGAAAGAAACTAAGACATTGAATCTCACTTAGCTTCTACATAGGGAATTTACAATACAAATACCCAAATTACTCCAACATAATTTTGGGTACTAACATAAGTTCCTAATCAAGGATGGGTACCCCCAATAGGTACATAGAGAACACCAAACTAGTCACCTATCCATTAGGATATGGAGTCAATAATAAAATTACCATAGGTGAATCACCATTTCAACAAGGCAGTAAATCACAAATAAAAGAGATATGGATAAATAAAATGTAATATTATCAAGGGGACTATAAGATAGACAATTATATGTATATGTACATGGGAAAATAAAACTTTAATCTAAGAAATGCTTAAGATGTCTTCCATTCATTGGTAGCTCCAAAATTTCTCCATTGATGTCTCTGAGATAGAAAGTATAATTTCCTATCTGAAAGTTGATGGTGTAGGGACCCATCCAAAGTGAATCAAATTTTCCATGATTCCCTTTGTCTTCATGTTTTCTATCCCAAAGTAGAACTAGATCACTGACCTAAAAATTTTGTGGAGTAAATTTTCTATCAAAAATTATCTTGAGACATTCCTTATTTTTTTTATGATTTTCATGAGCCTATTGCCTAGATTCATCAAGTTCAATGATCTGGTCAATTCTCCACTTATATTATCTTATTTCTATTCCCACCTTGGTCCTTTATTGCATGAACTAGTACGTAGGTAATTGTAGATTCAAAGGTAGAATAGCTTGGGTCCCATACATGAGCTCAAATGGGCTTTCCCTAGTGGATCTCTTTGGAGTTAACCTATTTTACCAAATAGAAAACTTTAATTGCTCAACCCATTTTATTTTGTTGTCAACTAGAGTCCTCTTGATAATTTTCAATATGTTTTTATTACTAGACTCTAATTGTCCATTTCCTTGAGGATTATGGTTGGATGCATAATCCAAAGTAGTCCCATAATCCTCAAATAATGCATTCAACTATTTAGCTCTAAAACACATAGCATTATCACATACAATCTTGATTAGCACCCCAAATTGACAAATGATATTGTTTAATAATAATTCAATCACTACCTAGTGGGTTGATCTCTTGGTAGGAATCTTCTCAACCCATTTCATGAAGTAATTAGTGGCCACCAGGATCTATTTATGACCAGAGCTCAAGGCATCTAAGATTTTACCCATAAAATTCATCCCCCATTATCTAAAAGGCCCCTTAGTAGAGACAAATTATAGGGGAAGTGATCTAGATGCCTTCATCCTTCTAGAGAATTATTGACATTCTTCACATTTTTTAACCTAGGTATTTACATCTTTGAATAATGTAGGCCACCAATATTTGGCCCTCATGATCTTGTATGCAGTGACCTTTAGGGTTAAATGGCCACCACACACACCACTATGCATATAGTTTACTATTAGAGAGACCTCACTCTCTACCAAA
This sequence comes from Torreya grandis, assembly GCA_037957365.1. Taxonomy (NCBI): domain Eukaryota; kingdom Viridiplantae; phylum Streptophyta; class Pinopsida; order Cupressales; family Taxaceae; genus Torreya; species Torreya grandis. The sequence continues at coordinate 886,474 of JARHVA010002779.1, read as the reverse complement.
CATCTTAGAAGAACACCATCAGGGTTTATCCATGTGAGGTCATCCTACAATAGAACATACTTCTGGGATACCAGCTTTAATGTACTTTGATTATTTTCTAGATGAGGAGGACAACTTAGAGTCCTCAAGTAATGCATTATATTTTTATACCATGGGGATATGTTATACTTTGATTCATAGTTATCCATCATTATCTCCACATGATTTACCTCCATAGCTTCTAAATTTGGTTCAACCATCAACTTAGCCAAGCCCATGCCACAGACAAGCTTGGTGGTTTATATCTCTAGGTCATATTCTTGTAGTTTATTAAACCAATGAAACCTCTTATTATTAGTTTAATTTTGAGTTAATATGTCCTTCACCATAGTGTGAAGAACATAGGAAATAATTTTTGAACTCAAAATGTAGGACATAAATTTTTTGATAGCCTTTAAAAGAGTGAAGGCTTGCTTTTCCATTATGCTATTTTTAAGCTCAGATCCTTGAAGTGCTTTGCTAAAAAAGGCAATTGGATGCTCATGACCTTCATCATAATTTTTTAGTAATAATATAACAATGGTATGCATAGATGCAAATGAAAATATTTGAAACTCTTTTTTGTAGTCTAAGCTAATAAGTACTAGGGCCATTTTCAAGACTGCCTTGACGTTTTGAAATGACTGGGTAGCCTTTTCTTCCCACTTTATGGTTTGATCCTTCTTCAACATTAAAGTGATTGAAAAAGTAATCTCTACAAAATTAGAAATAAATCTTCTAATAAAATTAATTTGGTCAAAGAAAGATTGAATACCTTTCTTGGTTTGTGGGATGGGCACTTTGTCAATGGATTCTAGCTTCTCAAGGTCTATCATAACACCTTGTTAGGATATGATGTGTCACATTATCTTCACTTTTTGCACTAAAAAATGGTACTTCTTAGGGTTCAAGGAGATCCCAAACTCTCAGTATCTAATAATCAACTACTCCAAATGCACCAAGGGATTATTCCTCTTTTTGGAGTGCACAGTGACATCATCTTAGTAGACTATAAGTAATCAGTTGATCAATCCAATGAAGGCTATATCCATTTCTCTCTAAAAATTGGCACTTACATTTATTAGACCAAAAGGCATTCAATCATACATGTAGGTGCCCCATGGAGTGGTGAAAGCAGTCTTAGCTCTATCTAACTCTTTGACCACCCCCTGATTATATCTAAAAAAATGTCCAAAGTAGACAAAAACTATGATCTAGTGATATATTGAGGCATATTATCCATGTTAGGTAGTGGATAATTTTCTTTCAAAGACGCCTTGTTTAAATTTCAAAAATATACATAGATTTGGATGTCTCTACTTTTCTTACTAATAGGGACAAGGTTCACCACCCATGATGAATATCTGATAGGTTAGATGATCCCATCATCCCTTAGCTTTTTTAGTTCTTCCTACATTTTGATGTCCAAGATGGGGTTGATTAGCCTTTGATTCTAGTATAATGGCTTTGTATAGGTTACAAGGGAATAACATGTTGAAAGAGATCCTCTCTATAAGCCTTCAACTCCACATAAGACCATGCCAAGTAATTCTAGTATCTCTTCAATAGAGCGATGAATGCTTTATTTTCATATTTACTTAAGTGAACACCAAACTAGATATTTTTTGGGTTTTTTGGTGTCCTAATGTTAATCTCAGTCACTTATTTTGATATAGAAGTACTTCTATATTTGATTTAGTTTACTCCATCAAAGGCTACATCAAGACTAACTAATCCCCTAGGGATGGTATTAGTCTTGAGATAGATTATTTTCTTCTCATATAGGGTTTCCTTCCCATCACAGACATGGATCATTGAATCCCAATCTATAACAACTCCCTTATATTCCTCTATGTAGAATAGAAATCTTTTTATGTGAATATCATCATCAAATACTTGCCAATGGTCAATATTATCTAGAACAAAAATCCTTACCAGCATTTCAACTTGATATTCACAAATGGAACCTCTAGATTCAATCCTAAATTTTGTAGCTCTCTTGAAAATCATATCTGCTAAGTGATTTAGCTCTTGGGCATGGTAATATATGTTGAAAGCATCAAACCATTCCAAACAATCCTAGATAGCATTTCAGTACTACTTTAACCTCTTCTGCCTCATGGTGTAAACAACCCGAACTTGTTTAACCACTAACTCAGAGTCACCCTTCACTAATAACATTTTGAACCCATATTCTTAGAATATTTAGAGGCTTATCATAAGCACTTCATATTCTAAGATATTGTTTATGCACTCAAAAGCCAATTGAAAGGAGAAATTAAAATTTTGGCCCTTAGGAGTATAAAAAATAAATCCAACCCCATTTCCAATATTGAAACATGCTCCATGAAAATTCATAACCTAAATGGATTCATAATCTTGGATACCAGCATCAAGGGGCATCTCTATAAACTTAACATTTCCTAAAAAGCTCCTAATGTCTGTGTCTACATACAACACTTCATCTAACTAGTACTTGGGGTCTTCCAAGATATGGAGAATCTGTGGTTCTTTATTTAGGTGAACCATTTTTCCATCCAAATTTATTGTGGCATAAGATAAATCCATCTTAACACTACCACTAATGATATCAACCCACTTCTAAGAGAGAAACATACCCCACGTAGGTGGATAGTCTATAATAATGAAATCCATAATCAAGAACTTTTTAGGGTATTGTGTAAGTTATACCACCAACACTTTTACCACGCCGACTATAGGAATTTCTCTAAAATCCATGGCGAGGCATCATCCATATGTTTTTGTTATTCTTATGCATAATTTATTTATCATAGCTTGTAACATGATGTTATAAGAAGCACCAGAATCAAACATGTAATTATGGATGATCAATCCACTAATTACCAAAGTAGTATAGAATGGGTCAACATCTATTTTGATTTCTTCCAATGTTGTCCCCAGGTACACTTCCAAGTGTTTCTTTTAGGATTCCAAGGCATTCTTTTTTTCTCTAGGGGGAATGAAAAGAGGATCTACCTCAACAATTTCATTGACAGTAACCTTTTTTATGAACCCTAAGTATTCAAAAACTCTTCATCTATGCTCTAGGATCCTAAATAGCTCCACAAAAGGTATTGTGACATTCAACTGACTCATTACATTGGTAATGTCATAAACACTATATTTGGGCAATGGAGTATTAGTAGGTAAACTTGTGACATTTTCATCCAAAATATATCCTTCTAGTGTTAAGGGCATAAAAATAGGTGTAATGATACTTTGGTATCAATCTTCAAAGGAGTCTTCCTAGGCTCATCCTTCTTAGGAATGATAGACAAAAAAGGGGTCTAATTCTTCTCCTGGGTAGCTCTTGGTTTAGCATTATAGGGCATAAGACTAGACTTAGAAAGTTTTTGGACCTCCTTAGTTTCGATGGTTGTCTTCTCTTTGGTCTCTACCCTAGGAGTAGGAACACCTTCATCCTTGGGGAGAGTATTCTAGTCCTTGCTTCTTAAATTATACTCCTTTTCTTTGGCAATGGTAGCATGAATAATCAACTATCAGTCCTTAATTGATGGGGGAGAGTCCCCATACTTCTCTTTCATCATTGATCTTATAAATTAAAAATCATGAATTAGTAATTCATACTCATGCATCATATTAATTCCATAGAAAAATTTTGGGGATAGAGCTCTTACCTTCTCCCATGCATCCTAGAATTCTTGAGTAATGGTAGCCCCTATTAATTTTGTAGATGGAGATAAACCCATTTCACTCGATTCATCAAAATTAAAAGTAAAACAATCATAGGCTAGAGTGTCCTTGCAGTCTAGGACTGATAGGGTACTTACCCCCTTTTCCCAAAGATGCAACTCTCCACCTCTTGGAAATCTACTATGTAAATTTCATCTTTATCAGACACAGCTTTAGAACCAACCACCTCTAAACATCCTTCAAAGGTTGTGATACATGAGGGTGAAGGAGGAAACATTTATCACACTGGTCGATGTAAACATCAAATACATTAATCTTTATAGCCAAAGGTTCTGGCACATCCCTTTTGGCCCCCTGAGTATGATACCTATCATCCTTTGCCAACCCCTTTCCTTTGTCATTAGTTTTTTTTGGAAAGGTGTCCTGCCTTGACCCTGATCTCAGGGATAATTATTCTCCTCTCTCTTTTGCTCCCTCATATCATAATGATTGGAGGTACCCTAGGATAATCCATTCTTAGCTCTAGCCAGCTTGTAAGAGATTTCCTTGATGGAAATGACCAAGGTCTTCACTGTATCTTCCAGGTCCACTCCTTTGTGGGAGGTTTGCATTTTCTCAGGGTTCACTAGCTTGACATCAACCCTTTTATTCAAAGTCTTACCCATATCTTTGATGTTATTTTCTATTTGGAAATTCAAATTGAAATCCATCTTTAAATTTATGGGAGCCTTATCTCTAAGATAATAGGCCACTTTCTTGTCAAATGCATCACAATACTTAATTAGGGAAGTGACACCACTAGGCCTGATATGCTCAGGCAACCTCCTTAACACTTTATTAAACCTTGAATGGAAATCCTTTACACACTCATTGGGGTTCTTTTTGAGGTTCTCAAAATTTTCAAGCAAGAATTGGGGATCTATACTCTCACCAAACTAGATCTTGAATGCATCAATCATTGCTTGCTAGGTATCTATAGATCCATCAGGGAGGGATTTAAACCACTCTCAAGCTTCTTCCTCAAGTGTGTTGATAAATATCTTATACAAACATCCTCCAAGTCAATCTCATAATAGTCAATAATGTTTAAAAAGGATTTTAGAGGCTACTCTCCAAACACCACATTGTTTCCTTGGAACTTAGGTAGAACACTCCTAATCTTGACAGGGACCTCATTGGGAAAGTTGGGCATACTAGTGAAATTGATGGGTCTAAACCCTAGAATCATGAATGGTCTACATTGGTTACCCAAATCTTGATACTCCTCTCCATCATTTTCATTATCTACATTGAACATCCTCCTCCTTAAGTCATGGTCTCCCATTTTTGAATCAGATGATGGAGAACTAGGGGGAAGTTGAGAGTGATCATTTCTCAAAGAACTATAAAGCAGGGAAATGCTTCTTTGGGGAGAAGGAGCTTGAATTTTAGGGAGCTCAAAACTATCTGACTCACTTAGGTACCCTTTAACTAATGGGATGTTAGAGAACAAGGGGTGTGTATGAAGAGGAATAAACTGATCAAGTCTTACTTGATAGCCTGAGCCTTGACCCACAATAGGTTTTCAAACTCAAGTGCTTTTGAAAGGGATTTTTAATTTAAGGAAAATATCTTTTGAAGGATTCCTTTGAAAATAAGATCTAGTACCCTCCATGTTTGTAGAGTTGAAGAGTTTTAAAAAAAAAGGAAGGTATAAATAATAAGCATTAGTTCTTTAAAACTATGATATAATGGAGTCACCACTAAAAAGAAGACTTTTAGACCAATAAAAACTAGGCATAACTATATAGAGAGGCTATCTTTTACACCCTAATAACACCCTTTAAATATGTTAAATATATTCCCATAGTCAAGGGTAAATGTTCCAAAGAGTATTACAAGAGCAACAATATAATAAGTATGAGAAACTCAAATTGGAAGAAAGGTAAGTGAAAAACTAAATATCTTTTTGATAACTAGGACCATAACAAGGGTGATAAGTCCCTGACAATGGTGCTAAAAAAGGCCTATTGGTTCTCAATCACACATCACTATCGCTCAACCTCACATGCCCTGGGAGCAAGATCAAGAAGGGGAGTGCAATTCAAAGGTGAGGAGCTATGAAGATATGTCATTGGATTTGGGGAGGTCTCAACACCTTGAAAGAACAAAATGGGGATAATGATCAAGAGAAGCTTGACAAAGGGGATGGTTATTTCCCTACTACTTTTGGCTCTACCTGAACCAAGGTGGGAGGGCCTATGAGTGGGGGTAGCTAGTTTTGGTGAAGTGATTTTAAAATTTCAACCTTCATGGGTATTTACAATTAGGGGAGAGGGAATGTGACCAAAGCATAACTATAATCACACAATCCACCCTAGAATGTTGTCACATGAAATGCATGGATTCTTAAGTCATATAAAATCTACTTAAGATAGATGGGAAAATGGATGCAATCTTTAATGTAGAGATTGTTATTGATTTACAAGGGGTAAAAAAAAGACTGTAGTGCTAGTATTTTGAACATATAAAGAGAATACACTAAAGGTGAACAATGTAAAGTGCATCCATTAGGTAGGTAGCACTTATGGTATGTTAGTTATATGTTGTATGCAGGGTAGAATAGGGTAGGACAATTTTAATAGGAAAATTTCAATGAAGAGATGTAGAGGGATAATAACTAAATATAAAGGGGTTCACACAATCATGATATATCCTTTATAAATAAATTCTTGCTTAATTATAAAAATAGTTAGGAAGAAACTATGCACAAATGGTATTTAAATAATTAGGAATAACATTAGAGGTTACCTTTCAATAATTATTTCCTATTGCATCCATGAGACCATGACTACCCTTGAAAAATCTATCAATTCTTTGTTCCTAAAACTTTAAAATAGAAAGGATTTTATATTTTTGTTATAACTTCCAAATAAATACCATAGAGAAACATACACCAGACAACTAATCTATTTATCTTGTGAAAAGAAACACTACATTTGAACAACAAGATAGAATGGAAACGATGAACATATTTTATTCATTTGTTGGGAAAATATTTATCAAAACATATTTCATTAAAATTAGATATCATAGGACACTCTATATAAATGAATCTATAATAAGGGAACATCATAGATGATCTCAAATCTTGCCAACAATTTTACAAATGAAATCAATTTGGCACCAGGGCACTACACAGGGATGACTCTTTGAGCTACATCTTTTACACTCAAATTTTTTATCCAAACTTTATAAAGGGATAGACCCCATTTAATTATATAATTCCATAACCATACTTGGCATATTATATAAAGATACTCCAACTAGAATATTTATTCGTAGGCCTATAGTTGGTTGTAATGAACTTGATTCCTTAGATCTACAGGTGTGCTCTCGTGATGATGAAGGATATGATTTTTCACTATATAAGAATATTTACAATTATTCACACATAAAATAACCCACAAGGGACAAAACAAAACTTTGTCCATTTGCACAAAGAAATAAAAACATCCCTTCCTTAAACAAATTAAACTTGGAAAAGGACGTGCCACTACTAGGCAAAATATAAAGGTTCCTTAAAAAAGGAAAAAAGGACAAGAAGAGAAAGGGAGGTATGGGATAATTCCATTTTTTGGAAAGAAACTAAGGGTATCTCATCATGATACAAAATCCACATCAATGACTATGTCCTTCACTATCTTGTCTATGTGTGTAACAAACTTTTTAATCATACTGGTGAGTATCATTCTATTTGGGCCTATCTAATACCTGAATTTGGCATCATATTCCTCTAACTAATTGGTGGTTCTCTAGAGCACTCCTTGTTTCTTTAATATCAATTCCTCTAATTTGTCATCAATTTTTTTGAGAGATATCAGGTCCTTTATTTTTTGTCCATTGAAATCTCTATGAGGTGCATCAATGAGATCCTCTATAGCCTTCTCTAATATTTCTTTTGTTAGGTCCACTGCACCATCTAGCCTTAGCATTGCTCTTAGAGTGGCCTCAACCTCTATTCTCAGTCTCTCAGACTACTCTTCTCCTTTTAAATCAAAAGTGCCATCCTTGATCATGGTGAGCTTGTGCTTTATGGCTAACTAACACTCTCTAGGCATCTTAATATTATTAGGAGAGATAATGTTCTCTATTATTAAAACATCCTTTCCCATATTACATATTTCATCTATTTTTGGCCTAAGTGCCTCACAACATTTGATATTAGAATCATAAATGGATGTTAGGGAGCTACACTCTTCTTACATGTTTATCTCATCATCTAGCCATCCCATAGCAATATGGATTACTTCTTGGCCTTAGGTTGTCAAGTCTTATTGCCAATATTTTATTGCCCATCCTATGATCTTTAAATCTTTACCACGAGTGATGTCCAGTGTTCTGAAGGGGAATGGGAAAAGTTAGAAGCCTAGATGGTAGCTAGAGTCACTGTCTGAGGCTCATTCAGTAACTTTTGCAAGTACTAGATCATAGCCTAATTTTCTACCTTTAATTCCTCCATGGTGGCTTTATATTTATCCATTATGTATGTCACCATGTCAGCTAGGACTTGTGAAGTATGATTCAATTCCTTATTTGATGGATCCCTAAGATTATAGTAGTAGATGGAATAGTTTTCCATCAGAGTATCCTTCTTCAGTGCATCCAAAGGAGGAATGGATACTTCAACACTTCTTTCCCTTATGTCAGTGAATGCCATTCTAACATGCATCTTGGCCTTCTTTGGGGGATTGGCCTTTTGATTTTGAATAATCTAGTTTATATCAATATCCCTTACTTTGCTCATCACATCCTTCTTTTCCTTCACTTGGTTTATAATCCAAATAATTAGCTTAGTCTAGAAACCCATCAAAGTTATGTATGTTAAGGATGGCCTTGTAGTAGTGATGAGTGGTACCAGTGGGGAAACATCTATTTGGAGTGTCACTAGTTTAGGAGGAGGGCTTAACACAAATTGATGTGTGTCTTCATCACTTCGTAGCTCTTCTTTTTCCTCCTTTGGGATTAGCTCAACTTGCTCCAAGAAATTGAAATTGAACCCATGCTAGTGAGGCTCCATGCACAATTTTTCAATGGAGATCCTTTTTTCTATGTGTTAGATAGAGGATAGAACAATGGCTTTTCCTTCTGTGACACCCTAGGCCATTGGGTCTATAGAGGCTATGGTGACTTTCTTGTCACATTTAGGTAACTCTTCACCAATCATGGCCTTAAAACCTTTATTCTTCTCTGGGTCATGCAGGTTGATGGTGGGAAGAATCCCTTAAGAAATTTTGATTAAATTGGCATCCTTGGGGGCACTCTCCTTATCACCTTCATTGACCTCTAAAGTTGTAGGGGTACCCATTTATAGGCTTGATCCCTCATCTCCTTTTTTATCTTTATCTTATTCTCCCACCTTTGTGTTACTGGTGGAGGATTGAATACCATCCCCAATTTCACTCTAATTCCTATTATATTGCTTTAGGGTATCCTTGACTTCATCAAATTTGTCCTACCCAAGTGATCAAGAAATAACCTTCTAGACAAATGTCTCTATTTCTAGGGAGTGGGGTTCCTTTTCAATAAGGGCTTCCACTTGGGTGGCCACCTCAGCACCAACCTTCACAACATCATCAAAAGATAGAAGATCATATAAATTCTTGGACCCTTCTTCATCACCTTTAACTTCTTCTATTGTAGGTTCCTCTTCTACAGATGCTCCTTCCATTAGGAGTTTTGATGGGGAGTGACATTTCTCCCTATAGGTCCTCTACCCAGTTCTCACTTTAGGGGGAGTGAAGGCATGTTATTTTTTCATTACCTTAGCTATCAGCCTTTCTTCATGTGATTCCTCCCCCTTGCTCATATCCTTGACCCTATACACATATGAATCTTGATCTTCTTTATTCTCCTAAGGGCACTCCTCAATGATTTGGTCTTTGAAGAGATCTACCTTTACTTGATAGCAAATTTGGATAGAGGTTGGAGGGTCTTCTTGGCTCTATTTTATTTTGGTGGATCCTCTTTTTCCTCACCTCCTCTCATCTTTGAATATATATTTAGAGGAGGATCAACTAAAACCTACTGTAGACATAGGATAGTTAGGATTGGTGCTTGACTAACCATGAGATAATCCACTGAGATGGTTGGCACCCCTAGAGTTTCCCTCCCTAAAAATAAAATAGGTATGGAACTAGCTAGTGTGACCTTCCCTATGAGAATTTTATCCCAAGTTTTGGCTAGGCTTGTTATCTTCAAGAAATACATCTCAAATTTAGATTGGGTCATAGTCATTTTCTCAACATCTACTAGCTCAGTGAAGTCAGTGTCTCCTATATTTATTTTCCCTCTTCTTACTACAAATGATGATGGGGCTGGAGAGTCACCTCTATGTACAAAGAGGAATTCATTCAATTCTTTAATGTACCTTAACTCTTGGAAGGTAGGGGTTTCGTATGCCTTGAGGTCAACCCCATGCTCCTTTAACCACCTGAAGGTTCTCCTCATTATCCATGTTGATCACCTAGGGATGGAATTATTTTCTTCCTCAGTGAAATTTGGTAGAGTGATTGGATGGGATTCAATAATTCTCTTATTATATGTGGAGGAGAGTGTCATCTTGTCATCAACCATATCCTTGAGGAGAGGAGTGATGTCATATGTTATGACCTCTTACACTATTAACCTCATGTACTCCCACTTCTTGACATCTTCTTGAGTGGTGAAATTAGACCACAAGTCTTCATAGTGGGAATGATGTCATACCATATTTTTCACCATATTAATTAACCATTTGATTTTGTAGTTGGGTCAGGGTGGAATCTTACCAAGTGCATATAAACTCATTTCCAGTTCTAACCCCTTTGCCTTGGGCATGGAAGGGCATGAATAAAAACCAATTTCCATAGAAAACTTGAAAGGATTATTTATCTTTTTCTCTACAATCATTTCTTGTGGTGGTAGCATCTACTTGCTCAACTCCTTTATTTCCAATCTATCATCCAGGTATCTGGGCAATTTGAATGGCCATTTAGAATACCCACTCAACCTAATGTATGTGAATGTTTTGAACTGAATATAAGTGATGCCAAAATTATCAATTACCTATTTAGCTATTTTATACATTCTATTTCAGCTCCTTAGAGGGTAGAACATAGTCATCATGGAGTTGAATAAGTAGTTTTGCACCTTGTAAAAACTATTCCTAGACCCTTCCAGGGTTACCATAGGATATATCTCATAAATCCTCATCCCTATGAGGTTCCTAGTAAGTCCTTGGAAAACCCTATCAAGTACCAAACTATACATAAAGTAGGAAGACATATAAAATATACCTTAAATTTTCTCTTGAGGTAATGGCTTCTTATAGGTACATCATTTGTACATGCAAATTGTTGTTGAGGATGGTGGCTTAGTCAATCATCTTCTTCCCTTCCAACATGCAGAGCATGATTAAAAACATCCATGTATCAAACTTCTTAGTAGTGGGTATCCCATAAATTATGGTGGCCATGGCTATAACATACTAAGGTAACTCATTAAATTTTGCCAACTTCAAGTTCTTCATTATTCTTGAGACTTTGGTTCTTTTCTTAGTCAACCAACATGAGTTTACTACCTCCCAAATAACTTTCTCATCATTATCAACATATTTATGGCATTCCTCGATGCTGAGAGTGATGCTTTTTGGTTGAGGTGGAATACCAAGAATGGTGCTAAGGTCCTTTGGAGTAAAGTATCATACTACTAAATGACTATCATTGATGGTGGTTTTGGTATCTAGTTAATATGCTCGAGCACATGCTATGACAAGCTTTGAGTATAGAGCAGCAAGGGGAAACATTACTGCTAGTATGATGTAGCTCATGCCAAGATTGGAAACTATTTATGGGTGGTTGGGATCTTGAAAAACATTTACTAGTGCCCAAAAATCTAAATTCATAACATCAGTGTCCTTGATTGAATATAATACTGGTACAATGCTTTTTTGGATGTTGTTGAAGTATTTTCCATTGGTAGTAGTGGAGGTTAGTAGAAATCCTTTAAAACTTGCACTCTAATTCACTATATTCACATTGTTCTTCACTTGAGCACACTTAATTAATTGGAAGAACAAATATTTTGCTCTGAATGTGAAAGGTAAGTTCAAATGAAGAATAACACTTAATTATAATCCCTTACATTTTATAATTAGGGTTATCATTAATGCTACAAGATAAGATAGAAAATTAGCACCTACCCCCATTAATTTCTTGAGCCTTATTTGAAAAATAGAGGGAAAATGCAAGGCCTTCCTTTGCATGCTAAGTAACCACTTTTTCACAATATGTGGTGAAATATGAGTAAATCATAGATTTAAAAAAACTCATGTTTAGGTCTTTAGGGATTTTCTCACCTTTTTTACCTATTATAACATTCTGGTGTTGTGCGAAAAAAAGTCTCGAGTCCCCAATGAAACCAAGGACACAACCTGTAATGATCCTTGTTTTTCAAAAACTCAGACATTCAGGCCTTTGGGGACCTTTTGGAAAATGTCCATAAAATCGAGTGAGGCAATTTTCAAAAATGTCCTAAAGTTAACAAGCACATGAGCACCTTCACATGGCATGAATATTTTTTATTATTAAAAATAGACATCGATGCCTTAGGGATTTTTAGCATCATGTCTACAAAAAGGTAAGTGGGGAATTTTTTTAAAGAGGCCTAAAACATTTAAGGGCTTGATGTTTTGCCAAGTGTCCAAATCAAAGGAAACTAGGATCACAACCACTTTCTCCACTTATACTAACTTTCTTCAAAATGGGGAGGAGTGAAAAATCCTCCCATCTCCTGAATCTCACTCTTAAGGGGGGTCCCTTAAGTCAAATACATATTTTTCAATTGGTTCATCAGACTACTCCTCACCCTAATCACCAAAAAACATAAGTACAATGTGTTATTTTTATCCAAGACATTGACATACTTAATCTTTTAAGCATGAAGGATCCAAGATTTGTAAAAAGACTTGGTTACACCCTCACTTGTTTACTATAGACTCTCATGCCATAGAATCCTTTCTCTACACGTATTTATTTTTTTAATCTTTCTCAAGCCTTCCTTAGGTATTTTCCATCTTCAAAAAACATCCCTCTAGACTTGTCTAACCAAAATAATAGGCATGATTGCTCAAATTACATGCCCCAACCTTTCCTCCTGACAAGGAATGCAGGAAACTAAGACATTAAAGCTCACTTAGCTATAGCACAAGGCATTTACCATACAAAGACCCAAAGTTCTCTAACATAATTTTGGGCATTAGTAGAATGATTTATAGATCATAAGGAGTAGATACCATTTATGGTTGCATGTAAATAGAATAGAGTTAGGCAATGATGCCATATGAATTCTTCTTAAGAAGATTTTTCATACAATGTAAACTTATGATGCTAAGAGACCCCGATTGTAAGCCTTTCAATGTGTGTTTTTTTTCATTATCTAAAAATTGTATCCAAAGTTCAACAAAATCCCATAAGATGGGTCCAAGTGTGCGTAACCATTGGGCTCACAAAAAAACATCAAAATTACCTAAGGGTAAGGCAAACATGTAAAAATGAAAGTTATAATCTCCAATAGAGATACACACATTGTGACACCTCCCTTTACAAGGTAATGTGCCCCCATTGGCAATCATGACTTCAAAGTTGGGGTAAAGATGCACAAAACAAAAATTCGAGGGCCAATAAAGCTATAAGTGCTACTTAAATCAATGAATATTATGATAAGGAGCTTCTTAAAGTAACCCTGACCTACATGGTTTATGGGGTGGTGATTCATACTAAGGCATAGAGAGAGATCTCTAGTTGGTCATCCTAAGAAGCAAGTTCCATAATTGGTGGAACTTCTTCTAGATCATCTACTATATCCTAAACGTCTTCCAAAACTTTAGTTTTGGGTAGAGAGTCCACATCCAGTAGGTAGAGATTTTGCTCGACACATCAATGTCCTTAGGTGAATTTTTCATCACAATTATAACATAGTCATTTTACTCTTGAGCTAACATCTCTGATTCAGTCAAAATGCTTAATAGAAGTGGTTTTGGAGGCTGGCATTGTTTGAGATCATTATGGAATTGTATTTCTAAATGGATCAAAATTGGATTTAAATCATTGTTGAGATGTGATCTTATCCTTTGCCAACTTAACCAACCCTAGGGCTTCTATCATTATGTTGGGTCAAAACATCTTGACCTCAGATTGAATTTCATCTTTCAATCCACTAACAAATCAAATCTTGAAGAATTCATCAAATAATCCCTCTATATGATTGCCCAGTTTTTCAAATTTTGTTTGATATTCTCTCATAGTTATTATTTGGAAAAGTTTAGTAAGTGCTCCAATGAAGTCATCAAAATAACTAGGGCTAAACTATTACAAAATGAGGGTGTAAAAATTGGTCAATATGGCCTCATCATGATCCTTGGTATACCAATGATACCATTGAAGGGCTTCATATTCCAAGTGAAAGGATGCAAGTGGGACCTTGTTGGCATCAAAAGTATTATGTAGAATAAAATATTATTCTACCTAAAAGATCGATCCATTCAGATCTACACCATTGAATCAACAAAAATTAATCTTCATCCCATGAAAATTGTTGGATGAAGAAAACATGGTGTCTGAAGAGGTAGCTAGATGTTGTATGTTGTTCAAGGTGGTATTCTGAAGAATGAGGCCAAGAATTAAAAAATTTGATCTTTAATGTGGGTCTTGAGGGTGGCAATTTCATCCTCCATGTTTTTTTATCCTATTTGGGTTATTACCATGACCCAAATAAGAGTGTTTTTTTTTTTTAATGGGTAGGAGAACTAGAGTTAAGACACATTTAGTAAGGGATTTTTTTAATTTGGGTGAAATTGAAAGGGGTAAAGGTAATTTTACTAATTTTTTTACACATCATATGAGTATGATTAATGAAGGTAAGGGTAATTTCAGGAGTGCAAAAAGGGATAAAGTAGAGAAAAGAGAGAGATGAACATTGTGGAAAATTTTTGAGGCAAATGGACAAAAATAGAAGTTATGGCAGAACCTAAAAAATGGAAAATTGTGATTTATGGGAATTAGGAGTGGAATCAGGATATGGGACCTCAAGGAAGAAAATGTGGAGAATTTAATTTCAAGTGTTTGGATAAAGTTTGAGGATCAATAGGGCTACATATGGAGAGATATTGTAAAAAAATGAAAAAATACTTTTTTATTTTTTAGTTTCTGGTTTTTGGTTTCTATTTTTTTCAACTATTCTCTAAGAGTCTATTGATACTCTACTAATAGTTTTCTAAAATTGATAAGATGAAGATTTTTTGGTTTCTTGTTTTTATCAACTATCTGAATGTAAGTCCACTGAGAATATTATGAAACTGATAGAATGGGCCCCATGTTTTAGTGGTTGCCTAAGGTTTTAAAGATACCTCTTTGGCCACCAATGTTTTTTGAGTGAGTACTACTATCTAAAAACTTTCTAGCCACAGGTTTACCTCTAAGTGGTAGGTCTTTCTTTCCTCGTACGTGGGAACTACTCAATCAAGAAGGGGTCATTGCCCATTTCACTAGCAGGTCCTCTCAATGGGCCAGCTACTTTGGGATTCCTATGGTACTCCTTACAATGAATTTTAGGGCTTTCACCCAAGCACTTCCCATAATTATGCAAACAAGTTTTTTTATCCTGATCCAAAATAGATTATTATGATGTAGAATAGAGTTATGTAGTAGAACATAGTTAAGAATTTCTAAGAATACTATTTATAGGAATTATGCAACATAATAGAGTTTAGACTTGTTGAAGAAAAAAACTTGCCTTGAAAAGATCTCTAATACCAGATGAGAGGATCCTCCTACAACAAATTAATGAAAATGCATGAAATAACAGATTAATTTATTGAAAATGTATGAAATATCAGATTTTTATGATTATCAAAAACACCAAAGGAATTATATAGATCGTAGGCCACTTCAAGGGGGAAACCTCCTTTGGGCAAGCTTAATACAAATAATTTGTGGATACCTTCAATAGCCTCAAAACTTACTTATATACTAAGTCTAATCTAAGCAACTACTACTTCCCATGAATGTGGGACAAAACAAAATGCTCATAAGATGACTTACAAAGCATATGTTTCCATAACAAATAATATACTAACAAAGTAAATATAAAGGGTAGTACAGGGTCCTAAAAATCTTTAACATGGTAAAGGTATGCGTCGTAATTATATGCATAGTGATCAGATCATGTATTTATTATTCATAGAATATTTTATACAGGCTTGATGAATATTTTTTGAGCTCTCTAAGTGACTTTTCATGCATGTAATTCTACCGAAGATGTCTTATTATACTTCAAAATTAAAATTTTAACTGATTTTGGTATCATTCAAGTTTTACATGAAATTTCCCTTTGAGGACTTTGCAGGTAACCTAATCAACTCACATCAACATCTTCCTTGAGAGAAGTATTATTCTTATACATCCCCCAACCTATGTCTAGATATAGAAATATAAAATAATTTTAATTTACCTAGATATATTAGCATGAGACTAGTCATTACTTGTGACTGCCCAAATATATGTCTACTTAATTTTTTTTACTTATCATCTAATTACTCAATGCAGCTATAGACCTATGCACCAACTATCATTTTTTTCTAGAGCTACATCCTAGCCATTATAGACACAACATTATTAGTTGCAATAAGTATCTAAATCTTGTTTATGCATTCATACATCCAAACATTTAGATAAGATTGAAACTCATGATTTTGATAGCTAGTGAGACAACAAGTAACTACTTTTGTTATGACATGAATTATTTTTAGCCAAAGTGATCATGTGTTTATATGCAATCTAGTGTATGTTACTATATATCATTGAGTTCAAAATCTTTTTTGTTTATTGTTTAGTAGAATAGAATTCTATATCAATATTATCATATATATTTTCAAACAAGTCTTTATGAAAGTATAATGTCACCTATTGAGGTTAGTAGAGGTAAAGTAGATATATTGTAATGGTATTTTATCAACTCATAGTCAAAATAATCCTTATATATGTCATGGTAGTCATGAAAATAGTTTGGTTTTTCTATCAAGTGATTGTTTATATTCAAATAAATAGCTTTATTTAGTTTAAATTTTGATTTTCTTTTATAAGTTAGAGGTCCATTTCTTAATATGTCTAAAAATTCAAAAGTGTCAAATAGATTTTCAAATCCAGTATTTAATTAGATTTTTATCATTAGTCATGTGTCATCAAATTCAATTGTATGTCATAAAATAATGTCTTCATTTATAAAAACACCTTTATTTACTTTGGTATTTGAAGTCAAATTTATACCCCTTATTATAATGGACACATTTTTGGGTGAACTTGACATACATATGAGTGTCAATATTATGGGAGGACCCTATTCCATCCAAAACAATATGAAATTGAGCTTCAATTCCCAATCAACTGAGTAAGCATCAAAACAAAGGAGCTTGGAGTCCTTGGAGGATGGAAGGAATTCAAGCCTCTTAGGAGCCACTAATGATGGGTCCACTTATGATTTAGTGGCACATATATTTTTTTAATTTTTATCATTTGTTTGTACGTATAAAAAATAAGAGGCGTGTTTCCTATTTTTACACATAGTGTAATGCATAAAAAAGTATTATGGAGACACAAGAGTGAAAGCTAAACAAAGGTTCCTACTTGTAGCTCCCACACTATATAGGTTGATGAGTTTCCCTTAGTGAATAGTTGATGGTAGATAATTCATGTTCATAGTTCCCACACTGATTCTATAATATGTTCTTGATAGTAGATGTTTGATGAGAGGATGATGATTTTCCTTATCTACTTTCATTAAGTCTTATGAAACACAAATTACCATGTAAGGCCTAGGGAGAATTTTAGGAAATATTAGTCCTCACATTGATTTTTGAATATTGTAAAGTGGATTATTACGAGAGTAATAATTAACTATTATGTATATATATGTGTGTTTGTGTATATATATATACATATATATATATATGTGTGTGTGTGTGTGTGTGTGTGTGTGTGTGTGTGTGTGTGTGTGTGTGTGTGTGTGTGTGTGTATGTATGTATGTATGTATATATATACACACACACACACACACACATATATATATATATATACATACATATATATATACATGCATATATATATACACACACAAATATATATATATGTATATATATATGTATGTATATATATATATATATATGTATATATATGTATATATATATATATATACATATATATATATATACATATATATATATATATATATATATATATATATATATATATACATACATACATACATATACATATACACACACACACACACACACACACACACACACATATATATGTATATGTATATGTATATGTGTATATGTATATGTATATGTGTATATGTGTATATACATATATATATATATATATATATATGTATGTATGTATGTGTGTGTATATGTATATGTGTGTGTGTGTGTGTGTGTGTATATATATATATATATATATATAATAGCTGAGATTCATATTATTATGTGTAATAACAATATTACATAATAGGTTTGTTATTGTTAGTGGTATTGTTAAGAGTTACAACAATACTAAGTAAATAATTTTTTGAGTGTTCCTAGGAATCTAAGATATTGATGGAAATACGAACTCCATAAATATAGGAATGAATTTCCATTAAAGATGTAATGTCCCAATTAAATTATTAATTAAAAAATATGTTTTGTGTTTAATATTTCTCTATGTATTCATTTGTATTATTCATTGTATGATTTAAATATCTATATAAGCTACTAAAAATCATATTATAGAAATCCTAGGGATGCAAGGCTATAAAAATAAGCAATGCATGCATATTTAGGATGATTGAATGTAGAAATGGAAAAATCTCAAAACTAATAAAATCACTTAGAAATTTAGTAACCTGGGATTTTAAAAGATAGGTTAGAACCAATAATCCAAACATGCAATGTAAAAATGATGTAAAATTAATGTATAAATAGCTAAATCATGTAAAAAAATTCAAGTGAAATATCAATGTAAAAAAATAAAGATATGTAAGATAAACATATCAAATGAAGCATGGAGAAAATATATGATTGAAAATGGAATGTAAATAAAAATGTTAGATAATCATGTTAAGTAAAAGATAAATAAAAACATGTATGTAAAATGTCCTGTGCAGGGTAAGTTGAGTCCACAAAAATGAAAGGAACATGATAGATAAATGAAAAATCAAAAGATCTAAAGTCTAATGCCTTGAAATTAGTGTTTGATCTAAAATATGAAGTAAGAAAACACAACCACCTAATGACATGACTATTAATAAAATGATATGGTGTGGTAAGAAAATGTCAAGGGGTGTTTGTGAAGAAAACCTTGTCCTCTATGAGGTATTACAATGCAACTCATAAACTAGAAGCCAAGAGGCATACCAAGAAAAAGGTGATCAAGAAAGCAATTAAATAAAATAAATATCCAATATGGGGATAACAAGAATACTTTGATGTAGATAAGGAATGTGAGGCACCACATGGGATATGTGAACATCCTTAGCAAGAATGAGACATATTAGATAAATGAGTAAGGCTATAAACTATCAACATCAAGGACCTAAAACCCTCCAATTAGTGAACATAAAGCTTAGGCTAACAAAATAGGTACATATATCATCCCATGAAGATAAATGCATGAAAAATTAATTTGGATCCTACCTTCCCACAACATGTTCCCCATTCCCTAGGACCTATTACAAATTCATTAGTAGATACTATGAAGATTGGGTACTTGTGTGAGAAATTAGGTGGAATTATAATTATATGAGACAATGAGACCTATTACTTTGGTATATTATCCTAATAAACCCTAATGACCTCATCTCTAGTATGATTCCAACTATGGGGTTTAGGCTTTACCTAGGATAGGATATGTGCCAAATACAGATCACAACTTTTGGTGTGGTATGAATTTCAGGATTGTATTGTCTTTTAGCACTGCCTTTTTCATGTATGATATGGATTTTAACTTTTTTTTTTTTTTTAATTCCTCCTCCATATGGGTTTAAAGATCCAAACATGAATGATACAGGTAACTAACATAAAAGAGATTACACTCGACCACTAGTTAGAAGGACATAAATACCATGGTTTATAAATACTCCTAGACTTCCCTACAAGTGTGCAATATCAAAATTGACCTATGTATACCTCAAATGAAATAAAATAAATTAAATATGGGGATCAAAAGTATTTGTCCAAATAATAAATGATATAATAATTATTATACTGATAAATGATCAAAAAGAGGTAAAATAATGTTATGAAATAGATGTGGATATGTTATGATATTCATGTCACTAGGGAATCCATACTAATATATAAGGGATATAGCATAAACCCTAATTAAAGTATTAGTCATCCCAAAAGAGGGGGAAAGTAAGGGTAAAAAATAAAATAAAATCAAAGAACCAAAAAGTAAATATTGTTGTGAATAAAATAATCCCAAAAGAGGGTGAAAGAAAATGAAATGTAGAAAATCCAAGAAATTGTGGCAAAATAATTAGCCAAAACTTATGTTAACATCTATATAAAAGATGAACATGTGAAATATAAACCTATCTATCTAAAAAACTTTATAAAAGCTAAATATATCTATTGTTGATAAATGTATAAGAAGAGTGGGCATCTTAGGATGGCCCAAAGTGTAATAATATGTAGGTATCAGCATCACAAGATCACCAAAAGTCTTAAGTGACATGTAGATGGGCATTGAAATATGCCCCACATGTGATGTGGAATGAGGGGAAACATAAGTTTTAGAATGAATTGTATTAGTTTGACTTATGTAGTTTGATAAATCTAAACTATTAGAATAAACTACATTAGGTTGGATGATGAAGTTTGATGAGAATGGATTATTAGAATGAACCATTAGGATGGATGATGTAGTTTGATGAACTTGGACTATTTCAATGAACTATATCAGGTTGGCTAATGTAGTTTGATGAACCTAGACTATTATAATGAACTATAAATATGTGGCCTATATTTTTCATGAATATGTATTGTTATGATAATCCATATAGGGTTGGAAGTTTTAGTTTGATGAATCTAGGCTACAAAAACTATCTATATCAGGTTAATCGATGTAGTTTGATGAATACAAACTATAAGAATGGACTATATTGGGTTGGAAAATGTAGTTTGAGATAGGTAAATATGTTGATATGTTATATTTAAATTATGTTTATATTTACATGGGAATTTTAGATGAGGTATGAATATGTTTATATGCTAAATGAGGACCATTGATGATGTACTTTGGATTAGGTAATTAAACTAGGTGATCTTTGGGTTCATGTGACCTAAGAGGTCAAGGTTTGACAAATGCAACCATCTATTTTAAGTTGTTCATGTTAACAATCCTTTCCTTATTTTTTTAGGAAGAAGGATCAATTATGGTTTGAAAAAACATTATCAGATGATTTGGGATTAGGAGGGTGTTGACATTGATAATTAGGTATTTGATGTTGATGTGATTAATGTCTATTATATTGAGCTTCAGAGACTTTATTATAATCTTGATAATGTTTTTAAGTAATAATGACAAGATTTAAATGTGGAAAAATCAAGGAATAAAGAATAAATCATTTGATATCTTGATAATTATCCTAAAAATAACCTATTGTAGCATGCCACTTAAAAAATTTATCAAGATTTAACCATTTTATAGGAGGTTTAGAACAATCAAAGCACATATATTTGGAAGGTGGCATATTTTTCTTGAGTTAAATGAAACTCAATGGAGGGTGGGTATGTGTTTCATTATTTATTTTGGAATCTCCCTCATTAAGATGTGGGGGAGGCTTAATTTGAGATGAATTTGTATCAATGACATTAATTGACAATTTTTTATGAGATGACTCAAATTGGCTCATAAAGAAGTCTTGCTTTTTTTCTTTATGTAAGTTCTCTTCTAAATTATTAGTATAAAACATCCTAAACTTTATATTAAAGAGGGGATTTAAAAGTGGTACAAAGAATTTGAAAATTTTATCATCACCTATGTTATGATCCACTTTGTGAGCTATATATTTTCGTCATTGATAAAAGTGTCATCATACTTATTAAGAAGTTTCTTATAATTGATGAAATGGATAAGGCTATATTTAGGAAGATCATTATTCTATAATTCCTTGACTAGACCATTGACTAAATCCTCTATTTGTGTAATGGAATGTCTAGGAAGATGATTATATCATTCAAGTGCATCTCTAGTAAAGTTTTTGAATAGAAATTTGGTAGTAGAAAATATATTAGTTAGAACCCATTCCTTGTAGATATTACCAAAATATTTATGGAATCATGTGAGATATTTAGTGACATCATATGTGATAGTTGGATATATGTTTCCAATGTCTATGGATACAATGAGGTGAGATTAAGGTTTATTTTGAAGATGTTGAAGCATTTTGTTTTGAATTAGAGGTTGAGGAACAAGGTTTTAATTGACATCAATAAGAGGAGGAGGAACAAAAATATGATTTAGTTGAGTCATTATGATTTGAGTTTCAAGATCCATTTTCAAATTTTGGTTTTTCATTTGGAGCATTTGGGAACTATTAGAAGATTGCATGAGGGTCATTATTTAGACAATTTATACAAGGTTTTGAGTTTTGTCAATAGGTGGGTTTTGATTAGAGGTATTAGGGGGAAGGGTTTATAAACATTGATATTGGGAGGAATATTCCCAACATTAGTGTTGGTTACCCCAAATGTGGTAGGAGAATGAGGAATAGTGTAAAAGGGACCATTATTGTTTAGAGTGTAAAGGTATCATCATCAAGATTTTTGAATAGTTGGGAATCATCTAAATCTTTAGTTTAAATAATTTTAACCATTTTATATTTTGAATTGATAATGCTAGGTGATCTTTTTATGGGTGGAATAATTAGATTGTGAATATTAGTTGTAATAGGTGGAACATAATGTGAGGTTCTAACCATTGATGTGGATTTGTTATTGATTTTATGACTTATAGGCTTAGAAGGTATAAAATTGGTATAAGGTGTATAGTTTTTATGAATTTGGATTTGTCTAAGGATTTGTTGCATATGTTATGTGGTATGGGGTAGATCATGATTTGGGTTGAGAATATCTAGAATAATTTTAAGAAAAACTACACCATGAAGAATTTTTTTCCATGGTGGGTAAGATGGGAATAAAAACACAACCCATGTAGGATTTGAATGGGTTGAGTTGATAAAGCAATATTCTAATGTTAGTATAGGTTTTTTCCTACTTTCAATTTTACCTATATGGTTGTTAGTCAACTTACTTAGTCTTGTTAAGGTAATTAGGGGGAATACACTTAATTTTGTTTCTAATAGTGAGTTGAGTTGTTACATGTTTGGTGACCTAATATCTCACTATATATTGTGCCTCCTTTGTACTTTCTATATAATGGACTAATTAAAATGAAGCCCAATTTTGATTTGCATTGCTCTCACCCAATCCAAGGCTTTTATGCATTTCTTAGATGTTTATATATGTTAGAGTGATCTAAAATGGTATTATAGCACTAATTTAATGGTTGTTTTTTTTCCATTTTTGAAATCCTTAGTGAGATCTTTCTTGTACGCATTCTTGTTAGTTTTCTTGATTTTCTACAGTTTCATAAGTTTGGTGGGATTTCAATAAAATAAATACAAACCATATAACTGAAGTCTCCAATCATAAAAATGATAGCTCCATCATCTTCAAAAGGCATAAAACCCATAAAATAACCTATAAACACAACCTAGATTAATGACATACATTTTTGACCATTTTTGGAGGGTTTCAAGGTTTTTAGGTGATTTCACGCATACTCGTATAGTGATATTTTTAAATTAAGAAATATTTTCAATGTTTTTCTAGGTTTTTTAAGTTCTCAAGTGGGTATTTTCTAGTTTTTTGGTCTTGGTTAGACTTTTAGTGGTGGTAAAACAATCCTTGATAGACTTTTATTGCCTGTCTATAAGCTTGATGAAACTTAACACACTTACCTAAAACCTCATTAAAACTTGAATTAACTACTTCTGAACTCATT
This sequence comes from Torreya grandis, assembly GCA_037957365.1. Lineage (NCBI taxonomy): Eukaryota > Viridiplantae > Streptophyta > Pinopsida > Cupressales > Taxaceae > Torreya > Torreya grandis. Next base: position 862,651 of record JARHVA010002779.1, on the reverse strand, counting down.
ATCACCTAAAGAATTTTATTTTAGTATCACCTAAACCTGATACCCCTATCTATAATCTCATAATAACATGATGCCCCTACACATGCACATGCCAAAACCTAATGATCATATATGTACACCTACTAAAACCTGATGCCCTTACACACACAACTACTAGAACCTAACAACACTCCATACACACCTACTAGAACTTGATGTTCTTAGATTGACACCTTATAGAACCTAATGACCCTATAATCACACATAACATAATTTGATCCTTATTTGATCACTTTATAGACTTCAACCACCCTCTCTACACATTGTGGCATCTAGGAGGACATAAAATTTTATCAAGTGGAGAGTGATATTATTTATTTTAAATTTTTAGTAATTTCAATAGTGAAATCACTTCCACATCAATCACATCCATCAAAAGAGGGATATGGGGAAACACTCACAAAAAATCTTAGTCCCCTAGTCATATGGTGTGGTCATATGTGGGGATTAAATCTTGATTCCTACTAGTGGATATTAACCTTAACACCCAACCAATTCTCCCATAAGCCCAAAAAATTTAAAAAATTTCAATATTTTATGTTGGGTAAATATTTTATATATAAGCTCAAATCTTAAAATGACTATAACCTTTGATCAATAACTCCTTGTTTAGTGTCATCTTCTTCAAAAGTGATTTTTTTCATGCTCTACACACTAGTTTCCTTATCAGGCCCAATACAACTCCATTAAAATGAAAAATTATAAAATTTTGGATGTATTATCATCTAATCCTAACATCTCTTCTTTTATTTCATATTTATGTACAACTTAATCAAGAAACATTCTTGGCTGTCTAATGTTTATATGTGTGTGCTTGCATTTTCAAATTTGTGGGGTCAATATGATTATTATAAGGTGTTATTATGTGATGATATGAATTTCATTTTTTTCTTTTATTCTTTACTTTCTACCCAAAAAAATCCTTCTATGTTATAAATTTAAGTCCAATACATCCTTTGACATTATTTAATTATCACGAATGGAAATCTAGAATGTAAATAGTTTTTAAATCCAAGGGTTAGCATAAAATTATAATGGGCACTAAGACTAAACCTACATTAGTAGAAGTGAAAATAAAATGGTTCAACCATTATGATAAATTCTATGGAATAATGTGTGCTTCCATATCTCTTGATCTACTCTTTCACATAGAATCTTCCAATACACCTACTCAAGTGTGGTCACTATGAAAACACTCATTGGGAAGCAAGATACAATGAGAGTCCATGAGATGGAGAATGGTCTAATTAGTTTGAGCCCAAATGACTCACCCTAGGAGACATTTTCACCAAGTTCAAGCTTCTGAGGTTATAATTAAAATAATGTGTAATTGAAAATAAATATGAATAACTTATTTTATCAATACTCTCTAAAATGGGTTTAGAGTATTCTATATTTGTGTCCACTTTTCATGCTAAAAATGTGCTCTTGGAGCCACATGGAAGATGTCTTATTTAGATACCTTTATTTTTTACTTTATTTGAGAACAAAATAAGTTGATACAAATGGTTACAATGAATTCCTAAAAATCCCATACACATTTTTCTAAGAAACAGAAGGATCAAAATAATAGAGGAAAGAAATAAAACAAAAAAGATCACAAGAAGGATTAAAATCTTCCCACCTACAAATCAAATAATGAAGCCTCTTCTTCCAGTGTTAAGCCTAATAAATTTATAAAAAAATATGGGTTTTTATTTGGAAATCATGATGAAATCAAATGTTTGAAGAATAAGATTGAAAAACTAACTAAGATGATCAAGAAGCACACTATCAGTGTCCCTGATTCTATCAATTAGATTCCATCAACACATGAATAATCTAAGGAAAATGACCATGGTAAAGAAAATGTAAAAGAGAATGGTTAAGGGAAAGAAAAGGGCAAGGCCCTATCTATAATTATAACTTTGAATCCTACATTGGTCATTTACTCTGGTGCTTCACATCACATGTCCTCTTCACATATAGAGTTAAGTTACTTGGAACAATGTGACATGTCCTCTATACAAATGGGTGATGACACTTTAAAAAAGGTTCTCAGGAGAAGGTATATTGAAGTGAGTGGTGGTATATTCAATAATATTCTAAGTGTTCCCTCACTTTCAACTAGTCTTTAATCACTTTAACAAATCACTCACCTTGGTATGGGCATGCAAGTTGAGTTCAATCCAAATGCACAATGATACTATATTGACAATGGGAATTGTTGATCATCATAATTGACTATATAATTTCTCACACTTTTATCCTGACTCTCCTTTGGATTATTCTTCTTTAGACTCACCTGAACTTGATGAAATTTCTAATCCTGATCATACCTATGATATTGATTACTCTTATTCTACTAAATATGTATACACTAGTGATGGGGGCATGCCTCCTCCATCTCCTTGTCACTGTCTAGATATTGAGGAGTTATTTCCTGATTAACCTACCTCTGGTCCACTTTAAACATTATAGGGAACATGTATACTAAACTAAGACTCATCAGACATTATTTAGTCTATTTTATAGTTATAGAGCATTCCATAATCCTTATTATCCTTATTCCTATTGTACCTTCCTATCTTAGAATATTTATCCCTCCTACCTTGTATGAGGATAATAGTTCCTTGTCTAGGAATCATAGCTTGGTTGAAGATCAATCATGCACTAGGAAAATATATTCATTTTTCTAGGGTGATCCACTATTCACTACATATACTTATGATCCACATTCATCCCTTGGAAATCTATCTCAGGATATAAGATGGTTGCATGTTGTTGTAGAATCTAGTGGGGATTATTATCCCTCTTCTCTTAGTTTTTCTCTTTGCTAGATAGGAGTATTTTCATATGGGTTTTCTCCTTTTATATGCTTTATGGTGGTTGCATTATGCTTGGGTACCTCATCAAGGCTTATTGTTTGGACCTAATTATTATACTCACCTAAGTTACACTTTATGGGGGATATTAGGGTAAGTTTTTCCCCACATTCATTTTTACCTACATAGTTGTTAGTCAGATTGAATAGGGTTGTTAAGGTCATTAGGTAAAATATACTCAATATGTTTTATAATAGTGAGTTGATTTTTTACCTTTATGGTGACCTAATATCTCACTATATAATGTATTTCATTTGGATTTTTTGGCTAATGGAATAATATAAAGCTCACTTTTCCTTTGCATTGCTCTCACATACTCTTAGCATTTCATACATTTCTTAGACATTCATAGATCTTGGAGTGATCTAACACATAAGAGGTGGCATAATGATGATATGTGATGGGAAATAAAGGTTAATTTCCCTTGATTATGCTAAAAAATTAAAGCACACATAATTATATGAATGCAATCCAATATAGTTGTTCACACAATACATAACTATATTGACACAATTCAATACACTCTTTTTATAGGTAGATACAAAAAAAACAAATGTAAAAATAATAATAAAGGGTTGATATAATTTTTTATTTAGATTAAAAACATAGAACTATATTATCCATGGTCAATATAGCTTGATAGAGATATAATATTAGTTTAGAGCTAAATCAAATATGAATGATATCATTTGTTATGGATATTACAAACACACAACTATATTGTCCTTGGTTGATATAATTTTTTACAAAGAATACAATTTTTTTTTTGGATAGGGTTGATATAGTTTGATAGAGAGATAAGATGAATTTAAAACTAAATAAGATAGTTTTGATATAGTTATCTATTTAATTTTTGAAATAACTAAGATTTTTTGATATAGAAATAAATTTAGTTTCTTAATCGAGTTGACTAAAAAAATAAATATATACAACTTTATGAAACTAGGTCAATATAATTATGTATAGTAATACCTGGTAAATAAAACTAGATCAATATTGGATGATATAGTTGGTTGACTAAAGAAAACACATATCTAAATGTAAGATTGTATCTACCCATGCCATGTAGCTTGCTGGAATAATACATAAGAATAAAATTGTATCGACCCATTCCAATATAGTTTTTCCTTAAAATATATAGAGATTAGATTTTATTGACCTGCATCGATGTATCCTTCTAAAAAAAAAAAAAAAAAAAATTGAATTGGCCCACGTTAATATAGTTTGTTGAAAGATAAAAATAAATGGTTAGATCACATTGGGTTCACTACAATGTATATAATGAGTTAGAATAAACCTAAAACTATCTTATCTATTAAGGATATGGACTAAGATAATTTTAATCAAAGGAAACTAATGATACTTAATGATTCAAGATGTGACCAAATTGTTATGAAAACCTAGCAAGAGGATCACCTACAAAACAATGTCAAAGGAAATGGTTCTAAAGCCTTTATACCAATAACACTATGAAATAGGATTAACTATATCTCTCATTATAAGTAATATAATATTGATAACAAGAAACATAAGTAAGGATAAGGGTTAAAAATATATGAAAATGGGTAAGGAGCCATGGTAGACAAATGGGAGCCTAGGCTACCTAAAGTGGAAAGATGGAAAGTTCAAGTAATCATAAATCCAAAATTTGTATAAGTTTAAAGAAAGCTCAAAAAAAAATATATACACATTCATTTTATAATACATAAGCAACTTATATCTACTAAATTAAATATCTAAATTCATAATATTTTTACCTTGAATATGACACATTGAGCGTCAATATCCCCCTTTGTTAATGGTGCACTGTAAGATATTTTTGAGATTATGAAGATTCTAAAGTATGAAAAATAAGCTCTAAGCCAATTAAGGGCCTCCTATAAAATATCCAATCCTTCCACAAGACAAATTTCCTTCAAGATAAGAATCTAAGAATTAACTTCTATATATGTAGATTAGGACAGAAGTGTAAGAAAAAGTAGATCAAAATGAGTGTATATGATATATTGGAATGAAATGGTTACTTGTATTTGTATTGGTAAATAGTTAGAATCCATATTGAAAGTTAATTTGATGCCATCAACTAGGTTTGATGTAGTTTTAAAAAAGTCAACTGACATAGAATGGTATCAAGCATGGTTAATACCATAGGATTTTATCAACCTAGATGATATAGTAGAATGATGGTATTGTCCATGGCCAAAGTAATGGGAAAGATGTAAAATAGTATCATACATGATCAATATAGTAGGATAGGATGAACAATGTGTGGAAACATGTAATATATATAATAAATATTTAAGTATAAGTAAAAACTTAGACATGGACATATAGTTTATTCTAATTTAAATTGCATCTTGAATGTGTGTGTGTGTGTGTGTGTGTGTGTGTGTGTGTGTGTGTGTGTGTGTGTGTGTGTGTGTGTGTGTGTGTGTGTGTGTGTGTGTGTGTGTGAGAGAGTGTGTGTACTTACTTTCAAGATGTTTGAGTGTGGTTTCAGAACTCTAGGAGTTAAAATACAAATTCTACGTTCTTAGAAGGTCCCACTAGATTTTAGACTTTTTCATATTTCAGGATATCAAGATTTTAGGGAGAGATCATAGGGGGTAAATGGATAGACACTCTAAGGAATTTGGGATAATAGTAGGAATGATATGATTATGAAAACCTATCAAGAGAATCACCTATAAACAATGTCAAAGGAAATGGTTCTAAAGCCTTTATACCAATAACACTCTAAAATAGGTTTAACTATATCTCTAATTATAATTAATATAATATGGAAAATAAGAAACATAAGTAAGGAGAAGGTTTAAGAACATATCAAAATGGGTAAGGCGCCATGATAGGCAAATGGGAGCTTAGGATGCCTAAAGTGGAAATATGGCAAGTTTAATTAATCATATAGCCACAATAAGTATAAGTGTAAAAAATGATCAAAAAATGATATATACACATTCATTTTCTAATAAATAAGCAACTTATATCTACTAAATTAAAGAGATAAAGTTAGGATGTTCTTACCTTGAATATGACTCATTGAGTGTCAATATCCATGTTTTTTATTGGTGCATTATAAGAGATTTTTGTGGTTGTGAATATTCCAATGGATGAAAATTAGGCTCTTATATAACTAAGGACCTCTTGTAAAATATCAAAGACTTCTACAAGACAAACTTACTTCAAGACAAGACTCTAAGAAATAAATTCTACAAATGTAGATTAGGGTAGAAGTATAAGAGAAAGAAGATCAAAATGAGTGTATATTATCTATTGGAAAGAAATGGTTACTTATTGTTGTATTGGTAAATAGTCATAATCCATCCCAAAAGTTAATTCGATACCATCAATGAGGTCTATTGTAGTTTTAAAGGAGTCAACTGGTATAGAATGGTATCGAGCATCGCTGATACCATAAGATTTTATCTACCTAGATAATATAGTATAATGATGATATCGTACCTGGCCAAAGTAGTGGGAAAGATGTAAAATAGTATTGTAAATGGAAAATTTAGTAGGATAGGATGGAAAAGGTGTGGAAACATGTAATATATATAATAAATATTTAAGTATAAGTTGAGATTTAGACATTGACATATAGTTTCTTCTAATTTAAATTATAACACACACACACACACACACACACACACACACACACACTTTTAAGATGTTTGAGAGTGGTTTAAGACCTCTAGGAGCTAAGCTAAATTCTAGGTTCTTAGAAGGCCCTACTAGATTTTAGACTTTGCCATAAGGATATCAGGATTTCAGGGAGAGATCATAGGAGGTAAATGGATAGAAACTCTAAGTAATTTAGTCTAATAGTAAGAATGATATGATCATTAAATAGATAACAACATCTCTCACAAAGCAAAAAAGGCCTGCCCATCTCATACCAGGTGCACCTTTTAAGGCATACACTTAGGGAGATTGAATATCAATAAGTTGTTATAAGAGAAAGCATCAATAAATAATAAAATTGAAAAATATTAGGTGTATACACATCATTCATGTTTTTACAACATTAATAAATTAGGATATTTGATTAACACAATTCAATTATGGTCATTAATATTTGTAGGTAAATGAATTTAAAGTATCCAATCGTGTTTTCTATAAACATCTCTCAAATGAATTTCATAATGAGCATATTTGATTCTCATAGTGCAATGATAGTCATTAATATTAAATTATACTATCCCAACATTGACAAATTTTATAAATACTATATTAGGGTTTTTTAAACATAAGTTGTGTGTAGATTTAAAATCTCCAATGGCATGAGGACCTTTGGTATTTCACAAATGCAATGAGGATGAAATACAATCTTTATACATGATAATAAATGGTATAAATGCTATATATTTATGCATAAGAGTAATTGAAATATTTTAATTATTATTTTTTTTTTAAATTATGAGTTTGTGAAGTAGCAGTAAAGTATGAAATGAGTTTTAAATTTTTATTAAGGATAAAACACATTATGAAAACATGCATGTGGTGTCATTCATAATGCATCAGGTTGACAATTTGAATCTCAAATTATTCTCTAATGGTGAGTTAATTCTTAATTAATCTACTCAATGAAGTGATACAACTATTGTGACCTTTGATAGATTATATACTAAACATGGTTTTTTGCTGGAATTGGCCATTATGATGTTTTCAAAAAATTAATAAGGCATTGTCATTGGTTAGAATGTTATTTACCTAATTTTTTACATTATTTTTTAAGAGTGAAACCACAAGATAAAGCAAATTCTAAAAGTGATCTAGACCAATGGAATATGTATCAATCCTTTTGGTCTATTTCCATTGGGCATTTGAGGATAGCACCCAAGATAAGAAAACCTTTTCATTTATTTTAAGATAAAAAAGGAAAATGTCACCACAAAACATTTACCTCCACTAGAATGATTTTTTTTTTCATTCTTGGGATAAAATTAAGTAATGTAACCTTTTTTCCATTGTCTATATCAATGACATAGGGAAAGTATTTTAGAATACATAACCATGTAAGGTATGACTTTGCTAGGTTGTTATCAGATCTCATCCATGTTTACATAATGCAATTATAGCATACAAAATTTTTAGACATTAATCACAATTATGTTTTATGTATTTATGCACCCATACAACGATATTTTATAGAGGATTACAAATTAAGCATATGCAGGTACTTTGAAACTAGTGATGTATATCAAAATAAAGTACACATATAAACCATAGATCTTGATAAGAATCATAATCATGCTAATTATGACACACTAATTAATCATTTATCTATGTCAATGCAAACAAATATTTCCTAGAGATGAGGTACTAAAGATATTACACTGACTTTGGAAATCTATGAGGAATAAAAATTTCAAGGGCAAGGAAAAAAATCACATAATTAGGATAATTGAAAAATAGAAAGTGATTCCAACTACATTAGAGTGTTTAGTGATATTTTTAGTGCATATTAACTCTAAAGATATTTATCTTGAAGAAAATTTTACTTATAGTTTATGAGGGAGTTGGCCTCCAATAATGAGGATTTTCTTAAAGTTGGTAAAAATTGATTCATTAAATTAAATGTACAAATGGAAGATTTCCTATTGATATATAAATGTGCCTTAAAATTCACTGATGCTTTAAAATTTTGACTACCATTTAGGAAAAGGCAAGCTCAATAGTATGATCTTGAAAGGGGTAATCAGTTAAAAGAGAAAAATAGATAAATCTAGTGGCTATGACCATGGTTTTGATGTAGATAAGGGTAAAAATATTAATGTCAACACTAGTAATTAAATGTTTACATAAATTATGAATTATAAGAGATAAAAATTGGTTTATTAGAAAAGAGTGAGTGACAATCAAGGTTGTTAGGAAACATTGCATAAAATAATATATTGTCTTATTAGCAAAAGGTAGATTATAATATATATATATATATATATATATATATATATATATATATATATATATATATATATATATATATATATATATATATATATATATATATATATATATAAACATATATTGATCATGATAAATTTTAGAGTAAGTCCATAGAAAAAATAATGGGTTAGTATATTGTTGTTATGTTTTCATGAGGTTTCTTTTAATAATTTACTTATTTTCATAGTAACCACCTCATATTCCATCTTTTTGTGTACCTCCTCATTCTTATTTAGTGAGTATGAATACAAAAAGGGTTAATGAACCTATATAAATATTTTAAGACCATTTTAGTTAGTGGTGGATCTAGATAAGAATAATATGGGACTCGTGTAATAGAAAAAATTAAGATCATAGAATTCCGTGACGAGGATATTTTGGATGATGAAATACTCAAGGAAGAATCCATTATATAGGATGATGATGACTTTATAAATACAAGATAGATTAAAGTAAGTGGATCTATATATTTTGATGAAATTTTCAAAAGGAATTAAATTGGTAGAATATTCCATTGGCAATGGTTAAATTAACACATAAATATCTAGTTACCAACCCTGGATGAAAAAAGATAGAATTGGTGATGGTAACGAGGGAATTTCCCCTGATAATGCTAGTAAAATGATAAATAAAAGTGAATATATGTTACTACCTAGATAGGATCCTAAAAAATATATGTTTTTTCATGAAATTATTCATGTGTGGGATGATATAAAAAATCTTGTAGATAATATGGATTCTTCTAGTATTACAAAGTGCTACATTCAACATTCATAACAAAGTGCTGGTGGAGTGGGATATTGATGCAATGACATCACTCTTAGGGAAAACATTTTGTTAATTTTTGGTTTGATGAGTTAAATTATGTTGAATATAAAATTGTATGGCCTTATAATGCCCCAATCATGCTTAGGTTTCAATTTGGTAGTCTAAAAATTCTTTTAGCTAGTTTAAATTTCAAATCTTGGATTTTCCTGCCAAAACTAGTATGTTCAAAATTTTGAATTTTATTGTGTGTTTATGACTTGAAGGGGTATGATCAGGTTGGAAAAATAGTTTAAAAATGTTTTAAATGTATATATATATCCATTGAATCATGAACAAGAACTAAATAGTGATACATGCTTTGAAAAACAATTTGGATGCTTTGTCACCTTTCCAAGTTGTCATGTAATTGTTAGCAAGACTCCTCTAAAGTAGTTACATTTGGTTAATTTCATAAAAAAGGTAATAATTTTGAATTTATTAAGTTATTTCATGTGTTGGTTGGAGAGAATACTCAAATGAAGAAAAAAGAAAGCCCTGTTCTTGAAGAATTAAGATTGAGACCCTTGTTTTAGTTTTATCTATTATTTTTATTATAGACTATATTCTCAAGGTTGATCACAAATAAATTGAGTTAATTGTTCAAAATTATATTGAAGTATTTTTTAATTTTATTTGATTTTATAGTTTAAATAAATAGATAATCCATCCATTCATTGTTTAAGAATAATATTAGGCAAACCCCTATTTTGGGGAGCTTTTTTGTTGTGTGTAATATGTGTGTATACTTTTTGAATGAATGATCATTAGTTCTATTTTCACTAGGTTTTAAATTCATCTAAATTTGTTTGATATTTTTATAGGATTATGTATTCTCAAAGGAAGGACACAATAAGATTGTTGATGCTTGGAAAATGGTTTAGAAACCCTATATTGTAACAGGCTTTGTACGGTTGAATGGTGACTATGCTTCTTGAAGGAAGTGATCCATAAATTGATGATAAAGTGCTTTGAGATATTTATGTGAGTTTTTTAAATGTATTTATAAAGTTTCTTGACAGTTTTTTTGGATTTGTATGCGTTATAAACGTCTTGACAGGTACATAGACCTGTAAGTACATGTTTGTCTACATAGTCATGAGAAATTATCATTGAAAACCTATGAAAATGGATTGATAGTGAGAAACCAATGATTGTAAAACTTACTAAAGGTTAGGATAGAGTTATAAAACCTATTTTTGATCCTTGAAACCTTCTAGTCATTCACAATTGATTTTTGACTTCTCTCAGGTAGTAACAGTGACCAATAAGCCCTAAACTAGGGTTTTAAAATATCTTTCATTGTAACCATCCAAATTTAAACAAACTTTGTAGTCTGAGCCTATTTGAGATTATATAACTTATTTTCAAGGTTTCAAGACTATATAAATAGTGTGGTATGTAATTTTAATGGTCTAAGGTGAATTAGGCCTAGAGAGAGCTAATTGAGAAGGCTAAAAGTTGGGAAGTGGACCTAATGAAATAATTAGGCCACCAAATTTGAAATAAAAGTGGGTCTTGACAACAAAAATGATAATCCATTATTGTTAATTCAAATCTAATTTTAATTTTTTTTATAATAATAATAAAATAGGGTCTAAGGGCTAGTAGAAGGGGTCAAAAGCATAGGGTGTTAGGTAAAGAGTTACAAGTTGAAATTTTTTTATTGGAAACTCTACATCATTTTGGTATTAGAGATAAGATTATATACCTAAGGACAAGTGGAAGAGTTAATATTCTTTGGAGAAGAGAATAACATTAATTTTTTGATAGAATACTTGAACATGGTTTAAAATGCCACTTAGGAGAAATAGAGGAGGTGCAACAAGGAACCAAGGGAACTAAGATGATATGTTGATAGAGGTAATGGACACTAAATTTATCTTGTATGCAAGGATAACTACTATAAAATAAAACCAAATAATATGAGTCCTAATAGGGGACTTGAGTGATAGGATAGATGAGCCACAAGACCAAGAGGAAGTAGAGGAAGAAGAGATAGTTGAAGGACTTGAAGATCAGGGTGTAGAGAGACTCGTGAAGGTGATCATGAGTTAAGGGTCTAAACCAAAGGTGGAATTACTCACTTATGTAGGTGGTTTTTATGGAGATGACCTTATGGATTGGGTGAATGAGTTAGATAAGTATTTTGAGTATGAGAAGGTACCTAATGATAAGAAGGTTAAGTTTTCAAGAACCAAATTGAAGGGGCATGCTTCATTATGGTGGGAACTCACACAAGATGAGAGAATAAAGAATGATAATAAAAAGATAACTTCTTGGGATATAATGGTTTCCAAGCTCAAAGGTAAATTCTTTCTAGGTGACTATGAGACAAACTTGTTTAGATAATCACAAAATTTGAAGCAAAAATAAATGACTGTGAAGGCATATACTGAGGAGTTTTATATGTTAACCATCAATTTAGGTCATGTTTAGGAGGATAAAGAAAATATTTCAAGGTACTTGAATGGCCTAAGGTATAACCTACAAGATAAACTATCACTTGTTAGTCCAAGAACACTAGAAGAGTGCTACCAATTTATACTCAAAGTTGAAGATAAGCTGAATATGAAATATAATTAGAAGAATAAAGGAAGGGGAGGAAATGTCAGATTAGAGGATATAAAGGAGGCAAAAAATTTTCACTAAGAAACTATCAAGGTGACTCAAGTAATTCACAAGAGAAGTACACTAATTCAAGAGGTGGATTTAGAGGTAGGAGACCTTTCAATAGAGGTGGTTATTCATCAAAGGGTAAAGGAACAAGTATATTTCTAGGCAATAGTTTCAAGTGTAATAATTTTTCTAGCCATAATTAGTGAGAATGCCTAAAGGACTAGCCAACAAGAATCCCAAAAAATGAAGGGAAAAATCAGATTACACAAGGAGGTGAGGAACAAAATGTTTGATCTCCATCACACATGGAAGATCCTAAAGTGGGAGAATCATCTACCATGAGGAAGGTGTTAATCAAACCACCCAAGGAGAAGGAGCCACAACAAAGGAAAACTCTCTTTATAACATCATACGAATTCCAAGGTAAGTGTTTTAAAATGGTCATTGATTCAAGAAGTATGGATAATCTTATTTTAGTAGAAATGGTTAACAAGTTTGGGCTGAAGAAATTGCCTCACCCCATTCCATATATGGTGTCATGGTTAAATAAGGGACAATAAGTCTTGGTGAGTGAAAAACGTTGGGTAGAGTTCCAAATTGGAAGCTATAAAGACAAGGTGCTTTTTGATGTCATCCCCATGGATATGTGTCATGTACTTCTTGGAAGGATTTAAAAATATGATAGGAAAAATAATCATGTTGGAAGAAGTAATATGCACATTTTGATGAAGGATGGAGTTAGTCATACTTTTCTGCCCTTGAAGGGTAAGGAAAGTGATCAACAGGTTGGTTCACATGTGATGTTGGTAAGTGGAAAAGAGTTTTTGAATTCCATGCATGAAGAATAAATAGGATTTTCTTTGGTAATATAACCTAGGACTAAAATTATAGCCACTAAAATCAATAATATTCCCCTAGATATTAAATAAATGCTAGAGAAGTATGCAATATAGTTGTTGATGAGCTACCCAACACATTGCCACCTAGAGGAGCATAACACACCATATAGACTTTGTACCTAGAGCAAGTCTAACAAAAAAGGCTTCCTATAAGATTACCTCAAATTATAATGTTGAGATCAAAAGTCAAGTGCATGATTTACTTAACAAAGGGTTGATCAAATAAAGATTGATTTTGTGTGTAGTGCCCATAGTGTTGGTGCCAAAGAAAGAAGGTGAGTGGAGGATGTGCATTGATTCTAGATCCATCAATAAGATTACCCTAAGGTATAGATTTCCACTTCTTAGGATGGAGGATTTGATGGATTACTTGAGAGGAGAAAGATAATTGTCAAATATTGACATCAAGATTGGATATTACTAGATAAGAATTAAGTAAGGTGATGAGTGGAAGAGTGCTTTCAAGACCAATGAAGGTTTGTATGAATGAATAGTCATGTCATTTGCTTTGACCAATATACCTATCACTTTCATGAGATTAATTAATGAGGTCCCAAAATATTTCATAGGCAAGTTTGTAGTGGTTTACTTGGATGATATACTAATCTACAACCAAAGAAAGGAGGAACATCTTCACCATTTGGATTTGGTTGTGAGAAGGCTGAAAGAAGAGAGGTTATTGATCAACCTAAAGAAGTGTGATTTCATGAAAAGAGAGATATTTTACCTTGGATTTGTCATATCACAAGGCACGCTAAAAATGGACAAGAACAAGGTGAAGGTAATCATGGAGTGGCCAACACCTATGAAAATAGGAGAGTTAAGGATATTTCACAATCTAAAAATCTTTTATAGAAATTTTATAACAAAATTTAGTGGAATGTGTGCTCCCATCATTGGCACCATCAATGGAGATAAGAAAAACTTTGTGTGGAATGAGAAGGTATAGAAGAGTTTTCAATACTTGAAGCAAAGAATCATGGATTAACCCATACTAACATTACCATATTTTAATAAGGTGTTCCAAAAAGAGTGTGATGTAAGTGGTGTAGCCATAGGGGCTATCCTAAGCCAAGAGGATAGACTAGTAGCCTATTTCACTGAGAAGTTGAATGATGATAAGAAGAGATATTCATGCTATGACTTCGAGTTTTATTAAATGGTGCAAGCATTGAAGAAATGGAGGCATTATATCATGCCAAAGGAGTTCATAGTGTATACAGGTAACCATGCACTTAATCTCTTATCAGCCTAAGTTGAACTAAAGACATGTGAAATGGGTGGAGTACATGCAAAATTTCACTTTCACCATCAAGCATAAACAAGGAAAAATAAATAAGGTTGTAGACGAATTGAGTAGGGGGGTCTTATGGGTGTATGAAATTCAATCATAGAGTTTTGGGATTGAGGCACTCAAATATTTATATGAGGATGATGAAGACTTTAAGGAAGCATACCATTCATGCAAGCACCCAAGTACACTCAACAAAGATCCATGGTTGGATTATGTACTTTAAGATGGATTGTTATTCAAAGGATTACAATTGTGAGTGCCCAAAATCTCTATAAGAGGAAATATGATCCAAGAGAAGCATAATCAAAGAATGGTAGGCCATTTTGGACTTGATAAGACATTAGAGTTACTCACTAGGCACTACTATTGGCCTAGAATGCAATAAGAATAGAGGTATGTAGAGAGGTGAATTTTTTTTCAATTATCCAAGGGTAAGAGTACTAATAAAGGTTTTTTTCAGCCCCAACTAATCCCAAATAGCCCTTGGGAATCCATAAGTATGGATTTTGTGATGGGATTGCCTATAATACAAAGGGGTTTTGATTCCATTTTTTTATTTGTTAATATATTCTCTAAAATGGAACATTTTATAACATGTAGAACCACTAATGATGCAACACATGTGGCTAATTTTTTTTAAAGAGGTAGTGAGGCTTATGTAGACACAAAAATTACATCACACACATGTATGTAACTCCCTATGTTAACCCCCCCACCTTTAAGCCTATTTTAATAATAACAATTAATCTCCCTAACCCATACTTTTACCCCTTACACATTTAATTAATTTAAAATACTTAAGTTAATTAAAATCCACCTTTGCCACCTTACCTAACTACCTCACCCTATGACTAATTCGCACCTAACGAGTCACCTCAAGACTTGGTCCCCTCATCCTAACTACCCAATACTTATTCTCACTTCCAAGCTAAATTCCTAATCAACTACCTCCTTCTTAACCTCTTATTTTTAACATTTTGCAATGGGTGCCACACTTGGCACAAATAAGAATAGAAAATAGGCCAAAAATAGTAAGGTTTACCTATTCTAGGGCCGTCAATGTTGGTCAACCTACAACTAACATCGATGGGATCACCGACATCGATAATATAAGCCAAACTCCAATCCAAAGTTCAGGTCAATAGAAATCAAGAAAATTCATTATTATTTGCATTTAAGCTCTTGGAATTATATTTTTGACATCCTAGATTATTGTTATCTTGCATAATTCAATCATGATTAAGAACTGAGATCTTGAGGACCAATAGCATCCACTTGTTCTCTATATTCAGGAATTCAAGTTTAGACTTCCTGATAAAGACCATTAGTCTGGCACTTATCATTTAGTGACCACAACTAAGTATATCACTTATTCTGTAGGTTTTCTTTAAACATTTATTCTACTATCACTTTATATCTATTGTGCTTTGCTTTACACACACCTAATCAAACCCCTATGAGGGAGTTACAAAGCTTTCTCCCTTGTTTCCCCTTAACCCAACACACCAAACCTCTGATCAGATCTACCCAAACCATACTCTTTCTCTCATAATTCTTCCCAACCTCCTATACCTAATCAAAACCATTTCTTAGACCTAAAAAATCCTTTTACAAGCCCCTAGCCAACTATTGCCCCTACCAACCTTGACAACCTAATTGACATTAGTCACCTTCCTACCAACCTTGGTAGTATAACTGATATTGGTCACTTCTCTATTGACATTGATGACTATGGATTTCCTAACCTCTCCAAAACCTTCCCAAATAAATTCAAAAATATAAACAAAGTACACCACCTGCACCTTGACACTATTTGTTACACTTAGGTTATGAATAATGGTAATATTATCTCTCTTTCACTCTCTCTTTTAGTTATTTATTACTCTTTTATCTATCAAAATTGGATTATCATCTCTAAATAAGTTTCACACTTCCTAGAACAAGCATGTATCTTGGCAGCCCACTCATCTAACTACTAATAAACATCTTGTGGTAGTTCTTTCTTACTTGCATGTAGTCCTCCCCAGCCAAAGAGAAGTGCTCAAAATGTTTAGATATGGTGCATAAACCAATATGGGTTCATTCTAATCACTTATCCCCATCATTCTTTTATGTTTTCCTTTAGACATGAAATAATAAAAATTTAGCGAAACATTTGTACTACACCTAGTGGGACCCTAGAGTTTTCCTTGGGTTTATTTGTGGTTTTAATCATTTTTCTAGGTGAATTATAGTGAAAATTTCATTTCTTTTACTTCCTCCTTCTCTTTTCCATTAAAACAAAAAAATTAACATATTATTTTCCATTTAAAAGCATTTAATTGAAATTTTCTTTCTTTTCTCCTTACCTCTAAAAGAAATTTATCATTTTATTTTACAAGTTAAAAAGAGAATATTTTATTTACTTCATCTTGCATGCACATTAGGATAGTGAATTTCATACTTTTCCTATTTCATCTTTATTTTCATTAAAATCTAGACATTTAAGATTTGGGTTTAAAACTTATTGTGTTTCATTGTTTGCTTGTTGCATATTAACTCACCTAGTTAATTACAAGCATTTTGAATAAATTTTAGTACACCTATGTTACACAACCAAATCACATTCACATAAACAAACATGTAAACTCACCTAAGAAGAAGCCCATCAAGATTTCATCACCTGGTGGATCACCTTACCCTACCTGGCTATCCTACTTGGATTTCACCACCAAAGGAAGAACCCACTCCATTCTATGGTGGAGTCTAATATCTAGATAGAAGGTATAATTTGGATAAGAGGCCTAGCTCGACTCCATATCCATGAAGTATGGAGAGCAAGATCCTATAACAAGCCATGTACCTGGTCTAATATAGATTTCCTCTTGAGCACTAAAACTAACTTGAAACTAGCTTTAGATTGCCTTCAAGTACATTCATTAACCAAAGTTCTCTTTTCACTATTTGATTAAGGCATAAGCCAACATGAGACTAAAAATTAATCTTTAGGACATAATAGTTGTTGGTTGTATGCTATTTTTCTTCATTTCTATGGCCTTCTATATTTTGGAGTTGATAAGGATGTTTTCCTATTGATTCACAAAATCAATACTATTTATAATATCAATTTTTATAACCTATTATCTTAGGTTTTTTGAGTGTTCTTCATTCTTACAGAAACCCTTTACATCAACTATTTCACCTAGTTTCAACATCTAGTTTCTAATAATAAATAGATTTTCCATTTCCCAAGATATCATGGTGACTAACATTGGTTAAACCTATCGGAATCATCATATTTTACATATAGACATAGGTTATTCCACTGATGTTATCAAACTTTTCCTATTGACATCGGTCAAATGATCGATGTCGATGACTATGTAATTTCATCTTCTCAAAACAAAAACTTAAAATAACCCATTTACCTACACTCAAACTTGGTTTTTCCTTATCATGTTTCTAATATAGGGTAGTAAGACTATTTATACTTCCTCTTGCATGGTATTGACACGAGCTCAAGCCAAAATTATTACCGATTACACAAGTTGGTAACCACTTCCACCTTCCCCTCTCACTTTTGATTCTATCATGGAGCATACTTTAGATACAGAGCATACTCCCAACCCCAACCAAATTCCCAATGTGCCTAAAGGAGATTAATATTTTGATAAAATTATTGATCACAATGTGGCATCCCTTCATCATTACCTTGCTATGAGCCAAACCCATAATTTTTTAGGTGACCCAATTTATGGTATGCCAACCTCTCTAATGGAGACAGTCTTAGTTTCAGTTGGCTTCACTATTTTCCCCATGGTTACTCAAACCACAACTTTGATGAATAACCTAACTAGAAATAATATCCAAAGTGTATCATCTCCAACTACCCAATCCCACCTAAACCCTGCTATGACTTCCCTACTTTCACAACCACAACCAATTCAGTCAAGTCACACCCCATTCCAAAATTTAGTGGTACCTATTCCATCTACTCTCACACCTATAATTACTTGATTTATGACTCACCCTTCATCCAATCTAACCATGCCAATAATCCAACCTGCAATAACAATAACCAACTAAGGCATAGTCTCCAACCAAATGGTACAAGCCCCTTTTCTTTTCACACCCCAACCTATGACTCATTATCCTTATGTTAATCTGACACAACCTCATCAATCTATGTCATAAGCTCCCTCTACTTCTTATCATATTCCTTATAACATAAGAGGTATCCTCTAGACCTCATTAAGATGCTGATGGACAAGATGTCTAATCTAGAGACATCCATTTCTAGTTTAAAGAATGTGTTATCTTATGATCAGATATGCAATGAACCAGTCCATCCTTTTTTTCCCATTTTCCCTTATCCAAGACAATGATAAATCCATAAATTAACTCATTTATAAAGTAAAGAGGACCCACAATAGCACTTATGATCATTTAGACATGCTTATTGTTTAATAGGGCATGATGATGCGGTACTACTTCACACCTTCCATATATCTCTTTCAGGTGATGCCTTCAATTGGTATAGATATATACCTCAGCATTCCCTTTTCTCATTTACCCAAATTGAAAAAATAATCATACACCATTTATCTATTAACATTTCTAAGAAAGTTTCTATAACAGACCTTTATTTTATTAGACAATTTGATGACAAGTCTATTATATATTTTATCACTGATTGGAAAAGATTGATCAATAAACTCTCCTTATCCTTACCCCAACCTAAGATTATTGAGATCTTCTCAAGGCATGTGCTAAAAACATCTCATCTACACTCTAGGTAAAAAAAATTTGGCACATTTGATGAGGCCTTTACAATGGCACAAAAACTTGAGGTTCACATTATAGATGAAGGAAAAGTCAAGTTGTACAGTAAGAATCCCAATTGAAAATCAAATGACTCTTCGTCCTCTAAAACTTCCCTTTCTAACAAAAAATATAAAGGCTCTACCAACACAGTGGTCGTTAAGTCAACTTCTTCCACAACCACAAACCAACCGAATTTCTCAACTTCCCAAAATCTAACCAAGCAATTCCAACAGACATATGAACAAAGACAATACACTCCCATTGGGGAATCATACACATCCATTTTGGAAAAACTATTGCAACAAGGTGTCATAACCCTTCCTTAAATCAAACCTCCTATATAGTTTGACCCTTCCCATCCTATCCCAACTTGGTATAAGGAAGATGAGTTTTGTGGCTACCATCACGCCAAAGGCCACAATTATAATAGTTATGAGACACTTAAGAAAATTGTTCAAGACATGCTTGATAGAGGTGATCTCATCTTGTATAATCCTAATACACCCCTTAATAAAAGTATGGATGTATTCAAACACCCTTTTCCTAACCATTCACTGAATCAAAATATTGTTCAAACAATAACTTACTTAGGTGATCATAATATCGATACGGTTAATATGGTCTTTGATTTACCTATAGTTCAACCTTATCCTTAATAAGAGACATCTATTTCATCTACTCCTCCCCCACATTGAGTGGCATATATTTTTCCCTTTCTTCCTCCTCAGGTAGAAGAGCCTATTTCACCCATTCCACCCCTCGAGAGGAAGAGCCTCCTTTACCACTTATTTTTCCACCTAAGGAGCTTGTAATGCTAATTCTATTTGCACCAATATTACCTATCCTCTTATCACTTATAGACCACAACTTACATGTTCCTAAACCACATTTTGAAATGAACATCATTCCTACATTATACCCTCTTTAGGAACCTTCTTTGCCTACCTCTTCTCCACTTATAGAGAGTAATACCTCAACCACTCCACCTTTGCACTTAGAAGAGTCAGTTTTATCCATTCCTATAATAGACAAGAGACCTATTGTGCCTACTCCAATTGTACCACTCTTACCCCTTATTTTACTTATAGAGGATCATAATTTACCCATTCCTTACCCACATGTTGAGGGATCCATAATACCTATGATTTACCCTCTTGAGGAACCTTCTTCACCTACCTCCCCTCCACCCATGACAGACCATGTCTCTTCTCCCATATTTATCAAATAGGACCCTATTGTGGTTCTTTCTCATCTTTGACCCAAAGTAGTAGAAACCAATAATTTTACTCTTTCCCAAACACTACATCCTTTTACATACATAATTTTAAGGCCTACGTCAACTTCATCTAAACCCTTCTCATGTTTGGTGAAAAGTCTACAATTTCTTGACTCCACAAAGCTAGACCATGTAACATTTTAGGATTAGCTTAAAACTCCTTAGCCAACACAATGCATGTCAACTTTTACCTCTAACCCTCTCACTACCCTTTACCCCAAGGTCTTTGACAAAGCTAAAGCTTCTTCACCTGAAGCACCTAAAGTTCAGCCATCTATGTCAAAACCCTCACCCTCACAAGAATCTACCACATCAAAGTAGATCAAACCCTTAAGTGTATGCCCCATTTCTAATTTAATTCATCCATAGGTGAAATTAGAATTAACTCCTCAACCAAAAGTTATAGTTTCATGGCCTAATAGATAGAAAAATGTTCAGCTCCCTAGATCTCATTGATCCCTTCTTCAAACCTCAACTTTACTGTCCCTTTTGTGACCACACCCCTATAATTTAAATAGAATATTGCCTAACCAAGAAAAAAAAGGTTAATCTACCTCCACTCCTACCTTTTCCATCTAGTAGACCTCTCACA
Organism: Torreya grandis; assembly: GCA_037957365.1. NCBI lineage: Eukaryota > Viridiplantae > Streptophyta > Pinopsida > Cupressales > Taxaceae > Torreya > Torreya grandis. Next base: position 841,515 of record JARHVA010002779.1, on the reverse strand, counting down.
TTTGACACTAATAAAGTGACAACAAAACACATAACTCTACTGTCACCAAATAAGGCACCATGTAAAATTACCTATTCAGCACTGAAACACAAGAAAGTTTCCACTCTTTTTATCACAACAAGTGTGAGTCCACTTTCAGGCTCTTAAAGCTTTTTCTTATACCAATTATTGAAATCTTTTATAATAACTCTTTCTCCCATTAAGCCTTATATTCCTCTTGGAATCAATCCATCTTGGTTTGATGATACACAAGTGTGTTTATGTCATCATTCACTTGGACATGATACTAAGAGTTGTAAATCCCTCACAATAGTCATTCGATAACACTTCAATGATGACACTCTCTTTGATGATACTATTATTAACCTTCTTGTTATTCCACCTAAATTCAAACCCAAGGATGTGGTTGTAACCCCTTTACCACCTCCTTCACCGACATTTCAAATCAACATAGTTAAAGTGGCCACATGGTCACAAAATCAAAAATATAAAGGAAAGGAAAAACCCAAAACTCCTTGGGCTCATCCATTTTCTAAAGACACTCCTCCTCCTAATATTAAGATTTCCATCTTGGGTGTTCCTAAAATAACATCTTCAGCCATTATTCAAAGCTCAATGATGAAATAACTTCACCAAACTCCTATGAAAATATCTTTATATGAGTTAATCTAAAACTCATCCCAACACTGTCAAGATTTAATTAGTGATTTGTAAGTGATTGAGGTATAACCAAATAATCCCCAACCTCTTGTAGCTTTGGTTGGCTCCCTTACTTCCATCTCCTTATTTTTTGTTAGTGATTCAAAAATTCCACTCCAACACCCTAAATATCAAGATTCTACCCTTTTTATTACCACATATATTGATCAAAATCATTTAAAGAGAGTTATGATCAATGGGGGAGATAGTATTAATATTATTTTCACTTATGCCTGCAAACAACTAGCCCTTCCTAAAAATTGCATGTCTCAAATCAATGTGATACTTTGCTTCTTTAACAATACTACAGCTACCATGGTAGGTACTATTGTCTTACATATCCATATAGGTCCCCACACTACTCCCAAGATATTTTATGGTGTGAAAGGAGATTTTTGATATAACATACTACTTAGGTGACCTTGGATACGTGCTATGGCATGTGTACCCTCAACTTTGCACCATTGTGTCAAGTTTGAACATGATGGACAAGTGCATGTTATATCTGTTGACCCACCTCCATTTTAAACATGAAACATGACTTATAGTCCCAATGATATTCTAATTTCATTGAAGACATCATTTTCCCCACATAATACTTTTGAAGCTTCTACAAATTTCACCCCTATGGTTACACAAATATTGGAAACATAAATTCCTGACAAAGATCCCATGGAGGAAACCTTTTAATGTTTTTCACTCAATGAATATCATTTGTTGATGCTCAACATGTTATATACTCCACAAGAGTATGTAAGGCTTCACATACACCCAAATTATGATTCTTTCATTGGGATGGTCATCCCTTATGGTCCCCCTAACCTTGAAACTAATTTAATATATGGGGGAATTCAAGCTCATACTATTGGCAATCCATCTCCTTCACCATAACCATTTACTTGTGACTTCTTCCTAAGAAACCCTAGATTCACTCACACCTATCTCTATAGGTTTGCTTATAAAGGATTTAGTTTGGGTCATTATGAATAAGGTGTCCATACACCTATTGAATATCCTACTAGAAACACCATCGATAATGCTAAAAAGAGGCATGGAGTGGGATATGATGAACCAAATAAACTCACTAAAACCGGTCATGAATCAATTATCAAAGAGCTAATCTCTCCATTTCCACCTTATTCTCCACCATCACCTACTAAATTAGAGGTATTTATACCTCCTAATTTTTTTTCCAATAAATGCCATCCATTTGGGGCCTCTCACCTATCACCAGGGTAAGGAAACAAGGTCCTTTCCTCTCATTCATCCTAAAATATTTGATGAAGACTCTCCCACTATTAATACTATCCAAAGTCAATATGATGACACAATTCCCACATGCATGGGTGCAGATGATTCTTATATCCAATGGTCACTCCCATCCAAAACACAAGCTATGTTAAATGAATCAACCATTGACATCAACCTGCCCTCTCATGATAAACCCCATGTCCTCAAGATTGGTCAATCTTTAGATTCCTTTGAGAAAGCTAATTATACCACATTTCTTAATAACCATAGCAAATAATTTGCTTGGTTTTACAATGACATGCTTGGTATTGACCCATCTATCATCACCCATAACATTGTCACTAATCAAGATGTTAAACCTATTAAGAAAAAGCTTTGCAAGATGCATCCTCATATTGCTCTCATTATCAAAGAAGAGCTCTAACACCTCCTTTATGTTAACTTTATCCAACTCATCAACTACCTGCAATGGATTTATAATATCATTCCTATCACAAAAGTGATTGAGGGAATCTACATTTGCATTTACTATCATGACTTAAACCTCACTTATCCAAAAGATGATTTCCTATTTCCATGTATTGACCAACTTGTTGATCTAATGGCTGGCCATGAGATGTTATCACTTATGTATGGATTATATAGATATATAAATCCTAGTTACTCTTGAGGATTAGCACAAGACAACCTTCATTACCCCATGGGGGACTTTTTGTTATTGAGTCATGGTTTTTGGCCTAAATAATGCTGGTGTAACCTACCAATGTGTTATGACTTACATTTTCCATGATTTCCTACACAAAATTATGGAAGATTACATGGATGACTTACTAAACAAGTCTAAACTTCACCAAGATCACTTAACAATTCTCAAAACCATATTTACTCATCTCCTCTAATATAACATTTGACTAAACCCAAAGAAATGTGTCTTTGGGTTCTTTTTGGTAAGCTCTTAGGTTTTATCATTTTTATCTGTGGTATCAAGGTCAATGCTGATAAGGTTAGAGCAATCCTAGAGATGCCTCCACCTACTAATATCAAACAACTATATAGCCTACAAGACAAACTTTAGTCAATCCATTGATTCATTTCTTAGTTGTCAAATCATTGCCAACCCTTTCACCATATCCTCAAAAAGGATGTCTCCTTCCATTAGAATATAGATTTCCAAGAAGCTTTTGATGCACTTAAACAATATATCCTTTCCCCATCAATTCTTATTCCACCTAAGGAAAATAAGCCTTTCTCCCTATACATCTCCATAATAGACCATTCTCTAGGTATAATGATTACACATTGAGATGACCAACATCGAGAGCAATCTGTTTACTACATAAAATACACACTTATTGATTATGAGACTTCATATTCCCACACTAAAAAACTTTGTCTTGCATTGGTATTTTTTGCCTCCAAACTTCACCATTATCTCCTAAATCACAAAACCTATGTCATTAGCCATACTGATCCCCTTAAATACATGCATTCCAAACCATATCAAACCCAATTTGTAGCTAGGTGGCTCATGATTCTTGCTGAATTAAACTTAGAATTCATTCATTAAAAGTCTATTAAGGGGAAAATAATCACTGACCAATTATTTGCTACCCCTTTACCTAATAATCAACCTTCAAACCTAGAATTCCCTGATGAATCCATTACAATTTTCTCCAACAATGATATCTCCTATCAAATGATGATGTTTTTTTATGGATCTAAATGTCAAAATGGAGGGGGTACAGGGATCATTCTTATTCCTCTAGATAGTGAGCCTATGCCTTTGTCATTTAAACTATATTTTGAATGCACTAACAATATTTCCAAATATGAAGCTTTGATTCTAAGACTTCAAATAGCTCTCTTTTTGGGTATCAAATCCATAACTATTTTCGATGATTCTTAGCTAGTGGTTAACTAGGTTAATGGTTCCTACCTATGCAAAAATGAAAATTTTTAGTGGTATAAACATCATGTAGATATGCCATGGGGATCATTTGACTCTTATCTCTTGCAAATTATTCCTTGATCTATAAATAAGTTTACTAACATGATGGCTTCACTTGCTTCACACATACCCTCTTCATTTTCTTTTTTAAGAATCTATGTCACCGTGCATCACTTAACATAACCCTTCTATGTCTTAGCTAACATCCTTTTTGTTATAAATGTAACAACCAACCCCATTGACTTATGGTACAAGAAACTCATGGATTATCTTTCCTTCTCTATTACCCCTTCCAATCTCTCCAATAATGGGAGATGGGTCTTCATAAAATGTGCCACACATTACACTATATTAGGGGGTATTCTCTACAAGTGAGATTTTGATGGTATTCTTCTTAGATGCCTCACTAGTACTGAGACTCCCTTTTTCTATTAAAGAAGTCCATGATGGGATTTGTGGTGGGAATTTAAATGGCTACGTAGTTACCAAGTGTATCCTTTGACTCGGCTATTATTGGCCTATGCTTCATTAAGACTATCTTGATTATGTTCGACATTGTGTCAAGTGTCAACAACATGCTAACCTATTTCACCTTCCTCATCATGCATTACAAGTCACCAAATACTTTTTTCCCTTCTCCCAATGGGGCTTAGATCTAATTAGAGAAATTAACCCTCATTCATCCCTCTACCATCATTCTATCATTACTTTCATTTAATAATTCACCAAGTAGGTCAAGGCCATCCCTCTCATCTCAACTAAAGTTGACAAAATGATTGACTTTATCAACCATCACATCATCTATCATTTTGGTGTCCCTCATAAAATTATAATAGATAACAACAAATCTTTCAAAAACAAGACTATTCAAAGTCTTTGTGATACTTTTGGAATCAAATTAAGCTTCTCATCACCATACTATCCACAAGCTAAAAAATAGGTATAAGCTTCTAACAAAATGTTAACCAAAATTCACATGAAGGTGGTCAATGATATGAGCAAGGATTGTCACACACACATTCCTTTTGATTTATGGGCTTATCACACTAGCCTTCAAACCCCTATGGATGGTACACCATTTTCCTTGGTATATAAGATGGAGGTTGTTTTGCCTCTTGAAGTCTATATTCCTTCTCTTCACATTTATCAACATGACATACTTACTAATGATGACTTTTGCTAGGAAATTTGGCTTAACTTTAATTTCTTGATGAGCATTGTCTCATAGCCCTTAACCACCTCCAAATCTATCAAGATTGTATCAAATATGCTTATAACAAAAATCTCAAAGAGTGATATTTCAATATAGGTGATCTCATCTTAAAATAAAATAAACACATGAAAAACATGGAGGAAAAAAAATGGGTTAAGTTTTCTCTTAATTAGCTTGGATCCTATATCATAACTCACAAGTATGGCTCATGAACTTATCACTTATCTTCTCTTGAAGGAAGGCCAAAACATGAGCCTTTATATGCCTTACACCTCTAACCATTCTTTTTTTAACCAAGTGTCACTTCACCTCATGTTTAAATTGAGCTTGTCCCTTGAGCATCCCCATTACATTAATTTCCCTTCCTCTTCACCCTTACTCCTATAAAATTAGTTAACTTATGCAGTGGTATGGTGTTTCCCTCAAAGTGGAAAACTCCTAAGCCTCTATAGTCTTGTCCATGACTAAAAGCATAAAAATAAATTAAAAAATGGGATATCTAAAAAATTTATAGTCTCAGGTCATGCATCTCAACGTAGACTGCTCCCTTGAAGGATAACTATTTATACTTAAAAATAAACTCTTAGACCACTCCCTTAAAGGATGACTAGGCCAAGCTTTGTTCTCAAAATGAAAGACAAATGAAAAATGCTTTTCACATCGATCAAATTTATATGACCTTAACCCATACAAAATCCCATTGTAGGCTTCTTGCATTGATTAGCTTACACACACAAAAAAAACTTTAAGTCATGGACTCATCTATCTTGGCTCTCAGGTCACCCACAAAAGGGACATATCATCCCTACTTTGTAGGTTATGCTACCCAAAAATTTTCCCTCATTTTACCCCTTTTTACCTCATACTTTTTTAAGGGACTGTGTAACTCACTTAACATAAGGTGAAAATGATGCTTCTCTAACAAACATAATGGTTCAAAGATGTAAGGCATGAAAGAGGCTCATCTTCTTGAGCCTATTTATGTTTTTATTATGGTCTTTCCTAGTGCATGAGCATTTTTCCTATTTATTTTCCCATCCACATCACATGTCAATCTCTCTATTGGGATGAAGAAACAATGTCAAACCAACACTATCAAAGCCTATTCAATTTATTTTACAAATACACCATCAAAAATATGGAAAATTGCTGAAATAAACTAACATGACCAATTTATTCATTTTAAGCATACACAATCACAAATATGTAAAAGCGCTAAGATGAAACTAACAAACCAACTATGCATATACGATCACACATATGGGAAAGGTTAGTCTAACTCAACTAACATGATCAACATTAACAACAAATTAACATAGCATAATATTATCATCTAAATAAGCATCATCCATATCATCATCATAATCACAATACACACATCTCAAAAACATAATAAATGACCATCTCATATATGTGTGTGTGGGTGTGTGTGTGTGTGTGTGTGTGGGTGTGTGTGTGTGTGATCAAAATTCATGTCAATCACTACATCATCATAATAACATCATCTCTCTCTATCTCTTTCGAAATATACATCTCACATCTTTAGCTCGTGGGCTGGTATACATATAAAAAATATAATCAAAACTAGCAAAACTTTGATACTCAAGGTCCTTGAGGCTCTCATCATGGTCATGAGGAAGTAGTGCATCACCACTCTCTACCCATCTATATCTACATGAGCTAGAATCTATGGCACATGACATAGACCTCTCCTACTCTCTAAACTTTGAATATCTCTGAATCTATAAGAAATCTCTAATCACCCTCTCATAGTAGGCAATCTCATCTAGATAGTTAAATATCTCACTAGAGATATAGTCTATGGAGTTCCCATAGCACTTGATGATTTATTAGCGTATATTAGTCCCTATGGTGGTGGAGGAGGAGGAGTAGCCTGATGTGCTACTCTCAGAGTATCTCTTTCTATTGTCACTATAGTCACCTAACCCTATAAAATTATAACTTGACCCTATAGTGTTACAACCTAGCCCTATAGTTCCTTAATCTAACCCTACAACATCACCAACTACCCCTATAAGGCTAAAACCTTTCCCAAGCTGTATCTCAAGACTACACTACTACATCTTAATCTTGTACCACTAAATCCCTCTCTCTTACCAAACCCTATAAATTTGATGGTGGCCTCCTGACCTCCACTGCTAGATGTAACCCTACCCACCAAGCTATATAGGCCATTATGTACCCTAGGTATCCAACACCTATCCCTACTAGTATCTCCTCAAAATTTATCCCATCTATCTCTTGGAAAAATGGTAGGGGTGCCTCTATGTCATCCCTCCTATATCAAGATAAGGTAGGTAGAATATCCTATAGTAGACTAAACTACCTCCTAACCCATGCCATGAGTACCATATCTAACTCAACATCCCATCTCCTCTTGACCCATAGTGAGCTCTGCAAACCCACAAACAACTATGCCTATCCTCTAAAAATTGGGTATGTTAGATAGGGTTTCCACAAAATATCTATAGAGATCAAGCCCTAAATCATGTTCCTATAATAGGTAATGTCCTGAACCATGCCATCCACTTAGGTTTGTGCCATACCCTCTCTCCACCATCTAAACCCAATCTTGAAGCTAGCTAGGATCATGGTAGGTAACCCTAATGGTCATGTCACCATGATGTGGTCATACACCCAATAGTGTAGTAAATGGATGACACACAAATTGTTTCACCATCATAGCCTCAAACCCCATAGCTCTCTGTATAACTACACTAAAAATATTGGGCCCTATGAAAAAATGGTCTAATACTCAACCATCTATGTAAGCACCCCTATTAGTGCAATTAGAAATTTTACATCATCTACATCTGGTAATGCATACACTATGATCCCAATCATCATCATAATACTCATTCGATGCTACTCCTCATCAGCCATATAGAGTGGCTCATACATGAAACTCATAGAATGGTAGGTCAACTCACTAACATGCTCTCTATATAAGACCACCATGTGTATATCATGTTCATCTCTTGAGAATTTGAAGAGCTCCTCACCTTAGAGTGGTAGCCATAAAATCCTATACACATCCTCTTGAGTCACTATCAACTCTCTGATCAATAAATGGAAGGTGTTGGTGGTGTGATCCCACCTCTCAATCAATGTTATAATTAGGGACACATCTCGAGTGACTTGATAGTATCGTCACACTCTTCCTAACCCCATGACATCCATGTGATCCCACTCATCTGGAGTAACATCCCTCTTCATGCATGTCAATAACCTCAGAAGATGATCTCATAATGTTAGCTCCATCCTCACCTACATCCCTACACACAATAACTCAATTCACATACCTTTTAATATACTCTATCACCACCTTTTTCCCCTTTTCTTTGGGAGAACTACATTGGATTGAGACCCTACACTAGGATATGTAGGTATCACTCAATCGACATGGGGTATTCTGTGATTAGCTTAGCCATATACCCACCAAACTAATCACCTCACTCTTTTCTCACTACCTTAAGATTCACTACCTCTTTATCTCTACCCTAGACTTCATTACCTCTCTCTCTACCCTAAGATTCACTACCTCACTCTCTCCATGCCTATCTACCTATCACAACTCTAGCCTCATGGCCTATATACCTAACCCTTGACACTATGCGCTGTCTTTTAAGCCCTAGACCTCTTGACCTATCTCAACTTACCTTTATACCCATTTTCCCTCACACACCTTTTTAGATATTTTTCCTAGGCTTTGGGAGAACTACATTGGCCTGAGGCCCTACACTGGGCTATGTAGGTGGCACTTAATTGACACAAGGTCTTCTGAGGCTAGCTTAGCCATTAGGCTAGTTGACTACTTCCACTAGGTAACCCAAATTAACCCTTTCTCCTCTTTTTCTAGTTTTCAACAGTCATTGACATCATCATTACTAATGACATTAATGCTTTATAGGCCTAAGATTTGGCTGACATCAGCTAACATTTGTGAACCTCAGTTCCATGTTGGCTAATGTTGATGGACCTCACTAATGTCAGAGATTGGTTCAACCCTAGGGCCAAACAATGCAAACCTAAACATTCCTATTTCACCTAAAAACCTACCCATTAAACCCCCTAACTTGTCATAAAACTACCCTACCCTATTTTCTATCCCTCTATTAATTTTTTCTACACCCCCACCTCTCAATTAGCCTAAAAATTGCAAACACCCAAATCAAATTTCAAACCAATAAGTAGAGAATCTTACCTCATGTCTCTATCTCCTCCTAGCTGGCACAACTGGCTCCTATGGTGGAGCACCTCCTGCTGGGTCCCCTCCTTGCTCTACCATCTTATTCACTCTCAAGCTCTATTTCTTCTCTCTAATCACAAAGTTTTAAATGAGTTTTGTTAGCTACCAAACCCCCTTTTGTTGGGTTTTGTCAGTCACTAACATTAGAATTCTTGACCTAATATGCTGATGTCAGTGCTTATGTAAACCAACATTGGCAACATTTCCCTAGTTTACCAATGTCAGCACTTTCTATAATCAATATCAATAATACCACCAATTTTAGTACCATTCCAATACTATTTTCCCTATTACATTTATTGCCTTTCCTCTTTAAACTTTACCCATTCACTGGGGTAGCTAAATATCACATATATATCCCCAACCATGAAAAATACCATTAGAGATCACTTAAATCTTCACCCATGATGACTTTTCTCATAGATCACAAATATCTCCTCACTTATTGACCCTTTTGCACCATCCTTGCATTGTTTATCTTGATCACTTGTGTTATTCTTCTATAGATGGCCATTATGCACATACATGTATATTAGGTTTTTTGGATGGACACCAAGCTCATCCTATTAGCTTTAACCCTTTTGTGTTTCCTAGGGGCACTTCCTACCCTAGATACCTGGAAAAAATCAACCATTGGAGCTATAACTTTTGATTTTTTGACTTATCAGCTATCGCCTACTAGTTGTACTTTGGTTATTTCTATCCAAGTCCTCCTCATCCTTTCTTGTTCTTGACTTTTTCAACTATAGTTCATATTAGTATACATAAATGAAATGATAGTCAATTATTTACCACTCACCCAATTTCTTTTGTATCAAATTGGTACTCGATTTTGGTATCTCCTCCATCGATTCCTATTTTGAGGGGAGGTACCCCATCCAATACTTAGAGCATCTAACTCCTATTTTTGTCTTAAAACTTGTCAGTGTAAATTATAAGACAAAAGGGGAAAATTTAGACACTAAAATTACATCACACACACATGCGTAACTCTTTATGTCAAAACCTCCGTTAAGCCCATTTCAATAATAACCATTAATCTCCCTAACCCATGATTTTACCCCTCACACATTTAGTTAATTTAAAATACTTAATTAAGTTAGTTAAAATCCACCTTTGCCAACTTAATTGGCCACCTCACCCTATGAATAATTCCCACTTGATGAGTCACCTCAAGACCTAGTCCCCTCATCCTAACTACCCAAGACTTATTCTCACTTCCAAACTAAATTCCTAATCAACTACCTCCTTCTTAACCTCTTATTTTTACCATTTTGTAATGAGTGCCATATTCGGCATGAAGAACAATACAAAATAGGCTAAAAATAGTAAGGTTTACCTATTCTAAGGCCACCAATGTCATTTAACCAATCACCAACATTGATGGGATCACTAACATTGGCAATATAAGCTAAACTCCAACATGAAGTTTATGTTAGCAAAAATCAAGAAAATTCATTCTTACTTGCATTCAAGCTCTTGGCATTATATTTTTGACATCCTATCTTACTATCATCTTACATAAGTCAATCATGATCAGGAATTGAGCTCTTGAGGACCAAAAACATCCACTTTTTCTCTCTATTCAGGTATTCAGGTTTGAACTCCCTGATAAGGACCATCAATCTGAAACTTATCATTCAATGACCATAGCTAAGTATATCACTTATTTTTTAGGTGTTTTTTAAACATTTATTCTACTATAACTTTATATCTATTGTGCTTTGCTTTACACAAACCTGACCGAACCCATGTGAGGGAGTTATAAAGCTTCCTCACTTGTTTCCCCTTAACCCAACACACCAAACCTCTAACCAAATCTACCCAAACCATACTCTCACTCTATCATAATTATTCCCAACCTCTTAGACCTAATCAAAACCATTTCTCAAACCTAGAAAAGAATTCTACAAGCCCCTAACCAATTATTGCCCCTACCAACCTTAGTAGCCTAATTGATATCAGTCACCTTCCTACTGACCTCAACAGTATAACTGATATCAGTCACTTCTCTACCAACATCAGTGACTATAGATTTCCTAACCTCTCCAAAACATACCCAAATAACTTCTAAAATACAAACAAATTAGATCACCTACACCCTGACACTCTCTATTGCATTAAAGTTGTTAATAATGGTAATATTATCTCTCTTTCACTCTATTTTTACCTCTCTTTTAGTTATTTATTACTCTTTTTTCTATCAAGATTAGACTGTCATCTCTAAAGAAGTTTCACACTTCCTAGGAAAAGTGTGTAGCTTAGCAGCCCACTCATTTAACTACTAACAAACATCTTGTGGTAGTGTTTTCTTACTTGCAAGTAGTCCTCCCCAGCCAAAGAGGAATACTCACAATAGTTGGATGTAGTGTGCAAACCAATCTAGGTTCATTATAATCACTTATCCCCATCATTATTTTCTATTTTCCTTTAGACTTGAAATAATCAAAATTTAGCGAAATAACTTCATGGATTACCCATGAGCATTGTTTCTAATAGGGACACAAAGTTTCTTGGTCACTTCTAGAGGACATTATGGAAGAAGATAGGTACAAACTTGAGTTTTAGTTTATCTTAACACCCTCAAATAGATGGTCAAACTGAGGTGGTGAATAGAATCTTAGGGAACTTGTTTGAGGTTTTAATCTATAGACCATCCTAAGTAGTGGGATCTTGTGTTGCCTCAAGCAGAGTTTGTTTACAATGATTCTACCAACATGAACATTGGTATGAGTCCATTTTAGGTGATATATGGCATGCAACCTAGAGGTGTATTTTAGGTTAGAGACATCAATCATATGGACAAGATAAGTGCTACAGATGAGGAGTTTGTAATGGAAATGAAATAGGTACATGAAAATGTGAGAAAGCACTTACAATATAGTGTTGACAAGTACAAGAAATAGGTAGATTTGAGTAGAAGAGAAGTGAATTTATAGGTTGGGGACTTAGTCATAGCTCATATAAGGAAAGGTACCCAATGGGTGAATACAATAAGATAAAAATGAAGAAGATAGGTCCTTTCAAGATTCTCAGGAAGTTTGCAAAAAATGCATATGAATTGGAATTGCCTATTAAAGTTGGAATTTCACATATATTTAATGTTTAATAATTTTAACCTTATAAATAAGGAGATGAAGGAGGAAACACAATAGATGATGCAGATACAATAGGCCCAGATTGGGCAAGACAACTACCTAATGCCAAAATAGAGGAGATGGAGTGCATTTTGGATAAACACATGATCAAGAGGACTAGAGACAAGTGATATTTAAAGTATCTAGTCAAATGGAAAAATTTTACAGTATAATATTCCATATGGGTGATTGATCATGACATACAAAATTGAGGGAGTACTCTGGAAGCACTAATGGGCAGCAACCCACGAGTTCTCTTTTCTTTTCCTTGGGAGTATGATGTAGGAGCATCACTCTTAGGGAAAACATTTTGGAAATTTTTATTTTAATACATTTAAGTAGGTTTAATAACACCTTGGATGGACTTCAAATTCCCTAAGTATTCTTAGGTTTCAATTTCATAGTCTAGAAGTGCATTTAGCTAGTTTAAATTTTAAACCTTGGATTCTCCCACCAAAACTAGTATGTTCAAAAATTTGAATTTTATTGTGTGTTTAGGACTTTTAAGGGTATGGTAAAGTTATAAAAATAATGTAAACATGTTTTAAATGTATTTATATATCTTTGTAATCATAAATAAATACCAAAAAGTGATGCATGCTTTGAGAAGCAACTTAGATGCTTTGTCACCTTTCCAAGTTATCATGTAAATGTTAGAAAGTCTCCTCCAAGGTAGTTACATTCAGTTAATTTCATAAAAAAGGTAAGAATTTTTAATTTATATAGTTATTTCATGTGTTGGTTCAAGATAATACTAAAGGAATAAAAAAGAAAGCCCTATTTTTGAAGAATAAAGATTGAGACCCCTGTTCTGGTTTTATATGTTATTTCTATTGCAGACTGTATTCCCAAGGTTGATAAAAAAATGAACAAATTTAATTATTCAAAAGTATATTGAAATATTGTTGAATTTTATTTGATTTTAAAATTTTAATAAATAGAGAATCCATCCATTCTTTGTTCAAGAATAATATCAGGCAGACCCCTATTTTGAGGAGCCTTTTTATTGTGTTTAGTTTATGTGTATACTTTCTAAATGAATGATCATTGGTTTGATTTGCACTAGTTTATAAATGAGTATATAGTTGTTTTATATTTTTTAAGGAGTTATTATACTCAAATTAAATACAAAATAATATTTTATATGCTTGGAAACTAGTTTAAAAACCTTGTATTCTATAACATGCTTTGTATGGTTAAATGGTGATTATGTTTATTGAAGGAATTGATCCATAAAATGATGATCAAGTGATTTGAGATATTTAGGTGAGTTTTTTAAATGAATATATAAATTTTATTTACACTTTTTTTGGATTTGTATATATTATAACCATCTTAATAGGTACATAGACTTGTAAGTACATGTTTATCTACACAGTCGAGAAATTATCATTGGAAACCTGTGAAAATAGATTGATAATGAGAAAGCAATGATTGGAAAAATTAATCATGGTTAGGATGGAGTTTTAAAACCTATTTTGGATCCTTTAAACCCTTCCAGTCATTCACAATTAATTTTTTACTACTCTCAGGTAGTAATAGTGACCAAGAAGCCCTAAACTAGGGTTTTAGCAATATCTTGCATTCTAACTATCAAAATTTAACCAAAATTTGTATCTTGAGACTATTTGAGATGATCTATATTATTTTAAAGGTTTCAATAGTTTATGGGTAGTGTGATATGTAATTTTAATGGTCCAAGGTGAATTAGGCCTAGAGAGGGCTAATTGAGAAGGCTAAAAGTTGTAAAATGGACCTAATGAAAGAATTAGGCCAAAAAATTTGACACACAGGAGGGTATTGACAATAAAAAGGAGAATAAATTATTTTTAAGTCAAATATAATTGTACTTTTTCCATTCTAATAATAAAATAGGGTCTAAGGGCTAGTAAATAGGGTTAAAACCATAGGGTGTTTGGTAAAGAGTTACAAGATGAAACGTTTTTATTAGAACCTTTGCATTAGATATGAGCCCTCCCATTCATAAACTATTTAAAATAATTTATTTGATAATATTAATTTAAACTTATATCTTTTTATATTTAGAGATATGATTAGACAATGGATCATCTAAAATTGGTATCGACACAACTAAGTATAGTTGTGCCAATGTGACACATGAATTGAATGAGGTTTATGTTCATATTATATTGTAGTGTAAAATTATATATTTGTCTATAAGTGACATGTGTGAGATGTATGATATTTTTTTATGTAATTTTTCATGTGTTTATATATCAAATGAACGTAATGAAATGAAAATACTACTTCAGGATAAAATTAAAAGGTATAAAATTGAAACGACACAGTCTCCTTAAATCCTTATAAATACTTATATTGTAAATAGCTTGAATAGTCCCAAATTTAAGATATTATAATATGGAGATCATTTTATGTTGCAATAAAGGTTTATATTTTGTTATGTGTGAATTAATTCTACTGTTATTTTTGAATATTCATTTATAATATAATGAAGATGTATGATCTGGGCTAAGAAAATGTATGTAATTGAACACCCAATAAATATAAATGAAAAAAAATTCTATATCCCAATTTATTATGTTAATTTTGTCAAAACACTTGCACAATAAAAACCTTAACATGTTCTAATAGGTTTTTATAGAAACCTCTACTAAAAATGGTGCAATGCGTGGAACTTGAAACATGTTGAAGTGGTTATGTGCTCAAAGAGATATAAAATGATGTTGGATAAAATAAAAAATAATTCAATACAATAAGAAACCAAAATAATTAGAATTACTAAGAAATAAATCATGGAAAAATTTGAGATATTTTATCATTTGAGTTTCTTAACTTTTTAGTCACTTGGTTTTCAAGAGTTGAATGATACTGCTTTAGGCTTAGAGAAATGTAACACTTTTTTTAGACTAAATAAAAGTTGAAAAAACTTTGAAACTTGGAAAATAACTAGAAATGTGTGATAAATAATTTGTTCAAAATCATAATTTAAGGATACATCATTGATTTATACATGTAAGGATACATTGTCTTTGGATTTGTGCATGTTTTAATTGTAGTAAGTGTCAAATTCAAATTTATATAACAACTATCTATAATTCTAAAAATGTTGGTTATGGAGAAGGTCATGGTCATGATCCCAACCAATATAGAGTAGTCATCTAGGGTGTTATGAGGATGTAGACTAAAAGGAGGTGAATGAGGGATAATTGAGAGAAGGAACTTGAACCTAAACCTAAAATATGGAGAATTCATAAAAAGTAGAGAGAGAAGGAAATTTTGGGAATTAAGAGAGAGTTGAGACAAAAAAAGAGATGGCATAAATTGAGTGATTCTAAAATAACTAAAAATATGAGTAGGATAGAGATTGGAAATACTAAAGGATGAGTTATACCTCCAATAAAATTTATACACTATAAAGATAGGAACTTAGATTACCTGAAGGAAGTGAAAACACCAAAGATATCTATGAGAATGCCCAATATTAGGAAACCTACCCTAATGAATTACAATAAAGAAAATGAAGAGATAATAGAAAGGTTAAATAGAATAAATTAGAATAATTAGATGGTATTTTTAAGAATAAATTGTAGGTGAAGATATTGTTTGGAGATGAGGAAGGATAATTCATTGGAGAATTTATGTTTGTAGACATGTAAAATTGGCAACAAATGGCTTTGCATTAGACTGTTAGACCAATTTTTACCAATCATCAAACATTTAAACTAATAATTTCTATTAGTCTCAAATTTAGCTACATAACCTTGCATTAAATCAATTTGTCCTATTAAATAAATTAAGCAAGGTAAATGCATACATTGAATTAATCCAAATAAAATAAATGACCAAATGCCTAAAAAGAATTAATTTAATTACACACCCTAATCAAAATCAATTAGAAAGTTAAATCAATTTCAAATCCTAATTGAGTTCAACCATGATCTAATAAATCAATTACTAAAAAAAAAATTCAAGAACATCTTAGAATACACTCATTACCTTCGTGAATTGTCACTTTTAGAAAATATCTAAAAGAATATCCTAGGAATATGCCAAACTCAACCAAAATTAATAATCAAACATGATCATATTTAACCTATTCCAAGGTATTTAAGATCCTATAAAATCAAGCCTAGAGCTCTTCATTTAGAGAGCTGAATCAAAGGAGAGTTATAATGCAGGAATAGATTCATGAAGCTAAAAGCCTAGTGTTATGATGCCAAAATTAAGCCAAAGCCATTGAATCAATCAAACCATCAAGCCATTAATCAAGCCAAGAATTCAACAATGGTGCATAAAGGAGATGATATTATCCATATGTCATTGATGAAGACTTATTATTTATAAATTGAGCAAGACAACCGAATTGCCATTTGGAGCTATCAAGGATTTGGTAAGGAATTTGTGTTTTTTTATGTTTATATTTCTCATTTCCTTCCATGTTTTGATGAGTTCTCATTTGGTTTATTCATTATGCTCCCCTCGTGATCAGGCCTAAAGGATGTTAGATTGTTAGTGAGTTAATTTTTCATTATTTTTTAGAATAAATCTATACTAACCTCCTCCTTTGAGTTAAATTCCTCGATCACAAATGGCATGCCTGATGGGACATGATTGTGCACCCTGCATCTTTCAACAAAAAATGGATATTAAAATAGCTCTTATTTTGAATTCGTTTACTTTTTTTTCTAATTTTTTGATAATTTTTCATTACTATTTTCATCCTAATGCTCTCAAAATTTTATTAAAATGTGATTTTTAGTTTAGAATTTATGACTCTTTTAGTGACTGACACTTTTTATTTTCTAAGTTTATAGTAAAAATGAATAGTACAGAGCTAATAAAATTTTTTATTCAATATTTTGGCCTTTATTTTTATAGAGATGTACTACCTGGACCTGTAAACAACCTCTAAAATATTTTTGACAAATTGATCTATATTGTAAAAGTTATGGTTAAAATACTAACTGCATGTTTTTTATGATTTATGTCTTCAATTTTCTTTGTTTTAACCTTCTAACTTATTGTTTGCATGTTTGATAGGTTTATTTTATTTTCTTAAGATTTTTTGAGTTTTTTATTGATATTTTTAATAACCATTATCTAACTTAACATGTTTATCTTTTATGGTTTTGCCTTCGAGTTAACATATTTTACCCTTCAAAGTTGCTTGTCTTATTTGATAAATAAGCTTCAAGGTTAAACAAAGTGCTGGCCTTTTTCTTGTCTCATTTGAAAAATCCTCAAAACAAACTTAATTAGTTATTTCACTCTTCTTTTGGGATGTTTTAAAATGAAAATTTTAATTTGAATTTAAAAAGAAAATTTTCCATGTTTGTGTTAAATATTTTGATTATTCTTTCAAATTTCACAACTTAAAGCCAAGGGGATAAATAACATCACCACATATTTCGTTTAGTGCTATAAAATTGAATACAGTTCATTTTTTTTGTAAGTTGTTTTTATTACTTTTTCAGTCTAAAATTATTTGAGTAAATAGAGATTTATGCATGCATGCTCTCCCATCCATCCCTTTTAGGGAAATTTTGGGATCAAAAGTGCCAAATTTGTTTTAGGTGGTTTGCAATTATTTCCATTTATGCTTCTTAAAGCCAAGGGTCTAGTAATGAATCTAATCAAACACTTTCAATTTGGTGTAATGAAATTAACCTCACTTCAATTATTTTTACACTTTGTTGATTGTGTGTTTTAGCAAAAGAGATGTGCATGTATGTTCTCCCATCCATCCCCTTTAGGGAACTTTTGGGATCAAAAGCACCATCTCATCACATTTTGAACCTAGTCTAAGGCATAGATAAAATATTTTTTAAATCCCTCCCTAAAAACATGCAATAGTATTGGGTGATCTTGAAGTGACCATAAATTTTTTTTATTATGTCATTTATTTCATGCATCTTGGCTTGTGAGGGGGACTTCATTACTTCCCACAAGTTATTTAGGGAAGATTTGACCTAGGGTTTTATCTCCTAACATTGTCTTCAACCCCTCTCCATTGGGGGTATATAAATTGATATCATCTCACTGGGATGATGGTTTAAGAGATTAAATCATCTCTATTAGTAGAGGCTAAGTCTAGGATGTTTAAGCATGTTGGACATCATACTACACTGACCGAGAAATGAATGTAGTGGTTGTAAAAAGAGCAAGACCTTTTTACAACAAGCCATATGACATGGACCCAAATGACATGTTATTTTTCTTTTTGTTGACATGAAATTTGGTAAACATGTGATCCATCTAGAACAATAAAAAAACCATTTAATTTTAGTCAACCCCACATTACCATACCCATGATAGGATTTGGATGATTATACTTAGTGTATTTTGATCATGTTTTCTTGGTTTTTTAGACTAAAACATGTGTTGTTCAAACTATGTCATTTGAAAATTCATGAGTCGAAATTACTCCACTATTTGAGGAGGCATTACATCATCTATATGAAACTTTTATTTGACTTAGCAAACATTCCCTTTTTGTGTCTAAACATTGGAAGTAGCACTTGATTGAGGAGGGCACCATTACACTACCCAAATCATTTCAAATTATTGTTCCTTTGAAGTCTTGAAACATAAACCATTTGTCACATCATATTTTGGGAGTGCTAATGTCATTACATTGCCTAATTTGTTTCAAAAGACTTATCTTGTCTTTCATCTAAACTATCATTATTGTATCCAATTATTTGAGCCTCATTGGATCTTTATCTAATCCTAGTCATGTTGTTTAATATTTTCTAGCTTATTTTTCATCAGATCCTAGTTTACCTTAGTTGAGTCCTTGATTAACTATTACAAGTTCAAATTCAAATATTGGTTGATTTCAGTTTAGACCTTAATTCATGGGGTTGATACCCAGATCTTCCTCTTTCAGATTATGTAACTTGGGTTGATTCATCACTCAAATTTGGAAAAGTATATTATTTTGTGATTTTATTTTGGTCAAATCAGTTTATCTTCAAACATCTCTTGTTTAACATCTTATACCCATGAGATCATGTTTTATGCCTAGATTCGTGTACCTTGTTTATGTTAAACTATTCCAAGTTTGTTAGATTAATCAATCATCCTTTTTAAGTTGAGATTTTACCATCATTTGTCCATTAGTCCTCGCATATCCTATTTGAGCCTAAATTTTGACTCTGCATTTGGACAAAAAAACTACCAACTTTTCCCTTTAGTAGCTTAGACCTATTTAGAACATGTTTCAACATTAGAGTGTTTTAGTTTTATTCTTAGGTCATTTTACATGACCTTTGCATGTATCAAACATTTATATTTTTTCATTCGATGCTACACTTCTTTTTATCAATTTTTTGTATAGAATTTTTGGAAATTTAGCTCCACCTTTGACCAAGCTAGATCACATTTAAACCCTTTGTCTTTTCAAAAGGCATAGATTTTCTAGAGTTTATAAGCATCGCTTCTCTTCAGGAAATAGAGGTTAAACATGTTACCACATAAATAGGGGACAACCAATGTTCTACCTTGTCAAGTAGCAACAAACTTCCTTCTTCCCGCATAGGCTAATATACTAATCTAAAATCAAATGATGTCTGATTAACAACATATTCATATTGGTTAATGATAGGTACCAAATCTCTAACATGCATCCACTTCTAAACATGTATTCATGCAACAAAGAGGTTAAAATATTCCTCAAGTACCTTCTAGGAAGCAATGAAATTTTATGCAAAATGTACCTAAGGTTTATAGATAGGGTCTTGGCTCACAAGTTCTCACTCAACAACAAGTTTTGAATGCTCAACAAGTTCCTATTCAACCATAACTGGCATAGTATGGTTATATCCCTCCATTTGAGCCTTAATATCCATAAAATAAACCATACATATCTAACCCCAACTAGAATGTCATACCACCATAGGTATAATTTTAAAAATTGCACCCTAATCCACATATGCACATTCTTGGACCATTCGCTAGCCAATACAACCTATCCCAGCAAATTCCTCCATCATATCCCAGTCTAAGTCATCCATTTATGAACTCCCAACCATTAACCCATGTCAATATTCCAACAAGTTTCTTTGAGCAAGAATTACAATAGATGAAGGATGTAATTACCACCATCCAAGCTGAGAAATAGGTCAAAAAGTTCAAATTGGATGATGTGTGTTCATATCCTTTTAACATGGATTATTTAGAGATTCTATTCCCTCCAAGATATGAGCCACCCCAGTTTGAAAAATACAAGGGGAATGGTGATCCCAAAGCACATCTGACAGAGTTCTTTATTGCATGTCAGCTAGTGACATATAGTTACATCTATCTATTATTATTGTTTCTAAGGAGTTTAGCTAGATAGGCCTTGGAATGGTTTTCAAAACTACCAAAGAACTTAATTTCTAACTTTGATAATCTATTTAATTAGTTTGTGCAACATTTATAAAACAATCTTGAGCATGAGATTTCATTGGTCAACTTAACACAAGCAAAGAATAAACTAGGTGAAAGCTTCACAAGTTATCTACAGTGATGGAGAACCATTGCAAGCCACTTTACCCATAGTATACTAGATAAGAAACTATTATCTATGTTGACTAAAAATCTACATAGTGAAGTATCCTACTATCTGAGGTTGTAATGTTTGCATAATTTCAAAGATATCATCAACAAAGGTTTAGTGACTGAAAGAGCCCTTATTAACAAATGGATCATAAAACTAAACTCAACCAATCATAACAATGATCAAAACCAATGTTAAAATAAAAATCAAAACCAAAATCCAAACCAATTGCAAGCATCACAACTAGCATAGGCTAATAATAATGATAGGCTAGAATAATTTAACTGTAACAAAAATGTTGTCAGGAATGGATTAATAGAGTCATGCCATGTCCAAATGATGCAAACACCATTTACTCAACTATTTCCACCTTTACATCTTAATCCTACCCAAGAATCTATTCAATAAACACAACATGCACAAAAATCACAACCTAGGCCATCACAACAAATGTAACAACCATAGTAGCCTTTGAATTTTCAAAACCCACCTCCTCCAAGGAGAAACCCACCTACTCAATGTGATTTTACCGAACTTAGAGAAACCATCAAAGCAATCTTTTGAAATCTCATAGTAGTAAACCTAATTAGATACCCTATTCCAATAGAGTAATATCATGAGGGTATAGACATACTAGACTAGTACAAGCTAGAATAATTCTATGAGTTTTATAGGGTTAAAGGCCATAATTTACAACATTATGTGAAAATTAGACATGTCATTCAAAATATGTTGGATAATGGTGAGATCACATTAGATAATGAAGCTTCCACATCTAATCAAAACCTTGGCATGTATCATAACCTATTTCATCAACATAATAATCAGCTAGTACAACAATAACAACATCAACAATAAAGGCTAAATTAGCAAAATAAAAAACAAAACCATTAAAGCTAAAAAATGGAAAAAACCAAGGCCAAAATAGTGGCCACAACCAATAAACCTACCATGTCATTGCACATGAATACAAATCAATTATAGGTCATATCTTGGGAGGTAGTGTTAACACCATTTCCATCAATCTTAGACCAAATTTCAACCAGACAAGATCATTTCTAGTCATTCCAAACCAATCCAATCATTTTGGTAACCCTTCTTTGACTTGAGACCACACATAGGTGAACCAACAAGCAAGGATTCCCATGTTAGGACCTTATACTGATAACTCATCATTCACCCATGACCACGCTCAAGTATAATAACCATCAAGAATTATCTTATCTATCCCGCCTCCACCATCATTGGTTAACAACAATAGTCCTATATCTAATCCTAATTGTGCAATCACAACTTAAAAATATAAAATTACCATACCAAGCCCACAACCACCTACCACTTCACCCATTATCCAACCCACTATTCAACCTCAGAATAAACCATTTAACATTATTCAAGAAAAGACAATTGATGTACTGAAATAATTTCAAAAGATACCAGCATAAATCCCCATTTTAGATTTGTTGTGCACATCAAAATTCCATAAGAAAATATTTAATTAATACCTTAGCCAATCTACTATTTTAAATGACATATCCCCTGACTAGTTTCAATCCTTGGTTGGACACCTAGCTCTAACCCAATAAGTCACATTCAACGAAAGTGTTATGTCACCTCTTGGCCCACTACATAATAATCTATTATACATTGAAGTGTATATAATGTGGCACAAATTGAAATGTGTCCTTATAAACAATGGATCAAGTCTAAACATGGTGTCTCTCAAGGTCATCAAGCTTCTTGGGTACACAATGATAGATCTCTAAGTAGAAATAATCACCATCAAAGCATATGATAATCAAGAGTGAGAATCACATGACACCATTATCTTGCTAGTTATCATTGGGCCTTGACTCATGATACCCTTTTCCATGTGTTGGATCTTGATTTGTCACACAATATGCTTTTGGGTAGGCCTTGGATTCATGTAGTCCTATCAACATTACACCAATGTATCAAGTTCTCCCATTCAAGGATAGAGGTTAACATTCTAAGAGATTTGCATCCATATGAGAATTTTAAACATCTAAAAGTTGAGTTTCAAAGTTACAACTACCATTTTGGCATGAATACATATAATAATTAGGATAATAGGAAGTTAATACTCCTCAAGTTACCAAAGGATAATTACATTGATCCTAATACCCTTGATTCTCTTAGTCACATGCTACCCCCTAAAGTATCTAATCATTTTACCATCTTGGATAATGGCCCAAGGGATTACTTGACTCATGATCCCTTTCATATTTTAAATATTCCTTACAACCCAAAAGCCTTTATAATACCTAAATATATGACATGCATGCACTAGAAAAAAAAGGGCAAAGGCCACATTCATAATCTAGGACTAGTCATTTTCATACCAGCTTCTAGCCTAAAACAAGACCTTCTCGAAGGAGACAAGTCATGGTTGTATAATGATAATTTGGCTGATTGTTACAATAATCCCAAGTATCCCATTCCCAATTGCATCATGGAAAATCAAGATTATGAAGGAACGGGTTTTAGGCCAAAGATATAGGGAATGTTGGAACCTATTTTTATGACCAAGTATAAAAGAACCTATAGACTTAGATTTAAACCACATGGGGGTGACCCCATATACCTTTCTTGTGTTCCATCACCATCGACTAGTGATGAAGATGCTATTAGTGAAGCAAAGTTTGATTATAGCTTATTTGATGACTTAGCCCAAACCAACCTATTTAATAATCACACCATTTTCACCCTTCACCCAATCATTGGTAACAATCCCCTACCATTATATTATCCCTAAATAATATATTGGGGACAATAAGAGGCACACATTCCAATTTATGAGTTTCAAAATTATGAAGCATTTTGTGATTTTCTAGGCCTTAAGGACAATGTTTTGTTGGGAGATCATAAATCAAGATTCTCAATCAAATTACATCTTGAAGCCTATTTTGGAGAATGGCTAAACACCCTTAGCCAAAATAAAATAAATAAAACATCAAGGTCTCAAATTCAAAACCTCTTTGAGGTGATTTTTGACTATAGAAATAGTAAATATAAAGGTAAGGCTAGTGGTGAAAATGATCTGGTTGACACTTTAGGTGATAATTTGAGTGACGGTCCTGCCCCAATTGGTGGTAAAACTTCTGGGAGACATAACTTTTGCACCATAGCTCCGTTGGAATCCCTATTTGAATCATTAGAAAGATAAGAATGAGGGGAATGCCATGATATGGAATAGATCTCTACTTAGTGGGTTTTGACCCTAGAAAACTAAATAGAAGTGTACCAAATTTTAATTTTAGTAGTACATTCTAAAAATAGTAAGTTTCTAAAAATAGTAATTTCTTGAATTTTGTATTATTGTAATTCATGGAAGTCAAACCATTTCATCTCCATCGATATTGGTTACCTTCCACATCCTCCTTTTGCTTTCAAATATAGGTATAAATAGATATGTAGCCTAAAAAGGAAAATAGACATCTCTTCCCAAAGATAGGCATATGTTGTATCTACAATTTTGAGCAAGAAAACATCTCTTCTTAGAGATAACATTATTATTTATGTTCTTGAAATATTATTCAACTGATACTTTCAAGTTTTGGATCAAAAAACTTGTTTTAGGCACCACTAGATGGGGTTGTTCAACCTTCATGTATAATCTAGGAGACCACCAATGATGAACTTATCTATGAGTCTGAATTTAGTATTGAAAAGCATCAATATTTTGAGAAAATCATGTAAGAAAATAATAATAATTAAGTTCACTATATATCTAAGTTCATCCCTAAAGAGAAATAGGCTTTTAATCAAATCATTCAAGAAGATGCTAATAACAAACATGATAATGGGTCCAAATTCAATCTTGAAAGGTAGGAAGCCTTTGATCAAGTCATACAGTAATTTCTAACTATATTTATCACATGCCTAATCTCCCATTAGGAAATTTTGATTCATCAAGTCTTGGAGAGCTATCAAAGAACTAGTCCTAATAGAGGACTCTGATGTTACCAATCAGTTTAAATCATTGCCCATTATCCTTGAAGATGGTTCGACCCTTCTATTGGATGACGCAATAGAGGTTAACATTAGGTCCCCAGATGATCCAAAGTGGATTAATCTAGGTGCATCCCTTACTAAGAATAAGTGTGAAGTCCTTAGAGCCATTTTGAATGAATTTGTAGATATATTTGCATGGGCATACTATGATATGCCAAGTTTCAACCTTGCCTTAGTTCTACACCACCTTATGGTTAATCTTGATGCCAAACCAGTAAAATAAAAGCTATGCAAGATTCATACTCATATTGATATATTAGTGAAGAAAGATTTGGATAAACTCTTAGAAGTGAGATGTATCAGACCAATTAATGGCTTTGAATAGATTTCCAATGTATTACCTATCAACAAAAAACTAGAGGGAATCAGAATCTATACTAATTTTCAAAACACTAACAAAGCCTACCCTAAGGATGACTTTTTAGTACCTAACATTGACATGATAATCAATTCCACAGTAGGTTATGAGATGCTTTCACTAATGGATGGATTTTTAGGTTATAATCAAATCATAATAGCACCAAAAGACCAACATAAAACAATGTTCACCACTCTATAGGGAACATTCTATTATTAGGTCATGCCATTTGGCCTTAATAATGTAGGGGCCACTTATCAAAGAGTTATGATAGTCATATTTCATGATATGATGCATGACACTATCAAAGACTACATTGATGACATACTAGGCAAATCTAAAATTAGGGCTGACCATCTAACAACATTAAGGTAGATATTTGAGCGACTATGAGAATACAAATTCAAGCTCAACCCCAAAAAGTGTGTGTTCAGAGTTACATCAAGAAAATTATTGGGCTTCATCATGTCTCACAGGGGCACTGAAGTTGATCCAAATAAATTAAGATCCATAATAGAGATGTTACCACCGATAAATATAAAGTAGCTCCATATTTTATAGGGAAAGATCCATTCCATCTAATTCTTCAAATATCAATTGGTGAATAAGTGTCATCTATTTACACACCCAATAAAGAAAGGTGTCACATTTCATTGGGATAAGACTATCAAAAGGCTTTTTAGCAGCTAAATAGCTATCTCATGAATCCCCTGGTTCTATTACCTTTGATGCCAGAGAAACTATTCTTGTTATATATTTTAGATACTAATAATGGTCTGGGGGCACTTCTAGCTCAACATGATGACAAGGAAAAAGATTATGTAGTGTACTATCTAAGTCATACAATGGTTAAATATGAGCATAACTATATGCCAATTAAAAAATCTTGTCTTGCTATGGTCTTCGTAACTCAAAAACCACGACACTACATGTTGAAAAATAAGACCATGATTATTTCCAAAATATATCCACTTAAGTATTTACTATTAATAACAACTTTGTAAGGTTGTATGGCTAAATGGATCAGGTTACTTAGTGAGTTTGAGATAGAGTATGTAAACCAAAAAGGAATCAAGGGGAAAGTTCTCATAGATCAACTTGTTAAAGTACCTCTTAAAGACACAAAGCCATTAACATTCCAATTTCCTAATGAATCCATCATGACCATCATTGAAACACCTATTTAGGATCAGCCCTGGAAGCTATATTTTGATGGATCATTCACTACACATGGATTAAGGGCAGGATTTTTATTCATAATGCCTCAGGGGGATCTAATTCCCAAGTTAATCAAAATCATGTTTCCTTATATCAATAACATGGTTGAATATGAAGCACTCATTTTAGGGATTTAATAAGTGGTACAATGGAACATATGTCATTTAACAATTTATAGTGATTCTTAGTTAATCATTAATCAAGTTATAGACCACTTCCAAACTAAAGATGAAAAGTTAGTTACATAGAAGGAAATGGTTGACACTCTCAAGAAATAGATTATCAACATTAAATTTGAGCATATACCAAGAGTGAGTAATATAATAATATATGCCATGGTTACCATTATATCATTGATTCATAATGC
Organism: Torreya grandis; assembly: GCA_037957365.1. NCBI lineage: Eukaryota > Viridiplantae > Streptophyta > Pinopsida > Cupressales > Taxaceae > Torreya > Torreya grandis. The sequence continues at coordinate 814,495 of JARHVA010002779.1, read as the reverse complement.
AGACACAACTAGCGAGTATCAGTTTCTTGTAGAAAATCTAATAACACTAGCTCATGAACCTTCAACTATTATAATAATAGGTGATATTATTGATCCCAACTGTAATTGGTACTTAGACCTATATTCCTATTGAGCAAATTCTCCCACTAGACTTATCTCAAAAACAAACCAAAGCTTTCATCCATAATGCCTAATGTTATAGCCTACTTAGACCAACCCTATATCATAATAATTTTGATGGAACTCTACTTCATTGTTTACCTTTAATAGAATCTATACTAACATTATGGTAAGTTCATGAAGGATTATGTGGATCCCACACTAGTGGGTCATTCCTATCCAAAAATCTCTTGCGTACTGGTTACTATTGGCCAATAATGGATGTAGATGTAGCTGCATATGTCAAGAAATGTGATAAGTCTCAATAGCATACTAATTTGATTCATGCACCTATCAAGACCTTAAAACCAATTCTAACACCATGGCCATTTTATACAAGGAGACTTGACCTCATTGGGAAGATAAACCCCACCTCATCAGATGGCCATAAACACATTCTCACTACCAACAAATATTTCACTAAGTGGGTCGAAGTTATACCCTTCACGTATGTGACTGGAAAGTAAATTTCCAAATTCATCTTTAACCATCTCATTTACCACTATGGTATCCCTTTTGACATTATATTTGATAATAGAGGATCATTTATGGATAAGGATGTTGAAAATCTATATGTTGAATACAAGATCACATAACACTTTTCAATGGTGTATTACCCTCAAGGTAATGGCTAGGCTGAAGCATTAAACAAAACCATTGTCAACATTATCAAAAAGATTTTCAATGATGCTAGTGAGAATTGGCACCTTCAGATATTCTTATCCCTTTGGGCATACCATACCAATCATTGCACACCCACATGAGCCACTCCATACTAATTTATGGTACTAAATATATACTTTACATTGAGTTCAAGTTGCCTTCATTATGCATATATTTAAAGCATGTTTTTGATGATAACGACTATCAAGTAGCTTACCTACAAGAGCTAGATTTACTTGATGAGAAGTGCATAGATGCTATGAATAATATGCAGGCCTATTAGAAATGACTTCAGGGTTAATAAAATTAGTGTGTAAAACATAAAACATAAAACATTTTAGCTTGGTGATCTTATCCTAAAAGAGAACCAAAAGAATGCCATGACCAAAAAGAAACATAAAGGAAAGTTTAAACCCAACTAGGTGGGTCCTTTCATCATCACTAAAAACTATGGCACTATTGTATATAGGCTCACCACACCAGATGACAACAAACTTGATGAGCCAGTGAACATTATTCACCTCAAGTGGTACCATGCTTGAGTAACTTGATGTATTGTCTATAAGGATCATTTCAAGTTGTACCATATTATCAATATTCTTCTTTATACCATTATCAAACTATCTATTCTACCATCCTCTCATTTTGACATTCCAACCAGACCATCCAACCATTATATTCCTACTCAACAAACATGTTTTGAATCCTATCAAGCTATCCCATTTGACTTTGGTTCGTCTATTGGTTTCACATTTTTAGCATACAAAATTTATTCAATTTTAGTAGTTATTTCAATCATTTCAAATAAAGGTAGCATTTTGGAGAAATATGACAAAAGTTTTGCATTTGCATCCTTCATTTCTTTTTACATTCTTATCAAGTTTGTTTTTGTGAGCCTAATTATATCACCTGTTAGGGCAAATTAGTATTCACTAGTCTTAATACTAATTATATCACCTGCTAGGGAAAATTAGTATCATTGATCTATCAGTTACATCCTAGTTATAACCACCTATGGTCAACCTAGGGGTAGCATTTGTTTATTATGCCTTGACATATCACCTATCCATTCGTGTGCCATACTATGCCATCATAACAACTATTCTTGTTTTATTTGAATTAGCTTCTACACTAGTCAGATTCCTCTACTGTGAGGTGAAATACTATAAACTAAAGCCATTTTAGGACTATGTGTGTCATATTTGATTCATGTTGAGGTCAACTCAGTCTCCATTCTATAACACTCTCACCATTTTATGAGTATCATTTCAAGTTAGAATACTCTCACCATTTTTTGAGCTTGAACCATTATAGTGTCTCATCATTCTCGATCAAGTTGAGATGCTTTGAAAAATTCCAAAAATATTTGAAAATTGTTTAGAAAAAACAAAAACACTGACCTCTTCTTTGCCTTAAGGATTTTTGGAACCCTCACTAAGTCACAACAAATCACTTCTTCCTCATTTTCCCCATCCTTTTTGGCCTTTTATCTTATTCTATCACCATTTTGTGAGTTCATCCATATTATTCTATCACATCCATCATGTTTTCTATCAATCATCATTTTCTTCCCATTTCCTAGGAGAACTACATTTGGCCTGAAGTTTTATTAGATCATCATATCCATGGAACTATGTAGGCAGCATCCACTTTCCTAACACATTTGGAGATAGCTCGGCTACCCCCTTCCTTTTATTCTATTCACCCATCTTGTTTATTTGTAGTTATCACCTAGTTTCTAGGGGCAATGTTCATCATGTTATATATAAACATAGGGACTAACACTTGTTTATTTTTTTGTTTGTTTGTGTGCCTATTTGTTAGCTTTTATCACTATGGCCTTGATTTAGTCTATGTGTGTTCATTGGGTGATTCCTTGCACATTATTCTTGAATCTATCCATATTTAAACCTCTACATTGTCATCATGTTTTTTTATCATTGGTGCATTTATTTTCCATTGAGTATTGGATATCAAGATTCAGTCCTTATGCATATTTTGGCCAATCCCCCATGGTGTTTTATCATTAGGCCTACCATCAAATGTTATAACAAAAATTAGCTTTTAGAGGTCTACAACTTCAATGCAGCATCACCATCTCCTTAACACTGACATAATAAATAATGTCAATCTAATCCCAATCGTATCCTAAAAAGAGTAATTAAGTAATGAAATAATTTTAACATTTGTTAGTTTAGATGAGCATCTACCTATTAGCATGTTGTCCTAATTCATCTTTATCCTCAGTATCAAGTTATCAATCATCCAACCATCAAATCATGTTTTTCATAATTAAGGTGTACTACATCAGCATTATACACCATTCCACATGCATTTTCAATAATTATATCACTTACTAGGGAAAATCATTGTGTTATCACCAATTTTATTTCTTTTTTATCTATCTTAATTGGGGTAACTCTATCTTCTTAATGATTATATCACCTATTGGGGCAAATCATTGTGTTATCATATCGTATTGCCACTATAGAGGTATAGTGCTTATAATCACCTTTGGGAAAACCATTATACACTATCCCACTTGCATTTCATAGTTATTTTTCCCAACTTTGAGTGAATCATTGTGTTATCAACCCATCATCTTCATTTGTTTGGTCCCTTCATTTCACTTCTTTCTTTTGAGGGATTATTTATCGACCCACTTACCAACTAATCTCTCGATGGGGTAGATATAGTTTAATCATTACCATTATAATCATAATCATAAATAACCATTTTATTCTTTGAAAATACATTATTATACTTGCATCTTGAAACATCTTCCCAAACAGGGGTAAACTGTAAACATGTAAAACTAGCCACCAATGGCTTTACATCAGACTATTAGACCAATGCTTACCAATCGCTGAATATTTAACCTAATAATTTATATTAGTCTCAAATTTGGCTTCATAACCTTACATTAAATCAATTTAGCCTATTAAAATAATTAAACAAGGCAAATACACGTTGAATTAATCAAAGTCAAACAAATGACCAAATGCCTAAAAATAATTAATTAACTTGCACACCCTAATAAAAATCAATTATCAAGTTAAATCAATTTCAAATCCTAATTAATTTCACCCATGAGATAATAAATCAATTACTAAAAAGGAAATTCAAGAGCATCTTAGAACATCCTAGAATACACTCATTACCTTTGTGAGTTGTCACTTTTGGAAAATATCTAAAAGAATATCTTAGGAATATGCCAAACTCAACCAAAGTTAATAACCTCAACCATGGTAAAATTTAACCCATTATAGGGTATTTGAAAGCTTATAAAATCAAGCCTATATCTCTTTATTTAGAGAGCTCAAGCAAAGTAGAGTTATAATGCAACATTAGATTCATGAAGCTAAAAGCCTAGAGTTATAATGCCAAAATCGAGCCAAAGGCATCAATCCATTGAATCAATCAAGCCATCAATCAAGAGAAGCATTTAACAATGGTGTATATAATATATTATGTTAGCCATATGCCATTGATGAATACTTCTTATGCATAAAACAAGCAAGCCAACTGAATTACCATTTGGAGCTATCAAGGATTTGGTAAGGAATATGTATTTTTTATGTTTATATTTCTTATTCCTTCCATGTTTTGTTGAGTTCTCATTTGGTTTATTTGTTATGTTCCCCCCATGATCATGCCTAAATGATGTTAGATTGTTAGTGGGTTCATTTTTCATTATTTTTGAGACTAACTCTATACTAACCTCCTCCTTTGAGTTAAATTCCTAGATCACAATGTTTAGTCATAAATTCAAATCATGTTCAAGTTTGAGTAAGGAAGATACTTTAGACAAGGATCATTTATTTCAAGGGGACATATCCCATGTGCCTAATTTACAAATAATATGATGCAGTGTAGTAGTTGAGAGACATACTGAGTGGTTTGATGATTTAATATATAAATTCATAAGGTTAAGTGCATAAATGTAAAAGCATTTGAAACATAAAATTAACAGTATGCCAAAGATAATTGTAACCACTTTTAAGATGCCTATTATGTTTAGTAAAAATTAATAATTTGTTTAGGTGTGATTTCAAGAAACATGGCTCTTAATGTGGTATATTTTTTAATATGAACACCATATGATGGGTCTACTAACCTTGAATACTATTTGTTAACTTGTGAGATGAAATGGCAAGTTAAAGGTATCCCTATTATTGATGTAAAAAAGTGCAAGATAATAAATATTTGACATGTATAACTCTATAATTCATGTAAAAATGTAATAAAACATTATTATCCTATTATCATTTGAAACATGTACCCATGGATGCTCCACGACATGGGAAGATTTGTGGTGGGGTGCTAAGTGCAAAGGCCTTACACGAGGTGCAAGAGTCCAAAGAACTAGGTGCAAAAGTATTATCACATAGCTATGCACATGAGCATTAGTTGTATTTCCATAATGATTTAAATGTTCCTAAGGTGTGGGACCCTTGTGCTCCTTGGGATGAGTCTCCAGATTAGGCCAAATTACTTCTAGTCTAAGCGCACCTAGTTTAAGACCAAGACATAGACCTAAAGAGTGAAAAGGTAACCTACAACTAGTCTAAATCTAATATCATGAGGGAAAAGGGAAGGAAAAGCTAAGAGAGTAGTGAAAATGAAAATGTGATGCACCTAGAATAGAGCAAGCACTCATACTACCATAAGAACACCACAAATGCTTGAGAATAAGATACTTCCATATAGGTTCTACCAAGGACACTCCAAAGCCATAAATGTTTTGCATAGAGGCATGGGGACATAGTGTTATACTGAGAGGGATGACAAATAATCCACAAGAAACATCAACATAGACCCAAGCACACATAAGATATGACTTAAAATTGAGTTTTGAGTTCAACGAGGAGGTACATGGAATGGAAAATAGAGAGAGGGGTGAACATTACCCATAATCAAAGATCAATAAACACAAATAACACACAAATCATTAGAAGAATATAAAGAGTTGAACTTAAATCTCATTAATATATAAGACTTAGCTAATACAAGTACTCATGGAGGGAAATTTTTAGCATTATGAGGCTAGAAAAATGTGTCAACCCTTTTACAATGAAAGAACAAGGATTTTATAGAAGATCAAGCTAGTTTTATAATTAATGTGCCACTTGGGTGATGGGTAAAGAATTTGATCCATTTTTGGCACTATGGCCATACTTCTTGAAGTATGTTCAATGATTGGACCTATATTTATGGTAGGATTCCTTCTAGATATAATGCATTAGGGAATGGAATATTTTCCTATTAGTGTTAGAGGATGGCATGTACTCAATATCTGAGGTCAAGTATCCACTTTCATAATTAATTTTGATAGTACCTCAATATTCTCTCAACTACCTCAAATGACCTTTATTAAACTTACCAACCTCTTGACATGTGGTGCTTTGATAAATTCTCAAGGAAGCTCTTTGATTTATTAGATAGGATTTTAGACCAGGTGTGACACATGGATGGTTGGCACTTATTCTAGGTAGTTGAAAAATTCCTTATGCTTAAGTGAATGTAGGGATACCATGTAGTGATGATAAAATAAAGGTTATGGGTTGTGTTATTTAAGGGCATTAATGTGAGATCTTGTACGTAGGCATAGAACCATGTTAGATGGGCATGAAAAAACTTTTAAAGTAGAACACATAGCAAGATGAAGATTTTGGGCATAGTAGAGTGTTCCCATAACCACTTCTTGCACTGTCTCTTTCACTTAGTCATTTTAGAGTTTGGGGACCCACACTATAAATATTTACATGCCTTTTGACTTGTACATTACAAAACCTTGCACAAAGATATGTGTTGATATCCTTATGATGGCATGAATCATTACTTCCCTACTATGTAGCTATGTGCTTTTAGTTTGGGCTCAAGCTTAGATGGGAAGCATCTATGCTTATTTTACCTAAAGCACTTAGGACCTCAGAAATGTGATAACATTTTTTATGATCCTAGGAAGCCTTACAGTAATTGAGGGGTTGACTTAGAAAGTCAACACTTCTAATGACCTTTATGGGATACTTACTTGCTAAGTGGGAACCTAGTAGCCTTTGATCAATCCATTGGGCATGAATATCTTAGAAATTTTAGTTCCTCCTCTCATGGACATGTTGAATGCATGATTCTAGATTCTTGAAATGAATTGAGATTCACCTAACAAGATAAGAAATACACCAAAGGTGCTTAGATTAAAATACCTAAGATAAGAAAACACTACACATAAGAACTTAGAGGAAATAAAACTAATTAAAAAACAAGGGAATGCAAGGTGCACCTTTAGGGAAATGAAAATCATATAATCTACTTATTTATAAATATATATAAATAATTAATGGAGATATTTCTTGAAAAGAATCCCATTAACTGAGATAGGTAGCTATTGTCTAGTTATTCTAGCAAGCTGGAAGGCATTGGATGGCTTATAACTGGTGATGGTATATGGACCACTCCATATTACGTCAAAATTGGTGTGCCTTCTATATTTCTCTCTATCAACATCCAATTTGAGCACTAATTCCCCTTCTTGGAAACTTTTCGTGGTAGCTTTCATGTCAAAGATCATTTTAATCTATGCTTCTTGAAGCTCCATAGTGCACGCATCTTGCACTCTAGTTTCCTTGAACTCTATGAGTTTTGTCATTCTTTATTCAAGGGGATCACTCTTGAGAAGATCCAACTAGTGTATGAGTTCTAATGAAGGCAACTCAAGGGATGTTATTAATCTAGATTCCCTTCCATAGACTATCATGAAGGGAAAATTTCTTAACATTCTCTTGGTTGTGATCTGATCATCCTAAAGTGTGCTCTTAAGCTTAGTATGCCAAACTCACTGGTTATCCTATAGAGTCCTTTTTATGATACATATTAGGTTCTCATTCATGGATTAAGTTATACCATTACCTTGAGCATAATATTTTCATGAGGTACTCAAGTAGATGTTGTGCTTGATGGACCATTCACTGATTCTAGTTCAAAGAAAAGCCAACACATTATCAAAGATAATGGTGGTTGAAACACTGAATATCACTATATTGCCCTCATAGAATTTGAGGATGGATGTCTCATTAGCCTCCTTGAGAAAAATGTTATCCTATAGAGTCCTTTTTATGATACATATTAGGTTCTCATTCATGGATTAAGTTATACCATTACCTTGAGCATAATATTTTGATGAGGTACTCAAGTAGATGTTGTGCTTGATGGACCATTCACTTATTCTAGTTCAAATAAAATCCAACACATTATCAAAGATAATGGTGGTTGAAACACTGAATATCACTATATTTCCCTCATAGAAGTTGAGGATGGATGTCTCATTAGCCTCCTTGAGAAAAATGTTATCCTATAGAGTCCTTTTTATGATACATATTAGGTTCTCGTTCATGGATTAAGTTATACCATTACCTTGAGCATAATATTTTGATGAGGTACTCAATTAGATGTTGTGCTTGATGGACCATTCACTAATTCTAGTTCAAAGAAAAGCCAACACATTATCAAAAATAATGGTGGTTGAATCACTATATTGCCCTCATAGAAGTTGAGGATGGATGTCTCATTAGCCTCCTTGATAAAAACTACTTATGTATACCATATGAAATAGTTGGTGGCTATAAGAATCCACTTGTGCCCATCATTTGATGGTGGGTTAATCATGCCTATGAAATCTAGGCCCCACTATGCAAAGGGTTGGTTAGCTTGAATCAAGTGCATTGGTAAGGATATAAGCCTTTGTTTACCTATGAATAAGGTGCATTTATTTCAAGATCACATGTAATCATGTGCATCTTTGAACAGAGTTGGCCAAAAATAACCAACTTGCATGATCTTCATAGTAGTAGTCTTAAGTGAATAATGGACTCCTAAAAGGCCATCATATAATTATTTAAGGATTATACCTATTTGTTCTACTCTTATGCACTTTAGAAGGACCCCATTTATATCCTTCTAAAAAAATGCACCTCTGACTTGCACATAAAGAATGGATTGGAAATGGAAATTTCTATGGTTGGCTTTTTCAAGGCTATACAGATATACATTGTGACAAAGGAAGGTCCTCATGTCTTGTATCTAGTTGGTAGCAGCTTCTTTTTTTGCACACTCTTCCTTATACAATACTAATACCACACCATCTTCTAACCTTTTTACTTTTTCCAATTGCTTGCATAGTCCCTTTCCTCAAACTAGCTTGGTGACTTAGATGTCTATGTCATACTCCATCACTTTAGTGATCTAACCAACCCTTTTCTCATTGATATCCTTATTGAGGAGGAACTCCTTGACACATAAGTGGGTTACCATGTGTTAGATCTTATTGCTAGAGAGTATGTGCCTAAATTTATTTAGTACCCTTATAAATATGAGTGTGTGCTTCTCTACCAAGTTGTATGACAACTCATTATATTTTAATACCTAGTTAAAGATGGAAATTAGTTTCTCTATATGATCTTTATTTTATTGCATTAGGATGGTTGAGATGCCTTTAACTCCACCAAATGCATAAAATATGAAATAATTACTATAATCTAGGTTAATCAAGGTGGGAGCTTGCACGATGACATGCTTGATGGCCTTAAAACTATCTTTGCCCTCATGCATCCAAATGAATGCAACATTCTTCTTTAACATCATGGTGAGGGGTCTGACCAAGATGGAGAATCCTATAAAAAACCTTCTCATGAAGTTGATTCTTCACGAAATAATCTTGAGGATCTTCTTATGGTTGAGAAGGGGAAGGGATGAGATAGCCCTTACTTGCTCTAGATCAATTACGAGTCCATATTTATAAATAATATTCCCAAGAAGGGGGCCTTCATGTACTATGAAGATGCATTTGTTAGGGTTTAGATAAATTCCAAACTCTCAACACCTTTGAAAGACTTACTTCAGGTGATCCAAATGATCCTCCATGCACTTGGAGAAAACATTTATATCAAGGTAAACCAAGATGATCTTATTGATGAGATATTTTATTTCTATATCCATGAATCTTTAGAAGGTTTTGCCTACATTTGTTAGGCCAAAATTTATGTGATAATATGCATAGGTTCCCCATTTAGTGGTGAACATGGTCTTGTATCGATCAACTCTTGCACTTGAATCTGGTTATAGCTAGAGTAACCATCTAATAATGAAATCTCTCCATGCTTGCATCCATTTTCAATATTTTTTCATGGTTAGAAGAGGATAGTGGTCTTTGAGGAAAGGCTTGTTCAGGTCCCTAAAGTCCACATAGAGACGCATTTGCCCTCTCTTATTTTATATTGGTACCAAATTGGTGACCCATGAGGAGTGTCTGATTAGAAGTATTATACTAGCCTAAATGAGCTTGAAGAGCTCCTTACACATCAATGGATCCAATTTTAGATTAAAAGGTCTTTAAATTTGGTGCATGGGCTACACACCAAGGTCTAGCTCAATTATATGATGTGTGATGCCTAAATTGAAACATTTTAGATCCTTTTAGCTCTATTCAAATATGTCATTATATCGCTTACTAAGTTAAATGAAGCTTTGAATATCTAGCACAAAACATACCTTACCATATTTAAGAACTTTTCATTTATAAATGTCTATATTCATAGAGATGTCTTCCTTAGATGTCATGCTATGCCTCTCTCCTCTAAATTGGTCATCAAAATCAAAGATACTCTCTAGGGTGATTAGTAACTTTGGCAATTTATTCCCTTTTAGTTTGATGACCTATTATTCACATTGGGCTTATAGTTGTGCCTAATTTATGGTGAAAAAATATGCTTCATCCTGAAGGAAATTAATTATTTTCTCATCACTTTTGAACACTTTTGAATTTTGTACATTGTCAGGGACTACTGGTCTGACCACTAGTTTGACAAGTTGTTTAGACTCTTTCATTATGTTGTGATAAATATCATATTTCACACCCATGGTTTCCAACCTATCTACATCTACATTCTACACTCTTGGAATGGAGGTGATATTGAAAGCATAAAAACCTTATATCATATCCCATACTCTATGTTTATATACTTTCATAAATCCATTCTTAATCATGTTGTATACTCTGACTTGGTTCATAACCAGTTCACTATAACCTAGCACTTGCAATACCTTGATAAAGTTCTTCTATGCAATTTGTAGGCCTTAAACTAATGCCTTATACTTGATAGCATTTTTCATGTAAGTGAACTATAGTCTAAATTAATGTAAGTATGTTTCCATCATTAAGGCAAGATAACTGATGCTCACATGCACAACTACATGATAATACTTTTCTGCCTAATGCTTTGGACTCTTGTGCCTCATGTAAGGCTTTCATGTTCAATGCTCCATCATAAATATTCCCATGTCATGGAACATCCATGGGTTCATGTTTTTCATGACAACATATCCCTACAAGATATTAAAAAAATTAGATATTTCAAGATAAAAAAATTAACAAATAAAAAAAAAAGACTTGAAGGAGATTCATCATAAATCACAAAAATTGGTCTTAGTGTTAGAGTTGTCCAAAATCTCCAAATAGTGAGCATGCAGTAATGTCAAGCAAAATGAGAGATCTAAAAATAATAAAATTTCAAAAATCAAGTGTTTTCATTAACCAACTTATAAGAAGAAGAATGTACATATAAAGTGAAATTAGGTCACCAAAAAGGTAAAACCCTAATTCACAATTAGAATCCACTTAAAGGTAAATAACCCCTAATAACTTAATTAACATAAGTAAACTAAAATTACATGTAGGTAAAACCAATATGTGGGAAAATTCCTACACTAACACGCCCTGAAGCATAGCTTAGGTGGGTAGAAGAATTGGGTCTCGATAACAATGCCTGATGAGGTACCCAAGCACAATGTAACTCTCATAAATTGGGGTAAAGGAGAAAAAACATAGGAAAAAAATCATCCCCAAAAGAGAGAAAATAAGAGAAGAGAGATAAAAAGACCCACTAAGGTCTAAATTTTACTGTAGCCACTTGGTGTCCCCTAGAGGAATGCTTGAAAGTGACTATGAATCAGAAGTAGATGTAGTGAAGAGTGGTTCACTCTGAAATAGTGAGTTTGTCCACCAAGTGCCTGATGGATATTAAACCAAGGTTTAATTCTTAAAAAAATTAATGATTCTCATACCGTTAGGTAGATGGGCCAACTGATCTATGCCAAGATGGTACACTAGAAGTAGAGGTGAAGGTCTGTGGAATCCTCTGTAACTATGTAATAGACTACCTAATGTCTGATGTATCTTGGATTAGTAGACCATTTCTATATAATTTTTTAAGTATACCAAAGGTAGGTAGATCAATAAATAACTCTTGAATATCTGTAAGGTGACAAGGAGATGGTGGTGTGTCCACTTCACAGTTGTATTCATCTATAGAATAAGAGTTGTCAATATAAAAAAAATGCTCAGGCTCAAAAGTGTCAATAGGTATAGGTGAGTCTGAAGAGTAATCTAAATAATATGAAAGAAAGTTATAAGTAATGTGTGAGAATATATATAGTTGATTATAATGATTGACCATTCCCATAACCACAATATTATCACTGTGCAACTCCTTGATGTACACTAAATTTGGGTTGAATTCAAATCACATGCTCAGACCAAGATGAGTGATCTAGTAGATTGATAGGAGATTAGTTGAGAGTTAGGGCACAATTTGAACATTATTTAATGTTTTACCACTCACTTCAACATACCCTCTCTTGATAACCTTTTTAGAAGTGTTGTCATCGAGTTGTATAGAGGATATGCCACATGGTTCCAAGAAACTGAACTCAATCTATGGAGAGGCCATGTGATGTGAAACACCAAATTAAATGACCCATGTAGGAGGAGTTGGATGCATAACTAAAACTAAGGATTTTCCTTTTTATTTCCCCTTGTTATTCTCTTTTAACTTTTCTTTGCCAGAGTTATTTGCCTTAGTGGATTCATGGGTTGATGAAAATGGTTTGATAGAATCTGGAACACCTATGTTGTTATGAATAAGAAGGCTAATAAGGTGGTTAATTTATTTCTTTAAAAATTTACTCTCACCATGATTACTTGAGAAATTCCCACATTTGATCCAATATTTATTAGGCTTATGACTGGAAGAAGAGGTCACATTGTTTGATTTGGAGGTGGAAAGATTTTCACCCTTCTCATCAATTTTCTTTCTCTACTTTCTCTCTCTATTTTTAGAAGCCTTATCTTTCTTAGCAAGTAGTGCATGAGATTTAGATGTCTTGATTGTGCCCATCTAATCAACTTATCTTTCTCCCAAATTAGGTCAGTAATAAAGGTGTCTAAAGAAGGCATCTTCCATACAGTGTCAAGAGCACTCTCAGTGGCATGAAAAGTGGACACAAACACAAAATATTTAGGACCTAATTTAGAGAGTATTGATAGAACAAGTTTTTCATATTTCTTTTTAATTCCACGTGATTTAAAATACAATCTCAAAAGTCTAAACTTGGTGAAGAAGTCCTAAAGAGTGTCGAAGTCATCTACGCTCAATCTAATGAGCTCATTTTCCATCTCATTTCCTATTATCACATCCTACACCCTAAATATTTTGGTGAGTTTTACCCACATTCTAGTAGGTATTTAGGTAGATTCAATGTGAAATATAAGATCTAGGGAGATGGAAAGACATAGTAGTCTATGAACATTGTCACAATGGTTAAACCATTTGATTTTTTATTTAGCATTAGTAGGTTTAGTCACAATGTCCATTATAATTTGATGGTAACCCTTGCATTTCAAGATGATTTTCATTCTATGTTTCCATTCATGATAATTAAATGGTATAATCAAACTAATAGAGAGTGAATTCATAGTGCAGAAGTAAATATTATTGTAATAAGTAAAAAAAAATGAAGAAAAAGAAAGAATACACAACACAACATAGTACCCCCTTACAATTATCAAAAGTGACCCCCCTATATGTTTTAAATACAAGCACACTCGTATATACATCATATCAATAGAAAATATGTCTTGATCAATATATGCATAAGTACAAATAACTAGAGGGACATCATATTCAATTGATAATGCATCCAAGAGAGAATATAATAAGGATGAAGTGAGATTTAATCCATTATACCATGAATAAAATGGATGTTAAAAAAGGATAAAAAAATACCACCAATGGATAGAGCTTAAAAAATTATGTACTTTGAAAACAACAACACCCAAAATGGAGTAAGGATTGAAAGTTATGGCACTTACAAGTTCTTACTTCTACACATTCTCAAGCCCTTTCTAAAAGCAATTTTTTTTTTCTATACTTGTGTTTTTTCATCCAAAAATGGTAAAAAATTTAATATATTTCTTCATTTTTCATCAAAAATGGCAAAAACTTCAATCTATTTCTTCATTACCTTTCACCTAAAATTTGATGCCCTCTTAAACGTCATGTGGGGTTCTAGAGTTTGCTTACTCAGACTTTTGAAGGAGCATTAATTCTACTAAAACTTTGAAAAGTGATTTAATTGATTAGGTTTTCCATGTTGCTTTACTTTCTCAAGCTTTTGACTGAGCATTACTTACTCATGCTTTCGACTGAGCATTACTTGTTCGGGGTTCCAAATGAGCTTTACTTGCCTAGGGTTTCAACACTACTTTACTTACTTAAGATTTCAACTAATAATTAATTAATTAGGGTTCCAAAGGAGCTTTAATTGTCTAGGGTTTTGAAGTTCCTTTGCTTACTCAGAGTTTTGCAAGTTTCATACAAACATTGAAATAACTAGAAAAAACTTGATTTATGGAAAATTCATGAACTTTCTCAAAAATATAAGAGAGACCCATTTGAGATCTTGAAAAACCCACAAGGAACATGCAACTATAGTTTTGATCTAAGTCCATTTTACATGATTTTTGAGGTAGAGAATAATAATGCCTCCAGGGTAAAAAAAAAAGTGGCCATGAAAGAATAAAACTAGCTACAGTGAATGTAGGAAGATCGTGCCAAAGGAGATAAATGGATGAGGCTATCAGGAAAGCTCTGATACCATGTTAGAGTTTGGAAATATATTTGAATATCTATCATGTAGTAATGTCAAATTCTTGTAGAGTCAGAATTAGAGTTCTAAAAACAAGAAAATTCTACAAAGCAAATATTTACATTAACCAACTAAGAAGAAGTAGAAAGTACATATAGGGTGAAATTAGGTCACCAAAAAGGTAAAACCCTAATTCACAATTAGAACCCAATTAAATGTAAATGACCCCTAATAACTTAATTAACTAACCTAAGTAAGCTAAAAAGATGTGTAGGTAAAACCACTAGGTGGGAAAACACCTACACTAACACTAAGATTATTCCTGCAGGTTCTTAGATGTTATTAATCAAGTAAATTTTTAATTTCAAGATAGATAAATCTGATTTATTTTTTTAAACTCATATAAGCTAGGATTAGGTTTTATAATGCATAATCTTAATTCTCTAATAAAAATAATGCTTAATAAATTGTGATCCTAGTTGAGTAGATTGAAGACAATGTTTAAGCTTTTCTATCAACTAAAAAAATAGATTATAAAATAAATTTTTCTTGCACAATATGGACTAATCAGATTAGATAAATACACACCATATATATATATATATATATATATATATATATATATATATATATATATATATATATATATATATATATATATATATATATGGTATAATTAATGTGTAAAGGATGGACATCATAGGAATGAGTTCCCAAAGCTCAAGATATTTTTTTTGAGATTTATTGCATTGTCAAACATCCTATTACTAAATGTGATCTACTATTAGCAATACATACAACTACCAGACAACATGTATTTTAACTTTTTAAATACATAAAAAAATGTGAGAATAAATATTAATAATTTGAGGAGTTTAAGGAATAAATCCCCTAGAATGTCTTCACAATAGTTATGTAACAAGATCTATCTATGAAAATAGGAGTACCAAGTCCAAACATGGAAATAAAAACAACAATGAAGTCTAATCATAAATGGATGCAATAGGCAACACATTATCAACATTATAATCTCATAGTTTGGAAATTTTAATATCTATAGTACCAAATAGGGTCTATACCTCTGTCCCTATAGTATCAACAAACTTGGTGTTAGCAGAGGTTCTTAAAAAACTATAGAACATGCTAATTACAAGGATAACTTATGTATTCAATAATGAAAACATGAGATTTTTTGATAAATCAAACTGAATGATTCCATTAATTACAAATTAGAGATCATTATATGGAAAAAATACAAGGTTAATGAATACAAATTAGTTTCCATAAACTATATGAATAATAAATTAATAAATTCACACTATTCATTGTGCACATATCATAAGTAAAAAATGCATAGGAAAACCATTTAGAACATTGTATTAATATATATCACACATTGGAACCATATTCTATTAAAAATGAGTGATATAAATATATTATTATAAATCATTGTCTCTTCATATTCCAACATTAAGATATGCCAAAAGGAAAGACTTTTCACATCATTCAATCTATTGCTTATGCTTATAAGATTGAATACATATAAATGATTTAAAAAAATGATACAATTTTCACATGTGTCCATCTAATATATATTGTGATTTTAAAAAGCCTTATTCTTAACTTAACACTTTCCCAAACTTAAATCATTTTCTCATCCCGAGAAAAAGTTGTAATAATGAAGTCTGATGTGAAGATGAGGAGATGAACCATAAACAAGAGTCAAGGTTATTACTCTAGGTGTCATTTATTAGTTTTCACCCTTTACACACTACTTAGTTTCCCTTTCAGGTTTTTAACTAAGTATCATACTAGCCTACTACCCTAGCAGGTTTTTAATAGACTAGCATAACTAGGTGTCCATGATTTACAATTTTTTAACTAGCATACCCCTACTCATTATGTTTAAGGTTATATTACAAAATTATTCAAAAAATTATGAAACTAGAAAATTAAAGTGCACATTACCTATTAGGGAGGTGGTGGTAAACTAGGAAATGGTTGTGTATTTATTTGTTATTGTACTTGATTTGGTTGGTTTGTTGATGACCCACTTGGTTATTTAGTGTTTGGTAGTGGAGGCTATTATTTTTGAGTGCTTGCTTTGGGCTTCATGATAATATTGTTTTATTGTAGGCCCTACTGAAGTTTATATAGTGTAATGAATTGGGGCTCATCAACAAGTTGGGTAATGGAAGGATAAATCTTTGTAAGATCTTTCTTAAACATCTTCTAGTCCATTAATGCTTCTTATACCATTGTAATAATTATGCATAGTGGGATTTGGATTACCATCAAAATATGCACATATTCATCCTCTATGATGGCAATGAGTGTTTTATCATTGGAGCCTTGAGATGAATATCTAGAATCAACTCATCCAATCGATCTACATGCCTTTGATCATGTAGGTCATGAAATTTAGTCACAGAGTCTCATTATGCCAAGCCTAATATTTTTGCATAGTGGCATCCCTTGAATCTAAAAATTACTTGAGGGTATTTCTCAATATATCTAAAGTAGTTTTTTGATCATCCATTACATTTTTGGCTTTATCTATTTTTCTAAACTTTGATTGAGTAGTGGCCAATGATTTGTTAAGGTTCTAGTTCCAATACAGTGTCCCCTATGTGATTTATTTTGCTTTTTATGTAGTAGTGTCCAAACTCTGCTCATATTCTTCAATTAGTTTTCAAATTGACTCCATCTTTGACTTTATGTTCTACCCTTATGTTCATAGTTCTTTCAATTATTGCATAGCTGACCAATCCTTAGTGATTTTTTCATTAAAGTTATGAGTTTTTTTTCCTTTGGCATCACCTGGTCACCTAAGTCTTGTGTGATTAGCATTGAGAAGCTATTATTAATTATCTGGCACACATTGATAAGTTGCTAACTCAAGTTCACATTGTCACCTCATATCTAGAAAACTTATTTTTAAAAGGTTGAATCATTTTGTGAAATGAATTATAAAATGAAGATATGTCTTCAATATTTTTGATTAGTGGTGGTTGGGCAACATCCATAGATGTTTCAAGTGCAGTGGCAGTAAGTGTGATGGATGTGATTGGAAGCATTTTAGGAGTTGGTGTGAATTGAACCAAAGGAAGCAAACATGTGGTGCACTAGGTCAATGATGTGGGAAAATCGCATAACCATTGGCTATTGATTTGAGGTTTTGAATGCAAAAACTCCTCTTGTGCACTTGATTGTGTCACCATCTTGTGTTGTGCTACGTGTGCTACTTCTTCTTTGTCTTTAGATTATTTTTATTTTCTAGCTTGGCATTCAATTTATGCCATATCCTTAACATATGCCTTGTCTTGGGCTTTGCCTTTCTCCTTGGCCTTAGCATTATATTCAACTTTAGCTTTGGCTTTAGATTCTACCTCAGCCTTAGCCTTAGCTTTAACTTTATCTTTGGATTTCACTTCTGTCTTAGCCTCAGACTTAGCTTCAACTTTAGATTTAGCTTTGTCCTTTGCTAATTTTACTTCAAATATGCATTTTTCTTTTTTTTTCCTTGTTATGTTGATCCCTTTTATCCTTTGATAAAGCCTCATGTTATTCTTTATTTTATTGCATAGCATGTGCTTATTATTATTTTATCTCTACTTATTATTACTCTTTTTTATTTGCATCTACTTCTATAACTCATTTGTTGTGAACCTCGAGTTCCTTAATTTGCTTATATGTAGCCTCTACTTCATCAGCTTGCTTATTTACAACCTCTACTTCTTTGGATTTCTTCCAACGCTCATCTATAGCCTTTTGTTTTTATTTTTCTTCTTATTTCTTGCATTGTGCCTCTTGCATAAATTTTTGTTGATTTCATTATTTCAATTTTATATTTTTATCCTCCTTTACCTTCATATTCTTAGCCTATTGTTTCACTTTTTATGGGTCATCTTATTCTTGCACAATGTCCTATTATAGTTCTTGTAGTGGTAAAGTTATTTCTTTAGGTTCTTAAATAACCTCCAGTCTGTGTAAATATTGTTAACTAATTGGGTGTATTCTAATGAATTTAATTCCATAATCATACTTTTATGTGATAATTTCAATTTCTTTGATGTGGGTAGAGGAGTGAAGGTCTCTTTAAGCTTCTTTACATCTTGGGTCTAAGGTTTTTTTGTGATGTTTGTTATTTTTGTGCACCACTTACCTATGTTGATTCTCCAAAGGATACCATCCTATATTTTATTTTGAGAGACATCTTTGCCAAAGGATGAGTCCTTAGTTTAAATTTCAAGGATGGAGATGGTTTTTTTTTGTAGGATATACTTCTTAGTGCATAGAAAAAGATCATGTAGCTTGATCTCTATGGAGTATTTCAAATTCCAAATTTTTTGAGCTACTTTCTGACCTATAGTGTCAATAATAATAGAGGGGGTATGTTGAGTGGTATTGACCTAAAGATCTTACCTTAACTAATTATGCACTTGAAAGGTGTGCAATTACTTCCCAAAAAAATTACTTATCTTCCTCTTGCTCATATATTCTATTGTTGATGTATTCTAGTATGGTCTTCAAAACTTCTTTCTCCTCAACTATCATATCTAATAATTCATAATCACCTACTATTTTTGAAACATTTGGATTGTCTAAATAGGAATTTGTGTGGCATGTCCTCTTCTTGTGCAGTGGTGGTGAAGCTCATCATGCAAGTGCATTTTTCCTACATTTATCTTGTTGTGATGGATCTATTAATGTTTACATTAGGGCTTATGGTTGTGTTTGTTGTTGTCCTTCTAGACAAATAAAATTCATAAGTTACACCATCCTCATAGATTAAGCTTTATGACTCCAAGATTCTAATTGTGCATCCAACATCATCATGAATAATGGAATTATAGTCATAGTTAGATTTGATAACTCATGCATCTTGATCTAGATGCTATTATGCAATTTTATAACTAAACATGTTGCCCTCAATTTTGCATGACATCTTGGGGTATTCTAAGGTGAGACCTGATCAACGCTAGAGCCTTAATCCACCATGTGTTGAAACTCCCTAATTTATAATAATATTTCACCATTTTCATCCATGTAATATTTATAAATGTGTTTGTAGGAAAAAAATATACAATTAGGTTGACTAAACCTTCCAATTATTTCCATTACATGAAACAAATAAGTAGAACCAAGTGTAGACACCAAAAAACAACACATGATGGTTCTAAATGTTGAAGTACCCATGGATGCCCAACCCACCTAAAACCACCTTTCTAACCCACATTTAACCTTGACCATTCACCTTTGTACATTAGCCCAACCTAACCTATTTAACTCACCTTGACCCTTGACCTCCAAACACTCGACCACTAATAGTCACCCTAACCATTGATGGTTAGGCACTCACCTCTCAAACCTTCAAACTTGATCCATGTGTGAGATTACACATCAAAAATAATGTAGTTACCTATTAACACATTTGCCTATTAGATTTGGTTAGTTAACACATCTCTTCTTTTGCTTATAAAAGGAGAAAAAAACCAAGAAAGGGAATCTTAGACAATCATTCTCCAAATTAGTCTCTCTAACTTTTAACTCTCAGGACCAACTAAAAAGAACCTTTCATTTTCATGTTTTCAATCTTATAGAAAGTCTAAAAGTATAATACAAACTTGAAGTGCTATCAAAATCACTCCAAGTTTCACCAACATCTTGAACCAACCTCAACAATAAAGCTAAGTATCTATTTTGCATTATTCAATTACTTTGTTTCATCTTGACACCTCTACTTGAACTCGACCACTTATCACCAACTACCTCAAACCTCTCAACCAATTAATTGACCCTCAACAACTGGTTGCGACTATCTACCATTTACCTATAATCTAACCTTCAACCTTAAAGTAGACCCTATCAATTGATAATAACCATCGACAATTACCCTAACCACTGACGATCAGCCCCAACTACTGATGGTCACCCTAACCATCGATAGTCATTATGTGAAACCTTTTAACCAAAAGCTAGCAAGCAGAAACTAACCCCCAACCTCAACCAAAACCCTATTTTCTTGGCCCCTACCACCTCACAAACTAGAAACAATAACCTGACCTATCCTAAACACTTCTTTAACATTTTAGCATTCATGTAAAATTTTTTTTTGTTAGAACATTATCATTCATTTGTAATGTATCTATTTCTTTATATCTAGTGATTTTATGTTATACAACCTTTATTTTCAACATTAACTTATATCAAAAGGTGGATTGACAACCTCTTAAATAACTCTTGCTTCTTAGATCTATCTGGCTAGGCAATCCACCCAACCTACTTAACTAACTAACCCTTTTCTAGTTCTCTCTTATTACAGATCATCTTCCTAAGCCAAAGAAGAGTATCCACAATTTTCTAGATTATGGAGTGCACACCCATCTAGGTTCCACCAACCTCTACCCCTCTTTTAGTTTTACCTTTCTTCTATAAATAAATATAAAGAAAAAATTGGTAAAAACATTTTGGCATGCCTGGTGGGACCTAGTTACATCTAGTCCCCTTTTCTTCTTTATTTTATGTTCATACAACAAAATTGAAAATTTTATTTTGGGTATAAACATAACTGCATACATTCATTGCTTGCATGTTTAGCTTATTTAGTTAAATTAAAAGTAATCAATCGTAGCTTCATCTCTTTATCACACACAATACCAAACCACTTATCAATCAACACATCTTAACACCTGACATAAGGCCCAACTAGGATTTCATCATGTAGTGGTAAACCTTCACCCTTTAGTTATCTTACTTGGACTTCACTACCAAAAAAAGAAACCAAAAATCAGCTCTCTAGTTGATTCTAAACTATGGAAATCAATATATACTGGCTAAGTACCTGACACCCTTATCATCATGGTGTGTGAAGTGATGGGGTAGGACCCAACATCAAGACATACACTAACTCTCAATACAGCTTTTAAAAGCCATAACTAACCTAAAACCAACCATCAACTTCTCTTCTAGTACCCACTCTCCAAGCGAAGACTTTCAACATTATTTCTAACTTAAGGCATAAGCCCAAAAAAAGACTAAAGGGAACCCTAGGAGGTAATGTACTTTAGTTTGTGTTTTGACTTTTTGTCTTTTTCTTGACTTATCTTTGTTTTGAGTGCTAAGAAATATACCTTCTACCATCTTGCCTCCATTGCCTTGCCCGAGGGAGAAGCAGCCTATATTCTCTCTTGGAGATCCTAAATTTACTAGGATCTTGGAGAATAACCATCTCACCTTAGAATGATACCTTACATTATGAGCCACTTATGCTCCTAACCTTACCTAAAATTAACCTAACCTCATCAACAACCAACCCAACCTCACCCACAATCAATCAAAACCTACCTATCACCTATCAAACCTTAACTATAACCAATCAATAGACTGTCAACTACCAGCTAAGCTAGTTACAATGTTAATAGACTAGATAATCAAAGTAGAGTCATCTATTTCTAATACTCATGACCAATCAACCCTCACCTATAACTAATAATATCTCAAATATAACCAACCTACAACCTATCAACTACCATTTAACCATCATTAGACCCAAACAACAACCCATCAACACCAACTTAACAATTATCATAACCAACCTCAACTTCAACATATCCAACTTCATCAACCATTGGGTCACCTATGCTAACTATCATATGAACTACCCCAACCTGCTTTAAGGAAAACCTATTTATCTCAATGCCAAGATTTGGTTTATCTTATATTCCATCTAATGAACAATTATCAAACTAACTTATCAACCTTATGCAACCTATCAAGCCAACCCACCCAACCTATCAACTCAACCAAACCTATCAAACCAACTAAGCTCATCAAACTAATTTATTAGCTCACAAACTCAAGAGCCATCCATAATTGAACCTCTTTTTGCACCCATTATTGTGCACACCAATAACCAAATCCCTCAACATAACGAGATCCATTTATTAGATTTGGTTCTTAGTCAACCTATAACTAAGGAAACCATAATCCAACCCCTAACCAAACCACTTATTAACCAAGTGTAACCTTATAAACTTTCCTTCAAAATTACAATCAAGGAAACCAACCAACCTTTTCCACTCAACCATGTGGAACCAAACAGTCAACCTCTTCCACTTACCCATGTGAAACCAACTAGCCAACAAGTTCCACTCACCCATGTGGAATCAACCAATCAACCTCTTCCACTCACCCATGTGGAACCAACCAATCAACCTCTTCCACTCACCCATGTGGAACCAACCAACCAACCTTTTCCACTCACCCATGTGTAACCAACCAACAAACTTTTTCCACTCACCCATGTGGAACTAACCAATCAACCTCTTCCACTCACCCATGTGGAACCAACCAATCAACCTTTTACACTCACCCATGCGAAGCTAACCAATCAACCTCTTCCACTTACCCATGTGGAACCAACCAATTGACCTCTTTCACTTATCCGTGTGGAACCAACTAATCAACTTATTTTAGTTACCTATGTAGAACCAACCAACATTTTCCACTCACCCATGTGGAACCAACCAATCAACCTTTTCCACTCACACATGTGGAACCAACTAATTAACCTCTTCCACTTACCCATGTGGAACCAAGTAATCAACCTCTTCCACTCACCCATGTAGAACCAACCAATCAACCTTTTCTACTCACCCATGCAAAACTAACTAATTAATATCTTCCACATACCCATGTGGAACCAACCAACCAACCAACCTTTTTCACTCACATATGTGGAACCAACCAAACTACCTCTTTCACTTACCAAATTTATGAAACTTACCATCAACCGTACATTACCAACCATCAACCTAACCTTAACAACCATTAACCCTACCTCACCTACCATTAGCCTAATTTTACCTATCATCAACCCAACCTTACCCACCTTCAACTAAACCTTACCAACTATCAATCCAAACCAAAACCAACCCATCAAATCAAACAAACCTTTCTAACCTACCCTTACCTCACCTAAGTTCCCTCCTTGAGATAATAAAAACTCTTGTCTAATGTACCTTTATTTTGGGATAGTGTTATCAAACCTACTCTAACCTACTAAAATAAGGTCCAACGACATTTTCATAGCCTTGGTGCAATATAAATCCCATGCAAAACACCACCTACAAATTGAACCAACTAACCACTAACACCTACTGACTAACAAATAACACCCCTTACTGGAGGTGGATGAAATCATCTTCACCCTTCCTAAATCCTCTTATTAACCAACACCTTCACTTTGGGATATTTTCCCCACCTCAAGTATCCATGAAAATAGCAAACTAGGGGAACTCTCCTTCATAAGGTTTTAACCATTTTTCAACCACCAACCTTGCCTTAACCAATTGACCAAACTAACATTTGGCATTTTCCCCTCAACCTATAGCTAGCCTAAACTAGCCTAATAATCAATCAAAATTTTAACCAACTTTAAATTACTTGACCTTATAACTAAACCTAAGAAAATCTACTTTTTTGAGCTTCAGACCCTAAACACTAATGGTCACCCTGATCACTGATGATCGCTATCAAAAACTAGAACCTAAACTTTACTTTTCACCCAAACCAACCTATCAGACCCTCAAGCAAACATTTTTTAACCAATCACCCAGAATTATCCAACCAACCACCTTATATCAACAAATTATCCTTTGGAGAGTCACCTTCTCCTCCAACCCTTAACCTAACCTATCAGGAGATGACCCTTATTCAACCAACCAACCATCTACCCTTTGGAGACTACTACTATCTATCAAGCGCCCAACCTTTGGAGAGTACCTTCTTCATCAACCCAACCTAAACCAAGTGGTATACCAAATTGGGGAAACACATTTGAGCACCACCCAACCATTTGGGAATCACCTTCTCATGTAATCATTTGAGATTACCCTTATTCACCAAACTATCACCTAACCAACCTTACCTTTTTGTTAATCCAAAATTGCTCCATATCTCATCAATTGTCACAAAGTAATTGGGGGACATCTATTTTCCTAATTGACAGCAACCATTTACGCAAGCATATATCTAGGGCATATTATAACCTCAACCTCCTCAAATAATTTTGAATTTTCACACCTATTCTTTGGTTAAACCAAGATCCTTGTCATCTTGTGTCTAACTTAAGCTCTTCCTTTATTTTTAATCACCTTAATCTCCCTATCTTTAAGGACAAATGATGAAAAATAGGATCATGTGATTATCCATCACAAAATTAGCCTACTTCTTAGCATTCATACCATTACTCTACCCATGACATGATCTTCAAGGTACTTTCTAAATTTTTTAAGATAGATTCCCATGGTCGTTATCACTTAAACCATCTCTTTTATCCATCATCAACCACCTTATGCTATGGATTTACCTCCATAAAGGAAAACCTTAGGCCTATATAGACAGTCCATGTCTAAACCAACATATAAAAAAATTTAGGCTACCAAAATATCACTTGGGTTAACATCTCTAGCATGCAGACTACTCCATTAAAGGATAAATGCCCAAAATATAATTTTCTTGAACTTAAGGTAGACTGCTCCCTTGAAGGATAGCTATAAAACATGAACACATCCAAACTTAGACCATTCTCTTGAAGGATGGATATGTTAACTTTGTTAAAAAATAACCATTTGAAGCTTCCTACATCGATCAACATCCAAAACATATCAAACTAAGGAATAATAGACCATATATCAAAATCAAGCACCAATCCATCCCAACAAAGTTACAATCAACATTCGCAATAACATCACTAGACTTCTTGCATTGATCAGTCTACACCTAGCATACAACACAAACTTGTCTATCATGATTCCTAGGTAACCTAAAGAAGGGAAAACCATCCCCATAATAAGGTTACCCTACATATCAACCACTACCTATCATCTATCTCCCCTTTTGTTTTCCATAAATCAAGGGATTTTTGAGCTTACTTGACACCATGTGATCAAGCTACCTTGTTATAAACCATAAAAAAAACAACAAAGTAAAATCATGAGAAGGGTATATGTTTATAAGCCCACCTACCTTTCCACCATGATCTTTATCAATCAGAGCATTTATCCTCCTCCTCCTTATACTTTCATGACCATTTAAGAAGACATGTCTCCCCCTTGTGAGTCATTAAAACCAAACCATCAAACTAACCAATTAATGAACCTATTTGGAGATTACCCTTATCCTACCAAACCCAAACCAAGTGGCACATAAAATTAGGGAAACCCATTTGAAACACCACCCAACCTTTAGAGAGAACATTCTCCATCAACCCCAACATTAGGAGATTACCCTTCTCCAACCACCTTACCTTTACCATGAACCATTGGAGAACACCCTCTCCAACCAACCAACCAACCATCCAACCACATCCACCTTGACATTATCTATTTTTGACCTAAAATATTCACATATTTTTGACAACACCGATTACCTTGCCATGTTGAACATTTGAATTTTTACCACCTAGTGCACACTAGACCATTTGTGTTTTTCTTAAGAACACTTTCTACCTCAGATACTTGTGGAAACACTGACCCTGTCTAGGAGACTTGATAAGAATAACCCAATCAGCTATGCCTAATGATGGGGCCTAATTACCCTATCACTTGTCCTTTTAGAATCAAACTTATTTTAACCAACATTCCTAAATTAGTATATGCACAATCTCAATTATCACATGTAGTCACATTTTGTGTGCATGTTTGTGCCATTATTCCCAACCTCAGCTACCACCCTTATCACCTACCTTCCCATCCACCTAACCACTCATCAAACCCAAACCTAATTTTATTTCACCTCATCAACTCCTAGTTTTAGAGGGATCACCTGCTTCCATACTTGGGGCAATCAAACCTTAGACCCACAATCCATTTTTGTTTTACAGCTTGTTGATACAAACTACATAACATAAAGGGGAAAAATGTAAACACTATAAAACCACACATGATGGTTTTTAATGTCAAAGTATCCATAGATGCCCAACCCACCTAAACCCACCTTTTTAACCCACTTTTAACCTTGACCATTCACCTTTGACCCTTAACCCAACTTAACCTTTTTAACCCACCTTGACCCTTCACCTCTAAACACTTGACTACCAATGGTCACCCTAATCACTAACAATTAGGTTGACCATTGATGGTTAGGTCTTCACCTCCTAAACCTTCAAAATTGATCCATGTGTGAGATAACACATCAAAATTCAATTTAGTCAGCTACTAATGCATCTACCTATTAAATTAGGGTAGCAAGCACATCTCTTCTTTTGCTTATAAAATAAGGAGAGTAGAACCAAGAAAGGGGATCTTGGATAATCATTCTCTAAATCAGTCTCTCCAATTATAAATTCTTAGGACCAACTAGTAAGAGCCTTTCCTTTATATTTTTTCATTCTTTTAGTAAGTTTACAGGCACAATACAAACCTGAAGTGCTATCAAAATCACTTCAAGATTCATCAAAATCTTTAAAGAACCTCAACAATAAAGCTAAGTATCTCTTTTGCATTATTTAATTACTTTGTTTCATCTTGACACCTTTACCTAAACCAGACCACTTATGAACAACTACCTCTAACCTCTCAACTAATTAAATAACCCTCAACAACATATTGTGCCTATCTGACATTTTCATGTAATCTAACCTTCAACCTTAAACTAGACCTTGTCAATTGATAGTAACCATAGATGGTCAACCTAACCATCAATAGTTGGCCCCAACCACTGATGGCCACCCTGACCATCAATGGTCATTATTTTAACCCTTTTGAACAAAAAATATCAAGAAACAACCAACCCCCAACCTCAACCAAAACCCTATTTTCTTGGCCCTACCACCTCATAGACTAAAAACAAGAACCCGACCTGACCTGAACGCTTCTTTAACATTCACCTAAATGTTATTTTGTTAGAATAATAACATTCATTTGTAAATTATTTATTTATATCTAGTAGTTTTATGTTATGTAACTTTTCTTGTCAACATTAACATTTATATAAAGGTGGATTGACAACCTCCTAGATAGATCATCTTCTTGGATCTAGCTAGCTAGGTAATCCACCCAACCTACTTAACTAACCAAACATTTTCTATTTCTCTATTATTGTAGGTCATCTTCCCAAGCCAAATAAGAGTATATATAACTATATAGATCATGAAGTGCACACCCATCCATGTTCTACCAACCTTTAACCCTCTTTTAGTTTTACCTTTCTTCTATAAATATATATAAAGCAAAATTTGGTACAAACACCAATAATTCATATTGGAATGTCTAGGAGGTACCTTCGAGTATATTATCATGTTGGTAGTTAAATTTGAAGCTAAAAACATAGGATAGTTAAATTTTTCATGCATGTATATCATGTAATACACAATATATATCACCCCCTTTATTTCCTATTTGGCCTCCTTTTTAGTTTGCCAATACCTATTTGTAACACATTCAACCAAAATGCACACCAAATCATCATCTATTGAATCAAGTGGTATTCCTCAAGATAACCTTATTATATAATTCTCCCTGGTGTCTCAAATAACTTTTGTAGTGGTGGAATTATATGGGAGGAGGGATTTTTCATGAGTTGGGATGCCTGTTACTTGTGCAATAGTTTAAGCATTGATCAAAATTATGATATCCTAGGACAAATGAAAAACACCTTCATTATATCTACTCAAAAGAGTAAGCCTTGCCTTATAAAGTCATAAAATGTAGGTAGATTTATTATTATTTCTATATTTGATCCTTGTAATGGATGTGATATTACTAAGGTTCTTACTTGTTCAACTTCTTGTGGCCCAGGAGAAAATAGAGTAGCTTTTGCTTGATCAATGAATTCAAAGCGGTTTGATACATTATATTTGGTTTTTTCAAGACCTAAACTAATCCCCATATCCTACTTATATGCATCTATAAGTGGAATCAATAATGGATCTCTCTTTATCCATGGTTTTTGATGTGGCCTAAGTTAAAGACTTGCATTACTTGTTCTAATTTTGGGATGAAATTTGTGTACAATATGTTTTGAAAGTAGACTAAAAAATTTGATTGTTAGGTAGAAATATGTAATTTCTCTATGTTATTTTCACCCTTATTTATATGGATTTTGTCACCCAAATCCATGTGGTTGACTATTTTAAATTCATTGAGTATATTACACACAAGTTCTCTCCAAAAATTAATATCACTTGATGTTATTTGATCTGATAGTGACCCTTTTGTGTTTATAAACCTTAATTTATCCATCAGTAGTTATTGATGTGATGTGATATCATTTCATCTATCCCATTTATTTTATGATGCCACTTGTTAGTTGGCCACACAATCCACTTTGGGAAGGATGCAATCTATTTAAGGTCCTTGTCATTAGCAGTCTTGAATGATTATTATCCATCCTTTTGTTGTACCCATCTTATCATCACCACCTTCTCAAACTTATTTCACTACCACCATGTAGTTGGTTCTATTTATAATTTTATAGGCTATATCTATAATTTGATCACATGTTATGATTGTAACTACTCCTTATTCATTATGATGTGTTATGATCCAAATATCATACTATACAAACACTCTAACCCTATGAAATAAATAAATAAATAAAAAGTCATTAAATGAAAATCCTAATCTACATGGTGCCACTCGACACCCTCTATTTTAGAAATAAGAATAATAGAGACTAATAAACTTAAGTATTAAGCCTACATCCATTAACACATCTAGGTAGTATATTTCCCTACACTTCTTTTAATAAAATTATACCCTATTTTGAAAATTCATGAATATTTTAGGGTCCCTTCCATATAATGCAAAGTTTTCTATGGAATGCCTTAAACTGGATATGATACAATAGTACATCTTGTTCTAGATGAAATTGCTTAGATCACAAGTTGAAATCATATTACACCTTTTATCTTATCTTGTTAATTTATTTTATCCATTCTTCCTTTTGTATACTTCCTTATATTATATCCAAGTCTAGTAATCTTTACTTTAGAGAATATTTGTCACCTAGTCTCATAACCATTGTAGTGTGTAAAATTAGAATAATATATTTCATAGGAATTATTGCCTCAATATTATAGACAAGATGGAAGGGATTGAAACCTATGGCATGCTTGTAATTTATCTTGTATGCCCAAATAATCATAGGAATGCGATCCTCCCAATAATCCCTTTGCACATTACATATCTTCATTAACATTTTTCCTAATACTTTTTTTGATGCTTCAGCTTGTCCATTTGATTGAGGGTGATAAGTCATGATATTTTAGTGTAAGATTATAATATCCTCAGTGAGAATCTTGATATTTTTATTGATAAAATATGTTCCTTTATCATTGACCAGGTTGATTGGGCATATTAATCTTGTAATAATATTTTCATACAAACATTTGGCAGCATGCTTCACATTGTAACTTGAGGTTATAACAGATTCCACTCATTTAGTTAAATAATCCATACAAGTAATAATATACCATGCATTCCATAATTTTCTTAGGGGACTTATAGTTACAAAAAAATCAATTCCCCATTTTTCAAATGGTTATTTTGTGAGCATTGTTACAAAAGGCATCTCTCATGATAATTTGGCTTTCTAATCCATGGACACACATCATAATTGTTGGCTACCCTGTATGCATATTGAAATGAATTTGACCACCAAATACCAATATATATATATATATATATATATATATATATATATATATATATATATATATATATATATATATATATATATATATATATATATAGAAATGGCTTCACCTGTGAAGTGATTCCCTACAATTCCCTAATTTTCTTCTTGGAGAATCTGAGGTATTTCATGCTATAATGGTACTCTATGTTACACATTATCTTTCCTTATCTTGTATATAAATCCATTGATGAGACTATATGAAATAACTCAAATGACCATTTTTTTATCCCTTTCTATATAAAGTCCAAGGAAAGTACCTTTCTAAAAAAAAATTAATTTATTGCTTATTATCTAGGATTTCATCAACCTTGAATAAGTACACATCTAGGGACTCATCTTCTATTTCATTTGGTTATTCACCATTTTGTATCATACTCAGATGATCAGGTATGACATTTTATCATCTTGTCTTTACATTGATATAGAATTTAAACTCTTGAAATAACATGAGCCACCTAGAGATCTATCCTCCCAATATTGACTTATTAACTAAATCTTGCAATGCCTAGTGGTCAGTAAAAAACTCAAACAATATGGCCAATAGATAGTGTTGAAACTTTTGAAATGAAAATACCATAGATAAATCCTCTCCTTTTGTAGTGGTATAGTTTTTTTCATCTACTAATAGATTCTTTATGTCAAAATGTATGGGGTGATCCAACCTACCAAAACTTTGTTTTGATAAGATAGCTCCTTATTCAATACCAAAAGCATTTTCATGCATGTGGAATGGATTATAGCAATGAGTAAAAAATAAAATGGGTGTTATTATGAACCTTAGTTTGAGATCAATAAATTATAGTAGGCATTATGATGTCCAATTAAAACTTGTATATTTGTGCAATAGTTTTTCCATTATTGTAGATATGGTTATGTATCCTTAGATAAAAAAATTATAGTATCTTGTATGGCTAAGAAATATGTGCAACTCTTTAGATTTGGTCAAGGGTGGCATACCCATTATAACAATAATCTTAGTTTGGTCCACCAAAATTCCATCACTACATATAACATGGCCCAAAGGAACACCAAAAGGTGTGAAAAATAAGCACTTATTTAAATTAAAATCAATGCTTAGAGCTTGACACTCTTCTAACATTAGTTTTAGTTTTTATAATTTCTTTTTAAATAGAGAAAAGATAGTCCAGTCATCCAAAAATACTTCTAGGAAATAATTAATGAAGTCTTTAAATGCAATTACTACATATCTATAGAAAATTATTGGTGTATTCTTCAAACTAGAAGGCATTACCTTGTATGTAAATGATCCCCATTTAGTTACAAAAGTAGTCTTAACTTGGTCCTCTTATGGGATCATAATTTGATGGTACCCAATGAATCCATCTATAAATGAGTATACTCTATGACCTATGACTAAATTGAGGACTTCATATATGAATGGTATTAGAAAAGGATCACTGATGCAGGGATTGTTGAATGTGTGGTATTCTCCAAAAAACCTATATCTCTCTAAATTTATTTGGTTGTATCACAATAGGACTCACCTAGTCTAATTTTTCCACTAGATAAATGATTATTTCTTCTTTTATTTGATCTAGTTCAATCTTTAATTTTATTTTCATGTTGGGGTTTATCTTATATGATCACTTATTAATGGGTAGATCACACTCTTTCAAATCTATCTGAATCTCCCTTAACAACATATCTACATCTTTTATTTCAAATAATTTAGTCTAAAAAATATTTTGATAGTCTCATAGTAGTTTTCATGCTTTTGAGATCTACTCCTATCCCCAATAATCTCCTTCAATCACAAGCTTAAGAACCAAATCTATTATGATGTTTTATTCAATATTTTTCAAGGGTTCTTGATACACTATGTTTGATGTATTAGGTAAATCATATCATAAAGTGTGCTCTCCTTCACTTTATAGAATATTTATATTGCATAGTCTATCTTCTTCCACTTTTTCTTCAATTTGGGCTAGTTTTGGTTTAACTTCCCTCTCTAGTTAAAATAAGCCTTCCAAATCTAAATCTCCATTACTATTGCTATATTCCATGAAATTTTATATTACTATATTACAAGGCTTGATAAAATATTGTTCCTATTAAATTTCAAGTGCCAAATTTAAATCATGAATTTCTTCCTATTATGTTGATGACTTTGTTTTGGCTCCCAAATCTTCTACTTATCCATGAAAAATAAATATTTTAAGTTTCTATAATGCAATAGGAACC
The DNA here is from genome assembly GCA_037957365.1 of Torreya grandis. NCBI lineage: Eukaryota > Viridiplantae > Streptophyta > Pinopsida > Cupressales > Taxaceae > Torreya > Torreya grandis. Next base: position 781,789 of record JARHVA010002779.1, on the reverse strand, counting down.
AAAGGGTTATCATCTTCAAATGCAAAAGTTTAAATGAAACTTTGTTACAATTGTGCCCAATGTTTGGTCTCTCTTCTATACTCTTGATGCATGAACTAGGTTGTTGGTAGTGGTGTTAGTGTGTGGCTAAAAATGTGCACCCACTACCTAGGATCCACTCTTTATGCAAACCATATATATACACATTGATGAATGTACATCTCAATACATTAACATTATTTAAATAAAATCCATTCATATTTCATCATAGGTGGTAACTATAACCATGCACATATAGCTTCACATGCCTCCTCATAAAGTATATCTAGATCTCTATATACTACCCACCAAGTCTTAGGAGTATCATTCAATGCATAACTCAGTGCATTGAATCTTTGATCCACCTCTGGCATATGGTGATCTAACCTCAAAATTAATGGATTAAAGTCTTCTATCAAAAAGTATTGAGGTAATTGGTATTTCTTAGTGAACACCATTTGCAAAGGTCATAGCTCATGATCTTCTCTTGCCTAGTTTAACATGTGCATATATGAATCACCAGTTATGAAAGATGTTGTTCCCCAAGGTAAAATAACCTCTAGAGTAGGTTCAATAAAATATATCATTATTACACATATATTATATAGTACATCTACTTATAACCTAGTATGAGATCGTACCAATGGAGAAGATGGTGTTAGTGATTTTGTTATTACTTTATTACAAGATGGTTGTTTTATGATCTAGGATTGCTCCATTTGGAGTTTAAAAACTGATACTTGACAAATTTCAATGCATTCCTCTATGTATTTTTACCAACTTTAAACCAACTATTATCACCATACATAAATGGTGACTTTAGTTCCTTTAGAATTATGCATGACTTCTATTATACTTTATTAAAATTAATGACAACTATCTTGTCTCCCTAATGAGATTCTAGTTGGTTGTGCACATTGTTATTAGTCATTTAACCATCATAATCCCATTTATTATCAATTAATGTAGGTTAATGGGTCTTAATAGTATTCATATCAATTAATTCAAAATCATGGCATAGAATTAGCATGACCATTATAATATCCACATCATTAAGGTGATCAATCAGCTCTACTCACTCATAATCTACAAGGTTGAGGGTGACATGATTTTAGCTTAAGTGTGTCTTAAAAATAGCTTCCTGTGTTAATCTTAGGATCATATTCATATTACTCAAAATATATAACACTGAATTATGAGTTTTGTAACCTATAAGCTCAATATCCATGTGGAAATAAACATCCCAAGGCATTTTAATTTTCACATACCATACAACCTTATTTGTATGTTGTTTCCCTCACTACACACACTCCAAAAAATAATGAAAGAGGTTAGTAATATTATATGATATATCCCCATTATATTATGTACCAAGTAAATTTAACAAGTGTTTCAAAGTAGTAATAACTCCTTCCTAATTCATTATGTACACAATCTATCTTACATTATTTTCATCATTAGATGTTGTGTCTCCTTCTGAAGTAGTATGTTGTCATAATTTTTTTATACCATGTATTTATTGATATATCAAATTATTCTCCCTTATAAGATTGAGATATTGATCAGGCAGAGCTTTTCTAGTTCCCTACTAGCATATCCAAAGGCAATAATCCTTGTTCTATATGTTTTATTGGTAACTACTTGGACGAATACATTCTACTTAAGTTGAAAATTAATCAAGTTTACATTGTGTACTGAATTCTCATTCTTTTGATTCTCAAGCATAAAATAATTTTTAAGTTGATGTTGTCCTTCAATTATTTAGTACATGTAGTAGGTTTGTCTCTATGGATTGGTAGGGAGTTCTTTGCATAATAATTATATTCTCCACAAAATAACCATAGCATAGGTGGTTGGGCCTTCCAATTGTCATTATTATGGCCTCCTTGATATCCTCCTTGGTACCCTCCCCTATATCATCTTATGTACTTTCCTCTATTTTTTTAATCCCCATCCTTGTGACTTTTGTCTATCATAACCTCCTTTATGGTTTTGTTGTGTGTCGTTCCCTCCATATTAGTGTCGAGGTGAATTTAGATCCCAATTATATTATTGTGGACTCACATTATTCTAGGAATACTGATATTGGTGTTGTGAAGAACATGGAATATAGCTAACTAAAACCTAGGGTTAGTAGTCTAGCAAAAAAAGTATCCACTAGGTACTACTCTATGTCGCACTTACCATGTCCACAGTCAAGCATGGGATACCCTACTTCATAGTTGGTAACTATTAGACAACAACTACAAATATAATCTTTGTAATATTATTTTTTAGTTCCTATAGAGATCTACATCTCCTCTTGTCATGATTTATTGATTTTTAAAAACTTTCGTACATGCTCTGTGATTTATGAATATAATGATATAAAAGATGGCACTTTGAAGTAGCATGTCCAATTACTTGACAAATTTCACAAAATTAAATTTTAGTATTTGGATAGTCATTCATGTGGTGGCCTTATTTATTTCATTCTATACATCATAAGCATATTTTAGGCATATCATTCTTGTGTATTTCATCCATTATTATCATAAAAGCATCTAATTTATAACCTTGTACTAGATTGTCACCATAGTACTCAATTTTCTCAACTCAGAGAGTAGAAAACTAGGCATCAACCTTAGTCAAGAACTAGGTCTATACAATATAAAATATAATTCTTAGTCATAGTCCCTCTATGAATAAATTATCCTTATCCTTGTCTTATAAGATGAAATCAATATTATTAATAACATCAAAAAAACTTTTATCATTATCTCTAATCAATTACATAGATTTTTATAGAATCTTCTTTAGGTGTTAAATAGTTTGGATTGTACATTTATTCACCTTAAACTCTACTACCAACAAATATTTAAATTGCAAAATATCAAGAGTATTTACATTTATTTTACAAATCAACTCCAATTGTTACCCTAACAAATCCCATATGAGTTCACATTTCTTAGCATCATCAGATGTTACTCCCTTAATGATCCATTTCATATCACAAGTTACCAAGTATTGATAAGGATGCATAAATCCATCATATTATATTAAATAAATAGACATGTCTACATTGAGAGACTTAGTTATCACACTTGAATTTTATAACACTAGTTTTTACAAACTCATGATTGTGACTGTAGGTGTATGCACACTGATGATTGTGGCTATATGTGTTTGTACACTAGTGACTGTGACTAAAGACATCTATTTAATATTATTTTTAGGTGTCCTAAAAAGGAATCCCAACTCTTACATCCTCTTATCTATTTCCTACTTTTTCTTCTCACTAAGACTACGAGACTTATCTATAAAGGATTCAAACAAATTTGTATTTTTCTCTTTTCCTTCAATTATTCTTCTCCAAAATAATATATTGGGTTGGGGGATGTGTAACATTCAAGTGAATCATCTCTAATTTGAACTTATTCTAGCTTTAAAATTGAACATGTGATAGTTGTGCATTCAAACTTAACTTATTCCTAGAAACATTCCTTCCCAGGTTTAGACAAACTATATTTCATTAACTATGATCTATTGCTATCTTCTAGTTGTGTTGATATTAACCTACCTTCTTCTTACTCCATGAGATCCATATTTATAATATTTATATTTCCTTCTCCTTTTTCTTCATCGGGCCCCTCTACATATAATGCACATTCTTTACTTTCAGCATCTTTTATAGTCTCTCTATGCACCTTTCCATCTCCAACATATTATATTATATCCCTACTCCTATTCATATTTAATTATAGATTCATCACATTATTCCATATTCTATGTTTTTAGAGTGTCCTTTATAATCCTATAATTTTATTCTCTCCCTATCTCTTCTATTTCTACATATTCTAGATCAATTACAAGTTTCTCCACTTAGCTCCACATCATTATCTTCTATCCCACATGCACCCCCATGGAACCTAAAGTGATTAATACATGTTGGAAAGAGTAGGCACCATATTATTGTACACATCCAACATTTTTATCTACATAGGTAGTCATTAAAGTAACTTACTACTAATTCCTCTAGCAAATCATTTGTATGCATATTCAAATGATAAATAATATTACACATCAAATTTTGTGATATATCCATAAATTATAGTATAATTACAATAGTCCACAACATGGTTCCAATTAGTATCTAGACTTTATAATCTATATAAATTTTCTTCTATCTAAACTATATACTTTGTCCTTCTCAATTGGAAATAGTAATACTCTAGTCTTGACAACCATGTAGCTAACAATCTAGGTAATTCACTCTAATTTTTTTAAAAATATATCTATATATATGTCCTTGAATTATCTCTATTATAGTCACTTAAACTATTCTCCCTTATTCCTCTAAAAATTTCTAGATTCTCTCATTCAACAACCTTTCTAAATCTCTCTACCTTGGAAACCATCTCAAGATATTTCAAAACGTTCTATGCTCACTACACCATTATTAGTAGACATTCTTGGAAAAATATAGAACATGATATTAGAGGGATATATTGCACATTCAATAATATAAAAAGACATCTATCAGTAAAATAGACTAAATTACATCATTAATTACAAATTTAAGATCATTATATGGATAATATAAAAGGTAAATGAATATAGAGTAATCTACATAAACTATATGACTAATAGATCAAGACATTCAAAATATTCATTGTGCATAGATCATAAGTAAAAGACTTATAAGAAAACCATTCAGAATATTATATTAATCTCTATCACACATCATAACCATATTCTATTATAAATAAGCATTATAAATAGAGTATTACAAAGTGTTGTATCTTCATTATATGTTTGTAAAAAATAATTATATATCACACAAAATAAACAAAGATAAGAGATAACATAGGAATAATTGATAGTAGGTCAAAATACTAGATAATATTGCAGATCCATTTCAAGGGGAAAAACTCCATAATAATGCAATAAAAGTAAAATACTTAATATGATGATCAAAGACTAACCATTACCTCCTATATATAGTCTACTTATCCATGGTTATTCCATATGATAACCTAAATAATAACATAGATTAATGTAATAAGAATATAAAAGAGGAATGTAAGCCACAAGTCAGCCACACATATCCCTAGACACAACAAAGGTTAAGGGTGTAGACTACCCCTTCCCTTTAAAATAATGTTGTCTTAAACATTGAATCAAATTTAGATGTTACTGTATAAAGGATTCATCCTCCTAGGTGGCATCTTCACATGGTAGATTCTTCCATTTGATCAGGTACTCCTTAATTATTTTAGACCGCATCTGCTTAGTGTGCATTTGAAGGATCACCTCAAGATCAAGAATAACTTTCCCTTTCTAATCCAATTTTGGTAACTCAATATAAGTAGCAAATCTTTTTCCAATGAATTTATTTAGGCATGATATATGAAATAATAGATGTATGTGATTGGATGAAGGAAACTCTAAATCATAGGCCACACTATCAATTTTCTACAAGATCTGATAAAGCCCATAATACTTAAGGGGAAACTTGTTATCCTTTTTCTATTACTTCAAGGAAATTTACTTAAATGGATATAAGTGAACAAAGACCCAATCACCAATGTAAAAATTCCTCTCACTCCTATGTTTATCTACCTATTGCTTCATGCAATTCTAGGCCATGGTTAAATTTTCATGCAAACTTGTAAGGACCTCTTGTTGATGGTGAATATGTTCCTCAACTACACAAACCTTGAGATGTACCTTCAAGGTTAATGTGATGGATGGATGGTGGGTATTCATACAAGGACACAGAGGGAAAAAAATTGGAATAACTACGAATAAATGTATTATACCACCATTTAGCAAGTGCAACCAATGAACCCATTTATCCTATTTATCAAAAATAAAACAATGGGGATATCCTTCCAGACATTTGTTGACTACCTCAATTTATCCATTTGATTGAGGATGATAGGATAAGCTATGAACCAACTTGGTGCCCAAATATGCAAATAATTTAGTCTAAAAATTACTAGTGAAAATGGGATCTCTATCACTAATAATGATCTTAGGATTACAATGTAGTTTCTAAACTTTATTAAGAAAACCAAAAGCTACTATACTAAAAATAAATGGTTGTGATAAAGAACAAAAATGAGGATACTTAATGAGATGATCCAAAATAACCATGATAACATTTTTACCATCAAATCCATAGACACCTTTTCCCAATGTTGGCTAGGGATGGATAAAGGATAAAAAAGACTTGGGGTTTTGATGGTTTAACTTTTATTTCATTGATAAATTATACATTTATCCACATATGTTTATACATCCCCATTGAGTCCTTACAAAACAAAATCCTTCTTAATTATATGATAGGTTTTCAAAAATCCTGAATGACCCTTAAGTGGAGTTGCATGAAGTTCTTGAAATATTTTTGTTTGAGAAGAGAATTCATACATAGGTATAATTTGTCTTTATACCATAATGCATTACCCTTCCATGTGAATTTTTCAAATCCACCCAAACCTTGTTGAAGATTATAAATCAAATCATGGCTAGCACTATCATGTTCCCATTCTAATCTTGCTTCCTCCATCCAATCTACCTACCAAATGGTCATGGCACATACCAATGCCTCAACTAATTCATCGCTCTTAGATAGTGCATCTACGACCACATTTTCCTTGCCTTTATTGTTGACTATTTCAAAATCATATCCTAACATATTATTTACCCATCTATGCTATTCATCTGATGAAAACCATTATTCTAAAAAATATTTGAGACTCTCATGATCAGTCTTTACCTTAAAGTGATGACCCATAAAATAAGGTCTCCATTATTTCACTACATGTAGAATGGCCATCATTACCTTCTCATATATGGGCTTGAGCTAATTTATGACCTTCATTTGGTTACTTTCAAATATAAGTGGTATGCCTTCTTGCATGAACATAACACCCATACCATATCTAGATGCATCACATTCAACCACAGAAGTTTTCAAAAATTAAAGAGTGGCCAACACTAGAGTTGTGCATATAGCCAATTTTAATTGTTTAAATTCCTTGATAGCTTAATTAGTCCATTGGAAGGAGTCTTTCTTCAACAAAGAGGTGAGTGGGGTTGTAATTATACCATAATTTTTGACAAACCTATGATACTAACTAGTTAGCCCTAGAAATCCCCTTAGTTGATTGAGTGTCTTAGGGATTGGCAAGTCCACCATTGCTTGGATTTTTTTAGGATGCACTTTCACTCCTTCATGTGAAACCATATGACCCAAATAATCAACCTCATGAGCTCTAAAAATAAATTTGGAAGGTTTGGCATAAAACTAATGTTTTTCTATAATTGAGAGTACATATTTCACTTGTTGTAAATGGTCTTCCTAATTTTTAATAAAAAAAAAGATATCATCAAAAAACACTATAACAAATTTCCTCAAAAAGGGCCTAAAAATAGTATTCATCAAACTCTAAAAGGTGGGTGGTGCATTTGTTAGACTAAAAGGCATAACCATAAACTCATAATATCCCTCATGAGTTTTGAAAGCTATTTTGGGTATGTCTTCATCATGGATCCAAATTTGATGATACCCAAAACACATATATATCTTGGTAAAATATAGAGCACCATTTAATTCATCTAAAAAATCATCAATGATAGGAATAGGAAACATATCTTTTATAGTGTACTTGTTTATCTCTCTATAGTTAGGTCAATCCTCCAAGTGTCATCTTTCTTTCTCACCATGATAACTGGTGAAGAATATTCACTTTAGCTATGGCAAATGATTCTTACATCCAAAATATCCTATACCATCTTTTCAATTTCACTTTTTTGGGCATAGGGATAACTATATGGCTTGATGTTGGGTGGTGTAATAATAAGAATAAGTTTGATGGCATGATCATGCATGTGGTTAGGTGGAACTCCTTTCAACATGTTATGAAAAACAACAAAACTGGTGTCAAGCACTTATTACAGATTAGGAGGTATAGATGGCTAAGATTTCTGGACTTCAATGGAAAACAAGAGTGCTAAAAATCCTTTAGAACCATTTTAGAGAATCTTGATCATTGAATGGGAGACAACAATTTGTGGAGATTTAGCCTATTATCCCATTAGCTCAAATGTCCTTCCCTCAAAATGAAATTGCTTGAATAATTCTTAGGAATTCATGTCAATAGTGCCTAAAGTGGTGAGCCACTGTAATCCTAAAATAATGTCTACTACATCCATGGGAATAACAAACATATGAGAATACAATAGTAAGTCTCTCATTTCCATCTTAATACTATGGAATTTTATTGAACAACTAACATTATCACCATCTACAATCATGACCTAGAATTCTGGAGTGGGATAAATGAAATAGTTCAAACAAGCAACCAACTTACTATTGATGAAGATGTATGTACTCCCAGAATCAATAAATATTGTGACCTTCTATTTTATAAGAAAACCCACCACATTAAGAGTTTGGGGAGTATTAATACCTAAAATGGCATGATAGGAAATAGTAGGTTGAGGTTTTTTAGATTCCTCCTCAGGCCCTTTTGCATCCTCACCAATTGCCTCCTCATCATCTTCATCTCCATTGACACCTTCAATGTAAAACAACTTATTTTAAGCATAATGATGTCCTTTGTTCCATTTTCTATCTAAACTATTACACAACCCTTTGGATTTCTTCTCCTCAATTTGTTGAGGTGTTAATATGGTGGGTTAAGGAAATGATGGTGCTAGAAAGGTACTTTAATGACTAGTAGTGAAAGCTTTTCATTTGACCATATCTTTTTATTATTCCATAGGTACCCTTGGGATAGCTTTTGCTATAGATTATGGATTAAACATCCAAACCTCCAATTTGATGCTATCTTTGAGTCTACCAAAACAAAGATCAATCAGATTTTCCTTAGTGATGTCTTCCACCCATAAGGATATATTCTAAAATTGGTGAATATAATTCTTCACAGTTCCTATTTGATGTAGTTTTGTTAACTAGATAAAGTATTTCTTAGATACATTATTCCAATAATGAGCCAACAACTCATCAGTGAAAATAGACCATATAATAAGAACACCATTTTTTAATTTTGAGCACAAAACCAGTGATACCAAATGAATTGTTCAAGTTATAGATATAGAGATGCCACTATCACCTTCTAAGAACTAAGATTTTCGTGTAGATCAAATAAATTATCAATTTGGGTAATCTAAGTGAGAGTATCTTTACCATCAAACTTACGCATGTCCACTTTTGGCAACATTAGTTTTACACCAGTATTGGACCAATTAGTGTTGAGATGAGGAAGACTTAAATGATGAAGTGGAGGGTTGTTTAGATGTAACTGAGATGAAATGGTATCCAATTATGTATTGATATGATGTAATTGAGTGTACACCCTATTCATCTCTATGTGCATCCTTGAAACATTAGTTTGAACTATGACAAAGTCATCTTATGACACCAAGCTCTTTATGTCAAATTAAAGTTGAGAAATCAATATATCTAAAGTTCTAGATTCCATGTCATCCTTAAAGGGAGTCTTAAGAGTTTATTGCCCCCTTTTTTTCCTTAATTAGTATGACCCACCATGCACAAACCTTAGAAGGGTTTTTTCCCTAAAAAAAGTGTACTAGAGATGGTACCATTGTGATCGCCTCACCAAGATGAATCCAATGACTAATTTTGTGCACTAAGGTGAAAATTTTTACTACCAAAAAAGTGTATCAATAGAATATACCATAATGATCATCTCATCAAGATGAATTCAATGACTACAAATGTGTAAAGAGAAAAAAATATAGAATTTTTTTTCAAAAAAGTATTTTGAATAATATTGTGTTGACAAAACAACAATACTACGCTAACAAAAAAATAATTATTATTGGATTATAACTTATGTTTTTTCACTCCTTTCACTCTTAAAAGTCATTCCTCACCATATCCAAAAATAATTCCATAGGAAACTTTCCCAAATAGAATCTTTGATACTACTTGTAATGAATTACTTAGATGTTCACATAGAATAATTATATATCACATAGAATAAGCAAAGAGAAGAGATCACACAAGAATAATAGATAGTAGAGTAGAATACTAGATAATCTAGTAGATCTAATTTGAGGGGGAAACCTCCACAAAAATGCAATAAGATTATAATACTTAATGTGATGATCAAAGACCAACCACTACCTCCTATATATAGTCTACTTAGACATGGTTATTTCATAGACTGACCTAACTAATAACATAGATAAATTTAACAAGAATATAAAAGAGGTATGTAAGCCACAAGTAGGCCACACATATCCCTAGACACACCAAAGGTTAAGGGCATAACATAAGCATTATCAATGTAGTATTACAAAGTGTTGTCTCTTTATATTTCATTCTTTTGATATGCTAAAAGGAAATACTATCTACATTATTTAATATATTTATTATGAGTACAAGGTTGAATACATACATTGGATTATATAAAATATAAAATCATACAATTCACATGTGTCCATACAATATACCTTGTCATTTTAGAAAGCCTTATTCTTCACCTAACACTTGGAATTATACCTCTCCACCAAAACAATTAGGATGGAATATACCACCCCATAAAGAAAGTGTGGCTTATGATGGTCACCAACAACAAGGGTGTGTTTATTCAAAAATAAAGGGAAGATATGGAGTAGGATATTAAGGAGGTAATCAAAATCAGAGACAATATGATGGCCAAAATAGGCAGCTTGTTATTTACTACATGTGTGATAAATACAATCATTTTTATAGGAAATAGTCACTATATTTTATGAAGACATACCATGTTTATTCAAATTATCAAGGTAGCACAATAAATAATATTGTCATATTATTTAAAATAAAATAAACAAAAAACACTTGTGAAATTTTAATATGGTGAATTAGTAGAATAAATACTCTATGTTTATGCAAGTTGTCACCCAAAATTACAAAGAGAAATGATTATCACTAATGGAGATTCCACAAGAGAATTTTATTTGAAAAGTTAATTAGTAAAAATATCCATATCATTTTAGAGAAAAGTCTTAATGATTGAAGAAATTTAGTTACTACAAAACACATAATCATAATGTTTATGAAGGAGATGTTGCAGTCATGGATGCATAAGTGTATTATTATATTATTCATATCTGAAGGTAAGACAAGTAGTTATAACTTTGATATATCTTCTTAAGGTTGTATTATTCTTTGCAATGAGGACACACAATAAAATATCAATTACTTATTGCATAATCTATTTTATTTCCAAAAAATGGGATAACAAATAACTAAAAGGGTGGTCTTGTAAGGTAGAAGACCAAGAAAACCTTTGGATGTCAACTCTAGAATGGATATTGACCTTATAGGCTATGAATTTTCCAATGTTATATTTGACTTTAGAAGTACAGTGAATATAAATCCTATGTATACCTGGATGGTCATTAGATGAACATCCCTTATCTATAGCCCTATTACACTAAGTATCACAAACTACAAATTGGTAGATCCCATTGGGAGATTTGAGGATGTGAAAATAATGTTTTTGATCTAAGTATCTATGGATACTTAAAAGTCATTGATATAAATATCGATGAAACACATTACCCTACATTAATTAGGGAAAATTAGGCTTGTGATTGACAAATGACCATCAATACAATAGATGACCAATTTTAGGTGTGTCAAGGGGATAAAATCATTATCATACCTTTGAAAAAGGTTTAAATATATATTTATATTATTGAAAAGTAGATTGCATCATTATATTCTTGTAGAAGATACAATTAGTTTAAATTAGGCATAAAACAAAATTCATAAGCTCTGTTTAGTAGAGATTTCACTAATTTCTCATAACTTGCTCAACTACCTCTATAGTTGCAACATACAAAACAATTATTTATCACCTTGTTAAAATAATGGAGCAAGATCCATATTTCCACATAAATTAATGCAAATCTCCATTCTTGTGATCTCCAACAAGACCAAAGGTGGCTTTATTATATAAGGTGACTTTAATCGATATGGACTATATAGAACCCACTCATGAGGGTACCTTTCCATGAGAATTTGTGTCTTCCATAAGTGGTGACTTAGATGTACATATTTTGAACTAGGTATGGATACTGTAAGGTAAGGTTGATTAGGATTCTATATGCTAACAAGAGATAATTTCTCCAATACTTTACAGTTATATATTTAGTGTAATTTTTATCCAAGATCAATCAACATGTTCCTAATATATATCTCCAAGTCAATGTGCTAAACTATGCATTAAATGATGTTGTAATGACATGGTGGATAGTGAACCAATCAAATCAATTGCATTAAGAATAGGATTGTGAAATTATGTGAGACAAGTTCTAAGCATCACCTATGATCTCTAAGCTATGGACATTTTTACAAGAAGAACATTTTCCTAAGTTTCACACTCATTATTATGTAGATATAAGGTCATCACAAGGTCTATAACCAAGGTATTGGGGGGGAGGGGTGTGTGTGTGTTATAAAATAATTAATCACCCTTTCCATGGGCATAGCATATACATTAAGAGAAAAGGCATGGGACCAATAATTGGCCATAGGTCCAAATTAATTTTATAAAATCATTTATGTTTGAGGATGGGAATCGAATGGTGCAGAAAGCCTTGAAAAAGATGAAAAAAAATATATGTCATGGACATGAATAAGACATAATTAATACATAGGAATAAAGTTCATAAGAAAAATCATCTATGAATTTTTAAATATCCATAAAAAACTATAGGGCTATCAAGCAGAATTAAAAAAATTCTTGAAATCATGTAACCAAATTATAGACAACATAGAGCAAACAGAATTTGGTGACAACAAAGAAGATTTAGATTTGAATGGATTCTATAATTTTGAGTGAGAGATAGAGCATCCTAATGATTTTTTTTAAAAAAATTAGAATATACTTAGCTACAAAAAAAATAAACTTTTAGGAACAAAAAGGAGAAAGGAAACTTTGAGATTGTATTTTAATGGGGTTTTATAAATATATCATGAAATAGTAAAGAAGGTGATTTACAATATTGAACTGACCCGATCTCAAAACTTGTGACTATAGGAAATTAATAGAAATAAAACCAAATTTTAGAGGTGGTGCAATTGTATTGAATTATATGGATGTATTCCCCACAATTTATTTAGAATTCAGTGGTATAGACCCTTTAATGTGGAAGATGCATATTGAATCAAAGATTATGTATGGCATAGTATATAAAATTGACCATATAGAATAACTCACAAAATTAAATTGAATGTCAAAGTAGAGATAAATTAGATGCATAAAGAAGGAACCATATATGTGGTAGAAAATTAGATCTGGTAATTCCATGGTGTTTCAACCTGATATTTAGTAAAACTTAGTGTCTTACAGTGATTACAGGGCCCTTAATGATGCCTTCATAAATGTCCCATTATTGATTCCTTTTATATATTAAGTTATAAATTAAATATTAATACATGAAGTAAACTCATTCACCAATGGATTTCAGAGATATCATGATATTGCGATCGTAATAAAATATTAGACAAAGATCACCTTTGTAAGAGAATGGGGCTTGTTTGCATACAAGTTAATTCTTTTTGGTCTTAAAAATTCTCATGTTGTGTTCTCTAGAGTTGTAGTCACATTTTTTAAATACTTTATACATTAATTTATAGAGGTTTTCATATATTATTTGGTTTTGTTTTATTTATTAAAATACCATCTTTGAATGTTGTGACTTATATTGTAAATATGTAGATCTCTTCACATTACATTGAATTTAAAGAAATTCTTTTTATTTATACCTTTTAGTGATCTCCTAGGACATTTAGTTGGAAATAATGATATTCTAGTAGACTGAGTGAATATCATAGTTATGATGGGACTGACACCTCCTATAAATTATAAGAAAGTGCAATAATTATTAGGACACATTAGGTATTATCACAAGTTAATCAGGGGATATGAATCTATATCAACACTATTGGAGAGATTATTATGAAAGTATAGAAGGTCTAAATATTCCTTAAAAGGTCAGTCAACCTTAAATGAATTGAAATAAGGATTAGTAATAACCCTAATTTTGGTATGTCCTGATTAGAATAATTCATTTGATGTCCATGTGGATGCATCTAGTATCATAGTGGGCACAATGTTAGCTCAACTAGGAGATGGAGGCTTGGATAATCCTATCCACTTCATAAGCTTTAAGCTTTCACAAGTTGAGAATAATTATATCACCACTAAATGATAATCTCTATATATGGTTTTCACACTACATAAAATCAATAATTATCTATTATTTACACTATTTGAGTTCTTCATACATCATCAAACCTTATGACAATTAGAGAACAAGTAGATGTTATGAGGATGGATATCCAAGTGGTTGATGTTTTTTAAATAATTTTACTTTAATATAAATTTGAATCCAAGTAGAGATAATTTTGGGTCAGATCATGTTAGTCACATATTTAATGGTGAAGATCCATGATAATTAAAAGATGAATCACTATATTCTCACCTATTTTGAATATCTATGATCCCATAAAATATGGAAGATATATAAGAAAAAAATTGAAAGAGGGATTTTTCCTATGCACTTTGTTGAGAATAATAAAGCTTATTTTGTCATACGATATCCATCATTCATTATTATCAATGAGATTCACCAAAATATATGTAAATATGATGTGATGTGAATATTAACCTTAGATCATGAGAAACCACAGATGATATAAGTGCACTAGGTAATTGTAAGAGGGCACTTCATAAGAGAGTATACTATGAGGAAAATATTAAAAAAATATTATTTTATGGTCAAATATATTTCAAAATGCACACATAGTATCAAAAATTTTGATGTCTATCAGTGAGTAGGAAAATCAAACTAATGAGATCAAATACATTTAAATCTAATGCTAGCCATGCAACCATTTGAACAATGGGGACTTAATATTGTAGGGACCATTAATTTACATATAAAACATATTCATGTCATATATAATAAATGTTATTTAATATTTTACAAAATAGGTGGATCATACTAAGACACTATGTTGTATTCCCAAAGATGCATCTAAATATTTGGATGAGAACATCATAACCAGGTTTAGGTGTCATGTAAATATAGTCAATGAAAAAATAATGTGATTTCTAAATAACAATTTAAAAACACTAAATTAATAATTCATGATATCACCCCATAAAATCATGGCTTATCATATTTAAGCCAATATAAAATTAGAAGCATCAAACAAAGTTATTGAGAATATGCTTACAAATAAATATATAATGTGTAGAGGGACAATTGGGAGGATCATATTCCTATGATATTATCATAATATATAACCAAATTTAGAAATATGTTTTCTATATCAAATTTTTTTATAACATGTACGAAATTCAAATCCATAGAATACAAAAATGGAAACAACATAGTAGTTTAAGGGAGTATCATTCAATCAATGTGGGGTTCAACTAAATAAGCCTAGGAATAAGGTAGTGAAGAAAGAATATGGAGAAATGGAATGAAAAAGGTAACTACAAAGGTAATTAAAAACAAATCATTTTAAATATTGCATCATTCCCAAATAGATAAACCTACCATAAAAAGTTAATCCACAGTAAAAAAATTCCTTAGAAGTGAAAAGGTGGCATATCATATCACTTAAGGTTTTAAAAGGAAACATTTAATCTATGAATAAACAAATTTAGTTTACATCATAGTGATTGATAAAATTCAAAGTGAATAGAATAACAATGTGAAAATATATCAATGAATTTAATGAGGAGTGTCAGACAAGATTAGAGGATTAAAATCTATTAAAGGTAGGTAAAATAGAGGGCATGAAATTAAAATTAAAAATATCAAGATAGTTTTAGATTTTAAATTTATACATCCAACCAAACAATGATCTGTTGACCTTACTTCCCTAGCACAAAGAAAAATGAATAGGCCTCAAATTATTGTGCCATTATTAAATTCACATTAGGAAGAGATGGGCATTTGGATAGCACCAAGGTAGACCAAATATAATAATCGTGATCCCTTCAAATTTGTTATTGTTACTAATGTTGAATGGTTTCCTAAAGCACCAACTATAAGTTTTCATCCTTAAGAACCAAAACATTGCATGATAAGACTCAGATAATATTTCAAGTGGTTTTATTTCTTGGTATCTTTGTTGATCACCAATGTTAATAAGTTTATCATAAGTGAATTGAAAACTTTTTAATAAATTTTTTTGCATTGTTAGTTTGCTTGAAGATTTGGAAATCACCCAATGGCCTGTTTATAATAGAAGTTGAATATTCACTTACAAATCCCTTTGCAAACCTCACATGGATAATAAATGGAAAATAATATTCCCAACATAGGTGTTTTAACCAATGGTGGATTAATGTTTAGGGGTTGATTACTTTTCACCCTTATATGCCTATGAATGTACTTCAATATTTGGGACCACTCACCACGATCACTACACTATGCAATCAAATTCAATTACAAATCCATGAACTAACTAAGACATCAGAAACACCTCTCTCATTTTTCATCAACATATTGGAAATAAAAGTGGAGGTAATGGTACAAAAAGGTTTGGTTTCAATATTAATTACACCACTATGATCCATTCATGTGACATAGAACAACCATTTCCATACAGACAAATGGAAGTACAAGATCAATCATTACCATTATGTCTAAACTTTGAAGCATCTCTAATAAATCAAAAACCTCAATATTTTAGAGTATCACTCATACCAAAGAGGAAAACTCATAACACGAGTATGTGGTTGAGTGACAACAACATGTTGAAGATTACCACATAGTACAACCTAAATTTTTTTGGGTCATAGTGAAATATGTCTACAAGTCCATGTTATAGGATATTAAAAAGTAAATCTACAAGGAAGAGGAGGAGAAATATTCTTATTTTACAAATAATGCATAAGCATTAGCTATGAATTAATGTTCTAGTTTTACTTATGGTATAGATATTCATACCTCTAAAGTCCATAATTGTGGATTAGTCGTAAATGAGGAGTAAATAAATCACATAAGACATATATTTCAAGAAGGAAAATCATTTTTAGGTCTATCATTTACAAATACTACATAAGCATATATGGTTGCATAACAAATAATGTTGAAACAAGTAGGGGAATACGAAGAAAGTCTATAAAGTCCATTAACACATAAAACACACACAAAATATTAAAAGGAAATTATAAATGATCAAAGAGTGTGTGGAAATTTTTTCCAAAGGTGAATATGTTGAGGAAGAAACCAAAGTATAACAAACTCAAAAAGATCAAACTATAGTGTAGACTCATGCATCTAAGCACTAAAATAAAACTTTGATCCTATCAACCCAAATAATAACACTTTTTAGAAATATAAATGTGTTCATTTCACCATCTCTTTCCCATTGTGATGATCTAAAACTAAATCCACCACCTTCACTTCCATTTTATCTATATTCTCCATCTTCACTATGTATACCTCAAATAATTGAGGTTGATTTAAATGGTGTGTAGCAATGAACTACAAAATATCAACATTCAACACAACAACAAATAAATAAATGCAATGCAAACAAATGATATTTCATAACAATAATCACATCAATATGAGAATGATACATAATAAGCTACCAAGGCTAAATCATAAAGGTAACAAGTTGAGCTATATTAGGCCCATAAATAATAAAAAGAGAAAAAGAAAAAAGGAATAAGAAGAATAGAACAATCAAATTAGGGAAGAAGATAAAAATGTGAAGGATCAAGAAGAAAATGATTTTTAGGAGGCACAAAATCATAAATATGATGTTGAAAATACATAAAAGGACACTACATAAAAATATAAAGAGGTGATACAAAAATAAGAATGACAAAGGAAAAAAATATGAACTGACACAACAACCAAGGATGCTAAGGAGGAAAATGAAAAATTACAAAATATGGTTGCATAAGAGTAAGTATATAAGGTTGATACACATTAAGCCAATTTTTTTGAAAAAGTGGCAAAAGAGCAAGCCAAAAGGGAGACAAAGGCATATACAGAGAGAGTTATCATAGAAAAAAGGACATGGAGAATAATTTCAAGGCTAAAGTCATATAATAAGTACAAAGAGTTAAGGGAAAATAATAATCTATGTAATAAATAGATGAGGCAAAGGACTAGATCATTGATACCCAATAACACTCAAGTATATTTATGGGACCAAGATTAGCCCAGGGAGGAGTTTAATAAGAAATATCATGTGATAAATGATATACTACAATTCAATGGTAATGGAATGTAAAAGATCCACATTTATGAAAAACAACATTAACACTCCATGTTTCATAGATTATACATTATCCACATATGCCAATAATAGTTATGGTCTCATTCACATTGGCATCGACCAGTTATGAAGTATCACTAGATATCACCGAACTCACAATGGCCAAGAAAATTAAAAGAGATAAAACATTCCAATAGTCCATTGTGCATAAAGCATGTACAATATAGTAGTTAAAACTTCAACTATAAGAAGATAATGTAGACCTTCATGAATGGATAGTTAATGCATGTAAGATAATCTATGACACTAGGAAAGTGTTAGTTATCCATGTTTAGAGAGAACAAGTAATGTATGATGAGAAATAATTCATTCCCCCACTAACTTAACTCAAAAAGGATTGGGTTATTTCACATAAACTAAAAAAATTATGAGATCAATGTCAACACTTGGGATCAAAACTATAAATTATCTTATAAATCATTGAAGAATATGAACATGTTGTTGAAATTGTATTTCACTAATCCACACATTTTCTTGTAGTATTATTGATTATAAGAAACAACTACAAGATTCATGGAGGGACACAACACCATACCTCTCCAAGGTCAATAAATACAAAATAATAATTAATAGTGACATATTAAAACATGTTAAACTCTACACTACAATCTAAGACACTCATGCTCTAACAAAAAATGTAATGGAAATAATGCACACTTGGGAGCTTGAAATGTGTTTTAATACATTCACTGATGTTGAGATTCAAATATATGTAGACATATTATACTAGGTCATGTAGAATATCTAAAAAAACTTGAAGTGATATAAGTTGATCATTCCATCTACATGGGATGAATATATACAAACAATCATGCATAACCAATATCTATGCATGATTAATTATCATAGTATGGGATGTCTTGGTGAATTTTTGGTAATTAAATCATGATTTAGTGATTCCTATCAATTCAATCATAACCATCGACAATAAACCAAATTAAACTACACCTAGTTAAATTATACAAGAACTAAGAGAAAGGAAATCATCTTAATCTTCACATATAACACCCACTAAAATAAATTCCTACAACATCTAACTCCATAGTAGCATCATCATCAGTAACAACCCTAATAACCCTAAAACAATCACACCCTAAAATTAAATCCATTTTCGTAATCCATGCCTCCACCTTCTTGGTAAGTAATGCAAATGCAAAATTTTGATTATCTATAAGATTTTACAAGTTTGGGGAAGGCCATAAGATTTAGGAGTAGGACCAAGAAGGTTGAAAACCTATAAATTGTAGCCTCCCAATTACACCAATCTTTTTAAAACCCAAAAGGGTGGTACATTAGTCTGCAACTTAATTACAAACCCCAAAATGATAGCTAAGTATTGATTATACATTGAAAACCTATAAATGACATTTCATGTGATATCTACAATCATTGATTTTAGACCAACACCTCAATTTAGTATAGGAAACTCCATCAGCTCTACATTTTGACATACTTCATATGACTTTATCTCAAGATGAGATAAATGTTTAAGTACATGAAAGTATTAGTAGTAGATTATACAATTAAAAAATTACATAGCTTTATATAAGTAATATGTGTATGATGTATAATATTTTGTATTTAATTTAACATGTGTTTATATATCAAATAAATTTAATAATATGAAAATAATCCTTAGGGATGCAATTGAAAGGGTATATAATTTGAAGAGATAGATTTTCCTTGTATCCATATAAATACTTCTATTGTAAATAAATAATAGTATGGGAGACATAAAATTTGAAGCATTGATAATTCCATACAAATTCATGTTACTAATATTGATGAAGATGAATTTTAATATTTTTTTATAGATAATCTAGGGTTAAAGGGGACCCTCACCCATAGTAAAAATTGATTGAAAAAACCTCGTAAGCCTCTGATACAAACCTACAAGGGAACAAGAGGCAAAAAATAACCACAAACAACTTAAGCCAAAGAAAAAGGTGACCACTATTACATCAAGGATACATAGCCCCAATAAGACCAACAAAAACATTTATAAAAACATATTCGTTAATACCAATTGAACTCAAAAAACCCACCAATGATAAAGGCTAAAAGACACAACACTAAACCACCTTAGAAGAGGGATCCGAATTCATCACATCAAGTAATGGGACTACTATACCCCATCCTACATCATCCATGGCCACCTCCTCCTATATAACCACACCCAAAACCCACAAAACCATATCTAAACCTACCCTAACCATAACCCTCAAAGTCAAGTTTAGTCTATCCCTAGTCACCACCACCACCTCTCTTTTATGCAGTGATACCCCAACTGATTAGGCTTATGAAAATCTAAAAGGAGGTAAAATTACCCTACCACCCCTAAATTTCATAAATATAAACATTTGTATATACCACACCTTAGTGTAATAACATAGTTCTAACAAATACCAAAGTGAATAAAGGGAAGCCTTTAGAGCACCAACATCCACCATATAAATCTATTTCCTAAAATGGACCAAAAAGTGAATTTCCCCTACACTTAAGCAATGAATGTTAAATCTTGAACAAAATTCACCTCCAATTACTTGAATTCTTAGAGAGGAATATTACCAACCATCTCCATAAGAGAGAGTGGTAAATCAACTTTTTTTCCCTATACAACTTGTAATTACTTCATCCAAATGCAATAAAAAATGTGACCTTATCAACCCCCCTACCACCACATTAAAAAACTCTTTATCCTACATAACCAATAGGAAATTGATAAATAAAATAAATATTATATATGAGTTTACCTTTCCTTTATATGGAGTCTCCTAATAAACATAACCCACTAAGGCTTTGACCACTTATAAAATCTACCCAGTCTACACCATGAACACATGTTTAATTTATGCTTCACTAAAACCACTGTAAAAAAAGATATATGTTGTTTTTTAGCCATAAATATCAATAATGGATTACTAATGGAAAGTTATGTCAATATATCCATATTTTTTCAACACCTAACCTTGAGCCCAAAGTCTCTCATACTAACACAAGAGCTCCCTGAGGACATGGTGCTCAAATAATACATTAATAACAATAAATGGATTTGACTCTCACACCTTAACATGATCCCCCAATAGGGTAATCTATCAAAAATTTAATTACCACATATCAAACAATGATTAAAGCCATAAAACATAAAAAAACATCCCAAAAAACCAATGAAACACACCCCAATCAATAAAGGCCTTAGTAATTGGATATAGTAGGGGGAACCACAAACCAAGGCCTCCTAAGAGTTATCACAAATGAAATACTCAACCTTATTAATTCTTTATTTTGAAAATTAGTCTACCACTAAGTCTGCTTCTCAATAATAATGAACAAATTCATAGGAGGAAAACAAGCTCAAATGATCCCAAGCATGGCCCATGATGTTTTTAATATACCACACACATACTTTCATATTTCACAAATCTTGAATTATGACCATAAAGTCACCTTAGATTATCACATTTAAAATGCCACACTAAATAACTAGAGTAACTACCAAAGACAAAGATTGAGCCCCATCTTAATTATTGGTCCCATCAGCCAATTTGAATGAATCATCATGAATCAAGGATCCAACACATTCTCTAATGATACACCTATCTTTAGAAGCTCTAGGATTGTCATGAGCCACCCTATCAATGTTGATATTGAATACTCCCAGAGGTGGAGGTATCCAAATAGCATTATCTATCTAACATGGATTTTTACTAGATAACCTAGACCCATTAATAAGGGAACTCTAAAAAAATTCCAAATGAAAATAATCTAAAGATCCCAACCTAATTAAAAAACCTATTTATTTTATCATGCACAATATGAAATTCAAATATCAAAATCTCTGACCTATGCAAAATATCACTTAGTTGTCTAGTCTTATTATAAAATATTTAATTTAATTCCAATCTTTACATAAAGTAAAGATTAAAATAGCTATACATTCTTCCTAAACATTAGAAAAAGAACTCTTTAGAGTACCTCATGTCTAAAAAGAGAAATCCTCTAAAAGAGAGCTCAGGATGGCCCATCTCAACCCTAATCTAACACAACCAATTCAAACATTTAGTCATAAATGAATATCCAAAGATAACATGATATGCATCCTCTTCATCTAAGAGACAAAAGTAGCATTGAAATAGGCCTTCAAACCCAATCTTCTAAATATAGTATAAGGTGAATATCTTATTTTTAGTTTTTATCCAAGCAAAGACATTAGCCTTAGCTAAACCTAATTTTTTCCATCATAACACCTTAGCCCAAGCAAAGGAAACATCCTCATAGTCTAATAATTTGTATCCCATGTTTATCAAATAGCTTCTAAACACAACACTGACCCATTGAATAACATTAACTTTATATTTAATGAAGACTTTCCTTTTGGCCAATATACCGTATAACACTTCCTTATGAATTTGTAAAATTCCAACATCCTCTAGACTTTTCCATTTCCATTTGATCATCCTATCCCAAAGATGATGCTCTAAATAATCACACACCTCACTTCTTTAGTTATCAAATAAAAAGGCTTTCACCTCTTTCAGACCTAGCACTTCTTGAAATTCCATAAATCCCCCCAAAAGTCTTATTTTCACCCACTATTGATTATCCATGAAACATGATTCACAATGATAGGTTAGTATTTAAGGATGAAATTATAGAAGTGTGATCCCTAGGGGTTGTGTATATAAATAATATTAATAATGTCAAATTCAAAAAAAAAAAATTGCTGAAGGAACTTATTCCATAACACCTTTGGCTGAGAGATCATACCCCAAACTAGCCTAGTCCTTAAGGCCATATTTTGAGAGGTTAATTTCATAATACCAACACCTCCACCAGCTTGGGGGAGACACACTCAATCCCATTTCAAAAGAGGATGTTTATTTTTGTCTGTTACGCTTTACCATAATCTTTCATTATCTAGTTGATTTTCTTAAGAACAATGTCAATGGAGATAAAATTGACATATATAAATTGGGAGGGTACTAAGGACCAATTTGATCAACATGATTCTACCTAATAAAGAGATAAAACTTTCCTTATAGGCCTCCATCCTAGCCTAGAAATAAGACATCAAATTATCTCATAACCTCACATTACCATCCCCACCAAAATGAGGCACCCCAAGATATTTAATAGGAAGAGATCCAATATTAAAATTTAAAATATTGGCAATGTGTACTTGGAGTATATTTTACACATTTTAAACATAAATATCATATTTACCCTCACTTACCAACTATGCCGATGCTGCCTCATAGTTGAGAAAATTTGGCATCATGTTATAAGCCTTTTGTACTAAAGTGAAAATAATAAAAACTATATCATCTATGAACTACTAATGTGTGAATATATCCACACATTTAGCCACCTTAATTCTTTGATAGCTACCTTCTAAAAGTGCCCCCAAGATTTCCTAACCTAGGCATTATTTCATAAGAATGAAAATAAAGGGAGAAAGAGGATCCCCTTGCCTTAATCCTCATAAGGTTTCAAAATACTCATAAGGTTCTTCACTGACTAAAATTATGAACCAAGGACTAGAGATGCAACTAAAGACCCAATTTCACAACATTATATCAAATATAATTTTTTACATTAATTTAATAAAAATAAATAAATTTAATTTATCATATACTTTATTGATATCTAATTTCATAATAATCCTTTTCTTATGATTATAAATAAGAGAATGCATAACCTCATACATGATTATAATCCCCCCTAGATTTACCTACCTATAACAAAACCCTATTTCTCATTAGAAATCAAGGAGTCAATTAAAGGATTAATGCATATTGAAATGTATTTAGATATGATTATTTAGATGGTATTACATAGAGAGATAAGCCTGAAATAACTAAAGGTGGATTGAAACTCACCTTTTGACACCAGAGAGATAAATGTGCAATTTGAATCAAAGGTAATTATTTATTTCACCTGAGATGCATTGACCATGCTCACCACTTAATCACCCAAAAAATCTAAAAAATACTTAAAAGGGTAGTTGGAAATCCATTCTTCCCAAGACACTTATCCCTCTCCATCAAAAACACCACATATTTGATCCCCTCTTTAGAAAAGAGGGACATTGACTTATGATTTTGCTATTTCATCACTAGCCTAGGGGTGTGGTTCAAGCTACTAGAAAGAGCACTAAGTGAGGAAGGCTTAGTGAAGCACAATAAATCTTTGAAAAAAACCACTGCCTCATTTTTTATTCCTAAATTTATTTCCAATAAGAACCCATCACTCATGGAGATGATTGAGATAAGAATGGATGATCCTTGAGCATGAATGGAATTGTGAAAAAAAAATATATTTATATCACCATATTTAAGCATTATTTCTAATTACTTTTGTTTCCAATAAACTTCCTCTCTTGGAAAGAGTTTAGATAGTTCATCCAAGAGAGATTTCTCTTCCTTATATAATTATTCACCCATATCTAAAACCATTATAATTTGATTAATGACCTCCAAATAAGACTCCAACCTTTAATTTTATATGAATTTTTTTTTGAAGCTCAATTGATTCCAAGATCATGGACAATAGTTATTATAGATAAGTTTTTTTACTCATCACAAACATCTTCCTACCATCTAGGGAAGGATCCTTATTCCACTAATATTTTACAATATCATGGTTGGATGGGTCACACAACCCCATTAGCCAAATTTGGAGGGGTACATGGGGGTATATTGCATAATTCAAAGCTAAATTGGTGCATGATCTAATCTATAAACAATAATAATGCTTTCCAAAATCCAAACCTTATTAAAACACCATAGGGAAACCAAAAATGGATCTAATATTTATGTAATGTTATAGAAACCTTCCAAGAGGTTCATCCAAGAGAAAAACCCATTTTTAGTAATCATATCAACTATATTATCAAAGGTTAAAAATATATAAAAATATTTCTAATACTGTTTACACCACCTAAGATCACCTCTTTTCTTTGAACCATCCATAATGTCATTGATGTCACCTCCTAGAAGACATTTTTATATCCAAAAAAGAGTTAATTATCCCAAAATATCTTTCCAACACTACACTTTGAGGGCCATATATTTTCACCCATAGACATTAAACATAAATAGGGACATGTCATAAGTGTATTCTAAAACTTTACATAGTTATCAATTGGTACAAGAGACATAGTGCTCCACTTGGACTTTGTGAGAGGTCCAAATGATGGACAAACATCAAGAATCCCTATAGGAATCCAAAAATAGAGCCTTCCAACTACTCCAAATTTTAATAATAATAGATTCATCCTCAATTGATCTCAGTTTTGTTTTTTAAAACATAAAAAAAAATCACATCCTAGCTTTACCAACTGATGGTTTAACAAATGCCTCTTGTTAGGGTAATTCAAGCCCCTAACTTTCTAGGAAAAGATATTTATATCACCACTGATGGGAATTTCACCCCTTTATTTTCAAGAAAAAAAAAGAGAGCTTGATGGTATATTTATTTCTTTTGGAGACTTCTTCATCTATGATGTCTTTTCAATAATTTCTCCCTATTTTGTGATGGGAGCCAAAGTTTGATTGTGAAATCAAACAAGATTTTTTAGATATGGATAGAACATATTTGGAATTAATCTCTTCTTCATCACTCAAATCACTATCAACTAGGGATAAATGGAGATCCCCCACCCAACTTGAATCCTCTACTTGTATTTTCAACACTTCTTCAAAAAAATGCTCCTTCATCCCAGCTTTGGTCTACTAGTCCAAACACTATTGAAGCTTATTAGCTTTAAAAGAGTTAAAATGGATCTCCTTAAGCAATATATTAGGTGACAAAGTTTCCTTTGATTTTAACTTCTCCTTCATAATGACCATGTTTTCCACATTCAATCACTAAGAAAAGTTTTTATTACCTAATTTACCTAATGGGAATCCCCTGTTATTTATTATAATGATGCACAATCTTGGACTATGGTCCAAGATTTATATCTTAAGACTATCTTTACTTTGTATTGGCACATTTATCCAAACACTAGATGTGAGTATACCCTACTTTGTATCATTTTTAGCATTATAATGGAATCCTTTACACATCAATGAGTTGATTCCATCTTCTTCTAGGGATTGAAATAATATGATCTCTAGGATTTTAGCCTCTAGGGATATCATCACACAAATCATTGTATAGGATACTAGAACACCTTCACTGGTGATTGGGTCAAGCCCAAAAATTTCCCCAAAACTCCTTCCTATCTGAGTAAGATATTATTCCTTCTAATACTCAATCAGGAGGCCATACAAATGAATCTAAATAGGAAAACAACCCTACTTCATAGAAAAAGGATTGAGAATGAGGGATGAAGTAATATCCAAACATCCCCCACCATCCATGGGCTCCAATTCAAAATTTACTATTTATTTTCTATTGATCGACATATTATCATGAATAAGCCCTTCCATAGGTACTTAAGGATGATTTTTAAAACCTAGTACTTTTCCACCCATAATTTTACTGCACCATTGGTTGGCCATTTGCCTTCAAAATTTCCTATCAAAGCCTTCACCTTCAAATATACTAGGTTTTCCTCAAACCTTATTTCATCAAACATAATCGCATGAGGATATAATCGATCTAATCCAACATGATCTTTTAATGTTGGGATTTGGATTGAGGGGATATCCATACTTGAATCTAACCTCTTAGTCACATCTAAAGTAACTAAAAGTGAAGGGTTACTTGTTCCCATATGTGTATTATTTGCCTTTGAAGCCACTCCGTGATGACCCTTTTCACTATGTTGTTTGTGCTTGGCTTTATCCTACTCACTCTATCAATAAGCTCTGTAATATTTTCTTTGATCCTCCTCCTTGATCTCTTCTTGAAAGTCTTGCTTGAACCACCTATTTTTCTAACTTGAGTTGTTCACTTCTCTTCCCACAAGGTATTTTGCCTTTTCTTATGAGCACACCATAATATTTTTATGATGAATTTTGATTATTTATTTCTATTTATTTGGATTGTTCACCTAAAACAAGAAACTTGGTTTCTTCAAAGATAATTAATATTCATTTGGTTGTGGAATATAATTCACATGTTATAATATTTTTAGAGGATCAATGATCAACTCTTTATGATATATTTCAATTAATTTTTCAAATAAATATTCTTATAACTTTAAGAGAGATTTTTTTTGTAGTTTCCATATGAGGATGGTATTTTTAAGTATAAAATTTTATTTAATTTAAAGTAAAATATTGTGATCTTTGAATTAATTCTTTATAATAATATTATAACTTTTTTTGTGTATTTATTTTATGTCGCTTAACATATGTTGAGATTATGCTTGTTATGTAGTGAGGTTTTCTTTTATTCATAATCAGTTATTGTTTAATTTGGCTAAAAAATAATTTTGGATTAGTAAATTTTTATGAGCATGATTCATAGTTAATTATTAATTGTAAAATCACATAGAACTAGGAGTTGATATTCAAGCCCAATTATCTTCTTTCATTGCAACTGAAAATACCAAATCAAGATGTCGTGATCTCAAATTTATTAAGACCTTTTTTGTGATATGAAAGTTTTTATTTTATTTAAGAAATGGAAAATGAAAGTATGCAAGATTTATTACAATCATTTAAGATAAGTAATTTTTTATTTAAATGTATTAAACATTTATATTTTATTAGATGTTGTAAATGATATTACACAAAGCAATATCAATTATCATCTAAAATTTTGCAAACAAATTAAGAATGAAGTCATTTTTTATCCTTTTGATAACATTGTTTACTTCATTTTAAATGTGTATTTTTTATTCTCTTTAAATTTTATTTATAACATTGTTTCCTCTATTTGAAATATATATTTTTTTGCTCCCACTAAAGGGATGTTATATAAAAATGATATATAATATTTTTTATAATATGTAGATTGTAGACATGAAATACGTATTAATCATTTATTTTTATAACTCTTTACTAAAAAGACCCGTTTCAAATATAGGGAGTAAAATTAACTTAATATTATAATAATAATAATAATAATAATAATAATAATTCCTCTCATACAAGGATTTATTTGATTCAAATAAATTCAACATATTGATAGTTCCTCTTTATATATAGTTTCTTATCAATCTTTATGATCAATTTCAATGATGACATATTATCATCATTAGATCTAACAGTGTAATCCATGCACTCATCAAGTAACACTAAATAAAAATAGACATCATCAAGTAGCTTTCTAAAAAATGAAACTTGCACATGAAGCTATCCCTATATATGCATAGATGAAATTTATTTTGTGATAATATCATTTAACAATATAATGGAACATCATAT
Source organism: Torreya grandis (assembly GCA_037957365.1). NCBI lineage: Eukaryota > Viridiplantae > Streptophyta > Pinopsida > Cupressales > Taxaceae > Torreya > Torreya grandis. The sequence goes on along the minus strand of JARHVA010002779.1, from coordinate 753,106 downwards.
CCTCATATTCTAGGAGAGTTTACATTAAACCCACCCTCCCTCGCAAAAAAAAGCATAGTTAAACAAATACTTACAATTTCATTCGCACAGACCCCCCTTAAAAAATATCAACAACCACCAATCCAAATTAGTGCAATTCTACATTCACAACAAAGGGATGAACATGAAAAGGACTAGTCATTATTGCTAAGTATAGTAAAAAATTGAACCTAAACTTTAACCAAAACTACTATTTTCTGCCAATTAAAACATATCATCACAATGGTAGTCACTAAAAGAAAAGAAAATTAACCCAATCCCTATTATTCCATTTCTAAAGAGTATACCTCCTTCATATTAACCCTAGAAAAAGATGGAGAATTTATCCCTTACATAGAATATGTGCAAGTAAATAATATTAACCATTTTTTAAATGATATACAACCAATCCCACATTTTCAACACATTTTGACCTAAAGAGAAACCCAAGATTCCATATTTAAAAAAAAGAGAGAATAGCAATATATATTAGGAAAAATCATGCTATAATAGAATTATCCTCCTCTTAGATACTTTTAAATTTCTCTACTTAATTAACCAAATTAAATAACTATTCCTTAAGATTTATAAATCTCAATGGTGGAAAAAAACCCCCCATTATCCCCTCTTGACAAAGTAGAGGAATGGAATACAAAATAAACCAATTTATAGTTCATACCAACTCTAAACATGTCCTTTATGAAACTATCTTCTAAATGTATTACCATAAAATTGTTATGGAGGATAGATAAGAGATTGCAAAAAAATACTAACACGACTTCAAAATAACCCTATTATGGAAGTGTTAATTCAAGTATTCTACACGTAAAACAATTGAAATGGTAGATTCCCCCTTTTTATTGTGGATATTAAATATAATTGTCAATGTGTTTTTAAATATCAAACCCCATCATGTTTTTTATTCTCTTATAGGTCTTAGGGAAAAGAATGGAGACAAGGCGCAATTCTAAGCATCCATGAGCCAAGAGAAAATTTAGATTAAAGAGATTAACGAAGTGAGTTAGCATGACCATAAAAAAAGAATTTAATAATTAAAAAAAACTATGTTTTCAATCCTAAATGAGTAATACAACACATTCATTCAAAAGAAATATTTAGTTTTGTATTTAATGATAAATTCACACCATCTTTCACTGTACCATACTACTCACCATTTCAACCCTAAGAAAAGTATTTCACACATTGTGAATTTACCACATGAATTAAATTTCAAATGTACACTACTTATAAATTCTGAAAACTCTAGTTTGTGTAAAAAAAATATGTTTCTTTTTCAAATAGGTTTGACATAAAAAATCCAAATAGCCTCATCCAAACCCATATTCAATTATTCAATACAAAAATAATGGTAATAATTTTATTGGAAAAATTACAAGAAGACCTTGAATACTGTATAATCAAGGAAAACCAATAAATAATTTTATTAAAAATATATAAATTTTAAAAACTCTGCAATGGTGATATCAATAGATTCCACAAAAACCATCCCATCAAAATTCATCTAAAATGACATTGCAAACAACTAATAAATTTAATTTTAGTTTTCCATTTTAGCTATAGATATGAAACTAATGAATTTACTTCTCTTAAAATCACCTCAATAAGAACTTTAAGATAACAATATCTCCAACAATTATTAAATAACCTTACATAGATTCCAAAAAATTATCTCTAATCATCCTTTAAAGCAACCCATCACCATCCTCACTCAAAAACACAAATTGAAAAAAATAATAGATCCATATTATGTGAATATTTCACCCTTATCAACATCCCATCCTGATATTCATAATAAGAAAGACTAATGCCCAGCCCCCACCTCACACACACACACACACACACACACACACACACACAGAGAGAGAGAGAGAGAGAGAGAGAGAGAGAGAGAGAGAGAGAGAGAGAGAGAGAGAGAGAGAGAGAGAGAGAGAGAGAGAGAGAGATGTGTTATCCAATATTATAATACTAAAGGCTCTAAAATTCTATAAACCCATCAAATAAAACTAAGAATATTGATTGATTGATAACTATTTATTAGTTCATCTTATCATTACTCCTCATGAATTTCTTTGTTAGTCTATTATTGTTCTTGAATAAACCTTTGTGTAACTTTTTTACATTAAATTCATTAGTTCTAGTAGAATAAACTAAATAAGTTAAAAAAATGGTGTTATATTAGTTGAGGATAAAATAATGTGTTGATCTCTAATAGTTTGTTTAGTGAGAGATAAATAAAGTAATATAAGGATTCATATTTTCCCCCTTATGGGTAATGTACACTCGCTAGGAAGGTGGCTAGGTGGAATATGGAACTAAATCATCTCCTCATCAAGTATATATTTATAACCATGTAGAGATAAAAAAATTGGTGTCATGGTAAACATTGTATGACTTCTATTTTAGTTTTGAAATATTTAATAAAATACATTAAATTATGATAATTGGGTATTTCTTGGTAGAATATTTGAAATATGAATTTATGGTACATGTGCATGAACACAAAAGGGCCATTTTGGTAAATTTAAGTCAATTTTGGTAATGTGTACATGTCGTTAGATTTGTTAGGTCATTTTTGAAGTGTGTCAATATTTAATCTTTATAATTTTAGCCTTTAGAGGTTTTAAGTAGTTTTCCCACCAAAATTTACCTATTCAAATTTTGAATTTCTAATGACCCTTTGTATGTTTTTTCTCATCTTTCAAGGTGATGTAATGGTATGATTATTTGTGTAGGGGAATATAAAATGGTATTATGATGCAGGAGCATCCTCGCTTTAGAGTGCATTTATCACATTTTGGCTTTGATGTAGCATGTTTTAGTTGTTTTGTTTTCCCTCCAATTCTTAGTTCTTTTTTTTTCAATTTTGTTTTTAAATTTGGAAAAATAGCCTGTGGAGTGAGTGGTTAAGCTGTTTATAATCTCCTTATCTTAGAAGACTATTTTATGCATTTTGGGGAGATTGTTGTGCCAGCCCAGGTTTAAACTAATTAGATATATTGAGAATAGATGCTTTTGTATGCGTATGGGTGTGTGTGTGATAAAAGAAATAGGGGAATATGTTTTGAAGGAGAAGAGTAGAGGTGTAGAAAGAAGACTGGCAGCATAGAAGACACAAGGCATATAACCTCTGGTATATATTAATACATGTGTGTACTTGTTTTAATATATTGATGAATGTGAGTTCTTTTTCGAAGAAATTCATTTTTCTGAGACCACATATAAGAAAGGACATTGTTGAAAGTTGCTGGGTGTAGCTATATGAATTCTGGCCATTTTTAAAGCATTGAGTTTAATATAATTTTGGGCCACTTCAATGATTTGAAATTCTAGCCGTTTCAATATATATGTAATACGGTTTGGGGCGCTCAATGAATTGAGCCAAATAAATGCCTATTTCATCATTGAGCCAAATATATTATGATTGGGCGTATTTGTATTAAATACATGGATTGTAATTCTGGTTTTTGGTAACTCTGGGTGTTTCCATGTTGGTTGGGCCGCCCCAAGGAAATATTTGCAACATTGGCCATTTTAAAATTCATGCTGGGCGTGAAGTTAAGTAATGATCCTTTCTTGTCATATTAAACTGTCTATGCTGAAGAAGTGAAGTTAAGTGACGGTCTCCTTGATTTATCAAGATAATTTTAAGCTGGGCACTCATATATATATTGAATGATGCTCAGACCTAGGTCTAGAAAAGCAAAAGAAATTGCACTATTTATGAGTAAAACAAAGTTTATTCCTACCACAAGAGGTTATATTGGGTGCTTTAATATGAAAAGTGAGTCTTAGTTGAAGTTTTATTCTTTCAATCCGAATCAATACATACAAAATCTGTGAGAACAACACCTTATAGCTCTGAAATCCAAAATTTGGCTTCTTTCAAGAAATTTTGGGCTGATTAAACTTTATGCATCATGTGTAAACTGTTTAAAAAGGAAGAAATTTCAAGATGATATTCTGTATGGAAGAAACAAATTGTCAAGACATATATGCCTACCATTTGAGGTTTTCTGCTCATAGTTTAAAAGTTTGCTAAATACATTCAGTTTAGCCTGTGTGTTTAAATTTTAGTTTTCATCATTTGGTATCAGAGCACAAGGGATTGTGATCCAAGCCAAAGAGAAGTAGAACTAGATTTGTGAATAAAAAGCAAGATGGCCATGAGAATCAAGAACATAGGTAGAGCTGGAGGAAGGAGACCTGGAGGACAGGTTGCACTGGCAGAAGAGATTAGGAACCTGACAGTTAGGCTACAAGACCTAGAGATGGCTCAAAGAAGAGGCACTGACATGGGTGAAGTTAGTGATAGAGAAGAGGAGCCACCAGAAGATGAATTGGTGGTGGAAGAAGAAACAGCTGAAGAGAGGTTGATCAAAGCCATTATGAAGGTGAACACAAAGCCAAAAATGGAGGTTCCAATGTATGAAGGTAATTTGAATGTGGAAGAATTAATTGATTGGATTATTGCATTAGACAAATACTTTGAGTATGAAAGAATTGAAGAAGATGATAAGAAAGTCAAGTATGCCATGACAAGGCTAAAGAAACATGCATCCCTGTGGTGGGATGGAGTGCAATAAGAAATAAGAAGGAAAGGGAAGTCAAAGATCAGAAGCTGGGACAGAATGGTAGCAAAAATGAAAGGTAAGTTTATGCCTAAAGATTATCAAGCAAATCTTTTTAAGCAATTACAAAATTTAAAGTAAAAATAAATGTCTGTGAAAGAATATACTAAAGAGTTTTATAGATTAACTATAAGATCAGGTCATATTGAGGATGATATAGAGAAGGTAGCCAGATACACCAATGGTTTTAAATTTTCCATTCAAGATGAAATTAGTCTTCTCATTCCTAAGACTGTTGAGGAGGCATATCAATTTGACTTGAAAGCTGAGGAGAAGATTGCAAGGAAACAAACATCCTTCTCAAGAAGAAGGGGCAGGTCCATCAAAGGAAGAGGATTTCAAGGAGGTAGAAGATAGCTGCAAACATCTCATGAAGAGGCCAGTAGCTCACAAAGTTCAAGAGGCAGCTATACACCAAGAGGAAGAAGACCATACCACGGATATCAAAGAGGAAGAGGAAGATTCATGGGCAAATGCTTTAAGTGCAACAAGTATGTAGGACACAGGGCATATGAGTGTCTAGAGAACCCTTCTACCAACCATGAAAGAGGTGTACATGTGACTCAAGGTGAAGAACAAAATGCAGAAGTTACAACAGCTTATGAAGATACTCCAGAAGAAGGTGAGTCTCTTTTGATGAAAAGAATTTTGTTAAATCCAAATAAAGAAGTTGTAGAACCACCTCAAAGGAAAAATTTATTTAGAACCACATGTAAGAGTAAGGGGTAATGTTGTAAGGTCATTATTGACAGCGAAAGTACTGACAATCTTGTGTCAACTGAGATGGTGGAGAAACTAGGCTTGAAGAAGGAGGTACATCTTACACCTTATCAAGGCTCTTGGCTACAAAAAGGACACAAACTTTTGGTAAGTGAACAATGCAAAGTAGATATTTAGATAGGAACATATAAGTATCAGATTTTATGTGATGTCATGCCCATGGATGTATGTGATATCTTGCTTGGAAGGCCTTGGCAATTTGACAGGAAGGCCATAAATGATGAAAGGCAGAATACATACATGTTTGAAAAGGATGGGATCAAGCATACACTCACACCATTGAAAGAAGAGGCTGCTGCTGTTGTTGGACATAATTCTAAAATTTTAATAGTAAGTGGCAAAGAGTTTCTACATCAAATGAAGAAAGAAGAGGTAAACTTTGTTGTAATTGGTAAGCCAAAGAGTGTAGTCACTAGTACTAAGTTGATTAATTTTACATTAGAGATTCAAGATATGTTGAATGAGTACATTGACATTGTGGTAGATGATTTACCTGATGAGTTACCACCATTGAGAATTATTAGCCATCACATAGACTTGATTCCAGGAGCAAATCTTCCAAACAAGGCTGCCTATAGGTTGACACCAAAGGAAAATGAAGAGATCCAGCACCAAGTTCAAGAATTGTTAGACAAAGGATTGGTAAGAGAGATTTTAAGACCTTTTTCTGTCCCTACAGTGTTGAGTCCTAAGAAAGATGGGAGTTGGAGAATGTGTATAGACTCCAGAGTAATCAAAATGATTACTATCAGGTATAGATTTCCATTGCCAAGAATTGATGATTTACTTGATTGTTTAAGTGGAGCTACATATTTCTCTAAGATATATTTGAAAATTGGTTAGCATCAGATTAGGATAAGAGAAGGGGATGAATGGAAAACAGCCTTCAAGACTAATGATGGACTCTATGAGTGGTTAGTTATACCATTTGGACTAACCAATGCACCAAGCACCTTCATGAGGCTGATGAATGAAGTGTTGAAGGAGTTCACTGGTAAGTTTGTGATAGTGTATTTGGATGATATTTTGGTGTTTATTCAAACTAAAGAAGATCATTTGAAACATTTGAGGATGGTATTGAGTAAACTACATGAGGAGAAGTTGCTAATCAATGTCAAAAAGTTCAGTTTTCTGAAAATAGAGTTGATATATTTGGGATTTGTGATTTCAAAAGAAGGATTAAAGATGGATAAGGAAAATATTAAGGCTATACTTGAATTCCCTACACCCAGGAGCACATATGAGGTAAGAAGCTTTCATGGTTTGACTAGCTTCTATAGGAAATTCATAAGAAATTTTAGTGGAATTGTTGCTCCAATGATAGATACAATCAAGGGTGATAAAAGAAGTTTTTGTTGGACTGAGGCTGCTGATAAGAGTTTCAAATTGTTGAAAAAGAAGGTAACTGAAGAGCCAATCTTGACCTTGCCTGATTTTAATAATCTTTTTCAAGTAGAATGTGATGTTAGTGGAACTGCAATAGGCACTGTTTTAAGTCAAGATGGGAAGCCTATAACATAATTTAGTGAGAAGTTAAGTGATGCTAAGAAGAAATATTCAGCTTATGATCAATAATTCTATGCTCTTGTACAAGCTTTGAAGAAGTGGAGGCATTATCTTTTTCCTAAAGAATTTGTTTTATTCACTGACAATGATGCTTTACAGTTCATTAGCAATCAGAATAAGTTGAATCAAAAGCATGTCAAATGGATTGAATTTTTAAAAAATTTCAAATTAACTATTAATCACAAGAAAGGACAATCTAACAAGGTTGCAGATGCCTTAAGCAGGAGAAATCTAATCATACAAGAGTCTCAAGTAAGCATTGTGGGATTTGAAGATTTGAAGGAGCTATATAAGGAAGATCCAGACTTCAAGGAACCATATGAAGCTTGCATGAATCCAGTGGGGGTTGATAGAAGTCATTGGATAGATTTCATGGTCCAAGAGGGTCTACTATTCATAGGCAGCTAGCTTTGCATTCCCAAGAGTTCCATGAGAGAGAATTTGTTGAAGGAAAAACATAGTGGCAGCTTATCAGGACATTTTGGGCAGAACAAGACATTATCACAATTGAGTGCTCACTACTATTGGCCAGGTATGAGTATTGATGTTAATAATTTTTTTAAAATGTGTAAAATATGCCAATATGCCAAGGGAAGCAATCAAAACATAGGTTTGTACCAGCCACTACCCATTCCAAATAGGCCTTGGGATTCAATAAGCATGGATTTTGTACTTGGTTTGCCAAGAACTCAAAAAGGCCATGATTCCATATATGTTGTGGTAGATAGGTTTTCAAAGATGGCTCACTTTATTCTATGTTTCAAAACAAGTGATGCTACTCACATAGCTAATCTATTCTTTCAAGATGTGGTTAGATTGCATGGATTGCCTAGAAGCATTATTTCTGACAGGGACACCAAATTTGTTGGACATTTTTGGAGAACCTTATGGAAGAATTTGGGAACACAATTAAGTTTCAGTTCAGCCTATCATCCTCAATTGGATGGCCAAATAGAGGCTGTAAATAGGAGCTTGGGCAACATCTTGAGAAGCTTGGTAAGTATGCATCCGAAATAATGGGATCTTTCACTTGCACAAGCTGAATTTGCCTATAATGATTCTCCTAACAGAAGTACAGGATTGAGCCCATTTCAAATTATGTATGGAATGCATCCAAGAGGCATGTATGAGTTAAGAAATCTAAGTAGCCTGGAGACAAGGAGTGCTGATGCGAAATAATTTGCCAATGCCATGCAAAATTTGCATGAACAGGTAAAGAAGAAACTTGAAGAAAACACCATCAAGTACAAGCTAAGGTCAGATCAAAAGAAAAGAGAGGTCAGTTTCATTATTGGAGACTTTTTTCTTGCTCATCTCAGAAAAGAGAGGTTTCCAAAAAAAGAATACAACAAGCTGAAGGTAAAGAAAATAGGACCATGCAAGGTAATAAGGAAGTTTTCAAATAATGCATATGAAATAGAATTGCCAAAGGGGATTGGAATCTCTCCAATTTTTAATGTTGCAGATTTATATCCATACAAGGATGAAGGACAATCAACCAAAGAAATTGAAACAGGGGTAGATGAAGTTATCCAATGGGAGCAGCAACTACCAAAGGAAGTGCCAAAGGAAATTGAGAGTATTTTAGATAAGAAAGTAGTTAAAAAGACAAGGAACAAAGAATACTTCCAGTATCTAACTAAGTGGAAGAATCTACCAGCTGAAGATGCAACATGGTTGACTGTAGATGACATCCTTAAGCTGGGCACAAGTATAGATGAAGTGATGCAGAAAAACAAGTGAAGAACACTTCTTCTGATGGTTGGAAGAATGATGTAGGAGCATCCTCACTTTAGAGCACATTTATCACATTTTGGCTTTGATGTAACATGTTTTAGTTGTTTTGTTTTCCCTCCAATTCTTAGTTCTTTTTTTTTTTAATTTTGTTTTTAAATTTGACAAAATAGCCTGTGGGGTGAGTGGTTAAGCTGTTTAGAATCTCCTTATCTTTGAAGACTGTTTTATGCATTTTGGGGAGATCGTTGCGCCAGCCTAGGTTTAAACTAATTAGCTATATTGAGAATAGATGATTTTGTATGTGTATGGGTGTGTGTGTGATAAAAGAAACAGGGGAATATGTTTTGAAGGAGAAGAGTAGAGGCATAGAAAGAAGACTGGCAGCACAGAAGACACAAGGCATATAACCTCTGGTATATATTAATACATGTGTGTATTTGTTTTAATATATTGATGAATGTGAGTTCTTTTTCGAAGAAATTCATTTTTCTGAGACCACATATAAGAAAGGACATTGTTGAAAGTTTTTGGGCATAGCTATATGACTTTTGGCCATTTTTAAAGCATTGAGTTTAATATAATTCTGGGCCGCTTCAATGATTTGAAATTCTAGCCGTTTCAATATATATATGTAATAGAGTTTGGGGTGCTCAATGAATTGAGCCAAATAAACACCTATTTCATCATTAAGCCAAATATATTATGACTGGGCATATTTGTATCAAATACATGGATTGTAATTCTAGTTTTTGGTAACTCTGGGTGTTTCCATGTTGGCTGGGCCGCCCCAAGGAAATATTTGCAACATTGGCCATTTTAAAATTTATGCTGGGCGTGAAGTTAAGTAATGATCCTTTCTTGTCATATTAAACTGTCTATGCTGAAGAAGTGAAGTTAAGTGATGGTCTCCTTGTTTTATCAAGATAAAGTTAAGCTGGGCGCTCATATATATATTGAATGATGCTCAGACGGAGGTCTTGAAAAGCAAAAGAAATTACACTGTTTGTGAGTAAAACAGAGTTTAGTCCTACCACAACAGGTTATACTGGGTGCTTTAATATGAAAATTGAGTCTTAGTTGAAGTTTTATTCTTTCAATCTGATTCAAGATTTACAAAATCTACCAGAACAATGCCTTATAGCTCTGAAATCCAAAATTTGGCTTCTTTCAAGAAATTCTGGGCTGATTAAACTTTATGCATCATGTGTAAACTATTTAAAAAGGAAGAAATTTCAAGATGATATTCTGTATGGAAGAAACAAATTGCCAAGACATATATGCCTGCCATTTGAGGTTTTCTACTCATAGTTTAAAAGTTTGCTAAATACATTCAGTTTAGCCTGTGTGTTTAAATTTCAGTTTTCATCATATTAGGTCATTTATTAAAATTAAATTATGTATTAAGTTATTAAATCATGATTAGTCATGTAAACACTCAACCAATGGTAAAACCCAAGGTGAGTTGTTAAATTGGTCTTCCATGCTTGGAGGGAGTCTTGGGCTAGTTGAGAAAATAAAACAAATGTATTATTATTATTATTATTATTATTATTATTATTATTATTATTATTATTATTATTATTATTATTATTATTATTATTGAAATAGATTAAGTATTCATAAATATAATTTAATACCAATAACTAGTAGGTTTTGAATAAAAAGGAAATAAAATAATCTAAAAATAAGGTTTTGGTAGGGTTTTGATGGTGTTGTTCAATATGTGTACACAAAAACTCAATGAAAGATTGTGTTGTTAAATTAAATACTTCAATTTCAATCCTATATGACATATAAGTGGATTTTATATTTTATTTTGAATCATATTTTTTGTCTTTATTAGTATCCATGCATAGTATAGGTCGGAAAACATAGTATAAATTTTTACATAATCAAGAAATGTGGTTGAATAGTCAACAAAAGTTGTGTTTCATCATAATTTTGAGGTTGGTTTAATGATAAATCAATTATAATAGTATTATAAATGAATTTAGTGTATTTTAAAATCATAAATACTTGAATTTAAGTTGTATAATTTTAATTTTCATTAGATTTTCACTCTCAACCTGTACACAGTCTAAAAAACTTGCAAATACAACTACGAAAAGTCATTTTCTTCATGTTTTGAGTGTGTTCAAAGTATATATTTTTTAATTTAAGTATAAAGTGATGGGGAAGAAAATTTAAAGTTTGTATGTTTCAAAAAAATAATCTCTCTAACTTAAATTTGGCCTTTTTGAATGCCTTTAGCAAATGTGCAAGCCTATAGACCTAAAACTAGGGTTTGCAAGAAAAAAAAATTCTAAATGAACCCTTAGAACTTGATGAAAATTATTATAGGGATTTATTTTGAAATTTTTAACAAGATATTTTTTTAAATTTTTTTTAATCATTTACAGAAGGAGATATTCCAAAAACTCAGTCGACTATCCTAATAGGAAAGGCTCCAAGACCATGTTTTAGAATATTTTGAATTTTTAAGTAAATATAGGGGAAAAGATCAACTTGAAGGGTTGAAATAGCATTAATTAAGCATATTAAAGGTTTTTAAATCAAAAATATTTATTTTTTTATTTAAAACCACCATAAAAAAGTTTAATAAGGTTTGTCGATGTAGTTATCTACAAACCTTGTTTTGAAAATCTAGACATTTCAGGAAGATATAAATCCTAAGATTAGTTTTTAAAGTTGAAATAACATTATATGGATTTGATAAATTATTTAAAATTTTAATAATTCATTATTTCTCTCTATTTTTCTCATTTAGGCTTGTAGGCATATTATTTATGTTGAAAAAGACTGCAAGTTTTTATCCATCACTATTATTTTTGGTATCAGAGCATAGAAGATACCTCAGTAATGTTATAGTGAAATTATACAGTCCAAATTTCACTATTACATTTTATTCATTTCTCATAATTTTTTCATATTATCTTGTTTTCTATAATATTTTACATGACTCCATGCCCAATGGACATGGCATCATTTTTTATTGGCTTATAGGGAGTTAGTTATAGATTTATTATTACGGGGTTGATGGAAAACTAATGGCTTAATTATGTTATTAATTATTTTATATTTAATTAAAATTAATTAAAGTCATTAGATACCTATAATTCTTATATTTATTTTTTAGATTAATTCTTTTTAAAATTAATATTAGTGTAAATGCAAATTTAAAAGTTCACTTTGAATATTGTAAATTTGCCCAATTAAAAAAGAAAACCAAAAATGGGAAAATGAGTGAATTTTCATATTCCAAAGAGAAATATTGTAAAAAATTGAAAAAATGAGATATTTTAGAGGTTCTTATTCTTTTCCTAAAGCTCTTAGAGAGAGAAAGCTACAACTTTGTGTGGAGACATGTTATTTCCAGATTGGATCAATAAAATAAAAGTAAGCAGGTTAGACTTTTTTGGGTGTTTTTGGATTTTAATGTCTTTTGTTCATGAATTTTGATTTCCTATTTGTGAATAAAAACTCCATTAAAATTCTAAATTTAGTTTTATATGTGAAACAATGGTGTTTCCCAAACTTTGCATTAAGAGCCTCCATGGATGAGCTTCTTTTATGTCTATTAGTTTTTCCTTATTTGATCTCAATAGAATTTCATAAATAAGTGTATGTAATAAAGTTTGTGAGGAGACTCTATGACTCCAATCATGTCTTGTGTTTCAAAAAATTATGTTTCTTCTATGTTCATTTTAGTGTGAGGGGAAGGAGTTCAATTTTTGCTATTTATTCATAGAGTTATCCTAGTGGTTCTTTGTGTTTATCCCATTATAGGTTTCTCTCTTTTTATCTTTTAATTTTTTGTTTTGTTTCCTTTATAATTTTGGGTGAAAATTACAAAAAAAAAAAGAAAAAAAAAGAAAAAAACAAATTACTCACATCCTATGAGGCAATTTGCCTTTTAATTTGTAGATAAGATTCACCATTCCTATAGTGATATCTTCAACTTTTGGTGATTTGGTTTCACTTCACATTGAGTGTGTCACAAATCAAGAAATACCCAAAGTGCCCATTTTTCCACCAATTTTTTTTGGAGACTCTATTGCAGATCTAAAAGGTGTCTTTTAATTCTTAAAATTTGAATTAAAATTTTCTCTTGATAAATAATATTTTTGACTCAATTGAAAAGTGGTCTAGAAATGATGGAATGCAACCCACGCTTCTAATTTTCTATTTTTTATAGTGTTGCCCATGGTTTGATTTTATTTGAGGATATAAAAAGTGTTTATCTAAAAAAAGAGTATGTTGAGCATGGTCACTGATGTTAGGTTGTCATTGATGTCAAAGAAAGCATGTGATTTTAGTACATGAATGACAAAGAGGTTTTTTTTGATATCTTGGAAAGATATGACACATTTGTAAATTTATAAGGATAAAAAATAAGTTATGAGGCATCCATAGATGTCTTGGTGAAGCTCTGGTGTGTTACTTGACCATTTAAAATGATAAACTTGCATATTCTAGCTTAAGATAAGCCAGATCATCATAGACCATCATGCAGACATGAATGAAACAACAAGTTTGTGCATTTATTTCTAGTATTCAAAAAGTTAATTGAGGTCAAAGTATTTCATGGAGATGTTGTTTACAGTGCTAAGAAGGCACCCTAAAGATTTGGAGTCCTAAATTGTTTTCTATTTTGAGATATAAATATTCAAAGTTTCTCTAGTAGACTGTGATGGGTTAGAGACCATCATGTTAAACTACATCAAATTCTGAGGTCAACTAGTCAATATATCTAATGGTGTGCATTAAATCATATATCTTGATCTAAAAATGCACATAAAAGTCAATATGTTAAATAATGAATGTGCTAGTGACATGTGTCTCATTCACATAGCTTGGATAGAAAACCAATAGTTCACAGGTGCTCATATTGTCATAAGATTAATGGTGTGAGTAAAATTTAAAAAATCAAAACTATAGAAGGCACATATAGCTACCAAGTGATATAATCATGGGAGCTCAGAGCTTAGATCAATGGTGATCACTACAAGATAAAGACTTGGTTAATCCATAGAGATCTATGGTACATATTTATTCAAATTTGTTAGAGATCATGATATGAGGTCAACATGTCTAAGGTTTAACATATGCTTAGTGACCATTGCAATTTAAGTAATCAAATTTGTAGGAGAAAACCAGTACTCAATTTTTATGCTATAACTTTTAATATATGTAGAATTTCATGGTGGTTTAAAAAGAAACATTATAGAGGACTTGAAGGCACATCTAGAGTACCTAGTTAAAAGGTCTTAATTTTTAAATGGAAAATTTTATAGATCTTCAAAGTTAATTTTTTATTTATTAATGGTGTTACTATGTACAAAATAATGTTTGAGAAAATTATGCTTTAGCAGAAGAGTGTTTTCAAGGAAGCAATCACCTAAAAATGTCTTCAAGATCATATAGAGTGAACCCATGTAATTAAAATTGATATTATGTTCTTAATTTACTTGATGAAGTGATAAATGGGTGAATAGGTCTATATGATACCTATAATAGATATTGAGGCCTAATTGAAAGGTGTAACTACTTATGTGTGACCCATAGTTTTTATGGCCAGCCTGTGTGGATGGTATTGATGTAAGATGTCTTAAGGGTTAAGAAAAGTATTATGACCAACTTAGATGGTGATATTCAAGAAGACTCTATAAATATTAGAGACCAAGGAAATGGTTTATAGTCTTGAGTGTGCATGTGTTGAGAGACAAGAAGATAGAAGCAAAGGAAAGAGATTAGAGAGAGTGTGCTCAATGGGTGGACTAAAGTAGAAAATGATCGAGGATGACAGGAGAAGACTAGAGATATCCAAAAGGGTGTTTTGGATGCATTTCTTGTATGATCAAGTATATGTGTGTGTGATGAGTTGAAATAAAGTTATTTATACATTGTGACTCTAATCATATTGGTCTGTAATCAAAATTCTAGAGTTGTTGATTTAATAAGGTGTTGTGTGGGTGTTCAACATCTAGAACAAGTGAGTGCATGTTCACACTTATGGTTGGGTGCTCCTTTTGAAGTGGGTGCTTCACTAAAAGGTCCCATGTTTGTGATCATATTATATGAAAAGTAGTCTATGTGTTTGTAGGCTTGAGAGTGGGTTTTATTCCCCAAAAGGGTTTCCCATGTAGATCTTGTGTATGTGTGTGGTCTTGCTTCATATTTGTTATTCATTATTATGAATATCTTGTATGTTTTATGAATTCTTATGGTCATTTATTAAGAGTTTTAAAGGTTTAGATTTAAATTTTGAAATATCTTTCATCACTGATTCACCCTCCCCCCTCATTTATTATACCTCCAATAATTGGTATCAAATTAAGAAATTCATTACAATTTTAACCACTTGAAGGTGATCTAAAGTACATATTAAAAGTAAAAATATCCATGGTTTCTCTATAAATCAAGCACCATTGTTGAATGGGTCAAATTATGGTTTTTAGAGTACAAGGATAAAGACATACATTATGTCTCTAGGGTTTGATATTTGGAAATCTATTATGGATGGTTACACTACACTAACTACTCCTTCAACTAGTGCAAATGATAATAAGTTGAGTCAAAATAATTATAAATCTATGAATGTTATCATTTTTGGTCTATCTAAGTCTATGTTCAACAAAGTGATCCTTTGTAAGTCTGCCAAGGAAATTTGGGTCAAATTATACACTATTTATTAAGGATACTATAAGGTAAAATTGGATAAGTTGAAGACCTACCGAATGAAATTATAAGGTGTCAAAATAAATAATGAAGATACTATGTCATCCTATCTTCTAAGGGTTGATGAGATAGTAAACATGATCAGAGGTCTTGGAGATGATACTGATGAAGCTACCATAGTACATAAGATTTTGAGGACTCTTACACTCAAGTTTTATTCAAAGGTTTCTTCTATAGAATAAATTCATGATATCACTAATTTTAAGTTGGATGAACTACATGACATCATTATAGCCTTTGAGATTAGAGTTGATGAAGATAGACCTTCTAAGAAAAAAGAAACCTTCAAGGTGATCAAGGAGATAAAAGCTAAAAGGAACAAGTTAAGTCTTGAAGATTTTGATCTTAATGAAGATTAACTTGAAGACATGATTGCAAGAAAATTGAATGTAGTATCAGGTAAGTATGAAGGAAAAATTCCTTTCAAATGTTTTTAGTGTGGTAAATTTGGTCATTTTGCATCTAGATGTCTAGGTAGAGACAAGTCTAAACATAAAGAAGTTGATAAGGAATATCATGAGTATGAACACAAGAAATTTGAGGATTATAGAAAGTATAGAAAGTTTTTCATTAAGAAAAATGGAAAGAAGGAATCATACAAAGGAAGTAAGATCCTTTACCATGAAGAAGATAATAACCCATTTATAGAAGAAGTAAATAAATCTACCAATGATGATTCTTTTTATAATAAGAACATGGATACATTATTTATGGCTCTTAGTGATTATGAAGGAGAATGTTATTTAAGTAGATATTTATTTTGTGGAGATAGTGCAGAGGAAGAAGGTGAAAAGGTCACTCTTGAAAATAAATATCTACATATTTTGGAAGTAATGAATATACTACAAGGAAAGAATAGAAAACAAGATTCCTTGATAAAATATTATTAGGAACAAATTGGACTTTTTAAAGGAAGTTTGAGTAATGAATTCAAGGAGAATGATGAGATCACACAATAGCTTGAAACTTAGGTTTTTAATCTTGATGAATAAGTAAAGATTAATAATGAAGAACGTATCATGTATCAATCAGAGATAAAGTCTTTACAAATGAAATTAAATCAAGCTATGATCAAATATACAGTTAATGATTGAGATAATAAGGATGAATTGATGAATGCTATTGAAGATCTAAAGATTAAGAATAAAAAGAACAAAGAGATGATGTCACAAATAAAGGACTATAAAGAATAATTTAGTGTGTTTGAAGAAATAATGAATGATGACACTAGGGAACATGAAAATACTATAAAACATCTCAATGGTTAATTGGAAACTATGTCTACAAGCTTAAAAGCCAAAGATGATGAGTACTTAAGGTTTGTAACAAAAATTGAGTCATTAAAATCTAAGTTAGACAAGACATATTATAAGGTGATGTCATTTATTAAGTTTTAATAGAGCTTAAATAATATTGATAATATTCTAAGTAGTCAAAAGCATGCAAGTGATAAAACTAGTCTTAGATACAAAGAAGAACAAAAGTATGAAACTCAAGAAAAGATAAATGATGATATGAATAAATAAAATTAGACTTTAAATCTTAATCATCAATCAAGGAAATAAGGCATTGGTAGAATTAATACAAATCAGATCAAACAACCAAATGCTATGAGGTAGGAAAATTTCAATGGACATTGTTACTCTTATAATCTATTTGGTCATAGGTTAAAATATTATAAAATATTATCAATGAATGAATTTGCATGGAATTATGATCAAGAAAATTAAAAGCATGAATAAAATCATCACTCAAGATATTCAATAGGTTCACAATAAAATAGTGACATCTTTTGCTACAAGTGTAAAGGGTTTGGTCATATTGTAAAGTTTTTAAATATCTTCATCAGGAGACCAAATGATCAGGGACATGAACCA
The DNA here is from genome assembly GCA_037957365.1 of Torreya grandis. Taxonomy (NCBI): domain Eukaryota; kingdom Viridiplantae; phylum Streptophyta; class Pinopsida; order Cupressales; family Taxaceae; genus Torreya; species Torreya grandis. The sequence goes on along the minus strand of JARHVA010002779.1, from coordinate 735,741 downwards.
ATTCATGAAACTCCAACAAATAATCATATGTCTCAATCACAAGGTATGTACATTTTTATTAATCTCATTTATATCAAATATCATGAGAGAGGTCACATAGCAAAGTCTTACAAGAATGATCAATATTCTACTTCAAATATTATCAATCCTAACATGAAGAGAATGAGTCATAGTGAATGGAGGCCTAAGTAGGTAAATGAAAAATAGGCTAGAAATGGATTATTTACCATGAAAAAATAGGGAGAAAGTTCAAGGAACAAGGAACAAGCTTTATCTTCCCAAATGTAAAAGGAAATCAAGCAGGATCTTGAGATAAAAGAAAATAATAAGGTTGAGAAGTCATTTTAAGATAATTTGAAGATGAGGAAGTATAGAAAGTCAAGTAAGAGCATGGAGATATGGGAGTCTCCTGAGTTTTTTTTTAATCTTTAGTCCCTTTATGACATGTGGCTATATCTACCTATGCTTATTGGGAGACATATGTCATGTATGATATCAAGTGTGTGTGTTCTAGGTTATGATCAAAATCAAATCAGTACAAAGGTATGCTATTTTTTATTTTTTATTATGAAAGAAGTGTTTGGCTAAGGGGGAGCTAACTCAGTTAGCTTGATTAGATTGAATATGTGTATAATTTAAGGGGGGGGGGAATATGTGAAGAAACTTTAATTGTGATAGAAGTGTGAAGATGTCTGCTACAATTTTGAATTTAAGAATATTGACATGATGACTTGATCAAACCAAGTCATGTATTTTGACAAGGTTTTGAATCTTATTATTTGAGAAAAATAAGGATTGTGAGTCCTATAGGTATATATGTCTAAGGATTAGATAATCAAAAATCTAGAATGGTGTTTTGTCAAAGAATAGATGACACAAGATAGAGTATGATGTTAGGGGGAGCTTTCTAAGCTATGTAAGTAGTTCATCAAGTCCAAAGATCATACAAGTCCAAGTTCATATTAATGCATGATAAAAGGGGATCAATTATTCATATGATTAAAAGTATGTAAGTATCTTGACCATCTTAAATAGTATTTGAATGTATATATGATGTTGAGAAATTATCATTGACATGTTGAGGAAGAGACCCTTTGTCATTAATATCAAAGGGGAAGAAATATTAGAATGAAATCATTGTATAAATAAATTCATTATGAGGGTATTTTTCCATCAATGACAAAGGGGGAGATTGTTGAGCATGGTCATTAATGTTAGGTTGTCATTGATGTCAAATAGAGCATGTGATTCTAGTACATGAATGAAAAAGAGGTTGTGTTTGATAGCTTGGAAATATATGGCACATTTCTAGGTATATAAGGACAAATAAGAAGTTGTAAGGCATCCATAGATGTCTTGGTGAAGCTCTAGTGTGTCACTTGATCATTTAGATGAGAAACATGTAAATTATAGCTTAAGAGAATCCAAACGATCACAAAACATCACGTATACATGAATGAACAAACAAGTTTGTGAATTTTTTTTTTGGTACTCAAAAAGTCAACCAATGTCAAAGAACTTCATGGAGATGTTGTCTATAGTGCTAAGAAGGTGCCCTAAAGATTTAGAGTCCTAAATTATTTTCTAGGTCAAGATATATATCTTCAAAGTTGCTCTAACAGACTATGATGGGCTAGAGATCATCAAGTTAAACTACATTAAAGTCCAAGGTCAACTAGTTAGTAGATCTAACGGTGCATATTAAATCATAGATCTTAATCCAATAGTGTACACAAAAGTCAATATGTCAAAGAACGAATGTGCTAGTGACATGTGTCACATTCATAGATCTTGGATAGAAGATTAATGGCTCATGAGCATTTGTATTATCATAATATTGATGGTTTGAGTTGAATTCAAGGAGTCAAAAGTGCAAAAGGCATACACAATTTCCAAGTGCCACAATTGTGAGAGCTTGGAGCTTAGATCAATATGGAGCATTGTAAGATAAAGACTTGATTAATTTATAGAGATTGATGGCACATATTTATTCAAACATATTAGGTATCATGAGATCAGGTTAATGTGTTCAAGGTTTAACATATATTTAACATATATTTAGTGATCATTGGAATTTAAATTTTCAAGTCTTTAAGGGAAAAATAGTGCTTAGTTTTTGTGCTATAACTCTTGATATATGCAGAATTTCATGGTCATGTAAAAAGCAATGTTATAGATGACTTTAAGGTGCATCGAAAGAAACTAGTTATAAGGTCTAAATTTTTATATAGACAACTTTGTGGAACTTATAATTTTAATATTTTTTCATTTATGGTGATATTGTGTATAAAATAATGTTTAAGTAAATTGTGCTTTAGTAGAAGAGTGTTTTGGTGGGAGAAATCACTTAAAGATGTCTTAGAGATCATATGGAGTGGACCCATGTAATTAAAAGTGATCTTATGTTCTTAATTTTATCTATAAAGTGCTAAATAGGTGAATATGTCTCCATGAGACCTATAAGGTCTATTGAGGCCTAATTGAAAGGTGCAACTGATTAAGTGTGACCCATATATTCTATGGTTGACCTCTATGTATTGTATTGAGATATGTAAGATTTCTTAAGGGTTAAGACAAGTATTATTACTAACCTAGATATTTATATTCAAAAAGACTCTATAAATAGTAGAGACCAAGGTAATAGTTTTTAAACTTGAATGTGCATGTGTTGATAGAGAAGAAGATAGAGGCTAAGGAAAGAGATCAGAGTGTTAAGAATGAAATATACTGAGAGGGGGGTGAATCACTATATTATATATATTTTTAATTAATCAAATTCTTTTTCTTTAACCACTTAACCACACATTCAAGATATGTAATAAAATTGAAATATTAATATGCACCACATGAGAGAGAGAGAGAGAGAGAGAGAGAGAGAGAGAGAGAGAGAGAGAGAGAGAGAGAGAGAGAGAGAGAGAGAGAGAGAGAGAGAGAGAGAGAGAGAGAGAGAGAGAGAGAGAGAGTAGATTTTTACATGGAAACTCAAATTGGGAAACACCATGGAGAACAATCTCAAGTACATGAATGAACACCAACTCAAATTACAAATTTTGTAAGCACTAACTTGTAGGAGCACCAACCCCTTTGCCAAGCACCAACACAACAATTATTTGTGAGCACCAACCTACAAGAGCACCAAACCCTTGTAAGTATTTGTGAGCACTAACCCACAAGAGTACTAACCCCTCTTGTGTATAAAACACAACTATCTCTCAATGTTGCTTACTCAACAAATGATAAAACTCTAAAATATCTCCTACTTTTCTCTCTTTGAAAACAAATACAAACCATGCACTCTCTTGCATGTTACAAATGGCTTCTCAAGCCTTTATTTATATCTTTCCAAATGACCTTTGGAATTAACCCTTTGTGACCCTTCAATCCTCATGGAAAATGGTGCTAAAATTGCATGACCCTTCATATCCTTGCATTTGAAAAGTCATATGGTGACCTTTCATAAGCAAATGTGTTATTTCCTCTTTTGTCTTTATCTTGGTGACTTTTCATATTCCTTAAAGTGTCCCTTCATATAAAAATGTACCATACCCTCTTTTTTCTTCACATGGTTACTCTTGGAATTCCTCAAGATGACTCTTCATGAGAAAATATGTTTGATTCCTCTTTTGTCTTTACCCCATGACTCTTTGACTTCTCCATGGGCCCTATTTTGACTTATATGCAACCAAAAATATATTTGTTAATATTAAATAAATATTAACACACATTATCCAAGATATGAATATTAAAAACATCATTAAATACAATGGGGCCTTTATCATCAATGCTAGACTTTGACATCAATGATAATATTTCCAACAATCTCCCCCTTTGTCATTGATGATAACCTCAAACTGAAACTACCACATCCTAAAACTTGTACATACTACCATCTAAAAAAACATATAGTTACTCCCCCTTACTGTAGCAATTTGTACTTTTTCCCTATACTTATTCTACACCTATTTATGCACCTGTACCTATACCTATTCTTCTCCCCCTTTGAAATTAATGGCAAAGGGCCTAACCTGGATCTAACATTTAGTTCCCCCTCAACTAATGTTGACCCTCAATGATAAGAAGTAAAATAAATTACTCCCAAATTATCTCGTAGATACTCAAATGTGTCTTTTGGTAGTGCCTTTGTGAAAATATCTACAATCTATTATGTAGTACTGATATATTCCATCTTAACTTGTTGATCTACAACCTACTCTCTTAAGAATTGATATCTAATGAGAATATGTTTTGTTCTTGAATGCATCACTGGATTCTTTGAAATATTAATAACACTTGTGTTTTCACAAAAAATGGAAATAGGTTCATCATATTTTACCTTGATATCTTCCAAAGTTTGCTTCATTTAAAACACTTGAGTACAACACAATACCACTGTAATATATTTTGATTTAGATGTAGAAAATGACACTAAATTTTACTTTTTGCTTAGCCATGATACTAAGCTATCTCCAAGGACGAAAGCTCCTCCACTTGTACTCTTTCTGTCATCTCAACAACTTACCCAATCTAAATCTATATAAGTAACCAAAGTGAAATCTCTACTTGTGGGATACCACAATCCATAACCAATATCCCCTTGATATATCTAAATATTCTTTTCACCAAATTAACATGACTATCTTTTAGATTTGATTGATATCTTGCAACCATACCTACTACATGCATGATGTCTATCATCGATGTTGTCAAATATAAAAGACTACCAACATAGATCTATACAAATATTGATCTAAAATAGGTGAATCTTCATCTTTGCTCACCTTATTTCCTATACTTATTGATATTCCAACTAGTACACAATCCTCAAAACCAAATTTATTCAACATTTTCTTGGCATATTTACTTTGAGATATGAAAATTTCTTTATCTGACTGAAATATTTGCAATCCTAAGAAAAATGTCAATTTTCCAAGCATAGACATCTCAAATTATTTTTTCATATTATCAAAAAAATCTTTTTTCATCTTTTCAATATTTCCTCCAAAAATGATGCCATCAACATATACCAAAATAATCAATTGATGCTCACCTTCTATTTTGATGTAGACATTACTATCAGCAAATCCTTTCTTGAAACTTTCATCCTGCAGGTACTTATCAAGTCTTGCATACCAAGCTCTAGGATCTTGTTTCAATCCATAGAGTGCTTTCTTCAATATGCATATATCACTATTAATATTTGAGAGAATAAATCCCTCAGGCTACTCAATGTAGACCTTTTCTTCTAGATTCTCATTTAGGAAGGTAGATTTGACATCCATTTGAAAAACTTTGAAATTTTTAAACACTACATATGCAAGAAACATTCTAATAGCCTCTAGTCTTACCATTGTTGCAAAATTTTCTTTAAAATATATTCTCTCAATCTGATCATATCCTTTACATACTAATCTTTCTTTATTCCTAGTCACTTCTCCATTTTCATTCAACTTATTTCTATAAACCCATTTGATTCCTATCACATTATGATATTTTGGTCTAGGTACTAATTCCCAAGTATCATTATTTTCTATCTGATTTAATTCTTCATCCATTGCCTTAATCCAATTATTATCATGTCTATCTTCTAAAAAAGTTCTAGGCTAAATTTTGGATAACAAAGAAAAATTAACTTGCTTAGATTCACTTATCATTATTCTTCTAGTGTGAATTATTTCATTTATGTCCTTGATGATGTCACTTTCATTACGATTTCTCTAAACATATTTGGATGGGTTTTTGGTGTCCTTTTTCTCCTTCTCATCTTCATCTGAATCTTCAAAATCTTCCTCTTCAATAATTTTAAGAATATCTACTGGATCACTGATTCTTTGTGTTCCATCTTCTTCTATCCTGACACTTACACTTTCAACAATTTTCTTGGTTCTTTTGCGATAACATTTATAAGATTTACTTTTACAAGAATAACCAAGAAATATACCTTCATTTTCTTTGGATTCAAAATTACCAAGTTTTTCATCGATTCTCTTTATGAATCATCTATTGTTGAAAACTTTGAAATAATCAACTATTATTGGTTTGTCTTTCCATAGCTCATAAGAAGTCTTGTCACTATTGGCTCTTAGTAATAATCTATTCTAAATATGAACTACTGTAGCAACTGTCTCTCTCAAATATTTATATAGTATCTTAGATTCATTTAGCATTATCCTTGCCATCTCCTAAACTTTTCTATTTCTCCATTCAACTACTCCATTTTGTTGTGGAGTTTTAGTTGCTGAATAATGTCTCTTTATTCCATGGTCTTAAAAAAACTCAATAAACTGATATGACATGAATTCTCCTCTTTGATCTAATCTTAGACACTTAATTTTCAAACTAGTTTCATTTTTAACTAATGCTTTGAATGCTTTGAAATGTCTAAAAGCTTCTAATTTTTTCTTTAAAAACATTACCCAAGTCATATGTGAAAAATCATCGATAAGAAACATGAAATATTTCTCACCTTGAGTACTTTGAATTCTCATAGGTCCACATAGATCAGTGTGAACAAGCTCTAACATCTGAGTGGTCAAGTACTCTTTTGTTTTGAACCACTTTATGGCCTACTATTCATACTAACAAGGTTCACAAAGCGTGTTGGATGGCTTTGTAAATTTTAAAATATTTTTGACTTCTTGCTTCTTGTTGATGTTGACAAGATTATCAAAATTTATGTGTCCCATTCTCCTATGTCATATCCAACTTTCTTCAATATGACTCAAACAACATCTTTGACCTTTGATGTCTGATAACATATACAAATTATTGCCTATTTTTTGAGCATCTACAACTAACACATCTAATTTTTTTTTTCTAATTTCACAACCTTCTGCATAAAACTTTAGTGTGTGCCCTAATCACACATTTGACTTACACTCAAAATATTATGCTTAAGACCCACATACAAAACATTTTTAGTTTTAGTTCTACCATTATCCAAACTTAGTGTACCTTTTCTAGAAATTTTGGTAGTAGTATTATCTCCAAATTTCACTATGCCTCCATTGATCTTCTTCAAGGTTATGAACTTGCTTTTGTCTCCTGTCATGTGTCTCAAACATCCATTATCAATAAACCATGGATTTTCTTCATTTCTTGCATGTAAAGTTGTCTGTACCAACATAGATTTTTCAAGTTGTTTCTTCTACCATGAACCTATCTAAACTTTCTTCTTGATGAATGGAGCCTTTAAATTCTAGTCCTTCTTGGCTGATTCAAACATGTTTCTATAGTACCAGGATATGTGTCTAAATTTGTTGCACTTGAAACATATTATGGCCTCTTCATTAAATCTTGATAGAGGAGCAAAAGAGTTGTGGCTTCTGCTTGACTCTACATGACTTTTATTTCTTATTTTTGAAATTGTTATCCCTTTTTTCAACATCATATATTCTTATGACCATATCCATTACAATAAAAAAAGTAACCATAAAAATAAGACATGTTTGTGTATCTCTGACCTGATTACCTTTTGTAGCTTGTTCCCTCCAACCTTCCTTGTTTGATATGTCCTCTATATTCTTAATTTCTTCCCTTTTTCTTTCCTCTTTTGGAAGATATTTAGCATAGCTTTTTCCTTTTTCCTTGTCTGTAAAAGTAATGGCCTCCCCTTTCTCTTTTTAAAATCTGATACCTATCTTATCTAACATTGATCTTTAACTTTCTAATATCTTATTCAACATATTAGTGCTTTTCTCAAATTTTGAATCATTGGTTACTCTATCATTGATTTCTTTATTTTTTTTTCAAGATCTTTTTTTTAAAGAAGCAATTTCAATAACATTCACATTCTTTACTTAATTTTTGCAATTGTGTCATTAGATCTTATTCATTCTTCTTGGCTTCTTCAAAGTGTGATTGTAGATCTTCAATTTTTTCCTTTGACTCCTTTTCATTTTTCTCGATTTAGAGCTTTAATCTTCATTTTTTCTTTTCAAGAGCTCTTAACTCTTCTAAGGTACAAACAAGTTCTCCTTCCAGATTCACTTTGGCTTCATCTTATTCTTCTTCTTGATCATCTATACTTTTGCTTATAGAGGCATATTCATGTATGGCTATGAATAGAATATCTTCTTCTTCTAAATCACTGACTCCACTATCTTTGACTGAGCTAGGATCTTTAGAATACAAACTCTTCTTCGCAAATCCTTTCTTAAATTTTTCCTTTGAAATTCTTCTTATATGTAGACTTTCCTTCTTCATTATCACCATTAACCTTATTTGGGCACTTAGCTGAAAAATGTCTAATCTTTCCACAATTAAAACATTGAAAAAATAATTTTATTTTATATTTACATGTGCCCTTATTTGGCTTATGAATTGATAGAGCTCCATTGTCATCTTCATCATCGCTAGAACTATCACTTGATTCTTGAATCTTATCCTTCTCTTTCTTTGATGTCTTAAAATTAGCTTCTCTCTTTGAGGGTTTCTTTTGTTTGGTCCACATCTCATATGTCATAAGAATACCATTTAGCTCATCTATCTTTAGCTTGGCTAAATTCTTCATCTCTTTAATTGCCAAAACTTTTGCATCATATCTCAATGGTAGAGGTCTCAAAACTTTTTGAACCACAATTGATTATTCTAAATTTTCTCCAAGACCTTGAATCTGATTAACTATTTGGTCAACCTACAAAAGATAACTTACTATATTTTCTTCCTCTTCCATCTTCAAACTCTCAAACTATCTTTTGAAAGTATGAAGCTTAGCTTATTGAACCTTTCCATAACCTTTGTAAATTATACAAGTTTCATGAGCAGATTTACATTTCACAACTTTAACAAATTTTGATTCACATAAACCACATAAAATAGCATTTAAAGATTTAACATTATTTTCACTTTCCTTCTTTTCTATCAGAGTAGTTACAAGTGTCTATGGCTCTTCATATTCCTCCACCACTACTTTCCATATGTCAAATCCAAGGGCCATCAAATAACTCTTCATCTTTATGCTAAAAAAAACATAATTTTTCCCATCAAACAAAGGTTCTTTATTTATATAAAAACTTTCATATGATCCAACCATCGTGCTTTCCCGATCTACCTTCAAGCTATAAATTTTTTTCCAAAAGAAACTTCTCTAATACCAATTGGTAAGCATAAAATATGCTAAGGGGGGGGGGTGAATTAGTATATTATATATCTTTTTGCTAAATTAAATTCTTTTTCTTTAACCACTTAAACACACATTCAAGATACGCAATAAAAATAAAACAATAATATGCACCATGAGAGAGAGAGAGAGAGAGAGAGAGAGAGAGAGAGAGAGAGAGAGAGAGAGAGAGAGAGAGAGAGAGAGAGAGAGAGAGAGAGAGAGAGAGAGAGAGAGAGAGAGAGAATTTTGTGGTAAAAACCATAGAGAACAATCTCAAGTATATGAATGAGCACCAACTCAAATTAAAATGTTTGCAAGCACCAACTTGTAGGAGCACCAACATAACAACTATTTATGAGCACCAATCCACAAGAGCACCAACCCCTTGCAAATATTTTTGAGCACCAACCCTTATTTTGTATAAAACACAACTATCTCTCAATGTTTCTTACTCAACAAATGATAGAACTCTACAATATCTCCTACTTTTCTCTCTTTGAAAAAAAAAAAATACAAACCATGCACTCTCTTGCATATTACAAATGGATTCTCAAGCCTTTATTTATTGATTTACAAATGACCTTTGGAATTCACCCTTTGTGACCCTTCAATCCTCATAGAAAATTGTGCCAAACTTTCATGACCCTTTATATCTTTGTAATTGAAAAGCCATATGGTGACCCTTCATAATCAAATGCATCCTTTCCTCTTTTGTCTTCACATGGTGACTCTTGGAATTCCTCAAGATGACTCTTCATGAGAAAATGTGTCCCATTCCTCTTTTGTCTTTACCCCATGACTCTTTGACTTCTCCATGGGCCCTATTTTGACTTATATGAAACCAAAAATATATTTATTAATATTAAATAAATATTAACACACATTAGCCAAGATATGTATATTAAAAACATCATTAAATACAATGGGGCCTTTATTACCAATGTTAGACCTATGACATCAATGACATTATTTCCAACATAAAGAGAGTGTGCTTAGTGGATGGATTTAAAGTACATAAATGATTGAGGATGAGTGAAGAAGACTACTGAGATACAAAATGGTGTTTTGGATGCATTACTTGTATGAGCAAGTGTGTGTGTGTGTGTGTGTGTGATGAGTTGAAATAAAGGTGTTATACATTGTGTCTCTCATCAGATTGGTATACAATCAAAATTTTAGAGTTGTTGATTTAATATGGTGTTGTGTGGGTGCTCAACATCTAGAACAAGTGAGTATTTATTCACATTTAGGGGTGTGTTCTCCTTGTGAAGTGGTTGTTTCACTAAAAGGTCTCATGTTTTCAATCATCTTATATTAAAAGTAGTCCATGTGTTTTTAGGCTTGAGAGTGGATTTTATCCCCAAGAGGGTTTCCCATGTAGATCGTGTGTTATGTGTGTGATCTTGATTCATATTTTTTGTTCATCATTATTAACATCTTGTATGATTTATGAATGTTTATTTTCATTTATTAAGAGTTTTAAAGGTTTGAATTTGAGGTTTGAAATATCTTACATTATTGATTCACCCCCCCTCTCAGTGATTGTATCTCCAATAATTGGTATTAGAGTAGGACATTCATTACAAGTTTAACCACTTGAAGGTGATATAAGGTACATATGTTAAGTCAATATATATAGGGTTTCTCTAAAAATCAAGCACCATTATTTAATGGGTCAAATTATACTTTTTTAGAGTAAAAGGATGAGGACATACATTATATCTCTAGGGTTTCATATTTGGCAATCTATCATGGATGGTTACACTATACCAACTACTCCTCCAACTAGTATTGCTAACAATAAGTTGAGTGAATATAATTCTATAGATATAAATGTTAACATTTGTGGTTTATCTGAGGTTGTGTTCACCAAAGTGATCTATTGTAAGTCTACCAAGGAAATTTGGGTCAAATTATAGAATATCTATGAAGGAGACTCTAAGGTAAAATTGGCTAAGTTTCAGACCTACTGAAGGTAATTTGAAGGTCTCAAAATGAATAAATAAGATATTATGGCATCCTATCTTCTAAGGGTTGATGAGGTAGTAAACATGATCATAGGTCTTGGAGAGGAGATTGATGAAGCTACCATAGTATAGAAGGTATTGATGACTCTTACACTCAAGTTTTATTCAAAGGTTTTCACTGTATAAGAAAGTTATGATCCCACTAAGTTGAATTTGGATGAACTACATGTCATCCTTACAACCTATGAGATGAGAGTTGATGAAGATGGATCTCCTAAAAAGGAATCAACCTTCAAGGTGATCAAGGAGATAAAAGATGAAAGGAACAAGTTAAGTCTTGAATATTTTGATCTTAATGAAGATCAACATAAAGCCACGATTTCAAGAAAACTGAATGTAGGATTAGGTAGGTATGAATGAAAACTTCTTTTCAAATATTTTTCATGTGGTAAATCTGGTCATTTTACAACTAGATGTCCAGGTAGAGACAAGTCTAAATATAAAGAAGAAGATAAGGAATATCATGAGGATGAACACAAGAAAGTTGAGGTTCTAACAAGTACAAAAAGTTCTTCAATAATGAAAATGGAAATAAGGAATCATATAAAAGAAATAAGAGACTTTACCATGATGAAGATAGTAACTCATCTATAGAAGAATAAGTAAACACATTTGACAGTGATGATTCTTTTTATAATAAGGACAAGGAGACATTGTTTATGGATTTTAGTGATTATGAAGGAGAATGTTCTTTAAGAAGATATTTCTTTGGTGGAGATAGCTTAAAGGAATAAGGTGAAAAGGTCACTCTTGAAGATAAATATCTAGATACTATGGAAGAAATGAAGATACTATAAGGAAAGAACAAAAAACAATATTCCTTGATAAATCTTATGAGGATAAAATTAGACTTTTTGAAGGAAGGATAAGTAATGAAGTCAAAGAGGATGATGAGATCACACAATAGCTTAAAACTTAGGTTTGTACTCCTGATGAATAAGTAAAGAGTAAGAATGAATAATGTATCATGTATCAATTAGAGATAAAGTTTTTGAAGATGAAATTAAATCAAGCAATAAGAAAAAATATAGTTGATGATTTAGATAATAAGGATGAATTGATGAATGCTCTTTAATATCTAAAGATTGACAAGAAAAAGAACAAATAGATGATGTCACAAATCAAGGACTATGAAGAAAAATTTAGTGTGTTTGAAGCAAGAATGAATGATGACATTAGGGAACATGAAGATACTATCAAACATCTCAATGTTTAATTAGAAACTATGTATACAAACCTAAAGGCCCAATAAGATGAGTACTTAAGATATTTAACATAAATTGGGTCATTAAAATCTAAGTTAGACAATATATCTTATAAAGTGAAGTCATTTATGAAGTTTGAAAAGAGTTCAAATGATATTTATAATAATCTAAGTAGTCAAAATCATGCAAGTGATAGAACTAGTCTTGGATACAAAGAAGAACAAAAGTATGTAACTCAAGACAAGATAAAGGATGATGTGAACAAATACACTCATAATTTTAAGATCAATCATCATTCAAGGAATGAAGGCATTAATAGAATTAAGGAAAATCAGATCAGACAACCAAATGCTATGAGGTATGTAAATTTGAATGGACATTATTGCTCTTGTAATCAGTTTGGTTATAGGTCAAAAGATTGTAAAAGATTCTCAAGGAATGAATTTTCATGGAATTATGAGCAAGATAATGGAAAGCATGAATAACATCATCACTCAATATAGTTATGAGGTTCACAATAAAATAATGACATCTTTTGTTACAAGTGTATAGGTTTTGGTCATATTAGGAGACCAAATGATTAGGTACATGAATGAATTCTTGAAACTCTAAGGAATCATCATATGTCTTGATCACAAGGTATGTGCATTATAATAAGTCTCATTTGTTTCAAATGTCATGAGAGATTTCACATAACAAGTTTGTGTAAGAATGATTAGTATTCTACTTTAAAGATTATAAATCTTAATATGAAGACAAGGAGTCATAGTGAATGGAGGGCTAAGCAGGTAAATGAAAAACATACTCAAAATGGATTATTTTCCATGAAAAAATATGGATCAAGTTCAAGTATTAAGTAATAAGCATTTTCTACCCAAATAAACAAGGAAATCAAGTAGGATACTGAGATGAAAGAAAAGAATAAGGTTGAGAACTCATATCAAGACAATCTAAAGATAAGGAAGGATTGTAAGTTAAGTAAGAGCATGGAGATATGGAAGTCTCCTAAGTTTTTGGATCTTTAGTCCTTTATGACAAGTGGGTGTCTCTACCTATGCTTCTTAAGAGACATATATCATGTGTGAAAGTAAGTGTGTGCGCTCTAGGTTATGATCAAAATGAAAAATTAGTACAAAGGTATGTTATTTTCATTTTGTTATTATGCAAGAAGTGTTTGGCTAAGTGGGAGCTAACTCGGTTAGCTTGAGTATCTTGTATAAGATGTGCATAATATAAGGGGGAACATATGTGAATATTCTTTAGTCATGATAGAAGTGTGAAGATGTCTACTATAGTTTTGAATTCAAGAATATTGACATGATGACTTGATCAAACCAAGTCATGTATTTTGACAAGGTTTTGATTCTTATTGCTTGAGCAAAAGAAGGATTGTGAGTCTTATAGGTAGATGGGTCCAAAGATCATAGAAGCAAAAGTTCAAATTGGTGTTTGTCAAAGAACATATGACATGAGATAGATTATGATGTTAGGGGGAGCTTTCTAAAATCTATGAGTAGTTCATCAGGTCCAAGGATTAGACAAGTCCAAGTTTAAATTAATGCATGATAAATGGGTAGCAATTGTTCATATGCTTAAAAGTATGTAAGTATCATGATCATCTTAAATAGTATTTGAATGCATACATGATGTTGAGAAATGATTTTTTGCATGTTGAGGAAGAGACCCTTTGTTATTAATGTCAAAAGGGGGAAAACATCAAAATTAAATCATTATACAAATAAAGTCATTATGAGGGTGTTTTGCCATCAATGATAAAGGGTGATATTGTTGAGCATGGTCATCGATGTTAGGTTGTCACTGATGTCAAAAAGAACATATGATTCTAGTACATTAATGACAAAGAGGTTGTGTTTGATATCATGGAAAGATATGGCACATTTACAGGTCTATAAGGACAAAATAGAAGTTATGAGGCATCCATAGATGTCTTTGGGAATCTCTGGTGTGTCACTTGATCATTTGGAATGAGAAACTTTCATATTTTAGCTTAAGAGAATTCAGACCATCATAGACCATGATATAGACATGAATGAAATAACAAGTTTGTGTATTTATTTTTGGTACTCAAAAATTCAACCAAGGTCAAAGGAGTCCATGGAGATGTTGTATATAGTGCTAAGAAGGTACCATGAACATTTAGAGTCTTTAAGAATTTTTTTGGTCAAGATATAAATCTTCAAAGTTTCTCTAACAAATTGTGATGGGCTAGAGACTATCAATTTAAACTACATTGAAGTTTGAGGTCAACTAGTCAGTAGATCTAATGGTGTGCATTAAATCAAAAATCTTGATCTAATCATGCATGTAAAAGTTAATATGTTGAATAATGAATTTGATAATGGCATGTGTCACATTCGTGGATCTTGGAAAGAAGATCAATGATTTTTGGGTGTTTGTACTATCAGAAGATCAATGGTGTGATTTAAAGTTAAAGATTCAAAAGTGTATAAGGCACGTAGAGCTGCCAAGTGGCACAATCATGAAATTTCAAATCTTATATCAATGATGAGTGCTACAATATAAATACCTGGTTAATCTATAGATATCGATAGTGTGTATTTAGTCAAACTTATCAGGGAACATGAGATGAGGTTAATGCTTACAATGTTTAACATATGCTAAATGACCATTGGAATTTAAATATTCAAATTTGTGATGGAAAGCCAATGCTCAATTTTTGTGCTATAAATTTTTATATATGCAAAATTTCATGGTGGTGTAAAAAAAAAGTTATAGAGGAATTCAAGGTGCATCCATAGAACCTAATTATAATGTATGAATTTTTTCATAGACAAATTTATGGAGCTACAAAGTTGAATATTGTTTTTGTTAATGGCTATACTATGTACATAATAATGTTTGAGAAAATTTTGTTTTAGTAGAAGA
This sequence comes from Torreya grandis, assembly GCA_037957365.1. Lineage (NCBI taxonomy): Eukaryota > Viridiplantae > Streptophyta > Pinopsida > Cupressales > Taxaceae > Torreya > Torreya grandis. The sequence goes on along the minus strand of JARHVA010002779.1, from coordinate 720,502 downwards.
GTGTTTTGGTAGAAACAATCACCTGAAGTTGTCTTAGAGATCATATGGAATGGACCCATGTAATTAAAAGTGACATTATGTTCTTAATTTGCTTGATGATGTAATAAATGGGTGAATAGGTCTCCATGAGACCTATAAGGAATATTGAGGCCTAATTACAAGGCGTAGCTACTTAAGTGTGACCCATAGTTGTCATAGATAACATGTGTGGATGGTATTGAGTTATGTAAGATGTCTTAAGGGTTAAAACAAGTATTATGATCGAACTAGATGGTGATATTAAATAATACTCTATAAATAGTAGAGACCAAGGCAATGGTTTCTAGACTTGATTATGTATATGTTGAGAGAGAAGAAGATAGAGGCAAAGGAAAGAGATCAGAGAGAGTGTGCTCAGTGGATGGACTAAAGTAAAAAATGATTGAGGATGAAAAAATAAGATTAGAGAGATCCAAAAGGGTGTTTTGGATGCATTTATTATATGATCAAGTTTTTATGTGTGTGATGAGTTGAAATAAAGGTGTTATACATTCTATCTCTAATTAGATTGGTCTACAATCAGAATTTTGGAGTTGTTCATTTAATAAGGTGTTGTGTGGGTGATCAATATATAGAATAAGTGGGTGTTTATTTACACTTAGGGGTGGGTTATCCTTATGAAGTGGGTGCTTCACTAAAAGGTCTCATGTTTTTTATCATCTTATAGGACAAGTAGTCCATGTGTTTACAATATTGAGAGTGGGTTATATTCCCCAAGAAGTTTTCCCAGCTAGATCTTATGTTATGTGTGTGATCTTGTTTCATATTTGTTTTTCATTATTATGAATATATTGTATGAATCATAAATGCTTGTGGTCATTTATTAAGAGTTTGAAAGGTTTACATTTGAAGTTTGAAATATCTTACATCACTGATTCACCCCCCAATGATTGTACCTCCAACAAAGTATGTGTACTTGGAAAACATTAGGTGGAAAAAAATAATAAAAAATAAAAGAGATAACTATTTCAAATGAGACTTAATTATGGATTGATTAGGTTTATGAAAATGATGATACAACACTCAATGTCATTCTCTTCATATCATATTTTAAAGAAGATCTAATTTAGGAAGTTGTTGATGATAAGAAAAGAGTGTAATTTTTTAAAAACTTTTATGGATCCATACAAGTGAAAAATAAAAAAAAAATCCCATGCCAAAGCTCAACCCAAGAAGAAGAGTACATAGAAAAGGAAAATTTAACCACCTTTACATAGTATTAAATAGTTACGAAGGTGGTTAGCTTCATATTGGTGAAGATAAATTATGAATTGAGGTTGAACATAAACTCATAATTGGTTTTGAAGAGTAAACAAGAAATAATTTGTAAGAAATTTCTAGCCATTTGGAATACCCAAAGGTTTAGTGCATAGCTCAAATGCGGAGATGATTATGGGAGATTCATTTCAACCAACCATGGTTAAATAATCACAAGATTATCCAAGAGATGAAGGTGTTGAAGGTATATCACACATTTTTCATGTTTCAAGTTTAAAATCATTGCAAATCCCCTTCATTCATGAACAAAATTTAAATAATTTATACATTCTAGTTGTGCAAGGCCAAGTGTTTGAATCAATGTTTTTTTTTCCTCCCATGCCTCATGTCTTCCCCATTTAAGAAATTATAAATAATTTACTTTACTTACTCTGATCTTTGAATATTACATCTTAATTTTCTTAAATTTTATCCCACAAAAGCTCATACTTCGCTCTAGTAAATGGCTTTGTTTAATCATGTTTTATTTTCCATTATGTTGTAAATAGTTTCCCTTTTTGCATAATTTTTGATTTTTTTGTTTTCCCTTCTATTTTTCCATTGTGTGTGTGTGTTTATGTTCAATAAAATATATCTTATTAAATGTGGCATTTCCCTCTTCTCCCCATGTTGGTTTATTGAGCCCGTAAAGTGTGTTGGTAGTTGTGCTCTTTTCTAGAAGATCATGTTATTTTGGTGAAGTTATGGCAAGAATTTGGCATATATTTTTTCATTGAAAATTTTCATTTGATGTACATATGTTCTATACAATTCAAAATTGAGTGGCATGATGTTGGCTAGTTACGTTCTTGACCAATAAGTTATTTGTTTTTTTAAAAATAAATTGAGTTTGGAAGGGAGATGATTATTATCTTCTATAGTTTGAAGCCTTGTCAGGTTTTAAACATGTTTTAACTATTTTAAGTCACCTAATTGGTGGTGACACAATATATATGAGCAATGAATTTATATCAAGACATCATTTGTTGAGAATTTTATCCTTCATAAACATATTTAGCATTCCTTGTATGAGGTGGATATTACAATTTTTAGCCTTTCATTATTCATTAACTATTTATAAATCACAGTCAATTACAAATGAATATTTGATACTACTTTTAAATATTGTTAATGGGTTTTCCATGTTACCACTACCATGGAAAAAATCTAGTGCAGCTATAGTTTTGCATATCTATGGAGGTTTTACCCCTACATTTACCATTGAACATAATATTGTTACTTATGTTACATATGGATAGATTTCACATGGCCAAATTATGTATGATATTCCATCATTGAGTAAACATTATCACTTTCTCATTCATCCCAACAACATGGTGAAAGGCAATGAGTACCAGGTGAAAGAAGAAGACTATCTGATGTGGAAGTGAAAATAGAGAAAAATGAAGAGTCTAGTGATGATCTTAGGGTTTTTTTATAAAACATTTGATAGGATTATATGTTCATCTAGGAATATATATATATATATATATATATATATAATGTTCATTTTTAGCTGGTAGTATTTCTAAAGAATCTAGGGACTCCATTAGAGATAAGTCATAAAAACATGAAGTTAGCTTTTTTTGAAACACATGTAGAGGTTAGTGGCACTAGTGTCTGAAAGTATCTATAAACATTCAGTCAATATTAAAATCTCCCAAAATTACAAAAATTAAAGAGAACACTTCATTTAGAAATCTTCTTTACCTTTTTAAGAGGAAAGGTTTATATATAATTCATATGGAAAATTAGGGTGCAAATCATGTAATGATAAACATCTAGATTCTAGTGAAATTTCATAATTTGATCATACTAATGAAACTAAGTCTCAAGATACAACATTTCATCAATGGTTTAAATGCATTATTAAGAGGAAGTGATCAAAAAATCTAAATAATGGATAACAAGAATAATTTCACTCAGATGAATAGGACTAACCATTCTATATGAATGTTAAATCATTAAGTGAAATTATAGAATGGGGAGTCCTAAAATATAAAAACTATAATTCATCATGAGGATATTATTTCATGGGATATTATTCCATTATAATGATCAAATATTGTGATGTGAACAAGAACTAATATCGTATCTACAAAGGACCTGCTCTATCCCTCACTCATAATCTAGCTACGTGTATCAAAATATTCATGTAGAAATGCCTTAGCTAAGTGAGGCTAATGCTGGTAGCTTGAGAAGATTTTCCACCATTTAATCAAAGGAATTAGAGGCTCTTGAGTCATAGGATGTTTTTTTCCTTTTAGAATACATCAAGAATCCATGAAGGAAATATCATTTTTACCTTAAAATTCTAAAGATTTATTGTTGTCTAATATGATTAAAAACTATGGAAAATGTGAACCTTAAGAATTTCATTAACAATACTTAGATAAATATGTGGGAACATATGACAATAACATGGATCTTACACTATTATGGTTTTGATGATTGATCTCTTTTCTTCTATGATGAAGTGGACTTGGAAAGTCTTATTCATTTTGGATAACTTAATATTATGGATATTAGATAATATGCCTTAGGGACTGATGATGAGTCTACTTTTAGTGTGCATAATACTTGTAGAAGGATACATAGAGAATGTTTACTATCTCTTGCAAAATTATTTTATAAGGAAACATTTGCTTGCAAGTATTCTTGTAGATATATAAAACCTTGACACAATTGTTTTTCTCTTCAAAACAAGGGATAGAGTAGTTGTTGATTCCATGTTGGTTTGTAAAAGTTAGTTTAATTACAATATACTTTTTGATAAATTAAATTGGGATCACAATTATATTTCATTAGAAGAAGCAATGCCGATAAATTATGGACAACCTCTAAATGATTATGAACTAGTTGATGAAGATGAGAGTTTACCTAAAAATAATGAAACTTATTCTAAGGTCTTAGATGCCTCTTCTAAAACTAACATAACTAGACATTTTCAAATTGAGGATGAAGTGAGATATTAAAGTGCAAATCCATTTAATGATTCTTTCTATTCTCATCATGATAATTCATTACCCAAATCAACTTTATCATCCTCATCTATATTGGGTATAAAAGTAAATTCAAATTGGATGGTTGAAAAGTGATTTGGGTTTGGATCAAAGTATTCCCCCCATGAAAATATGGAGGTAGATATTTTCAATCTTGATATAAATCTTTAATTTCATTACAAACATAGAAGATAAAATGGAAACAACTTCAAGAAACTGGGAATGAATTGAAAATTTCATTATCATGGGCACTATTTTGAGGATGTCTCTATTATGAAAGTTGATATTATAGAGGTAGAACATTATGTTCTACATTATTCAAAAGTGTGTAGTAAATGAAATATGAAATGGATAACTTGAAGCAAGAATTAGTAGAAAAGTAGTAGGGAATAGGATGGTGTTGATGGAATTTGTTTGGAAAAATTGGATTAAAATTTGCAACAGTTTCATTTATTGTATTACTATTAAGGATGATTGTAGAGAAGTCAATTAATCATCAATTTTGGTCAGGAACTAATGTAGTTAATATAATTAACTTATTTGTAAACTATAGTAACAATTAGTATGGTTGTAATTCTAGAATATTTGACATTAGCTATGGCTTTGATCCTTGATTTCACTATGAAGAAGATGATGAATGATAGAGCATATATGCACCATATTTCATCATGTGAGACAATGGGTTAATCAACATATATTCATAGTGATAATAACAAGGACAATAATTCAATAGGATAAGGATGCATAATATTTGAGTAGACCAAGTGAAGAATTCAATATTGAAATTTTCTATGTTTATATGCTTAAGTTGGAAAATGAGGAACTAGCTTAGTTCATGGAAATGGTAAAAAAAAGTTTGAAGATCTTATGAATCAGTTAAGGAAAAGGATATAAAAGAAGCATGGATTCTAAAAGATTACATTGATGGTGGATAATGATATGTTCATTGGGTTACACACATATGCTTTGATTCAACCTACCCAATCAGGAATAATTACTTGGCTTGATTTTATGACCAATATGCCTTCAAAGTCAGAGAAGTCCTATACTTGTATAGATATTGGTGTCATGGTTATAAAACCATTTTTTTTAATTTTTTGATGATAAAAATTCTCACATCAATGAATCAACCCTTTCACCTATCATGAAGGTTAATATGGAATCATATCAGTCTAATAGTTAGGGTATAAAAGGTCATGAAAGATCTAAGATATTTGCATGATAATTTTTATATGTTCTAGGAAATAACAAGTAAAATTATCAAATAATACTAGAAAAATAATTCTCTTTGAATCAAATGAAGGAAATATATTATAATTAGATAATCTAACCTATCTGACAAAGAAAATATGGAATAGATAATCTCTTGAAAGAAATATTTATGTTCTCGATAATATATCTACTTTATCAAATTATTTATAATATTTTAATATTCATGTTGTGCTAAAAAATGATCATACGAAAATAAATAAAAAGAGTTGAAAGACAAGTAAAACAAATTAAAATCAAGACTAAAGAAAATAAAATAAATAACAATTATCACAACTAATTAAGCACCTACTTAATAATAAGGAAACTAATTTAAATAAGAGAAGAGAGAAAAACTACCAACGCATAAAATAATAAATTATTCTAATCTATCACTTAAACTAAAAGCTAAAACCTACGAAAAGAAAAAAATGATCTAATACTAAAATATTAAGAGACAAAAGAAAACAAAAGCTACCTAATCTAAATGTGATCTATTAATGAAAGATTTAAAAAAGATTGCAATATTAAATAAACAACTTAGAATTAAATAAAAAAGAAACTAATAGAAACACTATAAAGATAATATAAAATATTAATAAACAAACAAAAATTAATAAAGAACTAAATAAGTAAAACAAAAATTAATAAATAAATAAGTCTAAAACTAAAACAAATCTAGAACTAGAATACAAACATAACTAAATATTAATTAAAGAACATACAATTGAATTTGTGAGTCTTTAATAAGAGTCATATTAAAATAAATAAAAGATATTTTATTGATAGACAATTATTTAATACAAAAATCATGGATATGATAACTAATATAATCTTAATGGTTCAATAACACACAGTGATGTAATCATTATTATTTGGGTCAAGTACTTTAGATTCTACTCATATGACTTCATATCTATAATCATCATCAAATATTAAACCTAACAACTTTTAGATAATCAATTTATAAATTAAAAATGAAAGATGGATATACATGTGTTGATTAAGTGTATTAATTAACCTTCAAAAAAAGTGTTCTTAGTCTATCTGTAAAAGTTGTACTATCTCAAAGATATTACATAAAAAGCATATAATGAATGAAATTTTAAGAAACTTGGAGTCTTCAAGTATACCTGTGTAATGTTCCTCCTTTTTTATGTCACTTTAATCTTCATTTATAAAAATTTATTCAAGATATAGTTGAATAATAAGTTATAACTAACTTTAGTTAGTTATTAATTAAGTCTAATTGACTTTTTAAATAAGTCAATTAATTTATAGCTTAAATTTATATTAAGAATTAAATAAGTCTTATAAGTTCAAAATAAAATAATAATAGACTGAATGAATGCAAACTCGTAACATGTGGGGGCCCTTAGTTGTTACTACCACATAAATAAATAAACTATCATAAACATTAATATGACTTAAGCAATTTAAACAAAATTAAATACATATAACACTATATCCATATGCATTAATACATTACATTCAGTAATACATGATCAAAATCAAAAATATCAGTTGCTATAAAATCTCAACTACTATTAAGTATAAAAAATAGATATGTATCATCAAGGCACTACATTATGATAAAGTATATGGAAACACTAAAACAACTAAGTAACTTATCTATTATCATGACATGTGATGCAGGAACATCAATAAACTAAATGTAATCAAATATGTTTTGTTATTATTTTGTCTTAGTTTGGTGTTATAGGTCCTACATAGACCCAAGAAGGGTGAATGAGTCATTAGGTAGCTTAGTATTAGATGTTCTTGTCCTTGAAAACTTTTCCTACCAAAACTCTATTTTGAATATTTGAATTATGTTAGTATATTTAGGGGTCTTTTGAGTAGTTATTAAAGAGTGTCATGTTAGCCAATGTTATAATAAGGTAATCTATGGGTGTAGGTTAGTTTATAAAGGTGATTTACAAACATTTCATAAGAGAGGTGGCATAAACCAATAACCATGAATGTAAAGTCCAAACTAGGTAGTTAACATGAGAATTAGTTATCAAGGAGGTAGTTGCTCATGTGTGTAAGGAGAAATGAACGAGTTGTTGATTGAAATAGATGGTATACTCATAGGATAAGTTATTGGGTAGTTGGTAGGATTAAGTTAGAAGTAAATATAGGTAGTGTTATGGAGGATAACTAGAATGAATGAAAACAAAATGTGAAACCTCTATATTTTGTCTAGGTGATAGAGTTATTAATGTATATGATCATAAAATTAATAAAAAATGAGTATTTTGTTTGTATATTATCATGTTCAATATATTATGACTATTTATTGAAATTTGGTAATGATTTAATGTGTTCTTGAGAGGTAATCTATATGAAGAAAATAGGATTATGTTGTAGATAGGGAGGTGACAGATAGAAAGGTTGAAGATTCACTAATGATGGAGATTATTTGTATGAAATAACATATGGAGAAATAACTTTGAATGTGTTTTTAATTTATAGAGTTATCATATTATTATGAGTGATTTTAATATTGGTTAACAAACTGAATAACCTATATGTTCTATATTTTTGCATTGATAGTCACATGAAAGAAAGGAAAATGGTAAGTTTTAATGTTTTAAGAAGTTATTTAAGGAACAAAAGAATTTTAAGGAGTTAAAGGAGTTATTTTTTGATATAAAAATCCGTTAAAGGTGAAACAGAGTCTTGAAACCTTTAAAGAATAAATTGGATCCTTCTTTATAACTCTAAGACCTATATGCAATGTTGAAACCTTAGATGCTGGAAAATGTGGTATAACTTTTGATTTTATCTAATATAATAAAGCAATATTGCTCAAAGATTTTCTATAGATTGTGTTTTCATTAATAGATGAGGTTTAAATTTGTTTGGTGGTGTAAGGAGTGATAAAATGATGTTGCAAGTACTATACCCTATTAAAAACCCTATCAAGAAACTAGAATACTAAGCAAATGAAGGATTAGAGTGTTTTAAAGGTTGGAGGAGACAATTTATTGATTATAGGAGTTTCCCAATGTTATAAAAAACATGATACAGGTCTTGAAAGAGTTTGAATAGGTTATAAACTTAATATATTAAATTTGGAAGTGACTCGGCATTCTTAGGACTATTATAGTCCTAAACCTTGGGTTTTAGGAATAAGTTTTAATAACTCAATTTGTAATCATATATGTCAGTTGAAAATTTGTATTCACATGTCTTTCAAGGCCATAAATCATACCGTATAGTATGGAAATAAGAGAATGTGTACAAAGGAGGGGTAAAGAGACCTAATTAGGTCTATGTAGGAGCTAGAAAAGGTATATAGAAAGGGATTTGAAGCATGAGCCTTCATAGAGAGATATAAGGGGATAGAGGGTATCTATAAAGTATATTAGATTTTCCATACTCATCCATACCAATTTGTACCAACTAAAAAGGCCTAAAAAAGGGCTACTAGAGTATGAGAAAAAGAAAAAGAAGTAAGCAATCATTAAGGGGATTTGTTTGGAAGTTTTGTGGTTGGATGAGAAATTTAGAGTGGGATAGAAAAATTAGGGATATGGTCCCAATAACCTCATTGGATTAAGGAAACCTGAACCAAAATTTGAACATTAAAGTTTATGAACCTTGGTCAAAGTAAGAACAAGTTGCATAAGACAACTTGATTTAGAAATGAGGTTTGAATTAGAACCTAAAAAGGTATATGTGACTAAGGGAGAATATGAAAGGAATATTAATGTTATCAATAAGTAGATAAGAGGATTTGATAGTGTAAATCATCAAGAACTAGTTGATAAAGTGAGTTATAGTAAGGTGGAGATTAATTGTGAATATAAGAATTGAAGTTGAAAGTATCAAATTTGGGGTTAAATCAAAGAATGAAAGATGTATCTACATTAACATGTCATCATAATGCTAAATTATGACCAAATATTGAAAACATCAAGATGTAACACATAAATTATCAAGCCATCCATTCATCTTATGTGGCATACATCATTTTAATCAATGGATGACCCTTATCTATCATATTCAGTATAATTCATATAACTAATTAGAAACATTACCAATTTATTTTCATCTTAATTATATTCATTATCAACCTCTAATTTCACCTTCTTAACCACATCCTAGTGATCATAAGAGATTTTATGGGACTAATTCCTTGCATCTTACTTCTTGAAGGAACTATCCTTTCCTACTCAAGTATATGTGAAGGAAAATTATAAATTCTTATATTTGAACAACCTATAGAAGCATTTTTAGGTTTAGGAGAAAGATTCTTAGTATTTAATGACACAAGAGATTGAGAATGTAACTTTTTATTCAACTATAAATCATTTCAGATTATAAAATAGTATACATGTGTTAGAAGTAACTACTTGGATTTCCTCATCCATGAAAATGAGCTCTCCAAGGAAGTCTTCTCTAACCTTGATTACCTTGGTTTGTAGGATTGAAAGGTAGAGTATTAAAAACATCTCAAAAGGTGGGGTATGAGGCATAAAAATAGATTAACATATGTGTCCCATGGTGATAGGGTATATGAATAACCTTACATTCCTTCTATCCCTAAAATTTTATCCTCTAAAAACAAATCTTTGTGGAGGTGTAACTTTTATATGCCATTCCTAGTTATGCCACTAATTATCATCATGTGAGTTGTTAGAATGAGGCGGAGTCAAACTTGACATCTTACTTAAATTTGAAGCAAAACAAACCCTAAATATTATACATACCAAAAACAATAAAGCAATATACATTAAACCAAATACATTATGTTATATGCGATTTTAAAAAATAATTATTACACAAATTTCAATAAATTATATTGAAATTTTTATTATGCACCTTATACCAAAACTCAATGCTGGTCAAATATATTTATCATATTTTAAAATATCATCAAAATCAAAATACCTTCTACATTATTCTCATATTCCAACACAAGTTTGACATTATTCATATGTTAAATTATTATTTCATTCAAAAACTGATATATGTCAAATATAACCATACTATATCTAGCCTGAAACCAATTTCATATGCCCATATAATAAACCAATATCCAATTAACATAACATCACTACAAATTGTCATCAATTTAAATCTATAATTTTTATTTGATAAAAATATTGACTATAAACATAATGACCTATCTCTATGTCTGAAGTCAACAAATCAACAACATGACTACAAGCATTCTAACTTATTAAAAATAAAAAAAATAGAACCACCAAATATATTATGTTTTATATCAGATGACAATCTGAATGACCAACCTCTGTGTAAAATACTATTAGAGCTTAATCAACAAATTCAAATTCTTCAGGCATACCCTTGAGTTTATTTCACATTTAAATTTGGAAAAAAACTTTAATACACGATAAATACATAGTCATCAATAAAAAATCATTTTTATGTCGTAAATAAATAAATCAATAATATTTAGTGCAAATACTATAACTTCCTTAAAAATAAAGTAAAATAGAGCCATCAAATATTCTATTTCATACCAAAAATCAACATAAATGACTAATTTTTTAGCATAACATTTCCAATCATGTTGGACAAAACTTCCACAAACATGGATTTAACTTATTCATACCTCCATTTGAAGAAATTAAAATATTTGAATAATAAACAGCCTTTTTACAATAATTATTTTCATATTTTCAAAATATGACAAAATAGAACAAAAACTAAGATAGCAAAACAAAATTTTTGATTTACAACTAATATGATATTTGCCAATGAACTAAGTTTACTTTCCTTAACTAAAAATTGCATACCAAAAATTCAATTCATATATATACATTTATAGGCATGACATCACTTTCATGTGTTAACAAAACCCCAATTTCCATATATATGAATTAAAAACCAAGATTTCACTTTAAAACCTAACACCATCTGTAGTTCATTCAATGTACCATTTTAAACCATAGTGAGAAGAAAACCAAATTTCATGGTCTCTATCGATAACCCATAAAACTTCTACAAATTTGAAACCAATTTTTATATAATTTTTTTTAAAAAATAATAGACACAACTAGATATCAAATAGAAGCATGAAGATAAGAGTCAGACAAAATTAAAAAAATCTAGACAAGGAAACAATGCTTAAGATCCTTGTTTGAATTCCCAAAAGTATTCATTTCAACAAAATGAAAACTTATTTTTCATGAATAAGCCTATATTAGTCTCTTTCAAACCCTTTAATGAAACAAAACAAGATCATGAGTTCTACCAAATACTAAAAATATTAATATTTATCAAAATTGAAACCAACTACTTAGAGAAGATATCTAACAATCACACAGTCAGCCTTTTAATTTAAAAAATGAAGACATGAAGACAAGAATATAACTTAGAACTCCTAAAAAAAACATTTTGTAACCAAGTTCAAACTAAAAGGAGTTCTGCATGTCAAACTATAATAAACTTCAAATTGTATGTCTCATTTGCGTGTAACTTCAACTAAGCATATTTATTAAAATTACTAGATAAATTTCCAATTTCATGTAAAATAATATATCAAATTCAAATTTGAATCTTGAAAAACAAACTCTGAAATTCCTTACCTTGTTTGCAGCTTATTCCCAATTTCCTCTATTATTTCCCAAGTTTTTTGCTTACTTGTAAAATCTTGCTTCTGCCCAAAGCTTTCCAAATAATGGACATCAAGAAGAAAAAATACCTCTTTTATATTGATTCCATGTGATTATTAACTACCTAATTTACATGTTAATACCTGATTAGTTTCCAAGTTTGCTGGTACATTTTTATGGCTTAGCTAAATATTATTTCTTTTTGCTAAGTTTATCCATAACCAAACTAGCCACCAAAAACCCTACTAAAATTCATAAACTATATACATGTACATCAATACTTAATGCCACAAGATCCATAAATTTTCATCAAATCCCAATACAAATATCATATTAAATAAACCTCATGTCAAATAAAAATAAATCAAAATATTTCCAGCTGACACTTTACAACTTGCTTTGAAAATGAGTTAACTTAAGAACATATAACTAGGTTATACATTAGGTTTCTATGTCTTCCACCTTAGGTTATTATTAATATTTCCAGCCACTAGTTTAGGTCCATCAAAGATTTAAAATTCAACCTTAGGTTTAAATAATACGTAATTTTTAAAGCCATCTAAATCTTAATCAAATGATCAATATAGGAAATTTTGATTCATCTACTCAACACACACACACACACACACAAAATTCATATTTCATATTAATTTTATAAATGGTAAGGTGTGTGTATATATATACACACACCTTATCATTTAAAATATTAATATGAAATATGAATAATGATACACCATTTCAAATTAAATTGACATCTCAAGATCACAACCATCATTTGATCAAAAAATACTGTGCATCAAATAGATTCATGTATTCCAAATGTCATTGATTTTAAATATTATAAAAAACTATGGATTATTCATCCATGCAAACAAATAATACAACTAGAAGTATCTTACTCATAAGATCATACTAAACTATTATAAGGAAAACTCATCACATTTATCCATATAAACTAAATATTTTTCCTTGTTCAACTCATGATTTTGAGACCACTTCATTATGTTATATTAAAAACTTTATTAAATGTAATAATCATACAAAGTATTCAATATAGAAATGAATATTTAAATGACATAATGAACTAAGAGCCCTATGAATAGTTTTAAATGTTATGACTTTAGTCATCAATATGACAATGTGACCTGTCTTACTCATATTTTTTTTAAAAGAGGGGGGTGCTAAAAATAGGCATAACACTAGTGACCTTACTAGCTAATCTCAGTGATGAAATGATCTAATAAATAATAAATTACCTATTAAATATAAATCACTAGACAATGCAACTCAAGCTAAATTAGTTTTCAAGCAACTAAACATGAACCCCTTTAATAAGATAGCTTTAAGGAACGAGGTGTTCTATTTATGTGGCATGAAGAATAGGATATATTAGATAAGGAAATTTGGGTTGGATATACAATCTAGTAAAAAAAATACTTAAACATAAATTCTAAAAAAATAAGTAATTACTTTCAACTCATTAATAACCAGTTCATATTAATTTATAAAGAAATAATCTAAATCATATCATGTAAAATATCTTACCATTATTGCATACTTACAATGATATGGTAGTCTACATGCACTTTTACTTCAATATAACGAATACTATACCATTATAACCAATATTGATCCATTCAATAAAATAATGGAAAAAAAAAAAGAAGCCAAGAATAAAAAATAAAAATAAATAAAAAACTATTAGTAGAACTTTAGATTATGTCCATTGACTAAATAGCGTAACCAATTTCCAATCATATCTTAAAAATAAAAATCATTTTTCCCAATTATAGTACCAATTGTGTAAGGTCCCAACTAAAGAGAATCAAATTTCTGATGTTTACCTGCATCTTCATGAGCTTTGTCCCAATAAAGAATTAGGTCACCAACCTTAAACCTTTTTTTAAAAAATCATCTTTTTTAGCCTTTTTTAATTTTTTTAACGCAGTAGCTTTAATTTCATCTAGGGATATCAAATTATTGATTCTTTGTTTAATTAGATTAGTTTCTCCTAATAGATATTGTAAAGCAGTACGAGCATATGAAATATGAAATTTAATTGGTAATGTCTCTTCAAACCCATATGCCAACATTAAAGGAGAATAACTATGTATGTTTTAATAATCATTCAATCAACTCATAATTCCTCCAAAATATTAAGATGCCAATTCCTTTTATTTTCACAAATAATTTTCTTCATAATAGAAATCAAATTTTTATTTGTTGATTCGACCTATCTATTTTTTTGAGGATAATATTTAGAATAATGACTTGATATAATAGAATAACATCCTAAAAACTTCAAATATTTATTAGAAGTAAATTGAGGTCTACTATTTAAAATAATTTCATATGAAACACTAAATCTAGAGAAAATATGATTTTCAAAAAATGAAATGACCTCAGCTATATAACTAAGATTTTAAGTGTTTTTGCCTCAAGCCATTTTGTAAAATAATCTATAAAAAATAAAATATATCGATGTCCATCATAATAAGGTGGATGAATATCAAAAATAAAATCAATTCCCCATTTAGTAAATGTTTTTTTTAGGAATTACAAGATTCAAAGGCATTGTTTGTAATTTATCTTTTCCAATAAATAATTGACAAGGCATACAAGAATATACTAGCTTATAAACATCTTGGAATAATGTAGGCCAATAATATCCTACACGTAAAATTTTATATGTTGTAATATTTTTTGCATAATAACCACCATAATTTCCTTCAGGACATCACCTAAGAATATTTTGAGTTTTATCATGGATTAGACACTTTAATAATACACCATCTCTATTTTTACAAAATAAAAAGTTTTTCAATAAATAAAATTTTAAGGATTGAACTCTCAAATCTTCTGTCTTTTATAAAAAAATATTAAGACAAGCTTGATTTTGAAAATAATAAACCAAATCATGACACCAATCATCTTCATCCAATAAATAATCCTAATCATTCATTTATGTTCAAACATATTTTTTTTTGAAAATAACAACCTTCATGGACTAAAAATGTGGTTTAGCATTTAACTAATCATCAAAAGATAAAAATAAAATATTTATGCTAAAAGAATTATTCTCAACTAAATGTTTTTCCAAATCATTTCCCTTTATGGTTTTTGAGGTTTCAAATTCAAGATGAAATTCTTATATTTTCAAAATCCATTTTACTAATTTTCTTGAATTTTTTTTTGTTTCAAAAGATATATAAAACAAGTAATTTGATCATACAACAATCCTATTTCCCATAACTAAATAAATAATGAAATTTCATTAATGAATAAATTATTGATAAAACAAAATTTCAATGAGGGGGTATATTATTTTTGTATCTTTCAAAACCTAAACTCATATATCCAATAGTTTTTCGTAATTATTTTCCTTAGTTTGAGTGATTACATCCCTTAAGACTTTATTACATTTAAATAAATAATAAAAGATTTAGATAAATCAGGGTTAGCAATCATAGGTGCAATTGTAATGGCATTCTTAACATGATTAAAATCAAAATCATCTCTTGCACCCCTTTGAAAAAATCTATAAAGAATTTGACTTATCAACTAAATCAAATATAAACTTACCTACATATTTAAATTTTTCAAAGAAAGATTTAAGACCAGATTAGCCTTTAGGTGGTGGCATCTCTTTGATATCTTTAATACTTTTAAGATCAATTGAAAACTATATTTAAAAATAATATGACCTAATAATTTACCTTTAGTAACATTGAAGATAAATTTCTTAGGGTTGAGAGAAATATCATACTTTCTACATCTTGTGAAAACTTCACAAAGATGATCTAAATTATTTTTTCTTTTATAATGGACTCTAAGGTCATCTAAGTAAACATGAATAAAAATTCCATGTAATTCATCAAAATCTACATGCATATCTATTTGAAAAGTAGCACATGTATCCATGATACCAAAAGGCATCTTATTTAAGGCAAAAGTTACTCTTTGATTATTGAAGGTCCTCTTATGTCTATCATATATATTAATAAATATCTCATTGTAATCTAAAAATTCATCAAGTAAAGACATCATTTTAGATCTTACAACCTATTTAAAAAATTTATCAATAATTGAGAGAGGAAAATTGTCCTTTACACTAACCTTGTTTAAATATCTAAAATCTACATAGAGTTCAATGTTATAATCATTTTTTCATAAGGGTATTAGATTAGCTACCCACTCAGAATATGTTATAGTAAAAATGACACCACCATCAAACATATTATCAAGATCTTTGTTGATGGTGTCGTCTAACAAAGGGATTATCCTTCTCATTTTCTACCTAACATGTTCAATACCAGGTTTAATAGGGATATCATATATAATAATGTAAATATCATAACCTTTAAGGTATTTATAATATCAATAAAAAATATCAATGAATTATTTAAAATGTTTAATGAATTTTACCTTCTCATTAGGTGTGCATTGTATTTCAAAATGGGCAAACTTTGGATATTCATCAGTCTCATTATTTATTGGAATAGTCTCTCTAATAATTCTCCTAGAAGGCTCTTATATCCATGATAACTTAGGTTGATCATTAGGGGTAAACATTGACTCCAAACTCAATAAAATAGTAGGTAGTTTATTAGTATTTATCTAAAACAAATATCTATAATTAGGCACATAATCATCATTATCAAAATAATTAACTTTCATAATAGCATTAATATGTTCATCACAACTAAAAGAAGGCCAATTTTCATTTAAATTAAGAATTTTAGGTCTAAAATTTTCTTAAAATGAAAAATTATCCCCATTATCTATTTCACTCAAAGTAAGATTAGAGGCAACGACAACAACTCTGTTAGCTCATAAATTGAATTCTTTAAGTATGTAAGTGATATTAAAAGATTCAAAAAAATTAGTTAAGGCCCAAACCCTTTGAGTATATCTATGAAGATGAGTTTGGTTAGTCTTATAAACCTTCCTTACTTATTTGACATTTAATTCAAATTCTCCAAAAACTTCTAACTATTTGACATTCAGCTCTATGACATTTTCTAATAATAAACATAAAGCTTCAAAATCTATTGTGTTATTAGTAGTATCAAAAGACAATTTATATCCATAAAGAAACACTATGCCTATGGGATAAATAAGAAAAATTATTGCACCACTACCAACTTGTGAATGAGCACCATCAAAGTATAAAGACCACAAATGATTCCTAAAAAAGATATTATGTTGTTGTTTTTCATGTTCATATAGAGACAACAACTCATAAGTATCAACCCTTATTTCCAAATAAGAAACATTAGAAGGTAAAGAGTCAATAGAATTATTGGACCAGACTTCTATATGAATAAAATTTATCTCATTTCCTATTGGAATCCATGTTGTATCTTTACCTAAAAATGCACCAATTTGTTTTTACTAATATCTACCTAAAATCATGGTATAATTTATAATAATGTCTAAAATTTGAACATTAGTCATACATGTAATTCTTTCATCTTGAATTTTTTTAATAACAATATGTCTAAATTTACCACAACTATTCATTTAATGAGAATCAAAGCCTATTCATAATAACAAGAGATAGGATCATCATCTTCAATTAAGAAAGGCAATTCAAAGTAAAGATTTATCTCTTCTTCAAATCCTTCTTGAGGCTATTTTGCATCTACAACCTCATCTTCTACCTTTAAAACCATAGGTTTTTATTGATAAAAGGAGAGGGTTGGAGGGAAAGAGAACTCATTGATATGCTTAAAACTTGATAAGGTATCCTTTCAACTTAAAATTTTGGGTTTAGGCTTATTGGAATATTATTGGATAGGCTCTTGAGGAAGGGAAAAAGAGTTCATTAGCTTAAATTTAAATATCTTCTTTATTTCTTGGTATTTTTTGGGCATATGAAAAGATTCATTCACAAGGGTTGGCATGTTGTAATTGAGATTCATAGTCCAAGAAGGTTTCCAAGATGAAGTGATCTTGGGCTCTTGAGGAAGGGTGGGTGTAGCTTGAATGAGACTTGGGATAAAAATAAGTTGACTAGAGGTAGGATATGATGGATGAAGTTGTTTGGGTTTCTTCTTTTTATTTTCCTACCTCACTAACCTACTTTCCATAGATTGAATTATATCTCTTATCGGCAACCTTTCACTCATTAGGTCATGTTGGTTTTCTTTTTCAAACAATGTCCTCTCCCCATTTTTAAAATGTAATGAGTATATTAGATTTTGAAAGAGTTTATTAGGAAAAATATGGCCAAACTCAATTATCCTATCCATATTCCTCATTATTGTTTCATTCTTTTTCATTTTAATGAGCAACTCCGTGTCTTGTTCTTTACTAGCTTGAATTTGCCTAGTTCTAGATTCTTCCTCAAACTTAAACTCTTGCTTATAGGAAAAGTTATGATATTGAAACTCTTCTTGTTTATTATATTATTCCCTCATTTTATTATTCTATTATATTTTCTTCTCAAAATCAAGAATCATATTTCTAACACCTTGTTTAGGTTGACTATGAAGACAATTACCTTACCAAAGCTGATTGAAAGTATGCATAGGAGGAGGATGAGAATAAGTATTATGACAATAATGATATGATGTTGGAGGGATACTTTTAAATAGTCCATGAACATCATCAATATGATATGAAAAATATGTAGATATGGAATATACATTTTGACCAAGTGGAGATTGAGAATACATACCAATTTCTAATTTTTGAGGCACTTGAACTACTTATGCTAGTTGAAGATCATTTGGAGCCACCATTGATGTTTATTAAATGTTTCTAAGAGCTTATATGTATAAATACAACACCAATAATATTTACAATTCTTTGGACCTTATTCCCACTTGACATTCCAAAACTATTATCAACCAAAGTTGTAGCCTTCGAAGGTACTTCAATCCTTCCAAAGTTTTGGTAACATGAAATCACCTTGAGGTTGTGGGTGACCTATTTGAGAGGTGAATATATAGGTTATATGGATAGCTCCCCTTTATGAATCACTTAATCTTAAACAATAATATACCACTTGCTAGGAAAAGAGAGATAAAACTATTGTAATGGGGGTAATGCACCAAATATGTGGTCTTCCACCTGTATATCATACAGTAAATACATGAACTACAACATGAATTCAATTTCACTACTCCAATAGGAATGTCTCTAGGCATGAGTGTTTCATATAGAGGCTATTACATGGTTCATAGACTAGGAAGCTAATAAATAGGTATCTAAAGACACTAAGAAGGATTTCTTCACTTGTCAAGCACACAAGTTGTTATTCACAATAAGTTACCTACAAATATGACTACTACTTTCATAGAGATAACTAAGAAAGAATAAATGAAAGGAAGTATTTGATATCACTAGTCATTCATCAACCAACTAATCACATCTAATATACATAGGACATGAGAAGGAAAAAAACAATTTTATTCAAATCCAAAATAAAAATACAAGTGTTTCTCTAAGTAGGGATTTTCCATCACTTAGGTTAGGCCCCTTTTCAAAACCAAACTAGGCTATACATATAGAGAAGGTGAGAAGAGAGAGAGAAGTGAACATATGAGAGAGAAATGATGAGCTCAAATCAATCATGAAACTAGTTACCATATTCAAGAAATAAAAACATAGTCACAAGAAAATACATTGATAACAGTGTCAAATTTCCTTGTAATTATCTCCATAAAGTTGGCAAAGATAAGAGAAAAGGGCATTCATTGAGCATCTTGAGATTTAGGGAATTTCTACCTCATCACTATGGAGTTATAATATTTAAACCCTTATTTTAGTTGTTATGAAAATATTCACAACTTTATCTATCTTTGACATCTCTACCTAACATCTCCACACTTCTCTTCATGTCAAGAGACATCCTCTTTAGCTCGCCAAACAGGCCTACTAGGTAATTAGGCCTAAGTGTTTGGTACTGGCCACTCAAATGGATATGAAACTTGAATAGAAACTTGAAAATAGGTTTATGATCATGATTTAGGACCAAATAAACATATTAAACCATGAATTTTACCTTTAAGGTAGTGTACACCTATCATTATTGTTCATCTAGGTGAGTAGGTCATCTCTCTACTAGCACCTATAGACTACCTTTCTTGTCCATGCCTACAAAGACACTTATAAATGAAATTGAGTCTATTTTATGGCCTAATAAGGTATAATACAACCCAAGGTAACCTCTTTGATATCTTTTACTTTCTCTCTGACCTCTATACCTCAAATTTCCCACAAAAGTCTACAAAAGTGGAGCTTTTGATACATTTGTATAGTTGTCTTTACAAACCAATGGCATGATTATAATATTATCCAAGTGTATAATGATATTAAATTTATTAAAAGATTATTTTGATGTATTTGGATGCATTTTCCTTAAGTTCATCTCCATCAGGTTCCTACCAGGGTTTAACAAGGTTTTTAGGTATGTTCATTTCTTAAGGATTGTTCATAGAGAACATATTATCTATCTCCTTCCTAATAACATATTGTGGAAGTGGGGGGGACCTATCCATCATCCTAAAACATCACTCAATCCCATGTAAAACATCATTCAAGTGACAAGAAAAAAACTATGCTCTCTCAAGCTTTTTAACAATGCAAACAATGCTTGTAAGGTGATTGGTCTCTTAGTGATGATTCATAGAGTTAGGAAGTCTGATGATGGAAAAAATACCAAGAGTATGATTTAAAAAATCCTATACACCTTCTTGGGATCCCATGAAAAACCTTCATGAGGTTTTGAGCATGAAAATATAGCTTCTAAAGTTAGTAGACTTGGTAGACTAGATCGAAAGATAAGATTTAGGTCATTAAAAATTTAAATTCATTTTTTTGGCCAAAACTATCTCTATAAAGATTAGAAAAATCCAAACCTTAATTCAAAATTCCATAATATATGATTATCACATTTTTCTTGTGCCAATCTACTTGTAGGTCTTGTTTAGGGTTTTTTAGAGCTATCATGGAAAAGTGACCCTAATTCTTGTTTGATCCTTTTCACTCTCCATGGTGTAATCTATTTTTCATGGACATATCTTAATATGATATCCCAACTCTCCAAGATACTTCACACTATTAAATTACCTTAAACCTAATGCATGATATTCATATTTCAAGTTCAGGCCTTTGTATGCCCATTTAGGCTTAATTAGCTTGTAAATTTATTCATCACTTAAGAGAGCCTGACCAGCAAAATTGAGACGACATGAACCTTTGGTAATCAATTCAATATACATCAATTTCACTCTTTCACCTTTAATTCATGCATATTTCATCTTTTCCAAGACCCTATATATAAGAGTCTAATAGGTCTATTTAGACTATAAATTTTTACCCTCATTAGTCATCCATTTAGGTTTGAAGCTCTTCAAGACCATCCTCAAGTTTAAAGTATTTTAATAAACATAATTATTCATTTATGCTCAAATTTCATGCCACTATAGTCTCTTTTCTTGATCAATGACTTGAATCACTAAGTTAGCCTATAGGTGCATGTTTGGGCCTGCAAGTTTTAAAGTGATTTATTTCAATCACTATCTCTAATTTTTATTAGGTTTATTCAAACTCAAATATATCTATATAATTTTACATAAATAAAACCTCAAACTCACTATTTCACATTACATATTATTCTTCAAGTTTTAAAACCACTCTTGATTTATCTAGGTAGATATATAGGTGATAATTCTAGGCTTTTGATTATAATTAAAGTTTAGAAACCTCTTCATAGTTCAATAGGATTTTCAATTGTATTCACCACAATTTTTGGATCTCATTTATCCTCTTTTTGACCTCAAATTAAATTTTTACTTTGATCTATCTATCTAAACTCCAACCCACTATACATATTACATCCACTTTTCAAGTTTGAAAGCCACTTAAGCTACCTGAACAACTAGTAAGTGTGATTGAGAGTCTTGTCTACAATTTTAGGTTTATATATCTTCATCAAAAATTCACTAAGCATTAAAATATCTTCACTACTATATTAAGGGTTTATTTTTTCTCCTTTAAAACTCTAAAACATTCCCAAACCTTTTATCTTCACTTGTCTACTTATCTTTCATGTCTACCTATAGGTATATTTAGGATGTTTTGACATTCAATCCTAGAGTTTACACATTATATAATAACATTTAACCTTTCCATGTTTTAAAAAAAGTACCATTTATTTCCTTTTTAGGTCTCCCAATTCAAAATTGGATGCATAGTTCAATAATTTCCCATAAATGTAGACCTACAAGTTTGTAGACCTGTAGGTATGCATTCTTTATGGTATTGCCTTATATGATGAAAACTTTGACCTATCAAAATTTGATAATACTTTCTCATTATTTCATATCATATAATGAGATCATGATATCCATATTATTTTAGAAAAACAAGACCAAAACCTTTGGAAATATCTTTGTAGGCATTGTCAAACACACTCTTCAAAATAGAAGAGTGAATGCCAATATACAAATGGTATATAATATTCATATGATAAAATGGCCTTGAATGAAATTAAAATATTTTGGGGAAAATATGACATTCATTTGAATACATTGGAATCTTCATAAAACTCTCAACCTAAATTTTAAAACCTATAAATTATCCTTGTGAGTCTCTCATGTTCAAACTCCAATGCCACACATGCAAAATAAGTGAATTAAGGTGTGATATGTTTTTAAAAACATCTAATTATCCCTTTAAATTACTCTCATGCTTCAATGATATCATTTTTGCAAGAAAAGTTTCCCAAAATAGAGATAGTGGGGATTTGAGTCACTTTTTGACCCTTTAAGATATTAGCAATTGTTAATAGAGATAGGGGTTTCGATATTAAAAAAAAATGAAAGGTATTTTAAGGCCATTGGGACCCCTATCTATGGTTAATATCTTTGGATCTAACTCCATCTATAAAACCTATACCATCTTCATGAAAATACCCTTTTGTGAGCTTGTAAGGAGATCAATAGGAGAGAGAATGTATATTTTTCCTTATTGATACTTATGAAAGATTATTTAACTTATAAATCACTTGAAGAATGTGAAAAGACATTCTAAAATCATCTTCACCTAAAATTGGGCTCTTGAGGTGTGTATAAGTGCCTCAAACTACCTCTTTGGAGTTAAAATTAAAGTAATTAACATGTTCTAACATGAAAATTGATACTTTAAATTTTTAATGACAACATTCATTTTATATATCTTCTTTAAATGTTTTAAATTTGATAATTTATGTACATTACCTCATATTTAGTCTAATATGTGACTTAAATGACTTTAAAGTGCATGATACACGTGGTGGAAGACTAATGCATGGTTATATGAATTATAAAGCTTTGTAAAGCCACATTTAAATTTAATTTACCTCTTCACCATTGGATTTAATTATCCATTCAATAATATCACCTTTAGAAGGCTTAACTCAGACATAATTGAAACCTAGGCTTCTCTAAAATTCTTAAAAATGCCAAAATACCCTAATTTCTTCAAACAAGTTTAACAAGATTTAAGCCAAGTGATCAAGTGAAATGAATTTAGTTTATGGACCATGTACCATATTTACACATCATGACATACTCCTAAGATCCACTATACTGACCTTGAAATCATTAGAATGCATGAAAAAGGATACTACCTTAAACAATGCTAACAAGACTAACAAATATTTATTTCAAGACCTCATAAGGCATGAGATGGGTTATAAATAAGGCATGGAAGAATGAAAACCAATTTTTCACTTATGGAGGTTAAAATTTTAACTTTGGGGGTCAAAATCAATTAATAAATTGGTGATTCATAGGGGTAGCATGCTTTTTATGTTAAAAGACTAGTAGCCTTGTCCTTCCATTGGGAAATGAAGTCACTTGCACTCTACTACAGACCAAATTTGACCTTGAACTTGGATGCAAGACTCTTAAACAAGATAATATTACTGATTTAACTCCACACACACACAAAAGAGAATAACACACATAATAAAACAAAGTACCAACAAGACAGACACCACACTTATGATACAAAGCACTTAGGGAACTCAACAAACATAAATAGACTACTATGTACAAACTAACCTACCAAGATTGATCTTTTAGATTAAAATTTTAGCATAATTATGTATATACCTTAGGTTAATGACTAAGGTAATAAGTCTATGGTTAGTTTCCTTAACAACTTGGGTTAAGAGGTTAGTTTGTTTGACAGGGTTTGTTGTTTTCATGCTAGCCAATGTTAGTTATTTTACCCACCCTTTTCACATGTTTCTTAGGTGGCTCATTTCTTTGTCTATTTAATATGCCTTCTTGTATTATTTAGATATGGAATGAATTTTGTGAATACAATCTGATTCTTTCTCATTCTTTGTGTTTTATCTAATATTGTATTCAGAGCCCATGGTTTCTAGAGCTTGAGTGGATGTCTATAAAAGCTAGAGAGGTCAGTGTCTTGTTAGGGAGGAGATTTATGCACCTAATGAAGAGATAGAGGAGATTAAAAATTTTAATCTCAACCTAAAGACCAAAAAACTGCTCAAGAGGATAAAAAAACCAAATAAAATCAAAAGAAGGTTAAAGGAAGTAGTTTCAGGTAATTTAAAGCCTCTATTTATTTTTTCTAGGTAGGTCATATGCTTGGGCATCATACAGTTTAGGGAGAGGTGGAAAAATTTAAATCTTGATCATTTTTAGTGAAATAATAGTCTAAACTATGATTAATTCATAACTTGAACAATGGTGTAGATGGTTTGTGATTTGGCTAAGAAACAGGCTCAGAATCTATGCCTAAAGTTTAACATGTAGGCTAATTTTTTGATTGGCTAAATATTTTTATGATTAAACCTAAAGTTTTATTATTTCATATTTTTAATTTTTTAATTGAAATAAATAAAACCTTTAGCCAATAGGGGTTATTGGGGACCTACCACTAATTAATAATCACAGAAGCATCTAAGAAGTTAAAAATTTCACCATTTTTTGGGTTTTTTTAATCTAGATGTGCATGGAGAAAGAATTTTTTAAATTGGAGTTGTAGGTTTCTTGATTTAAATTTTTTTTTTGGTATAAAATTTGAGATCTTGAAAATGGTATTTAGTTTGTTGCTAAAAACTAGTAGAGTTATTTAGTGTCAATATAAAATTAGTGTGTAGAAGGAATTTTTACAAAAGTCATTAGAGTTTTTTTTATTTAATTATTTTCATGGATAACTACGTCAAATGGCTAGTATTCAACACCTGGTACTACCAAAGTCTTATAAATTTACCAGCAAGAACTTTAGTTTGTGGAGTTACAAGGTTTTCAAGATATGTGAATATCAAAACCTTGATCAAATAGTGCTCTATAAAGAGCAAAGGCCTATCACTAGTTATGATGACTATGATAAACATCATCATGAGGCTATTGTGTTATTAAATTTGTCAATAGAATATAATTTAATCTCATAGGTCAAAAATATGACCATTGCATCAGTTTTATGGACTAATCTTACGTTTAAATACCAGGCTTCAAAATCTAGTAGGGTATTGTATTTAAAGAATTTGTTGTTTTCTACTAAGATGCAGGAGGGTGGCTCTATTTTTTAGTTTTTGTTGTAGATCAAGGACATTAGTGATCAGTTGAAATCTATGTATAAGCTTGTTGATGAGCAAGATATGATTGCTCTGGTTATGTAGAATCTTCTACCTTCATTTGAGTCATTTGTGGAGTCCTTACACATTATTTTTGAGACACAGACTTTAGAATTTGAAAATTTATCCACATTGTTATTATATGAGGCATGATAGGAGCAAACACTATTGTCTACATCTACTTCTACAAAAAGTGCAATCTTCATCAAGGGAAAGGGTAAGCAGTTTGGTAAAACTACTAGTTTTATGATAGAAACTTCACAAGTGGTTCTAATAATAGATCTAAGTGGAAATTTTTTTACTATAAGCAACCTGGCCACTTTAAGAAAGATTATAGGAAAATACAATAGGATATTCCCAACCCTAGAAATAAATATAATTATGTGAATGTAGTTGAAGGTGAAGGCAAGGAATCATCTCTTGATTTTTCTTTCATGGATTCCAATGGTAATTTTGTGGTGGATCGATCTTGGTACTTTGATTTAGGGGTATCTCACCATTATACATGCCATATGGATTGGTATGTGGATTTTATTGAAAATTATAGAAATAATGAATCTGTATCTTTTGGAGATGGTAGGACTCATTTTGTGAAAAGATATGGTAATGTTTAGATTAGTTTTCATGGTACAGTTTAGTATATATTTAAGAATGTTAGGTATGTGCTTGATATGAACAAAAATTTGCTTTCAATTAGTGAGGTCACTTCAATATATGATTTTATTTTAAAGTTTCAAAGATAAAAATGTTTAGTCACTACCAAAGATAACAAGATTATTACTATAGGGATTGGTGGAAAAGGCTTAAATAATCTTGCAGATCCATAAAGGGCAAAGAAAAGTGCACTTGTAGTGTTTGATAACACAAGCTTAGTATGCCATGAAAGTTATGGGAATTTAAATTTCTAGTATTTGACTACATTGAACAAGACTAATATGGTTAAGGGGATTCTTTCTATTTGGGATAGTCATCATGCATGTACTAGATGTTAGTTGGGGAATAAATTTAGACATTCATTTGATGTTGGTAAAGCTTCAAGTGCTAAGGGAGTATTAGATTTGGTACATGTAGATTTGCATGGTCGAATGCATACTCCTACCCCTTCTAGAACCTATTATTTTATGTTGTTGGTTGATGATTTAACTAGGAAAAAATGGTTATACTTTCTAGTGAAGAAATCTGATTTTTTTTTTCTAACTTCCTTACTTGGAAAGCTATGGTTGAAAAATAAGATTAAAGGTTAGTAAAATATCTGAGAATAGATAATGGGGGTGAGTTCATCTCAAAATAGTTCAAGGATTTTTATGTCACTGAAGGCATACACATATAGTATACTACTCCTTACACTCTGTAGTAAAATGGAGTTATGGAAAGGTGAAATAAGATGGTGATAGACATGGCTCATTATATGGTCTAAAGCAAAAATGTCTCATATAAATATTGGGTAGAATTAGTGAATACGATGGTTTACATCCTCAACATAAGTTTTACAAAATCATTAGAGAATATGACTCTAGAGGAGGATTGGTTAGGTCAAATTGTAGATGTAAGTGCTTTCCAAATTTTTGGTTGTGTAGCTTTTGTAGTTATTTCTAGTAAAAAAAGAAGTAACTTGGATGCAAAAAACAAAGCATACATGTTTATTGGGTATAATGAGCATTCAAATGCCTACAAATTACTTGATGTTTCTACTAACAAAGTTATGATAAATAAAGATGTCACATCAAATGAATAGAGGCCATACTTCACAACAACTGGTATAGTTTTAGATATTATGTCATTATTTTCTTCTAATAATTCTATTATAAGTTTTGGTGTAAAATTTGAACAAGATTCTAATTCATCAATGGAATCACATTCCAGGGAGGGAATTGATGCAGGTCATTATGAGGCTCCAACAAAACAACCAAAGAAGCCAAAGTGGTTTCTACCACTATGGAAGAACTAAAAGAGGGAGAATTGCCATAGGGTATGGAAAGAAGAAGATTTAGATTAGGAAAGAAATTTGGTAGTAAAGGTGAACATGACAATTTTGCTCTAATAACTACTGTTTCACATATATTTGAGCCTAATTCCTTTTTAGAGGCCAAATGGAAGCATGAGTGGGAATCAACCATTCAATTGGAATATGATTCCTTGATGAAAAATAAGACTTGGGAGCTCATAAAGCTACCACCAAGAAAGAAATCCATAGGTAATTAATGGATTTACAAGGTAAAATGTAGAGCAAATGGTTCTTTGGACAAAGACAAAGCTAGACTTGTTGCAAAAGGTTATGCACAAGAGGAAGGGGTTGATTATGAGGAAACTTTTCCTCCTACTATAAAGACAGTGACTTTTTATTTGATTTTTGTTATTGCTACTCAATTTGGATGGTAGGTGCATCAAATTAATGTCAAGGGTGATTTCTTGAATGGAGATTTTGAGGAGGAAGTCTACATGGTTCAGCCATAGGGTTTTCAAGTTCCTAGCAAGGAACATATTGTTTGTAGGTTGATCAAGTCCTTGTATGGGCTTAACCAGGCTCCTCAAGCCTTGTATATGAAGATAGATACAAACCTTAGGGAGTATAGTTTCAAAAGGTTTAACTCTAAACCAACTTTCTATGTAAAGGTGTCTAGTGATGATATCTTGATTCTCATTATATATGTTAATGATTTATCCATCATTGGGAGTAGTGTTCGTCTCATTCAATAGATGTAGAATGACATTCATTGTAATTTTGACATGATAGACTTAGGACTACTAAAATACTATTTAGGTGTTGAGTTTTATCAAGGTGATTGTGTTGTATTCATGTCACAGAATAAGTATGCCAAATCATTGATATAAAGGTTTAGAATGATGGATTGTAATCCAACTCACACACCTATGGAAGTTAGAGCTAAAATTTCAATTGATATTTCTTCATCTCCAATCAATGAAATAGTGTATTGGTAGCTAGTGGGTATTCTCATTTACCTCACTACCACTAGATCAAATATTTGTTTTATAGTGAGTTTTCTATCTCGCTTCATGTCTAAACCATAGGAAGTACATTGGTTAGCTAAAAAATTGGTATTAATATATGTCAAAGGTACTCTTGACTTTGGAATACTATATGAAAAGTCTATATATTTTGAGCTTTCAGGATATTCTGACTCTGATTGGGTAGGATCAGTATATTCAAGAAAATTTACAACATGCTACATATTCACTCTTGGTTCAAGAGCTTTCTCATGGGAGAGCAAAATAAAAACTATAGTGGAAATATCTTCAACGAAATTAGAGTATAAAGCTATGGTTAGTACATATTGTGAAACTATGTGGATAAATAAAAACTTGGAGGATCTTCAATTTGAGTCATCAAAGCCTACTTCAATTTTTTGTGATAACCAGAGTGTTCTAGAGATGGTGAAGAGCCATTATTCCATGCCAGGACCAAACACATTAATTTTCACCATCATTACATCTAATAGTTGGTTAAAAATGAAGACATCATTTTATTTTATTGCCCCACTATAGATTAGCCAACTTATATAATGACCAAACCACTTGGTATATACAAGTTCATAAAATTTAAAGGTAAACTTGGTCTTGTTTCTGGTTTTGTCATTAAGGGAGGGTGTTAGCATAATTATGTATTTACCTTGGGTTATTGACTAAGTTAATAAGTTTATGCTTAGTTTCCTTAACCAATTTAGTTAAGAGGTTAGTTTAATGGGCTTAGCTATTTTCATGCTAGCTGATGTTAGTTATTTTACCCACCCTTTTCACATGTTTCTCAGGTGGCTCATTTATTTGCCTATTTAATAGGCCTTCTTATATTATTGAAATATGGAATGAATGATGTGACTAAAATCTAGTTATTTCTAACTCTTTGTGTTTTATATAATATTGAAATTTTATAAATTCCATACATTACCTCATATTTAGCCCAAAAGGTGACTTAAATGACTTTAGAGTGCATGATATACATGGTGGAAGACTAATGCATGGTTATATGACTTATAGAGATTTATAAATCCACTATTAAATTTAATTAACCTCTCCACCATTATATTTAATGATCCATCCAGTAATATCACCTTTAGAAGGCTTAATTTGGACATAATTAAAACCTAGGCTTCTCTAAAAACCTTAAAAATGCCAAAATACCCTAATTTCTTCAAACAAGTTTAAAAATATTTAAACCAAAAGATCAAGTGAAATTAATTTAGTTTATGGACCATGTACCATCTTGACACATCATGACATACTCCTAGGACCCACTATAATGACCTTAAAATCATTGGAATGCATGAAAAAGGATACTACCTTAAACAATGCTAACAAGACTAACAAATCTTTATTTAAAGAACTCATAAGGCATGTGATGGGTTAGTAAAGTCATGAAAGCATGAAAAGAAAGTTTTAACCTATGGGGGTTGACATTTTGACCTTGGAGGTCAAAACTGGTTTAAAAATTATTGATTCACAAGGGTAACATGCTTGTTACGTTAAAAGATTAGTAGCCTTGTCCTTCCATTGGGTAATGGAGTCACTTACACTCTAATATAGACCATATATGGCCTTGGCCTTGGTTGAAAGACTCTTGAACAAGATAATATTACTAATTGAATTCCACACACATAAAAAATAGAACAACACACATAATAAAACAAAGTACCAATAAGAAATACATCACACTTGTGATACAAAGTACTTAGGGAACTCAACAAACATAAAAAAACTAATATGTACAAACTAGCCTACCAAGATTGATCATTTTCATCAAAAGGGATGATTTTGAGATCATCCTCTTCATGTGATAAGCAAGGATGTGAAACACACTACCTCTTGTACCTTTAATTTATTGAGCTCAGCTTTTTCTTGATTGACAATCCTCTTGGTAGACCTTTAAGTGAATAATCAACATCAAACATGTTCCTAGTGAACATAAATTAATCTTGATTCTTGACCTTTACCTCATGTTAATCTTCCATATTAGGATAACCCTCCAATGTGACTATATATACAACTTCAACCTTTGATGACTCATTAGGATTATGCCTCTCAATGTGTGTACTTTGATTAGCTTCTTCTTGTGCATGTTTACTTGAGCGTAGAGGTTTTTCATCCAAACTCAAACAAAAACTTTCAAACTTTTCCAAAAAGGCAGCCTCCTCTTGGTCATTTGAAAGGATATCAATTTCAACTTCATTCATGCCATTATAATTAGGTTCAATAAACTTATAAAATGTTTCAATTAAAGCATGTCCTATGTGAGTTTTAGATTATTCAACCTCAACCACTTTCTCATAATGCTCAACAGGGATAGTAACTAAAGTGTCCTCATGAAAACTTACCTCATATTCACTTACAGCTTTATTCAAGACCATCATCTCAAAATCAGTTACTTTAAGACGTACCTCATATTCTACCCTATTAGTCTTCTGATTTTTATCTTCAAGGGATCTATTGATACTAAACACTTCAAGATCTCCCATGAAGTCATGGTACAACTTCTACCATGAATTTTCTTCATCTTAATTGTTCAGAGTTGTCACTACTTCTTCTTGCTTGCTTGGAGCTATAGATTTCCCATGTATGTCTTCTTGAAGGCTGATTTTTAATGGTTCCTCTAAACTTAACTCATCCAACTAATTTTTTCTAAAATATATAGGATTACCATCTTCAATTAAGAAAGGAAATTCAAAGCAAAGACTTATGTCTTATTCAACTCCTTCTTGAGGCTTTTTTACAGCTGCAACCTCAACTTCTACCTTCAAAACCATAGGTTCTTGTTGATACAAAGAGAGGGTGGGAGGGCAAGAGAACTTATTAGTATGATTAAAATATGACAAGGTATCATTACAACTTAAAATTTTGGGTTTAGGCTTATTTTAAAATTCTTGGAGAGGTTCTTGAAGAAGGGAAAAAGAGTTCATTGGGTTGACTTCAAACATCTCTCTTTATTGGTCTTTGGTGGGAATAGGAGAAGAATCATTCACAAGGGTTGGCATGTTATAACTATTGACTAATTTGAACCTAAATCAAATTAGGTTGACCCCCCATATATTTCAAATTTTCCATCAGGTCTCCTAATGTGAAAATTGTTCCTATAGTATTTAATGAGGTCAAACACATGTTTTATCTTTGTCATTTTTGTCTAAGTTAGTCTTATGTCATCTAAGGCCACTTTTTGTGTCAGTAAATGAACTTTTAGGGTTTTTAACTTAGTAAAAATGTGTCAAAATGAAATGTAACATCCCACATGTGAGGAATAGTTATATAAACTATTGTGAAGTTGAAAAATTATAGGTTCAACATCCATCTAAGAAGATCAAGTAGTTTTAAGTAGTTTTAGGTAGTTGTACAACTTGTACAATAGTTTTGGCACATGTGGTTACTTAAAGGATGTCTATTGAGATACCCATAGTTTAATTTAATTCTTGGGAGTATTTTATAGATCTAAAACTAAGAAAAACTAATTCTCCTTTCTCATCACTCTCTTCGACAAGTAAATGAGGTCAACCAGTTTCCACTTCATATAGACAACAGGAGTAGATTTTAAGAGAGTGAACTTCATGGGTGAAATTAATCTCTATATAATCTAATATCATGTTCATAGTACCATGTTTGGTGATCTATGATTCATTAATCATTGTTAATAATGTTGGTGACTATAAACTACTTGCACATCCCCAATGGCTTCAGTTTTCTTCTCTATTTGGATTGGTCTATGTAAATCAAGTGTTATACATAGAATTGTAGGATATTTTATTATTTTTCATGTTGAATTCAACTAAATTTTCATGTGTGAAGGTAAAGAGATTATTAATACCATCTCATTTTACTAATAAAAGACACTATTGAAGTCTACAGGTATTGTTTCATCAATTTCAAAGTTTCACCCTCATGTAAATGATTTTAAGATAAGGCTAAAATGATTGTTTCCAACCTATAAGAGCATTATTTTATCATATTATTCATGGAATTTTTGTTCTCAAAGGTTTATTTTATGATATACAAAGCCTAGGACACTTGATACAATCAAGTATCTTTGCAGTAGGCATCTAAAAGTTTCATGTTCAAACCTGAAAGAAGGATCAAGATATGAAATGAAACATAGTTGTTTTGAAGGCTTTTAACCTAACTAAGATCTTAAACAAATTCCATAAACCTATTGAAAGGTCATTAGGATGATGACAAGGTTCTAACTTAGCACACAGTCCTATATCCAATGACACCTACATGCAGTTTCCAATAGTGGTCTGATTTCAATCCTAATAAGGTAGAGTAGTGTTGAATGGGAGATGTTTGAACTCATTTAAGACCTTCAATCAAGTCTAAGAGAATAGATAAGATCAATGTGACAACAGTAAATCCATTATATTATAGATAGACTTAGGACTATGTTCACAAGTTAATAAAGTTGAAATTGGGACAACTGACTTTAACTTCTTTAAATGAGGGTTTTGCCCATACTTAGTGTTATCTTATGATAAAGAATTTGAGGTCTGTATTAGTCTAAATGTCTTCTTTCCTATATCCCAAGCTAGAGGTTATATTTGAACATGATAAGGTAGTTATTTGACTAGGAGAGAATGATATTTGAGTGATTTCTAGCTCAAATAAGTTTTTAGCTAAAACACTCAGTAAAACATAGTGTTAAGAGGACAAAAACAACACAACTTGAAGTGACCTATAGTAGTGAGTGAGACTATAGTCTCAAAGAATGAGATGAACTCATATAAGTGTGAAATGGTCATAGTGACCTCAAGAAGGATCAAATAGAATGAATTCTAATGGTAAGGTATACATAATAAAATATAGGAATCCCATGATTCCCCAAACAAAGCATCTACAGTTTGGTTGTATACCCACAGAGTATTGAAGGTGAGAGACAAGAAGTTGAGAGCTTTGCAAACATATATGTTCATTAAAGTTTAACATGAACCAATGATCTCAAAGTGAATCAAGAGAAACTAATGTAGTAATTATAAACAAATGATCAAGTATACAGGGGTCTCATATCTTCTCCCGATGAGATACCTACAGTTTGACTTAATCTATAGACTAGCCTAGGCTAGAGGAGAGAGATGGTTTGAAAGGTTGGCAAAGTTATAAGTTGGGTGAACACTTTTAAACCATATTCACACTTTTATATCACATATTAATGTGATTATAATATGTAAGGACATAGAAAATACAATTTTCAAACCTCAACCTATAGTCAGTTCAAAGTCTGTGCATAGTCATTTGTCCTAATAAGTTTGTCTTAAAGAATTTGAAGTTTTAAGGGATCTTAGAGCATGAACAAGCTTTGTAACATTTTTCAGAACATCATCATGAATAAATATGTCCCTCCATGGTCTTATTTTATCTAGGTAAATAAGGGATGTGCCCTCTATTTTGTCTCAAATTAGAGTCACTCCCAATCAAGACAAGCCAATAGGATTGGTACACAAAGATTGAAACGGTGAAGGGTAGAGCTTTGTATGGTTGTTATACATTGTCTATAGTTTTTTTAAGGTGAAAAAAGATGGAGAAAACCCTATGGTTAGTATTAATGTTAGGATGAGGTCATTAACTAGGCCTAAACTCTTAGAGTGCCTAGTTCCACTTCCATGACCACATAACCTTTCTAAGCAATATGATGACCTTTATGGGAGAGATAAGGATGGATTAGAACCATCAGTTTGTATATAAAAACATAAGACTGGTCATTTTGGCCTAAAATAACTTTAGGGGTGTCTATAATTTAATAAAAATATTGAGAGGTCATTTTCAAGTACTCATATCTATACAGAAAGAATGCATGGTGACTCAAGGAACTAGGAATAGTTAAAGAGGACTATGAACTCAAGATTTGTGGAATTAGTTAAAGGGTTAGACATCTAACCTTTATGAACCAACATTAAGAATCAAAACCTTCTAAAAACCTATCAAGAACTCAATGGATAAAATATCATTGTGATGCATTCAGGAGTTAAATGTCCATCGGAATGACTTGAAACTATCTAGCCCTCACCCAGGCTCCATGACATCCATTTTATCCATACTATCACTTGTATAGATAAATAAAAATTATAGATTTTTTCAGGTTTTGATGTTTTTTGTAGGTAAAAATGATAATTGGTGGATTAAATACATTGAGGTAGGTCTATATGGACTTATTATAACTTTCTATACTCATACCTTACCTAAATGAAGCATAGAAACTATTTTGCTACATTGATCACTATAGGTAATCTTAGACATATAATTAAAATGAGAAGTGACAACCTAGTTAGAAGATGAGAGATCTGATATTGAATCTTTTTGTTGATCACAGTCATTGATGTTTGGTTGTCATTGATGTCAAACAGAGCATGTGGTACTAGTGCATTAATGATGAAGTGATCAAATTAATATTTTGGAGAATGTTTGACTTAGTGAGGCAATTGATGGATGATATTGATGATATGCACATGTTAAAAATACCATATGGGGTGTTATGAGTGATTGGAGTACTCATGGAAGTAAACAAAATTCATCAAAGTAGTCAGATGAGTGTCTAAGTTCAAGTAGTAATATTGATAGATAAGGCTAAATAAGTAGTTTGATGATGTCATATTTTACATGTGTGAAGGTTTCAAGAGTAGATTGATATATGGATATATTAACCTATGTGAGAATATTATATGGTTCAAATTTTAGGTTTGGAAATGGATCTTAACAAACATTATTAAGGTGTGAATTTGGCTTATCAAATAAAATTTAATAAGTTCCCATACTTCACGTGTGGCTTGAAAGTGGGTTTTATCCCCCAAAAGGGTTTCCCATGCAGATCTTGTGTTATGTGTGTGATCTTGCATCATATTTCTTATTCATTATTATGAACATATTGTATACACATAATATTTTCACACTTTTTATTGATTACTGACACTTTATATCTTACAATAACCTAATGATTCTCAATCTCTTTGAGTGCATGCCTTAAGGGATGCACTGATAAAGAGGTGGGCAAACGTTTGGTGCTTTATAAGATTATTTTTCCTTTTTCCACTTAATTTCTACACTTTTGCCTCTTAAAACATTGAAACCTAAGATTATTTCTCTCTTTCCTATATATTCCCACCATTTGTCATGTCTCATCCCTCATTTATTACCTTATTTCCCTTTTGACATATTCAATAAGCTAGGTTGACCTAATCAACTTAGCTTATTCTAGGGATACTTTATCTTTCCTTATTGCCTTGCATCCCGACCGACCTAGAATAAACTTTAGGCACTTGCCTAATAATGTGCTAGGTTAAAGTAGTCAACCTAGCATAACAAACATGTATAAAATTATTTAGGGTGAGATAATTCTATATACACAAGGTAATTCCTTACCATTTCATAAGAGAGTTAAATTGATTGATGAAGTGTGAAAAAAAATCTACTTATTGACCATTCTACTTGAGGAATAAAGCTTTAGGGTTCAATAATTTCTTTTGGAGCTCTGATATTATCTTGTGGAGAATTACTTTGGATGCTTAGGTAGGTTGTGTATCCTAGATCTAATTTATCTTAGTTTTCCTTACAAGCCACAACAAACTCTTTCAAAGCACCACTGGCCAAGGGAGAGGTTGAGACTCAATAGGTTCATCTTCAAAGGTAAGTATTCTTAACTTTATTTATCCTTTGTAAGAGTAGATAGATAATATAATATGTATTCTTATATTCCTTGTATTAGGATTCTATATACATTAACATGATTATATGTCTCATATACATGTTTAGTGTAGTTGTTATTTACTTGTTTTGCTCTAACCCCACTTTGTGCCACAAGCTTTGGTGAGCACTAGATTAGTTTACTTTCTTGTTTATTATCATAAGTGAATATAGAAACCATATGAATGCTTTAGGGTTATTGTGTAATTGTGTTAGACTGTATGCTGTAGAATGTTGCTTAGCATGATGTGTTGTGACAGATGATACAAGTGATCCCCTAATCGGTTCTAGTGGATCCTCATATTGGTCATACTCTTACTTAACAAGTGTGTGCCCCAATTAGAAGTGTAGGTATGATCTATCTTATTAAATATAGGATTTATTCATGTGCACTATAAAATTTTGATTACATACATTCTATTGAATCCAATGTGAATCAAACCCTTATAGGGTTTCTTTCACTTATTTTTATTCATTTTGTCATCTTTTCTATCATATGTTTTGACTTGTTGGATTGATTATATCAACTCATCTATTTTTATTTGTGTGTAATAATAGGTAACTATATCAACCAATTTGACCAAGCATAGGTTTCTATCACTTTGCATACTTTCTATTTAGCCTACTAGGTCGACCAAGTCGACCTAACACATTTCTAGTCACTTTGAAGTAGGTTCCTAGTTAGGGTTCATAGTGTAGGTTCTAGATTATAGACTTCCAAATTTGTAGTCCAGTCAACTAGGTCAACCATCTTGACTTAGCACATTTCTAGACATCTATTTTAGTCTACTAGGTCAACTAGGTTAACTTAGCACACTTTTTTTAGCTTTTGTAGCAGGTTCCTATCTCACTTGGTTGACCAGCTTGACCCAGTTCTACAGATTGGCCCAGATCTCTCTAAGGTTATAAGTTAGTTATATATTCTATTCTCATCTCCAAAACACCAAGGTCAATTTATATTTCTCTATTTCTACTGTGCTTTATACTTTTCTTTAAAAATTGTAATTTATTTATGTATGCCAATTGGATTGTCTAATGTCAATTCAATTGGCCATGTATTTCATTTTAGTATCTACTTTTCTATACTAGCTACAATCATATCTCATTTCATTTTTCATATTTTTAGCAAGCCTTTCTCTTTTCCTATCTACTATGCTACATCGACTAGCTCGACTTTTTATTATCCCAGACCCTTCTTTCTACCTTTATCAACTGAACTAGGTTAACCTGGTTGACCTAGTAGTTTCTAAAGCTCTTATGCACTACACTAGGTTGACTAGGTCAACTTAGCATATTTTTTAAGCCTTTTCCCCTTTTCTATTATCTTTTACTCCATGAACTAGGTCATTTCTATGGGCCCTATACAAATTTGTTATCAATATTTTATGTTAGGTTGACCGACCTTATACAACTTTGTTATCCCTATTTTATACTAGGTCGACCGAGTCGACCTAGCTTTGTTTTTGTCATTTTTTAGATCCTTTTTTTCTCATCTTGATTTCCTTCCTTTTTCATCACGAATTTCCTATTGGGTGACAACACTAAATCTCAAGTATCAAGCATGATGAAATTCACCAACCCTCATAAGGTTTCCCATAGACAAAGTAGAGTTCCTTTTGTAAATTCTAGTAATGTCCATATTGCAATTCACACAATGGACTATAGGTTCCCTCATTATACCTATTTATAAAATTAACCTTATTTTCTCCTAGAAAACCAACCTAAGTTAGAGTATACTCCCAAAATGTTTTTCTTTATTATCTAATTTACCCAACACAAAGGGAAATATCCATCTACCATTTACAATCTCATTATTATTGGTTAAGACAATGAACCTCATTCACCACATTCTACATTCTCAAATGGATTTGGTAGTAATTATTTCTTTGCTTCATAACCTCTCCCATACTCATTCTTATACCCATTGTCATAATTTGCAACACTATATTTATACCTTGTATCCTTCTTCCCTATTTATAGACACTACCACACCTCTTCCCAATATTATTCCTGACTATATACCTAAGTATGGTGATAGGTATTATATATGGCACCAATGTGGCACACATCATACTGATCATTATCGTATCCTTTAGTAGCATCTTATAGCTATCCCTGGATCAACTACTATTCCTCCCATAAGCCATTCTTCCAATAAGGTTTCCCCTTATTCTCCCATAGTTATACCTCTTATGGTTCCTTTTGTGCCTCTACCTATGGTTCCTTCTCCACCCTTAGACCCTCCACCTATGTATCCTTCTCCATAGGTGACTCCTCCTTCTCCCATAGATCCCATTACCACACATTATTTTGATCATCATTTGCCTAATTTACCTCCTTAGAATGATCCAATCAAAGTTCCTACTTTTTGAGTTGAGGAGTTTAGAAAAGAAGTATTTTCATAGTATTCTACAAATATTGATGACACATTAGTAGTAGTTCATATCCAACTTCATAGAGATTTATCCAATGTTTTGGATATTGTGTGTGGATAGAATTATTATTACTTATGAGCACATGCATGGTACTTTTTAAATCTTTATTTGGTTTGGATGTCTGCTCCATCTTTATTTCTTTTTCTACATTTGATTATATCATTTGACACTATGTCAAATTCTTGCTTATCTTATATCGTTATCTTCTTTGTTAACTATGTTTCTTGTTATTTTTATATTCTATATTTTTTCACATATGCTTATTATTCCTTATCATTGCTTTATATTTCTAATTTATTCTTGTTACATCCCTTGGATATTTCTTATGTGAGTCACTTTGTAAGACCATGGATAGGACCTAATAGATCCTCACAAAATCACCATATTTAGCTTGTTATTATCTTGTATCTTCATGATTGTTTGTTTTCTTATCCTTGCTTTTCCTAGATAATTATCATGGTGATTTGGTTGCATTTACCCTTCTCCCTTTGGTTATTGTCTCCTTTTACCATGTGATCAATTAGAAAATAGTATTTTTCATTACTATTTCCTTTTACTAATCCACCTCTGGATCTCCCTTTTCCTTTTTTCTTTTTTTTGAAAACTAAGCATATGCACGGTTGAGATTTTAGATCACATATTTGTTCATTATCAAGACTCAGTGTCTTAGTAAATCTTTTTTCTTTGGTTACTTATATTCCTTTAGCCTTAGCCTACATCTCATTTGTGTGTATCACTATCTCTCTCATGCTTGGTCATTCCAAATTCGTATGGAGGAGGAATATAAAAAAAATACTTAAAAATAAAGTTAAAAGCTAAATAATTTAAACAAAAGGTAATAATATAAAAAGGAAAAAATGTGCAATATTCTAAAAATTCAAATCACACTAAAAGACATGATTTCAAACACATCTCCTATCTCCAATCAAAGTTCAAACTCCATAGTCAACTTCACATAGATCTAAAGTCCTTTGGGGTGTGATAGGCCGGTAGATTAGAATAAGGGAATTCAAAAAAATCTTCTAGTGTTACCTACTTTCTTACATAAGTATCCAATCTTTGTAGTAGATTGATGAATCTGTAAGGGGTCCTGAGGAGTGGGGAACACATCATGTGAAGGTAGGTCCAATTTAATTTTTCATTATACCAATCTACCTTCATGAATTGATCTTAACAACACAGTTATCTACTTAAAAATCTTTGTTTCTATAGGGAATAGCTTTCCTTTGTACATAGATGACCACTAGTTACTTAATGTCTTATCATGTTCTTAGTATGCCTCTTATCTCCTATGATCTTCTCTTAAGATGCCTAAGTATTTGATTTTTACACTCCATTTTTCATTACCTTTCCCCATATTTCTTCTTGAGAAATATTGTCCTGCTTTCTGATCACACCCCTTGGGTTTTTATTTTGTGAGTTATATCATAAGATCATGGATAAGACATGATAATTCTTCACAAAATTACCATTCCTTTTTCATTTCAATTCAATATTATTATTTTGCTTACCAATGTTGTTTTGGCATCCTTTTGGGTTTTTCATGTATGAATTTTTTATCTTATTACCCTTATTCCCCATGTACTTGGTTGTTCATTCTTATTCCACCCCATGTGGTGTTTCCTTTATTGAGTTTCAATGTAAGACTGTAGATAGGAATTAGACATCCTCACAAAGTTTTCCAACAATCAAGTCACCATCAAATTATAGTGTCAAGTTTGAGATATGATTCGATTGATTATGAACTTACATGTCATTTGACATGCTTTCCAGCTTGAACTAGTATGTTTTATGCTTACTTCATTTTTCTTTCACCTCTTATTTTCTTATTTTATGAGTGCATGTAGGATTATAACCATTTCTTGAATTTTGTCATACTTCCTAGATTGAATTAGTGTGATATATTTAAGATCAAATTTCATTGACTTTCCATTTGTTTTTCTTACCTTGTGTGACCTTCTTCATACCTTCCATTTTATTACTTTTTTTTTTCATACTTACCAACATGACATAGTATGATTTTAATTGTTTTAATTTGGTGCAAAAAAATTTCATCTTTTGTTTGAAAACAAATCCCATTTTTTACCATCTTGTTTACCATTTCTTGGTTCTTTATATTTAGTCATTTTTCATGTTATTACACATTTCCCAACTTGAATTAGTGTGTAGTGCATTTTTTATTGATTATATTTTTCCAAATCTTTTTGCCTATTTAGTTTTAACCATGCATATGTTTCTCATAATGCTAGAAAAGAAACCACATCACATATATTTCCCATAGCATATTCAACACAAATAAATACATGTGCTATAAAATATATATCTAAAGCATCCACAAACACAATAAGATAATGATAACAATATATCCATAGTTACCACATAAACAATCACATCAGTAAGACAAAATGATACATCATATATATCTCAAGATTTTGATACAACATATAAAACCACAAATAATTCTCTAGTTCTAGGGCTAGGCTCCATCATATCTATCTCATGGCCTAGCCACATTGCCTACTAAGGCCTCAATCTGACTCCTCTAAATGGTACACTATAACAAGGCAGTTTGAGATCTCAATACCTTTACCTATCCATATAGATGTGCTATTTATACCTATGCCTATACCAACTCAATCTGGGTCACTATATGTGCCTACATCAACTAAGTCTTCATTGTTGTATATGACTGCATCATTTATGTCCCTATCTTAAAATTCATAGCTCTCTCATTAGCTAGGGCCTACTAGGCCTACCTCCCTCCTACACCCATATCTACTAGTGGTTGTGCCCTTTCTCTTTACATCTTTATCTACCTCATGTCCTCTCCAACTAGTATAAACTAGGTCACCTAAGTTAGGGTAGATGGTACACTCAGATCCTCTAGTGTCATGGGGTCGTATGGCTATAGAGTCTCATCTAAGACATCATGGAGTACTCCCATAACTATAGAACCCCATATCTCCTCCTCATCCTCAATTACACCTATAAAATCATACTTTTTGGATGTTATATCACTATCATATATCACAATATTTTTCTATCTTTAAAATCAAAGCTGAAAGTAATAAATTAATCATATTTTTATGACCTATCTGTGTCTCAACTAATATGGTCTCACCATCTATGTGACTGCCTAGCATAATCTCACTATCTACATGACCTCCTAGTACCTCCTTTATAGGTCACCTCCTTAGCTTAGACTCGAATGTCATGGCCCATGTCCATCTCAGCCTATGCCTGAGTGATCTCTCACTCATTTGTCTATCCTCTAGCTCCTCTACTAACTCATGAAGGATGATGATA
This sequence comes from Torreya grandis, assembly GCA_037957365.1. Lineage (NCBI taxonomy): Eukaryota > Viridiplantae > Streptophyta > Pinopsida > Cupressales > Taxaceae > Torreya > Torreya grandis. Next base: position 678,354 of record JARHVA010002779.1, on the reverse strand, counting down.
GTCTCTTCTCTCTCCTCTTACCTATGTTGATGCTATGTCCTCAGTGGTCATAAATAATCTCTTTGTGAATATGGTGGTGGTACATTTAGTGTCACTACCTCCACCTCCTCCTCATATTCTACCCCTCATCATGCCCAACTAGTCTATGGTTACTCTCAATGTGATTGTAGTGTTAGCCTCACTATCAATGGTTTGAATCCCTTCTTCTCTTACATCTCCCTTAAATGTTGAGTCCACTACTCAATCATGAGTATTAGTTTTTCTAGATGAGTTAGACCCATCTATCTTACCTCATGTGCCACTGGATATGGATCTCTCCACCATGTATAGTGTCTTATCACCTCTCTCCTCTCTAGCACTGGTCTAACTATGTCCCAACTCTCCCAAGTAGTCATTAGCTACTCATATGGTCACCATACTATGTTAGTGCATCTCACTATCTGTAGTAATGGCATGTGGGGTAGAGCTCACACTACCTAGTCCCCTCTTCATCTCCTCACTTAAGGTGACCTATCATCAACTGCATGGGGCAATTCAACCAACCAATACATAGGAAATCTCTCATTTATCCATGTTGTCAATATTATGATTAGTCTCATAGTCTCATACCCTATAAATAACATCTCATACAAATCATGCATGAGATAGATCAATATGGTAGAGCCTAGATCATATAACACCCCCTACTTCAACACCATCTTACTCAAGGCTACTATGTATAGTGGTACCTTACCATCCAACTTTTGATAGATCACCCACTATGTCATAAGGCCTATAACCACCTTCTATAGATATAGAATATATGATATATATACATCATCCATGCTCACTCTCCACCCTGATAATATCATCTTTGAGCCTATAGGCCACATGGCTAAGGCTCTCCTCTCTTCTTCACTATCTGGTATCCCTATGGTCACTGATACTCCTATCATAGGTAGCCCAAAGATGGCATGCACATCCTATAGTGTGATATCCACCTCTATCACATCCCCATCCACCTCCCATTTTAAGGTGTTATTCAACCATTCCCAATAACCAAGGAACATGAATAATAGGTCTATGCTCAGGGGTATCCTACACATATCTATTATACCTCTTGTTAGTGCCCAAAATTACATTGGATCAATTAGGCCCTTATTAATAAAATTATCATAATTTGGCCTAAATGTGTATATGATGTTCTATGTTGAGGTCTCACCCTTTGTTCTAACAACCCATTTTCTGAGGTAGTGAGACTCGTGAAAGTATAATTGAACTCCCTATGTTGATTTGTGGTAAGAGTAAATGTTTGTTCCCCAAGATGTTTTAAGTTTGTCTTGAAAGCTACAATTGTGTTTTGGATGATGTGAAAAGGGTATGAGATCTAATCCAAACTTAGGTAGTAATAAGTATGGACCCTCAAGCTATACATCCATTTTTCACCCTTGAAATATCTCAATTGCCAAAGGGAGGAATTATCTTGTAAAATAAATTAGGGACATGTGAGCATCTCCTAAAAATTTATTTTAAGTTAAATTTTCATATAATATAATGAATCCTTTTTAGGGGATGGAATAGTATTTCACTCTTCCTTGGGTTGGTTAATGATGAAAAAGGTAAAAGGATGGTTGAAAGCTTGAGAAAAAATCTCAGACTAACACATGGTAGCATCCTAAAATTATTTTGGTTTTGGTCCTTTTTTAAAAATATTTATCACTTGCCTTTGGGTGGGAAAGGTAAAAATAATTTCTGAGGGATGAACCACTCAAATCATGCCACATAGCATTCACTCAGGGGTTTCAGTTTTTGGGCCCCTTTTGAAGTATGCCTTGTCTAAATGAGGTGAGGAATTACAAATGTACCTAGCATTTTGAAATTCTTGGATCTTTAACACATGTCAAGTTGTGCATCCCAGGGGAGAATTCAATGTATAGTCCATCTCCACAATAAAATAACATGAAGGGTGAGGATTTGAAACTATTCTTGAATGCCATTTTGCTTGTATGAAGCCACATGTCACAAGATGAGTTATTTGGATAAAAAGGGAAGCACCATTGAGTTTTCCTCCATTTTTGTTTAGAATGAAGCTTGAGGAAGTTAATAAGGTATTTTAGAATTTTTTCTACACCAAGGCTTTAATGTTAACCCTAATTTAAAAAGGGGATGATAATAACTAATCATTTTTCTTCATTTGAATCCATTTTTTGTAATTGTAGCTTATACTAATATTTTTAGGTAATTTGAGAACTAGAGTGGTGTGTGGTGATGATAGTAATTATAGTCAAATTTTTAAATATTTTCTTCCTCCAAGTCTGTGATAGTCAGCATGATTGCAAATAAGTGTCCCCTAGATTTATTGTCTAGTGCTTATTTAGAGGAAATTTAGAGTTTTTAGGGGTTAGCCATCAAGAAGGGTGTATTTCAATTTGAAGAAAGGTTATACTAATATTAGAGAGAAATGGCTTCACCATCTATCTTGATGAAGAGAAACATTACCTCAATTATTGATTAAATTAGGGAAACTGATGTCGAGGGGTTAGATTTTACTACCTTATTAAGTGCTTTATAGAGACCCAAGCCCCTTGAGGTAGTTATTAATTTAGGTATGAGCTATATGTCTCGTGAAGTAGCATTTCCACTATTAGCCCCATACCTAGAGATAGTCATTACATGTGCAAAAGTATACCATGAAGATACTAGGATTGCACTCAATGGTATTCAATTGGTTGTCTACTAATTCAACCCTAAAGCTCTTAGAACCATGCTTGGGATACCACCATAGCCTGATGTTATTGTTTTAACCATAGAAGAGTGCCAACATTATACTAACCAACATGATAATATAGTTTGGGATATTGTGAACACTTGCTAGCTCACTAAGAAGAGAACCAAGGTCTCAAGGATGACCAAAAATATTAAGATAACAGAATTTAAGGAGTTTCCACAATATGCCATATTTATGGTTACAAATATTAATGAGGTACCCATGGTAGAGAAGTTTGAGCCATGGATGTTTTCCATACTTATTGGTGTATTAGAAGAGAATAAATAGTTGGATTGAGCTTTTATTCTAAGAAATAACTTACATATCTAATTGATGATGTTATGCATAGCTATCTTTTACAGACAAGCATTTTAAGGTACCTTTTATATGTCCTCCTATATTATGTATAGCCTAGTACATAATAGAGATTTTCCAGGTCTTATAAAAAACCCTTCAGGGCTAAAAATATATGAATTATATCCTATGATGACCTTAGAAGGATTAAAAAACAATTGGGCCAAGGCCTATAATTACTTATTTAATGTTATAATGAGTGTCTTCTTCCCTCTACAAAGCCTGAACAGGATGATCAAGATGGCTAGGAAAAAAATTGACAAATTTGGTGTAGCATATATTCAATTACACACTTTCATGTATATCTAGGTCAGAAAATTTTCAAGGGTACCTCATAAGCTCCACAATTATGTTGATGATAAAGTATCACTCATGCAGTTATGCAAAAAAATGGTGTTGCCTCATGAGATGATCACAACAAAAAAGATTAACAATCCCTTCAAGTTCCTCATCGAGATAAGATATTATACATATCCTTCTCTATCCAAAGAAAAGGGATTAGAATAAGAAATGGGGTGGTACTAAATGGATAACATGCCACCTTGACCTAATTATGACATTAGGTGGCTTGTCAATATGGCTACAGGTCTAATCTTACACCAAGCACATTACAAAGATATCTAGTCGAAGTGCATAATTAAGAAGTAGGTGAGGAAAATTCATTAACTAAGGCTCACTATACAAGAAATTATTTTATATGGCATTGTTCCCATCCCTAAGGATATGGTTGATGATATGGATATAGTGTCATTAGCATACACTAAGGAAAATATAGAGGTGTAACCCATAACACAAGTGGACTTTTCAATCCTAAGAAGTGACTCAATTACTTGGAGGGATTTACCAATGATGAAAAGGACATTTGAATGTTTGAAGGCCTAGGGAGTGGACCTTGGTGCATGTAATATGCCTACTCTCAAGGAGATGAGAAATGTCAAGGAGCTCAAGGCCATCCTTCCTGCTTACACTAGCTATCTAGTAGGCCCTCAAGTATTGGCAAGGGCAAAGAGAAGGGTATAGCTAGAGATACTAGTTTCACCAAGCCAATCGATATCGATAAGGTTAAAATGGCATAGTCTAAGTCTGGACTATCATTTAAAAAGTTGACCAATCTTAGTAAAAATTAGACCTAGATTGATATTTGGGAGGTACAACTTGATAGTGCTACTTCCATCTCAATCACTATTAAAGTAGCTCCTACCACATTAACTAAACTAACCATTTAATCAACCATTTAGCTTGAGAAATCACTAATACCCATTCCTTCCCCAGTAATGTATATGAGGAAAGGGGGAGGGGAGGAACATGTAAATCATTTAAAGACTAAAAAGGTAAAGAAGATATTATAACCTCTAGGTGTAACCCCTAAGAAGAGGAAAGAGGTCATTCATGTAAATGAACCCTCTCAACGTGATGCCAAAAAACCACAAGGGGAAAAATCATCATATGCCCAGAGGTTGAAGGATATGAGTGATGAATAAGACTCAGAGGAAAATAGGCCAATCATGGTGATGATGAAGCAACCCAAGGCATTCACTCCTCCCCCAATGAGGACCATCCAAAGAACTCTGAGGGAAAGGCTATAGACTCTTGTCAATGCTCCAATAATAGGACTATTTGGGCTAGAAGCACCCTTGAGAAGGGAAGGCAAGGGCAATGAGAAGGACATATTATCCTTAGATGACCCTTTATCCTTTGAATATGTGACACAATTTGGTATTGAGGTGTTAACGTAGACTAAGGCTTCACCTAATACCTCCCCAGACATGGAAGCATTTGTCCAAAATATTCTCACTTAACCACTAAGACAAGATGTAGGAAGTGAAATGAGGAGTGTGCAAGAGTCCAAAGAGGGACTTGAAAAAGAGCCAGGGTGGGAAGATAAAGCCCCCACTAGTAGTGAAAAGGTGGATGCTCAATGAAATCAAAAACTAGATGTTATAGTGACTGTGGAGATAGCCCCAGTAGACCATCCCTCTCTAGTATAGACAAGTTCAATACAAGAAAGAGAGGTTGCATCTAAAGGAGATAGGGGATCAATCTTGAAAATGGGTGCCCCTATGGCTTTAGGTATAGTGATAAATTTGTAAAGGAGGGACCTTCAATAGGTACTACTTCTATTGATATACCCTGGGGGCTCCTTCCCCTAATAAAGGTCCGTGATCCTACTAGAAATAGGAGTTTTGAGGCCATGATTGGTGATGAGCCACCTAGGGGTGATAAAAAAGACACCATATCCTCTTCCCAGATCTCCCAACCAATTTAAAAAATCAATTTGGCTATGAAACCACCTATTTATCATATAGGACAAGAGAGTTCTAATGATGGATTGATCCTACACTCCAAATAACAAATTGGGTCAAATATTGAAGTCCTTGAATAGATTAAACCAAGAAAAGGAGGAGAGAAAGAAGATGGAATAAAAGATGTTGATTTGGAGAGAGATGAAGATATAGATAAGATAATTATAGGCTCACACCCAACTCCTATCATGCTCCCTCTAGTAATGTTCTAGTCACACCACCATTCAATGCATTTAAGCCAGTTTCAAGGTCCATGAATATAATGGGTTTTTAGACTAGGCCCCTCTTATGGGTTAAAGAATAGATCAAGGAGAAATGGGACATTGAAATTAACCTAAAATTAACCTCTATAACTAGGGAAGTTCCTCCAAACTCTTAGAAGTATCTAAATTAGAGGCATATAAATTTAGGATATATAGACATGATGAAGATTACTTAGTCATATAGGGAAAAACCTCCCAATAAAGCTAAATCACTATCTTAAACTAGTTTCACTATTACTAGGGAGAGAACACAAGAGATAGCTATCCCCCCATAAGGTGTTATAAATAAGGATGCTCCCTTTGAAATATATGTAATATATAGATATGATTTGGGGGAGCTATCAAGGAATGAGATCAAGTATAACTCACAAGTTTTAGTGAGTATGATGGCTCATCAAATGGATAAGGACAAAGCATCGACGGAGGAGCTAAAGATGTAGAACCAAGAAATGATCTAGTACTTGATAAATCTACTAAGTAAGCCTAAGGAAGTGACTCCAACTAATATTAGGGCCCTAAGCACACCCATTCCTTCTTTAAATGCACTTGACTTTGGCTTTGGCAAGGATTTAAAGACTAGAGGATGGGAAACAAAATATTGGCAATAGGACTTGACATCCCAAGCCAAAGAAGTCATCTATACAACCATGGAATGGATTGATAATGAGATAGACAAATGAGGAGAGTGTATCTCCCTATAATTTATCTTTGATGCTAATATCAATATTTGGGAGACACTCATGTCCAAAGTAGATGAGATATGTAATATGGGCAAAGATTCTTTAGTAGCAAAAAATATTATCTCTTTGGATGATCCTAAAATGCCTAGAGAATGTCAGTTATCCATAAAGCATAGGATAACAATGCTCCAAGATGGTGTCTTTGTTATAAAAGAGAAGAATAGTCTCTCAAGACTATGAGGATATAAATTGAGGCCACTCTGAGAGCAATGGTGAAGCTTGATGGTGTGGTGGACTTAAAAAAATAATTTTTGGAGGATGCCTTGAAGAACCTAATTGATGCACCCCATGGAGCCTTCAATAGCCAAAAAAGAAGGGAACTTGTATCACTTGAAAATTCTTGTGACTAGTTAAAATCATTGGTACATGAGAAGTAGGGAGTGCTCCATATAACCCTGACTAGATAGAGGAATATAATGCCAGATTCAAGTATCAAGTAGACTCAAATAGGAAAATCCTCGGCACTATGATTTCAAAGTTTGTTGCATACAAGAACAAGTTGGTACAAGGCTTGGTCATCAATTTTAATTATATAACATGACCAATCCATTTTTGTTTCTTCCTAGCTATCGTATAAATTCTTTCTTTTTCTTCTCCTTTCTCTTTCTCTTTCTCTCCTTCATTGTATAATGCTCATTAGAGGCATATTCACCCTTGGAATATTCTTTATAAAGTTTTTTTTAAAACAAGGGGATTGTTTTGGGTTGGTTATGAAAATGGAAAAGGTTTGTTTTGTCCTTTACTAGGATGTATTTCACATGGTTGATGGAAGGAATCCCACCTAGGTGAACTATCAGATCTATCACTTTCATTAGAGTGCATGCATAGTCCTAAGAATCATTCTAGTTACAATTGATGAGCTTTAGGCTCATGAATTATTTTTCTAGTTGGAGCACATTTTTATGAGATGCCACGTATAGTTAATGTTGTATAAGTAAAGAGGTTTTATCCTTCTACAAAGGTTGGTTAATTTTTGGGTACATAGTTATAGCTTAGGAGAGTTCTCCCCATGTAATTTTTTGATTCTAAATTGATTCCTCTTATAAAATCATTGGCAAGCTTTGAGAGAATTAAAAATGTCTCCCTTGTTATATAAATGTTTTGCATGGTGTTTTGATATGTAATTTTCAAGATACATTATAATCAAATTTGATTTAGTTAACATATGAAATCCATGCAGGGTTCATTATTTCTCCCTATTATTGAAATATAATGCTCTATTTTGGATTGGATATCTAATCCATGCCTCTTCATGGTAGTCATTTATGGTTCAAATCTATAATATAAAATCCTTTTCATTTTGATATGCAAAAATAGGGAATTAATAACCTTCTTAAGGGTAGTCTTAGGTTTATGAATTCAACTGGTAGGAGCTTTTAAATAGTTATTTACAGATTTGTGGGTAAATTCTCAAGGATAATTTGTGAATGATTTCATCTTATATGTTTTAAAATGAAAAGCATTCATTATGTGAATATAACATAGCTATTAACCTCTCCATACACATTTGCTAATCATCCACATCCTTATCCATATTTTAGATTAACTTGGTTTTGTCCCATCCTTCCCTACATATAACACACCCTTTACATATATAAAGTGTTATTTTCATACAAATTCATAAACATTGTGTATTTAGCATGTGTTTTCTCTTTGTGATTTAAATCCCAGTATTGTAATCTCTTATTCAGTCCCTATATTGTGAAAATTATTTTCGAATGAAAGTTGCAATTAGATATTCATATCTATTTTTAGTAGCTTGTGCTTAGCTTAGAACATTTGCCTATTTCATGTGACAACCCTTCCCAAGTGGAATGAGAATGTTTGGTTGTGTTCTGGTCATATTTGTCTTCCTTTGTGCCAATAAACCACATGGATGCTGAATTGCATATTCTCTCCATGTGAGCTAGCTACCCCATAGGTCCTCTCACCTTGGTTTAGGTAAAGCCAAAATCAATAGGGAACTGACCATACCCTTTGTAGGTGCCCCTCAATCATTTTCTCTAGTTTGGTCTATTCTTGATGAAAAACCCTCCCCTAGCTACAATGACACTCTAGTGGGTTTTTCATCACTATTTACCATTTATTTCAAAGTATGCAAAGCTAGATTAGGGGGGTTGTACAACTAAGAACCAACAATTTTTTAGCACCATTGTTAGGGACCATTCTAGTCACTTGTGATGGCCAAGGAATCTTTCAAAGAGCTATAAGAGCTTTGTGTTATTGGTATAATGGACTACTTTTATTGAGTTCATTGACATTCTTATAGTTTCAGGGAAAATATAATGAAGATATTCATTCTTGTTTCACTAAAATGTTTTATATCCTTGATGTTGTTTTCAATAATTAGGGGTGATATTTCATCAATTATTGTGTAGATCTATTTTATAGTCTAGAAGTCTTGATTCTAGTGGTGACTCCACTGGGTCAATGTTTTAAGATCAATTCCTATTGTATGTTCCCTTCTCTAAATTAATAAATTATATTTAGATCTACAAATCTAGAGGGTACTAGATCTTCCTCTTAGAGGAATCCATCAAAACAACTTATCCCAGAATTAAAAATCCTATCCATAATAAGGCAAGTATGGAAGCCTATTATGCGCCAACTCCCCAATAATCAAGTGAGAACTGATTAGTTTTTTCCTCATTATATTTCTCACCTTTTTTGTATCATTTTATTTGGTTGAAGGATACTGAAGCACCTTAAACAAATCAAAATTCCCCATAAGTCAGGATCCCTCTCTATAAAGGAGTTTTCCTCCTCCTACCAGACCATTAAAGATTCACTTTATTTCCCCCCTTTCTATCCCTTCACATAGTTTTTATCACCAACCATCCCCTAGTTCATCTTCATCTTCAGATTCATAGATGGGGGACCATGACTTAAGGAGGAGAATGTTTAATGCTAACAATGATAATGATGGAGAGGATGATCAAGATTTGGCTAATAGACATAGACCTTTTTTGATTCTAAGGTTTCAACCTATCAACTTTAATGGTATGCCTAGTTACCCCAATGAGGTCCCTATAAAGTTTAGAAATATACTACCTAATTCCAAGGGAACAATGCATTATCTAGGGAACAACATTTGAAGGATTTCTTAAATATCATTAAGGATTATGATATAGATATTGAAGATGTATTTATTAAACTCTTTGTGAACACACTTGAGGATGAGGCTTGATAATGGTTCAAATCCCTCCATGATGGATCCATAGACACTTGGAAAGATATGCTTGATGCTTTTAAGATGCAATATGGTGATATGATCCTAGATTCTTGCTTGTTGAGTTTGAGAATCTAAAGAAGAATCCAAATGAGTGTGTGAAGGATTTCAATTATATGTTCAATAAGGTGTTAAGGAGACTGCTAGAGGATATTAGTCCTAGTGGTGTTGCTTCTTTGATTAAGTATTGTGATGTATTTGACAAAAATGAAGCCTATTATCTCTGACACAAGGCTCCCACGAATTTAAGAATGGATTTCAATCTAGATATCTAGATAGAAAATAATATAAAAGATATGGGTAAGCCTTTGAAAAAAAGGGTTGATGTCAAATTGGTGAATCCTGAGAAGCCTCAGTCATCTCACAAGAGTGTAGACTTAGAGAAGATGATGAAGACTTTGGCCAATGTAGTAAAAGAAATTTCTTACAAATTGGCTAGAGCTAAAAAGGGATTGTCTCAGGGACTTGGTAACCATGATGATAAAAGGGATATTAAGAGAGATGAAAGGAATCATCCTTGAGATTAGGGTCAGGACTGTAAGAATTAACATAGTCAATTATGGAATTGACTTGTATGAGAAGTGATTCCTTCCTCACCCCCTTGTGATGTAATTGATGATGGTGGTTAAAATGCAAATGATTTTGAGGCTATGTTTGATGAAGATGACATCTACACGGTTGACTCCTAGGATATCAAAATCTATTTTTTTAAATAAGATGATATGAATGCATCAAAGGTCTCTAGTTCTGAGGATACTCTGGCATATGAACATTTTATGTTCCAAGTTAGTATATCAGTTGTGATGGTGACTTCTCTATCAATGGAGCTAATGGGTACTATCACTACTCATGCATTTAGGATAGCGTGTGAAAAGGTAGGGGTACCTCTTCCATATTTTATTTTTGAAATAAACATGGTTCATAGATATGAATTACTAGCTCATGACTTTGGGTTCCTAAGATTGATGATGAAATAAAAATATGAGGATTCCCCTCCATCCGTTGAGGATCGATAATTGATGATCAATGCTATAATTACCCAAGAAAAAAGGGAATACAATCTGAGTAAGGACCAAGATTCTCATTTAAAGGAAAATTACTCTTCCCCATCTAGAGTAGAGACTAAAGAAAAAGGGACCATGGGGAGTAAAGAAACCTAGGGTTCCACTAGGCCTAGATCTATACCTTATAGTACCAAACCAAGAAATACTTAGGCCAAAATCTGAATTCCTTTATTATCTAATATCTTGAAGAAGAATGAACCCAAGAAGCCTCCCTTGAAAAGTGAAGTTAAGAGTGTTGGTCCCCTAGCATTTGTTCTCATGACTCTTGAAGGATATATCTTGAGTGAGAAAGTTACAAGCCTACCTATTGATACTCCATTGCCCAAATACAATATTTGTGATGTGACTCAAGTATTAATTCAATTAAAATTCACCATATCATTTATGGAATTACTTAGAATCATTGAACATAGGAAAAGAGATTTTGAATATTTGGGGTTCATTGAGAAGATCATTACCAATGTGGCTATTCAACCAAGCCTTCTCTCACTTTCTTTGTGAGAGGAGAGAGTGTATTAAGGTCTTATGAGCACAACTTGGAAATATACTTGGGAAAAACATTGGTAGCAAGTCAAATGGATGTTGATCCTTTGTACACCATCTTGATAGTTAATGGGTTAGTTGTCCACAATTGCATGTTTGACTTTGATGCATCTTGTAATATCATGCTGGTTGGTAGTGTTGAATGAGATTTGTATAAGGATAACTACAACATATGGATGATGCCTTGCTATGGATTCTAGATAAGTACCTATTGTTAGCATAGTCAAAGGATTAGTGGTACAACTTGCATAATACCATAAAAAAATTCTAAGTATGGACATTGTTGTTGTAGATTGTCTCACAAAATGGGGTATACTATTATCTAGAAAATGGATAGCTAGTATTGGAGGAAGTGTTCAGATGGATTTATCCTATGAAATTATCCCCTTGGATGGGAAGATGGTTCATTTGAACTGTGAGCCATAGATGCTCTATGTTTTAGAGGATCCCAAGCATCAATTGACTAAAATTATATATTTGGATATAGACATTAGTGGTTTTGTGGGAAATATTGAATACATTGAAATGCCTCCTAACTCTGATACCACTGATAAAGAATCTATCTAGATCATGCATTTTGATGGATCATGTTCAACTATTGGAAGTGGGGTTGGGGTTATTTTTTATGCCCTTAATGGTCAAGTTTATAAGTATTCTTTGTGATTGGATTTTGAATCTACTAACAACATTGCATAATATAAAACACTCTTGATTGGTCTCTAGATCGCTAGAGAATATGGATTCAACAATTTGATGTTCAAGGGCAACTCAAAACTAATGGTGAAACAAATCCAAACTATTTATACCACAAAGCATAAGAGATTGAAGTAATACTAGAATGTTGTATAGGACTATTTGGAATGGTTTGAAGCTTTCAATATTCAGTACCATGCCTGAGAGCTTAATCACTTGGTAGATATGATAGCAAAGAGGGATGTAGAATTTAAAGTTGAACATGAGGGCTTTCCTTGTGAATATGAGGTAGAGATATTGGTGAGGCCCTTTGTCCTGGATAACATCAATCATTATCAAGTCTTTGACAATGATGAGTAAATAAAGAGGTTTTCATGCTGCATGAATGAATTTGAAGGAAATATCATAGAGTGGGACTCTATGGTACAAGTCTATGATGGAAAAGAAACCTTCTATGGGAAGGAAATAATCTAGTTAAAGACTAATAATATCCCAAGAGGATTGATTATCCTAGAGGCAACCTTCAATGGAGCTGACAAAATCAAATCTAAAAACATTTCCATGTCAAGGGATGTAATTAAGGTTAACATTGGGACAAAATAAAATCCAAAGAATATTTGGCTAGGCACTCATTTAAGTGACAAGGAAAAGGGACAATTTAATGTGTTACTAAAGAAGTACCAAGATTGCATATCATGGTCATATTTAGATCTGAAAGCTTATCAGGAAGATTTATTCCAACATGTTATTCCTCTTCACCCTGATGCTAAACCATTATACTAGAAGTAGTGGCCCATCAACCCCATCTTGACCACTAAGATGTATGAGGAGTTGAAGAAATTAAAAGACGGTTGGTTCATTCAACCTATCAGATATTCATATTGGGTGGTAAACCTGGTCCTTATCAGGAAGAAGAATAAAGACATCCAACTTTGTGTTGATTTCATAAATTTAAATAATGTATCTCTAAAAGATAATTACCCATTACCTAACATGGATAACATGCTCCAAGATGTCATCAAATCCCAGCTACTATAAACTCTAGATGGTTTTTTTGGTTACAACCAAGTAGTGGTAAAGGATTCTAAAACCTCTAAGATTGAATTCACCACCCCATGGGGGACCTATGTGTATATTTTAATGCCTTTAGGTTTGATGAATGTAGGCACCACTTTCTAGAGAGATATGGATGTAACCTTCACTAGATTAATCAATCAGTTTATTATTGTATATCAAGATGATGTTACAGAGTAGTCCAAAAGAAGGAGTGACCACTTGGCACATTTGAAACAAATACTAGTCAGTTGTAGATAGTTTATGATTTCACTTAATCCTATTAATTTCTACTTTGGGATACAAAAGGTGAAGTTTTTGGGACATATTATGTACCAATAAGGTATCATGATAGATCTTGAGAGGATGGAGGTGATTCAGAGGTCAATGCAAAAAATGTCCTAAAATAGATCAAAAACTACACCACTGCATAGGGACCATTGAGACCTTCCTAATGCTATGCAAAATACAGAAAATGGAGCTCGTATACTCCTTATGCAACTAGTCAAAGTTTCATTCAAAACTAGTCAAAGTAATTCAAAGTTGGTCAAAATGCAAAAATTATCCAACATGTAATGATTTGAGAATAATTCTAATGCATAAATTTTTTCAAGATATTTCTAGTGCAAGTCATGGTTCAAAAAATAGAGCTTGTATGAGCAAGATATCACGCTTCGAAGATCGATTCAGGCAAATGAAAAAAATTGGGGTTTGAATAGAACATCTAGGTGGACATCGATAAGTGATATGGTAAGTGGTCAAAAAGTGACATGAAAATTGGTCAACAAGTGGTGAAAGGAAATTAGACCATGTGGTGGGTGTTCAAGCTACCACGTGGCTTGCCACCATCTAATTAACTACCATAGTCCAATTTCATTTTTGAATGTTCCAAACAAACTATATTTAACTATCCACATAACCCTATATACCTACCATGTTTAATATTCTACGTCCACATTCAATATCCATGTGAATTCACAAACACTACCACATTCCATGAAATAATCCACATGCCAAGTCTAAATTACCATGCCAAACCCATACGCCTCCACGTGAAAACTTAAATATTCATGAAATAGCCAACATGCCACCATAAGCCTCCACAAACCCACTAAATCCATTTCAATTCTAAAAAATTGGGATATAACACCACAAACTTTGTCATTTTTAAAATGTTTGAGCCAATTCCCACTACCACATGTGGGACTAAGGATATGCTTGCCAACCGAATACATTGAAAGTGGGATTCAAACCAAACAATTTTGGATGAAATATAAGCATTCACACCATGATACCCATGGGATGTAGCACTATATAAGGTGATAAAAATTGTGTTTTAATACAAAAACAAATAATCTAAGCAATTTTGATAGAAGGTATTAGCAAAGGAGTTCGTGTGGCTCATAGAGGGACCTAGAGGCAAGATCGTAAAAAAGTTTGAAAAGAGACTTGCATTATTTTTGCCTGAAGAATAACTTTGTAGTTGTTCACATTTCAATTTATAGATGTTTGTAAGTATTTTCAAATGCTTTTCCTAATATTTTTGGAAATATTGTCATTGATGTCAAAGGTCTAGCATTATTAGTGATAAAAGCCCCATGACACTTAATGTTGTTTGTAATAAATATATCTTGGCTAATATGAGTTAATATATTTAATATTAACCAATATATTCTTGGTTGCATATGAGACAAAAGAAGGGCCCATGGAGAAGTCGAAGAGCCATGGGGTAAAGACAAAAGAAGGATGGGACACATTTTCCCATGAAGAGTCATCTTGGGGAATACCAAGAGTCACCAAGTGAAGACAAAAGAGTAAGGGCACAATTTCTCATGAAGGGACACCTTGAGGAATATGAAAAGTCACCAGGATAAGGAGAAAATTGGGAAGGACATTTTTGGTCATGAAGGGTCATCACATTACTTTTCAAAGGCAAGAATATGAAGGGTCATACAAGTTTGGCACCATTTTCCATGAGGATTAAAGGGTCACAAAGGGGGAAGGCCAAAGGTCATTTGGAAAGATATAAATAAAGGCTTGAGAAGCCATTTGTAAGTATGGGAGATAGAGGTTGATTTGATATTGTAATATCTAGCTTTAAAGAGCAATTGTGAGAGATGAATATGATTTGTATTTGTTATATCTAGCTTAGAAGAGCAAAGGTGAGAGAGAGGAAAGAGATGTCGTATTGATCTATCATTTGTTGAGATATAAACATTGAAAGATAGGTGTGTGGTTTACGCAAAGGGGTTGGTGCTCCTATGGGTTGGTGCTCATGAATTGTTGTTGGGTTGGTGATCACAAATTGTTGCTGAGTTGGTGCTTGGCAAAGGGGTTGGTGCTCCTATGGGTTTGTGCTCATGAATAGTAGCTAGGTTGGTGCTTGGCAAAGGGGTGTGGTCCTCCTGTGGGTTGGTGCTCATGAATAGTAGCTAGGTTAGTGCTTGGCAAAGGGGTGTGGTGCTCTTGCAAGTTGATGCTTGTGGATATTATTTGGGTTGGTGGTTATTCATATACTTGAGATTGTTCTCCATGGTTTTTCCCACATTGGGTTCCATGTTATATCTGGTGTCTCTCTCTATCTTGTGTGGTGTTTATTGTTTGAGTTTTATTGCATGTCTTGAATGTTTGATTAAGTGGAATTTGGTTAAAGGAAAGTTTTATAAGATATATGATATACTTATTCACCCCCCATTTTAGTATATCCTATGCTTAATAATTGGTATCAGAGCAGGTTCCTTTTTGAAAAGTTTTACATCTTGAAGGTAGATCAGGAAAGCACGATGGCTGGGTCACAAGAAGGATTTTTTACAAATAAGGCACCTTTGTTTGATGGGATGAATTATGATTTTTGGAGCATGAGAATGAAGGTTTATTTGATGGCCCTTGGATTCGACATATGGAAAGTAGTGGTGGAGGAATATGAAGAGCCACAAACATTTGTAATTACTCCAGCAGAAAAGAAGGCAAGTGAATGTAATGCTAAAGCTTTAAATGTTATTTTATGTGGTTTATGTGAATCTAAATTTGTTAAAGTTATGCAATGTAAATCTGCTCATGCAACTTGGGAAAAACTTGAGAATATTTACAAAGGTGATGGAATGGTTCAGCAAGCTAAGCTTTAGACTTTTAGAAGGCAGTTTGAATGTTTGAAGATGGAAGAAGAAGATATAATAAGTTATCTCTTGCGAGTTGATTAGATAGTAAATCAAATTCAAGGTCTTGGATAAACATTGGATGAGTCAACGGTGGTGCAAAAGGTTTTGAGATCTCTACCAATGAGATATGATGCAAAGGTTTCAACTATCAAGGAGATGAAGAATTTAGCCAAGCTAAAGATGGATGAGCTTCATGGTATTCTCATGGCATATGAGATGCAAAAAAAAAAAGATAAACCTCAAAGAGAGAAGTGGCTTTCAAGACATCAAATAAGGAGAAAGCTAAGATTCAAGAATCAAGTGATAGTTCCAGTGATGATGAAGATGACAATGGATCACTTTTCATTTGCAAGCTGAAAAGAGGAATAGGTAAATATTAAGGAAAATTACCTTTTAAATGTTTTAATTGTGGAAATATTGGACATTTTTTAGCTAGATGCCCAGATAAGGTTAATGATGATGAAGAAGAAAATACTACATACAAGAAGAATTTCAAAGGCAAATCTAAGAATTGATTCGAGAATAAGAGCCTGTATTCTAAGGATCCTAGCTTAGGTGAAGATAGTGGAGTCAGTGATTCAGAAGAAGAAAAGATTCTATTCATGGCCATACATGAAGATGATCAAGAAGAAGAAGAGGAGGAAGTTGAAGTGAATATGGAAGGAAAGATAATTTGTGCCTTAAAAGACTTAGAAGTTATTTAGAATAAGAATCAAATATTAAAGTGCCAGATCAAGAAAAATGAACAAGAGTCAAAGGACATGATTGAAGATCTACAAGCACACTTTGAAGAATGCAAGAAGAATGAAGAAGACCTCACAACATAGTTGGAAATAACAAGAAAAGAATGTCAAAGGTATGTTATTGAAATTTCCTCTTTAAAAGAAGATAATAAGAAAGCAGTCAGTGATAAAGTAGTCAGGGATTTTAAATTTGAAGATAGCACTAACATGCTGAATAAGATATTGGAAAGTCAAAAAGAAAATTCAAATAAGATAGGGATCAGATTTGAAAAGAAAAAGAGCTATGTTGAAGCTCTTACAAAAGAGGAAAAAAAAGGGGAGAAGTGAAGAATACAGAGGACATTCCAAATAGAGAAAGATGGAGAGAACAAAGCTATAAAAGATAATTAGGTCAGAGATATACAGATAGGTCTTATTTTTATGGATATTATTTTTATTGTAATGGATATGGTCACAAGAAATTAGAATGTAGAAAAAGAGATAACAATTTCAAAAATAAGGAGAAGGAAATTCAGGTAGAGTCAAGTAGAAGCCACAACTCTTTTGCTCCTCTATCAAGCTTTGATGAAGAGACCATAGTATGCTACAAGTGCAACAACTTCGAGCACATAGCTTGGTATTGTAGAAGCATGTTCGAGTCAGTCAAGAAGGATCGGATCTTCAAATCTCCATTCATCAAGAAGAAGGATCAGAGTCTCAAAGCTCCATGCATCAAGGAGAAGGTTCAGACATGTTCATGGTAGAAGAAACAACATGAAGATTCTATGATGGTTTAGACAACCCTGCATGTAAGAGGTAAAGATTAGCCATGGTTAATTGAAAGTGGATTTTTGAGGCATATGATGAGATAAAAGTAAATTCATATCTCTAAAGAAGATCAATGGTGGTAAAGTGAGATTCAGAGATAAAACCACTACCAAGATAGCTGGAAAAGGTATTTTGAGTTTGGATTATGGTAGAACTAAGACTAAGAATGTTTTATATGTAAAAGGTCTTAAGCATAATCTGTTGAGTGTTAGTCAAATATGTGATCAAGGATATACATTAAAGTTTCATAAAGAAGGTTGTGAGATTAGAAGAAAAGATTCAAATGAGTTGATTGTAGATGCTCAAAGGATAGGGAATAATGTGTATGTATTGTTAGATATCTTCTGAAAGGCATAATCAAAGGACACATTCAAAGATCTGCGAGAGGAGTTGGAAGTAATTTATACTACTTCCTACCATTGAGGTTTAGCATCAGTTGAGGGGGAGCTAAGTGTTAGCTCTAGGTAGGCCCTTTGCCATTGATATCAAAAGGGAAGAATAATAGGTACAGGTACAGGTGTAGAAAATAGGTAGAGGTTGCTAAAGTAAGGGGGATTTACTGTATGTTTTTAGATGATAGGATGTGCAGGTG
This sequence comes from Torreya grandis, assembly GCA_037957365.1. NCBI lineage: Eukaryota > Viridiplantae > Streptophyta > Pinopsida > Cupressales > Taxaceae > Torreya > Torreya grandis. Next base: position 660,066 of record JARHVA010002779.1, on the reverse strand, counting down.
ATAGGATGTGGCAGTTTCAGGATTGAAGTTGCCATCAATGACAAAGGGGGAGATTGTTGGAAATATTGTCATTGATTTCAATGGTCTAGTATTATTGGTGATAAAGGCCCCATTGCACTTAATGTTGTTTGTAATAAATATATCTTGGCTAATATGAGTTAACATTTATTTAATATTAATGAATATATTTTTGGTTGCATATGAGACAAAATAAGGGCCCATGGAGAAGTTGAAGAGCCATGGGGTAAAGACAAAAGAAGGATGGGACACATTTCCCATGAAGAGTCATCTTGGGGAATACCAAGAGTCACCAAGTGAAGACAAAAGAGTAAGGGTGCAATTTCTCATGAAGGAACACCTTGAGGAATATGAAAATTCACCAAGATAAGGACAAAAGTGGGAAGGACGTTTTTGGTCATGAAGGGTCATCACATGACTTTTCAAAGGCAATAATATGAAGGGTCATACGATTTTGGCACCATTTTCCATGAGGATTGAAGGGTCACAAAGGGGGAAGGCCAAAGGTCATTTGGAAAGCTATAAATAAAGGCTTGAGAAGCCATTTGTAAGTATGGGAGATAGAGGTTGATTTGATATTGTAATATCTAGCTTAGAAGAGCAATTGTGAGAGATGAATATGATTTGTATTTGTTATATCTAGCTTATAAGAGCAAAGGTGAGAGAGAGGAAAGAGATGTTGTATTGATCTATCATTTGTTGAGATAACAACATTGAGAGATAGGTGTGTGGTATACACAAAGGGGTTGGTGCTCCTGTGGGTTGGTGCTCATGAATTATTGCTAGGTTGGTGCTCGACAAAGGGGTTGGTGCTCTTGTGGGTTGGTGCTCACGAATTATTGTTGATTTGATGCTTGGCAAAGGGGTTGGTGCTCGGCAAAGGGGTGTGATGCTCCTATGGGTTGGTGCTCACGAATAGTAGCTGGGTTGGTGCTAGGTAAAGGGGTGTGGTGCTCCTGCAAGTTGATGCTTGCAAATATTTTTTGGGTTGGTGTTCATTCATATATTTAATATTTTTCTCCTTGGTTTTTCCCACATTGGGTTTCCATGTTATATCTAGTGTCTCTCTATCTTGTGTGGTGTTTATTATTTGAGTTTTATTGCATATCTTGAATGTCTGATTAAGCGGAATTTGGTTAAAGGAAAGTTTTATAAGATATATGATATATTGATTCACCCCCCCTCTCAGTATATCCTGTTCTTAACAAATATATTGACTGATACAGGACTCGAAGACATAGGCCATAGTATTGAATTTTGTTAACAATTGTGTGTTTGAATTTATTGATTTCTTCTCATAAATTTATTGTTATGATTTAATTTGTAAGTCAAAATTTTAAATTATTTGATAAAGTTATTGTAATAAAAAAATCAAATTATTTTATCATATTATTACTTAAGTTAAATATCAATTTGGTATCAAAGTGGTTAGTGTGCTAGGTTAAATTCTGTTAAGGCATTATTTTGGTGTGTCAAGTTTGATATCAGAACTAAATTTGTGGTGAATTTGCAATTTCTTTTTTTTAACCAAAATTAGTTATTGTAGAACAATGGATCCAATGCTAGCCTAAATTGAATTGTTATTTAATTCCATTATCACTATGATAATGCAATTCCTACAAGCCTAAGATCAAATTTGACAAGCGGCAGAGAAATGATAAGAGCAACAAATTAAGAGGATCCACTAGAGCATTGATGTACTACAAGTAAAACTACAATAAGAACATCAAAAAAGGAAGAGGATGCATGGAGATTCAAATATTTATGGAAATTGTGCCTGATGAGGTCATATTTTCAAGCAATGCTAGATCCTACACCCCAGTTAAGCTCTAATATGGTTCAAAAGGTGAAACAAGGAAAGAGGCAAGGCACTAGTCATGTCCAATAGTGGTCAATCCATCTGAGCAATAGTACCTCATCAAACAACTCTAGAGTCTTTAATGTGATATTTTTTGCCAATGGAAGTGCTAGATATTAAGCTATGCTTTGAGAAAAGTCAAAGGTAGAACTACACTACTATTATGGAAGGGAAGTTCATGCAGAGCTATTTTAACTAGAGTTTTGGAGCCAGTTATATTACTAAAGGTCTTGTACAATGTCTATAGCTAAGGACTCTTCTATTACTTCACACTAAGACATTTGGAGGAGATGATGGCATAATACATGGACATGTGACTCATTATGGCAACCTACATTTGAACATCGAAGGGATAATTTTTTGATCAATTAACTCTTGATATAGTTCTAGGAGAAGCTAAGGAGATAACATTGGGTCATTATTATCTCACATCTTGGCATGCTAGAAACACTACATCAAGAAAATGAATCCAACTGATGACCAATCATACCTATGAGATTCAATTAGGGACAAGTCAGATAATAAAGGTACATTTTGGTTATATCAGTGATTCTTCTAATTCATATACTCTTACTAGTCCTATCAATGAAAATGATGTTATAAATTTGGAAGCAAAGAATGCTATGATTATTAATGTATCTTCTGATGTAAATGCTTAGGAAGAAAGTAATGAAATCAATTCTTTTGGCTATATTGATAATGTTAGGGATACTAAATATACTAACCCTAAACATTTCTCAAAGTCATTTGAAAATCACATAAAGGAAATAGGTTCTAAGTTGTTAGAAAAAATGGAATTCAAAGGAAAAGGCCTTGGAATTAATGGTCAAGGGATTTTCCAACCTATCCAAGCGGTAAAGAGACCACTATATGCAAGATTAGGATATGGAGGTGAAGGAAAAATATCCCAAGTGTATAAGTTGAAGGATTACTCAAGTAGTAAGCCAGACCATCCTAAAGAGTTGAAAGAAATACTCTTTCAAGATGTGATAGTTACATTGGATGAAGAATCTTCAAATGATTTATCAAGGTATGCAAAAAAGAAATACTCAAATGTAGTTTTAGATTATGCCTAAGAAATTTCTAAAAAGATGCCTACGAAGACTAACAAAACAAAATTACCTAAAGAAGACATGAAGTTGGGTTTTTACTTCAATGTTAAGGGGAAAATGTTGAAAGAAGTTAACCAAAATCAGCAACAACCTAAGACAAATGTTATTAACTGCATCTTTAGTCAAGTAGAAGATAGAGCCTCCTCATATAGAATCTAGTTTGTCCAAACCTGAGATAACATTAATGAAGGAGATGATAGTCAATGAGAAGCTAAAAATTTAGAGATTATCACCCTAGAAATGTAAGCAACATTTTTTCAAAAGAATAATTTCTAAGCATTCTAAAATAGATGTTATTTTTGATGTAAATTATCAAAATAATCTGATAACTGAAGATGTTATAGAAACCCTAGGTTTAAAAACCAAGCCACATTTCCAACCCTATTATTTGGAAAAAATAAATTATGATAATGATGTACATGTAATTAAACCCTATAAATTAGGGTTTTCAATTACCACTAACTTTCTAGATGAATTTGAATTAGATATGGTTCCACTTCAATTTAGTGGCATTATCCTGGGTAAAGCATACTTGTCTCTAAGAAAAGAAACTTACTCCAAGAAAGAAAATCAATATAGCATTGTAAAAGATGGGGTAGAATTATCTCATGTGAGCACATCAGTAGTAAATATACCTTTAGTGTTATTTTACTCATCTATGTTGTAGACAGGAAAATTGTAGGGTAACAAAAGATGCCATCATGAGAAGCATCAAGAATAACTCAAGAAACAGGTTATATATTTTAATATATGTAGAGTATACAATCATGTATACATATTTGTAAGACCTAAATATAAGCATTTTTTATAAATACATAAGACATGTATGGGTAATGTTTGTAATCATTATAGTGTTTGTTAAAGACCCAAGAAGGGCAATGTTTGTAAACTATGTTGCTAGGTTAAAACCCTACAAAGATAATTATAAAATGGTGATTGTGATAACACCAAATGTCATATAATTTTTTCATAGTTTCATATTTGAAGACCGATCAGATTACCTCTAGAACTGACTGACATATAAAAGATCATTTGAACTAGAGCTAAGAGCCAAAATCATGAAAAGATCTTCATATGAAGTACCAAGTCTAGTACCAGCTTTTTAAGGACAAAAATCCTTTTTAGTGGGGATGATTTATCTAGAGTTTAATGTAAACAAAGTCCTAAAACAAATAAAAAACTACACCATTGTGTAGGGCCCATTGAGACCTTTCTAATGGTATGCGTAATGCATAAAACAAAGCTCGTATGCTCCTTGTGAAACTAGTCAAAGTTCCAATCAAAATTGATCAAAATAGGTCAAAATTGGTCAAATTGTAGATATTATCCAACATGGAATTATTTGATAATAATCACAATATGTAAATTTCATCAAGATCTTTCCAGTGCAACTCACAGTTCATAAAATAGATCCCTTATGAGTAAGATATCACACTTCAAAGATTGAATTGGGAAAGTAAAAAAAATGGGGTTTGAACAAAACATCTAGTTGGACATTGACAAGTGTTGTGGTGAGTGGTTGACAAATGACTTGGAAATTTGTCAACAAGTAGTGAGAGGAGATTGGACCATGTGGTGGGTCCTCAAGCCGCCATATGGCTTGCCACCATCCAATTAACTACCATAGTCCAATTTCATTTTCTGAATGTTCGAAACAAACCATATTTAATTATCCATATAACCCTATATACCTGACATGTTCCATATTCTAAATACACATTAAATATCCATTTGAAGTCTCAAACACTACCACATTCCATTAAATAATTGATCCAAAACTCAAAAGTTCTAGTTGATAAATATTTCAATAACATAGAAATAACATAGTAACAATGAATTCTCTGAGAAGAGATGTAGTATTACTCAAGATCACAATACAATTATATGCTTATCTCTAGGAAGAGATGTCTGTCTTCACATTTAAAATTACCTATTCATTTATACATATTTTGAAAGCATGGGGAGGATGTGGAAGGTCACCAATCTCGAGGGAGATTAAGTGGTTTGACTTCTAAGATCTAAAACAATATAGAATTTAAGGAATTACTATTTTTAAAAACTTACTATTTTTAGACTGCACTACTAAAATTGAAATTTGGGACACTTCCATTGGATTTTCAAGGGTCAAAATTCATCGAGTGGATCTCTATGCCATCTCATGACATTCTCCTCATTCTTAGCTTTCCAACGGTGAGTCAATTGGAGTTACGGTGCAAAAGTTATGGCTCCCAAAAGTTCTATCATCAATTGGGGTGGAGCTGTCACCCAAATTATCACTTGAATTGTTGCCCAAATAATTCCTCCCTCCTTGAAAATCAGTGGTCCCCATTGCATCAATGTTCCTCATTAGATGTGGTAGTTGTGTCTTTATTTGTTTCTCTGTGAGCCACTCACCTTGGTGGTTTAGCTAGCCTCTTTTAACCACTTGATAAGGAGGAATGGAGTGTCCTCTTATTGTCTTCATCCAAGTGTCCACAATCTAATCCTCTTCCACTGAATCAAAACTATGTGGATCAAGCTCATTAATGTCTAGTTGTTCTGCTACAACTAAAGTGTCCAATAGAGGTGGATGATATGGTTTGAGGAGCTCCACATTGAATATTGGATGCAGACCAAGGTAGGTTGGTAGGTTCAACTTAAAAGCATTTTCTCTAGCTTTTTTGGTGATGGTGTAGGGACCATATCACAGAGGCTGAATCTTTCTGTGTGGGCTTACAAGTCATTCCTTCTGAAGCCACAACCAAACCTTGTCACCTACATCAAAATAGTGTGCAATCCTATGTTTGTCATGGTGTTTCTTATACTTCTGATTCATCTTCTCCAAGATGTCATGAACTTGTTACTAGATGTGTTGCATTTGTTCAATAAACTTTTTTGCTTTTGTTGCCTCAGATCTTACATGAGGTGTGTATTCCATGGTGGAAAATGGAATAGCTATATCAATTGGTGACATGGGTTAGAACCCAAAACATATTTGGAATAGAATATGCTTGGTTGAGTTATACAACACCCAATTATATCCATGTTGTATGAAAAGAAGTCCCTCATCCCATGTGCATGGATGTTTGGAGTGATACATCTAAATTATGTGAACAATCAAGCGGTTTACCACCTTTGTCTGACCATTAGTCTATGGATGGAAGGTTGTGGAATTCATTAGCTTAGTATTCATCATCTTCCATAGAATGGAACAAGAGATGCTCAAAAACTTTCTATCTCGATCTGAGACAATGGACTTGGGGAGACCAAAATGGAGCTATACATGACTAAAATATAGTTGAGCAATTTCCTTAGTAGATATATTTTTCTTACAAGCAATCATGATAGCCATTTTTGAAAAATGATCAACTACCACAAAAATACAGTCCTTATCATGTTTTGAAGTGGGCAAACCTGAGAGAAAATCCATTGAGATGGATTCCCAAGGCCTAGTTGGTTCTGGCAATGGCATGTACAATCCTTACTTCTTATTTGTTGGCTTATCTATCACACATGGGGTGAAAGATTTGAGATATCTTTCCATATCCTTTCACATATGGGGCTAGTAGAAGTGTTTTTGAAGAACTTCCAAAGTATTTTCTATACCAAAGTGTCTAGATGTCCTACTAAAGTGTGCTTCCCATATCATCTTTTGTTGCTTTGTAGCTAGAACATAGATGTGCCCCATATGATAGAGGAAATTATCTTGCAAATAGAAATTAGAAACATGTTTAACTTTTTGAAGCACTTGATATGTATCAAAAAAGGTAGGATTTACTTCATACAGAGCACTCCAAGTGGTAGTCTCATGTCTACACAGGTCAAGAACTATTGTGAGTGTAGTAATTAGTGGGCGGCTCAGACAATCTATAGTTATAGTTGAGCTCCCCTTTTTGTGTTTGATTATTAGGTGGAATTGCTAAAGATATGTGGACCACTTTTGGTGCCTCTCATTTCATAGTTTTCTCTATGTCTAGATGAATTCCAATGGTCTGTAGTCAGTGTGGATGACCGTCTCTTTCCTCAAGATGTAGTGTTTCCATTATTTTTAGGCTTGCATAATGGCATAGAGATCCTTATCTTATATTGGATATATCTTGACTATATCAGTGAAAGTTTCATTGTGATATGCAATAAGATGGCCATGTTGCATGATGACAAATCCCATGGCATATTCAGATGCATCTGTCATCAACTCAAAAGGTTGATGTAAATATGGCAAGGCAAGAACAGGGGCTGAGCAAAGCCTATTCTTAAAATTCTCAAATTCCCTTTGTTGTATTTCACCCCATTGAAATGTAGCTTTAGCTCCTTCTTTAGTCACTTGGGTTAGTGACCAAATAACATGTGAAAATCTAAGAACAAACCTACAATAGAAATTTGCAAGACCCAAAAAGTTGTGAAGCTCTTTGAGGGTCCTTGGTGTGGGCCATTCTCAAATAACCTGAATCTTTTTTGGATCTACATGGACCCCTTCCTCATTCACAACGTACCTGAGGTACTAAATTGTTGTCATCTCAAATGTGCATTTGTCAAGATTTGCATATGACTTATGCTCCCAAAGAGTTTGAAGCACCTTACGAACATGTTGCAAATGTTCTTCCCATGTTCTGTTATAGATGAGTATGTCATCTAAGTAGGCAACCATGAATGAGTTGGTGAAAGGTTGTAGGATGTCATCCATCATCCTCATGAAGGTTGCAAGTGCGTTAGTTAAGCCAAAAGGCATAACCAACCATTCAAAGATCCCCTACTTAGATTTGAATGTAGTCTTCCAGACATCAGTGTGATCAATAGGAATATGGTGATAACCAGATTTGAGATTAATTTTGGTGAAGAACTTCACACCATAGAGCTAGTCCAGTAAGTCATCAATCTTGGGGAGAGGGTAGCGATTCTTCACAAAGATTTTATTCAGGGCTTGATAGTCAATGAAAAGCCTCCATGTTCCATCAATCTTGGGGAGAGGGTAGCGATTCTTCACAAAGATTTTATTCAGGGCTTGATAGTCAATGCAAAGCCTCCATGTTCCATCTTTCTTTGGTGCCAAGACAATTAGGCTACCACAGGGTGAAGAGCTTAGCCTGATGTGACCCTTTTGGATCAATTATTGAATCTTTCTTTTTATCTCATCATTCTCTAAAACTGATCTACGATACATAGGACTATTAGGCAAAGGTGATCTTGGGATCAAATTGATAGCATGTTTTACCTAGTAATGTAGTGGAACTCCTGTGGGTGACTTGAATAATTCATCATATTCTCTTTTGATTTGTTCTATCTACTTTTGTTGTTGTGTTGATTGTGTAGTCATGACTACAACATCAACCTTCTTAGATTTCTATGGTTTGACCACCATGAGAACAAATTGCTTTGTCTTCTCTACCAATCTCTTGCATTACTTAACATTGATCAAGGAGATAGATGTGGGAGGTGGTACCTCTGGTACCCTATAGTGCCATGTTCCAAGAGTGAGGGTGATTCTCCGAGTTCATGATTCATAGATGCCATTTTGCTCATACATGAACGGTTGGCCAAGGAGTACATCACAAACATCTAGATTGACCACATCACACAAGACTTAATCTTGGAATAGTTTTATTTCATATGAAAGAAGACACTAATGGGTGACACGAAGGTCTCTCCCTGGGCTCAACCATTCTAATACTATAGGGCTTTGGATGAGGCTTAATGGATAGATTTAAACTTTTCACAACTTTAGTAGAGATTAAATTCTTTTGACTCCCACTATCAAGAATGAAATGTAGAGGCTTACCTTTTACCCATAATTTAGAGTGAAACAAACTTTCTTTGTCATTTGGTCTTTCCTCATGGGTCTGTGATGAAGCAATGATGGTTTCAGGCTCAACATCTACAATTTCTTCTTCATCCTCTTTGACTGTGGGTTGTGTATGAGGTAGATTAGTAGATGTCAAGTATTGTGACTCAAAAAGTAGTGACCTAATGGCTCAACATTCTTCTTTAGAGTGAGTTCTAGTTTTGTGGTAATCACAGCATTTTCCATCCTTCACCTTTTGGGGTTTTTTATTCTAAAACTCCTTCTAATTCCAATTTTGGCCTCGTGTTTGACCTTCCTTATCACTTTTCCATTTTGACGATTGACTCTTCATATTCTTTCTTCCATGATTTTTCTCAATCTTCACTGTGAATTTGTATGCCTCACTAAGGGTTTCCAAATTGAAGAGTTCCATTTCCCCCTATATGTACCATTGTAGTCCACCATGATATTTGAGAGTCTTATGTCTCTCACTTTCTTAGATGCCCAGTCTTGCATACAAAGAATGAAAAATGTTTGTGTAATCTTGAATATATTGGTCCTTACCTTGGTGAAGTTGTTGTCACTATATGTACAGATCATCATATGCTTTGATGGGATAATATTATTCTTTCACCACTTCCACAAAATCATCCCAGGTAGGTTCCACCTCAAGGCCAATGTCATATGTACTGAACCTCTTTTTGTACACTTTCCACTAGTTTTTCATGGGCAATGATGCTTTCAAAAGAGTGAAAGTGATCTTTTCTCCATCGGTGAACTTATTTATAGAGAAGTAGGAAAATAGTTGATCCAACCAATTTTCTACTGCATCAGCATTGATTTTGCCTTCAAATGTAGGAATATCAAAATTTACCTAAACCTTGAAGGGTGTTGGGGCACTGAAGGGATGTTCCCTGGATGAGGAGCCATGAATTGTAGCTACAGAGCTAGAATTTCCCATCAAGAGTGTTTAAATAATTTAATAAATTTTTTTTAACATCTATGCTTATTGTCATTGTAGGGATTTATTCACCATTTCCTTGAAAGGATTAGATGTCTCGATGTCATCTGCCATTTGAAGTCATTTGGAGCGAACAGGCGGAAAGTTTGGAAGCTCTATTGTTTCCAAACACTTGGAATATAAAACCAAACACTTGGCATATAACACCAAAAAATTCATGGTTATTAAAACCTTCGAGCCATTCCCCACTACCACATGTGGGACTAAGGATATGCTTGCCCACCGAATACGTTGAAAGTGGGATTCAAACCAAGCAATTTTGGATAAAAGATAAGCATTCCCACCATCATACCCATGGGATGTAGCACTATATAAGGTGATAAAAATTGTATTTTAATAAAAAAACTAAGAAGCTAAGCAATTTTTCTAGAAGGCATTAGCAATGGATTTCGTGTGGCACATAGAGGGAGCTATAGGCAAGATCACAAAAAAGTCCAAAAATAAACTAGCATTATTTTTTCCTGAAAAACAACTTTGTATTTGTTAACATTTCAAATTAGAGATGTTTTTAAGTATTTTTCAAAGGTTTTTCCTAATATATTGATCGATATAAGACCCAAAGACGTAGGCCATAATGTCGAACTCCGTTATAAATTGTGTGTTTGAATTTCTTGATTTCTTCTCATAAAATTATTGTTATAATTTAATTTATAAGTCAAAATTTTAAATTATTCTATAAATTTATTATAATAGAAAAATAAAATTACATTATTATATTATTGCTTAAATTTATAGATCAAGAGGCCATTGAAAAAGTACCCATCCCACAGACCAAGAAAGGTATTCAATCTTTCTTTGGCCAGATTAATTTTGTAAGAAGATTTGCTTCCAACTTTGTAGAGATTACATTGCTTATCACTTCTATGCTGAAAGGGGATCAAATAATAAAGTGGGAGGAGGACACCTAGTCTTTTCAAGATATCAAGGCATCCTTGAAAACTACTCCTGTGCTTACTAGTCTAGATTATAGGAAATATTTCCAAATCTTTTCATTCACCTCCATGCCTATTATTATTGTAGTATTGCTACAAAAGAATGATCCAGACCATGAGTAGCCAATTTCCTTTTATATCAAGGCACTATAAGGATCTAAGGTAAGATTAACCATAATGGAAAAACAAGTCTTCACCCTTTTGAATCCTGTTAAGTAGTTTAGACCGTATGTTTTGAGTTCAAAGATTGTGGCCTATGTTCCTCATACCATGGTGAAGGACATATTGACCCAAAATGAAGCCACTAACAAAAGATGTCGATGGGTCAACAAGATTCAAGAATATGACCTAGAGATATAGACTACTAAGTTAGTGAGAGGTATGGGTTTTGCTAAGCTAATGACTCCATAAAATCTACAGGAAGTGGAAGTGAACAATGTAAAAAGGGTGGTTAATAACCCCAAGTATAAATATAGCCAATATCTATGGTATAAATATATTGTCTATTATCTAAATAATCTAAATTGCCCATCCCATTTAGATAAAAATTAAAGGACATTGAAGTTAGTATCTCAAAAATATATTATGTTGAAAGATGATTTAGCATGAAGAAACCCAGATGGTGTCATATTGAGATGTTTTGTGGAAAATGATATTTCTTAAGTAATTGCATAATTTCATAATGGTGTATGTGGTGGTTATTTCACTCCTAAAGTCACTGGACATAATATTTTTAGGGTTGGGTATTGGTGGCCCACCTTATTCAGGGATGTTAATGCCATGGTAAAAAGCTGTGAGGAATGTCAGTGATTTTCCAGAAAAATGAATGCATCTAGATTACTTCCCTTATAGCCAATCTTTATTGAGGGACCTTTCAGGAAATGGGGGATGGATTTCATAGGTGAAATATTAGATACCTCAAGTTCTAGTCATAAATGGATTTTAGGGGCTATCGATTACTTCAAAAAATGGGTCGAAGTAATCCCTACTAAAATATTGACTCGCCAAGTGGTCATCAATTTCTTGTTGAATAACATAATTTGTCAATTTAGAGTGCTGATCAATATTGTATGTGACAATAATATGTGATTTAGATCCAAACAACTCAGTGCATTATGATAGTAATATGGGATTGATTTAGCATATGCCTCCAATCATAACCTTTAAGGAAATGGGTAGGTCAATTCTAGTAATAAGAATCTATTAAAAATCATCAAAAGAACCTTAGATTCTAACAAAATAAAATAGGGTGAGAAGTTGAAGTTTGCCATCTAGGTGGATAGGTTGACTTCAAAGGGATCTACTGGGAAGATCCATTTTGAGCTTGTTTATGTAACTCAAGATATCTTACCCTTGAATGTATAGTTATCAACCTACCAATTCATGCAATAGATGGATAAGAATGAGAAGAAAATGAACCACTATGGATAAAGGATTGATTAAATAATTGAGCTCGATGAGTCTCAATGACAAGCTCATGAAATTCTTGTAAAATTTAAAGAGCACCTCAAAAGGATCTTTGATAAGAAATTCACCCCAAGAACCTTTCAGGTCGGTGATCTAGCTCTATTGTGGGATAATAGGCATGAGGACAAAGGAAAGCATGGTAAGTTTGATTCCCTATGGATAGGACCTTACACTATTGATTATCAAATAGGGAACCATATATTTTATCTTAGAGATATTGTTGGATAAATTCTAGAATTTTTAGTTAATGTTAGACACCTCAAACATTTCTCGGATTGAGTCCATGATTGCCTTTATAAGTATGTACATAGTTTGTTCTCCATTCTCATATTTGCAGTTTGATTGTTGCCCATGTTTTTATAGTTTATTGCCTTCCCTTTTTCTTTGTTGGTCATCCTTAGTTACCCTATTGTAACTCTATGTTGAAATACTTTGACTCCATGACCCACTAGATAGGAGACCGGTCTAGTGTTCTCTATGTACCCACTGGGGGTACTCATCCTGAAGGAAGAGCCTAATGTTAGTGCCCAAATTTCACTAAAGAAATTAGGCCCCTGTTAGTAAAAATATCACAATTTGGCCTAAATGTGTATACAATTTTCTATGTTGAGGTCTCACCCTTTGTTTTGACAACCCCTTTTATAAAGTAGTGAGACCCATGAAAGTATAATTGAACTCCCTATGTTGATTTGTTTTAACAGTAAAAATTCATTCCCCAAGATGTTTGAAGTTTATCTTGAAAGGTGCAATTATGTTTTGGATCATGCAAAAAGGGTGTGAGATTTAATCCAAACTCATGTAGTAATAATTATGGACCCTTGGGCCATACATCCATTTTACACCCTTGGAATATCTCAGTTGCCAAAGGGAAGAATTGTCTTGTAAACTAGATGAGGGACATGTGGACATCTCCTAAAAATTTCCTTCAAGTTAAATGATCTTATAATGTAATGAAGCCTTTTTATGGGATGGAAGAGTATTGCACTCCTCCTTAGGTTGGTTAATAATTCAAAAGGTAAAAGGATGGTTGAAATCTTGAGCAAACATATTAGACCGACACATGGTAGCATCCTAAAATTATTTTGGTTTTAGTCCTTTTTTCAAAAGATGTCTCACTTGCCTTTGGGTGGGAATGTACAAATAATTTCCAAGGGTTAGACCACTCAAATCATGCCATGTGGAATTCACTTTGGGGTTTCAATTTTTGGGCCATTTTTGAAGTTTGCCTCATTTAAATGAGGTGAGGAATTGTAAATGTCCCTAGCATTCCAAAATGCCCAGATCTTTGGCACATGTCAAGTTGTCCATCCCAGGGGAAAATTCAATGTATAGTCCATCTCCATGTTAAAAGAACATGAAGGGTAAGGAGGTGAAACTATTCTCAAAGGCCCTTTTGATTCTATGAAGCCATGTGTCACAAGATGAGTTATTTATCTAAAAAGGGAAGCACCATCGAGTTTCCCTCCATTTTTCTTTTGAACAAAGCTTGAGGAAGTTAATGTGGTAGCTGAGAATAAGCTATTTTGCACTAAAGCTTTAATTCTAGCCCAAATTTTAAAATGGAATGATTGTAACTAAGCATTTTTCTTCATTTCAATCCACTTTTTGTAATTGTATCTTATACTCATATTTTAAAGAAATTTTAGAACCAGAGTGACGTGTGGTGACAATAGCAATTATAGTCAATTTTTTAGAAATTTTCTTCCTATAAGTGTGTGATGGTCACTATGATTGCAAGTAAGTGTCCCTTGGATTCCTTGTCTAGTGCTTACTTAAAGGAATTTTAGAGTGTTTGGGGGTTAGGCATCAATAAGGGTGTGTTTTAGTTTGAAGAAAGGTTATACTAAGATCAGAGATAAATTGCTTCACCATCTATCTCAATGAATAGAAACATTACCTAAATTCTTGATGAAATTAGGGACACTAATGTCTAAGGGCTGGATTTTACTACTTTACTAAGTAATTTATAGAGACCCAACCCCCTTGAGGTGGTTTTCAATTTAGGTATGAGATATATGGCTCCTACAACAACCTTTCCACTAGTAGCCCCATACCTAGAGATAGTCATTGTGTGTGCAAAAGTATACCATGAAGACACTAGGACTATAGTTAATGGGAGTTAATTAGTTGTCTACTCATTCACCCTTGAATCTCTTAGCATCATGCTTGAGATACTACCACAGCTTGATGGTATTATTTTAACCATGGAAGAGTGCCAACATTATGCTGACCAACATGATAAGATAGTTTGGGATATTGTAAACACTTTTTGCCTCATGAAGAAGAGAATCAAGGTCTCAAGGATGATGAAAAATCTTAAGATAATGGAATTCAAGGAGCTAACAAAATATTTCATATCCATGGCTACCAAAATTTATGGGGTAACCATGGTAGAGAACTTTGAGTCATGGATGTTTTCCATCCTTATGTGTACTGAAAGAGAAGAAATGGCTGGACGGGGCTTTCATTTTGAGAAACAACTTACATAGCCAAATGATGATGATGCGCATAGATATCTTTTCCAAAGAAGCATTTGAATGTACCTTTTGCATGTCCTCCTATCTTATGTATAACCTAGTACACAATAGATATTTTCTAGGTCTTATAAAAAATCCTTCAAGGCTAAAAATATATGAATTATATCTTGAGATGACCTTGGAAGGATTCAGAAACCATTGGGCTAAGGTCTATAATTGCTTATTTTATATGATAATGAGTGTCTTATTCTCTCTTTTAATCTTGAATAGGATGACCAAGATGGCTAGGGAAAAAATTGACAAATTTGATGCAACATATATTTAATGCTACACCTTCACGTATATCTAAGTAAGCAAATTTGTAGGGGCACCTCACAAGCTACCTAGGTATGTTGATGATAAAATAGTACTCAGGGAACTATGAAAACAAATGTTTCCACCTCATGAGATGATCATTTTGAAAAAAATGAACAAAAAATGGGGTGGTACCGGATGGATAACATGCCACCTTGACTTAATTATGACATTAGGTGGCTTGTCAATATGTCTAAAAGTCTAATTACTACACCCCTAACTTATTGCATGTATTAGGATAGGAATATCTGACTTATGGCCTACGTATCCCTCTTTGATGCTATTTCACATTTCTCTATGCATTCATTTGGTTATTATGTCGGCCTATGTAGTAACCATGGCCTAGATAAACTATATATAAGAGGTAGTGGTTAACTATTTATCATCATATTGTGAATTTTACTCTTATTGAAGCTTGTGGAGGTTACCCCCTTGAAGTGTCTTATCTATTATCATATATTATGATATATTTCAGTCATATTTGGATCTATTTCTGATATTCTACTTTATTGTTGAAGTAATTTCATTACAAATGGTGTCAGAGCTACGATTTGGGCAATCTTTTGGGTGAAACCCTAATTTTTAAAATTTGGATATATATTAAAAAAACTATTGTGAATTTCTCTATAGTTTTTTTATTGGAGGTGAGAAAATATTAAATTAAGCTTCCATTAAAATATTAGATCATTTGGATTTATTTTACAAAATTTATCACCATTTTAAGGTTTTTCATAAAATTGATCTATAGTGCATAATTCAAAGAATTTTTTTGAGTTATTTACATTTTTGGAAAGATTATAAAAAATTGTATAGGTTATGTTATTTGTATGTTTTTATTTGAGGCTGACATAAGCCAAAATCACTTGGTCAAAGTTGGGTCAAAAGTGCCAATCATGGTCAACATCGTAAAGCCCTTTTATGACAAGTCCACAAACTCAAGGCTGAGGAAAGGGTGTTGAAACTCCAAGTAAAAGTCCTAAAAATAAAGAGATGGAGTTATAAGGGGGATGTACTAGATCCTTTATACCAAGGTTCTCTTACATAGATCACAAAGTGAGCCAGCTTGACTATTGTGTGCAAGGCATTCAAAGTGAGATGCAAGGCATACAATATAATATGAAATCCATACAAGATAGTTTGGTAGATATCATAATGACTTTTAGGATAATTAGTTAAATCATCCACCTATCACTATTATACAACCCCACCAGGGTGGTTCTCCCAACCAGTCTACTTCAAATCCAACTACATGGCCACAAAGGAACCTATTACCAAAGGTGGATATGTGAAAATTTGATGGAAAAGATCCACTCAATTGGATCAACCAAATGGAGAATTTTTTTGATCTACATCAGATCCCAAGTGGATAGAAGGTTACGATGGCATCCTTGTATCTTAAACCTGATCAATTCATTTGGTATCGATGGTTATGTGATCAAAATAAAAAGATGACTCTCAGTGTCACCTAGTTAGTTTTCATAGAGGAGCTACAATTACACTATGGAAATAGTGTGATAGAGAATTACATTAACCAACTAGAAAAATTATGACAGAATGGCTCCATCAAGGATTATAGTAATCATTTTCATAACCTATCCTTATGTGTGGAGACAATTTCTGAGGATGACTTGAATGACATATTTTTGGGTGGACTCAAGGACCACATTCAACATGAGGTGCACATTTTTAATCCACTTAAGATTTATAATTCTATTATCATAGCACACAGAGCTAAGGAAAAATGCATAGATAATGAGAAGTAACCATTCACTCACTTCAAAGATCATAGCATATTGAAACCAACATTTCTTCCACCTATCAGATTGACCCCTCAAAAAATTGAAGAGAAGCGTGCAAAAGGATTATGGTTTGGTTGTGACAGTAAGTGGAGCAAAGGATATAGATGTGCTGAGAATAAGTTATTCTACATTGAGGGATCCAATGAAGATGAAGAAGAAGATGATACCTCCTATGATGATGAAGAAAAGATAGAAGAGGTACCTAAAAATTCCTAATCTATAATCTCTTGTCATGCATTTGTAGGTATTAGCACTCCATAGACTCTTATAGTGGTGGGTTTCATCAAGAAATAAAAGGTGATACTATTGATTGATTCGGGGAGCACACATAACTTCATCAACCATAAGTTGGCCACTCGATTGAACTATTTCATCTACCCAACACCATAATTATAGGTCATGATTGTAGATGGTGGCATAATTAATTGTTCAGGCAAATGCCATAGTATTAATCTTGCTATGGGTGAGTACAATCTAGATTATCCTATGTTTGATATTCCCATGGGTAGCATAGACATTATTTTTGTAGTCCAATGGCTCACAACCTTGGGTACCATTGAGATGAACATCCAAGAACTATTCATTCACTTTCATTCTAAAGGCAAGAAAACTAAACTACATGGATTATAGGCAAAATCTCCACAATTGATTAGTTCACATCAGATGACCAAGATGCTAAAAAATGGGGTAGAGGGAATTATTGCATGATTATGTTCCATATAAGCTCAACCCACACAGGCATCTACACATCTAGATCTATAGATGATTCTTGATGTCAAGGACATTCAGCATCAATAAGAGGTTCTGGCTAGTTTGAGAGAGAATTTGGTCTTGGCACAAAATAGGATGAAGCAACAAGCAGATCAACACTGTAGTGAGAATTTTTTTAAGGTGGGTGACTAGGTATTTTTACATTTATAGCCTTACAAGCAGATGTCCTTAAATCAATAGAAAAAGGACAACAAACTTTCTCCTAAGTATTATGGCCTTTATCAAGTTCTACAAAAAATTGGAAGTGTGGCTTACAATCTTGAGCTACCTCATTCATCTCACATGCACTTAGTATTTCATGTTTCCTATTTAAAAAAGGTCATTAGATAGAAAATTTTAGCCCAAACAGAGCTCCCAGAACTAGATGAAAAAGGGCGTGTCATTTTAGAACTAGAGTAGATCCTCCAAAGACATACTAAGAAGTTGAAAACCAAAAATATTAGTGAATATTTGATCAAGTGGAAGAACCTGAGTAGTGAAGATGCAACTTGGGAAGGTGAATATTTTTTGTAACAACATCCAGAGTTGTTCAACATTGAGGAGAACATTGGTCTGATGGGGAAGGGCATGCTATGCCCCTAACCTATCACATGTATTAGGATAGGAATAATTGACTTGTGGCTTACTTATCCCTCTTTGATTCTATTTCACATTTATCTATCCATTCATTTTATTAGTAGGTCAGCCTATGGAGTAACCATGGCCTAGATAGACTATATATAGGAGGTAGTGGGTAACTATTTATCATC
The DNA here is from genome assembly GCA_037957365.1 of Torreya grandis. NCBI lineage: Eukaryota > Viridiplantae > Streptophyta > Pinopsida > Cupressales > Taxaceae > Torreya > Torreya grandis. The sequence goes on along the minus strand of JARHVA010002779.1, from coordinate 641,750 downwards.
ATATTGTGAATTTTGCTCTTATTAAAGCTTGTGGAGGTTTCCCCCTCAAAGTGGCTTGTCTATTATTATATATTATGATATATTTCAGTCATATTTGGATCTATTTATAATATTCTACTTTATTTTTGAAGTAATTTCATTACACTAATCCTGCACCAGGTGCATTACAAAGATATCTAGTCTAAGTGCATAACTAAGGAGAAGGTGAGGAAAATAAATTACCTAAAGCTCATTGTGCAATAAATTATTGCATATGGCATTGTACCCATCCTCAAGGATATGGATTATGATAGGGCTACAATGTCATCAGTATACACTAAGGAAAATATAGAGACACAACCCATAGCACAAGTAGACTTTACAGTCTTGATAAGTGACTCAATTGCCTAGAGGGCTTTCTCAGTGATGAAAAGGATGTTTTAATGGTTAAAATCTTAGGGAGTAGACCTTGGTGCATGTGAAACCCCTATTCTTAGGGAGATAAAAAATGTCAAGAGCTCAAGGCCATCCTTTCCCCTTTCATCAGATATCTAGTGATCCCTCAAGTAGCAACTAAGGTCAAAGGGAAGGGTATAGCTGAAGATACCAATTTCACCAAGCCAGTCAATATTGATGAGGTTACAGTGGCACAATCCAAGTCTATTCTACCATTTATAAAGTTGAATAGTCTTACTAAAAATTAGACATAGATTTCCACTAGGAGGTGCAACTTATTAGTGTTACTCCCATCTCAATCATTACTGAAGCAAATCCTACCACATTAATTGAAATAACCATTTTGTTAGCCATTTAGCTTGAGTAATCATCAACACCCATTCCTTGCCTAGTAATGTTTAAAAGGAAAAGGGGAGGGGAGGAAAAAGTAGAGAAACCAAATACTAAAAGAGGAAAGAAGATATTACAACCTCCAGCTGCAACCCCCAAGAAGAGGAAGGAGGTCATTCGTGTAAATGAACCCTCTTGAAATGATGCCATAAAACCACAAGGGTAAAAATCCTAATATGACCAGAGGTTGAGGGATATGAGTGATGAAGAAGACTTAGAGGAAAATAGGCCAATCATGAAGATGATGAAGCAACCCAAGGCATTCACTCCTCCCCTAATGAGGACCAGCCAAAGAACTCTAAGGGAAAGGTTCTAGATTCCTATCAAGGCTCCAGCAATAGGACTATTTGGGTCATAAATTCCCTTAGGAGGGGAAGGAAAGGGCGATTAGAAGGACATATTAGCCTCAGATGACCCCTTATCTTTTTAATATGTGACACAAGTTGGTATCAAGGTGATCACACAGACTAAATCTCTACCTAAAAAGGAAACTACCTCCTTAGAAATGTAAGAATTTGGCCAAAATATTATCACTCAGCCACTGAGTTAAGACACATGAAGTAAAATGAGGAGTGTGCAAGAGTCTAAGGATGGAACTGAAAAAGAGTTGAGGTAGGAGGAGTAAGCCCTCACCAATAGTGGAAATGTGGAGGATGAAGGAAAGCACCAACCAGATGTTATAGCAGATATGGAGACAACCCCTTAGGACCATCCTTATCTAGTACATAAAAGTTTAATATAAGGAGAGGTTTCATCTAAAGGAGACATGGAATTAAGATTGAAAATGGGTACCCCTATGCCTTCAAGTATAAATAAGGAGGCAGACCAAGGTGATAAAGTTGTAAAGAAGGGACCTTTAATAGGTAATACTTCTATTTAAATACACCAAGGGCTCCTTCGCAAAATAGAGGCCCATGATCCTATTGGGCATAGGAGTTTTGAGTCCATGATTGGTGATGAGTTGCCTATGGGCAACAAGGAAGACACCATAGCCTCTTCCTAGCTCTCCCAACCAATTGAAAAAATCAAGTTGGATATGAAACCACCTCTTAAAAATGTAAGACAAGATAGTTCCATTGATGGATTGCTCCTGGGCTCCTAATAACAAATTGGGTCAGATATTGAAGTTGTGAAATAGATTAAACTAGGTAAATGAGGAGAGAAAGAAGCTATAAGGAAAGAGGTCAAGTTGGAGAGTGATGAATATACAAATCAAATAATAATAGGCTCACACCTAACTCCTATCATGCTCCTTCTAGTTAATGTTCCAGTTACACCACCATTCAGTGCATCTAAGCCAGTTTCAAGGTCCATGACTCTAATGGGTTTTCAAACTAGGCCCCTCTTATGGGTTGAATAATAAATTAAGGAGAAATGGGATGTTCAAAATAAATTATGAGATATAGACATGATGAAGATTGCCTAGTCATATAGGGCAAACCCTCCCAAGAAAGCTTAAGCACTCTCCTAGACTAGTTTCACTATTACTAGGGAGAGAACACAAGAGATAGTTATCTCCCCACAAGGTGTTACAAATAAGGATGCTCCCCTTGAAAGATATGGTGTATATAGATATGATTTGGGGGATCCATCAAAGAATGAGATCAAGCATAGCTCACAATATTTATCAAGCATAGTGGCTCATCAAATGGATAAGGGCAAAGAATCGATGGAGGAGCTGAAGATTTAAAACTAGTCAATGATCTAATACTTGTAAAAGTTACTAAGCGAGCCTAAGGTAGTGACTCTATCTAATATTAATGCCTTGAGCACACCCATTCCATCCTAGGATACACTTGACTTTGGCCTTAGTGAGGATTTAAAGACTAGAGGGTGGGAAATAAAATATTGGCAATAAGACTTGACAACCCGAGCCAAGGAAGTCATTCATATATCCATGAAATGGCTTGATAATGAGATAGATAGATGAGGAGAGTGTAACTCCCTACCATTTATCTATGATGCTAATATCAAGATTTGGGAGGCACTCAAGCCTAAATTAGATGAGATATGTAATATGGGAAAAGATGATTTAGTAGCAAAAACTAATCCTAAAATGCTTAAATAATGTTAGTTAGCCATAAATCACTGGCTAAAAATGATCCAAGATGGCATCTTTGATATAAAAGGAGAAGAACAGTTTCTCAAGACTATGACAATAGAAATTAAGGCCACTTTAAGAGCAATGGTGAAGCTTGATGGTGTGGTGGACTTGATAAAAGAATTATAGGACACCTTGAATAACCTCATCGATGCACCCCATAGAGCCTTCAATAGCCAAAAAATAAGGAACCTTGTATCACTTGAAAATTCCTAAACCTAGTTAAAGGCATTGGTACATAAGAAGTAGGGAGTACTCCAGAGAACCACCAATTGGACAAAGGAATATAATTCCAAATTCAATTATCAAGTGGGCTCAGATAGGAAAATCCTCACTACTATTATTGAAATTTTTTTTGCATACAATAATAATTTGGCACAAGGATCTATCATCATTATTGATTTTGCAACATGACCAATCCATTTCTATTTCTTCCTAGTTGGCATACAAATTATTTCTTTTTCTTCTCCTTTCTCTCTTTCTCTCCTTCATTTTATGATGCCTGTTAGAGGCATGTTCCCCCTTAGAATATTCTTTGTAAAATAAGGGGAACATTTTGGGTTGGTTATGTAAATGGACAAAGGTTTGTTTTATCCTTTTCTAGGTTGTGTTCCACATGGCTAAGGGAAGGAATCCCACCTGGGTGAACTATTAGATCTATCACTTTCATCAGAGTGTGTGCATAGTCCCAAGAATAATTATTATTACAACTGATGATATCTAGGCCCCTGAATGATTTTTCTAGTTGGAGCACATTTTTATGAGATGCCACATATGGTTAATGTTGTATAAGTAAAGGGGTTTTGTCCCTCTATAGAGGTTGATTAATTTTTGGGTACATAGCTATAGCTTAGGAGAGTTATTCCCATGTAATTTTTTGATACTAAATTGATTCTTCTCATAAAATCATTAGCAAGATTTGAGAGCATTAAAAATGTCTCCCTTGTTATAAAAATATTTTGCATGGTGTTTTGATATGTAATTTTTAAGATACATTGTAATCATCTTTGATTCTAGTTAATATATGAAATCTACCTAGGGTTCATTGTTTCTTCCTGTTGTTGAAATAACATTATCTATTTTACATGGATAATCAATTGGTTATCTGATCTATGCCTCTTCATGCTAGTCATTTAGGGTTTGAATCTAGAATATAAAATCCTTTTCATTTTGATATGAAAAAATAGGTAATTGATAGCCTTCTTAAGGGTTATCTTGGGTTTATAAATTCAACTGATATGAGCTTTTAAATAGTTATTTATAGAGTTTTAGGAAAATTCTCAAGGATCATTTATGTATGATTTAATCTTATCTATTTTGAAATGAAAATCATTTGTTAAGCGGAGATAACATAGTTGTTAACATCTCCATACTCATTTGTTAATCATCCACATCTTTATCAATATTTTAGATTAACTTGGTTTTTCCCCATCCTGCCCTACATATAACATGCCCTTTACATATATAAAGTGTTATTTTCTTGTAGATGTATAAACATTATGTATTTATCATGTGTTTTCTCTTTGTGCTTTAAATCCCATTATTGCAATCTCTTATTCAGCACCTATATCATGAAAATTATTTTTGGATGAAAATTGTAATCAAATATTCATATCTATCTTTAGTATCTTGTGCATAGCTTAGAACATTTTCCTATTCCATTTGAAAACCCTTATTGCATGGAGTGAGAAAGTTTGGTTGTGTTCTGGTCAGATTTGTGTTCCTTTGTGCCAATAACCCCCATGAAGGTTGAATTGCATATTCTCTCCATGTGAGCTAGCTACCCCATAGGTCCTCTCACCTTGGTTCAAGTAGAGCTAGAATCAGTAGGGAACTGACCATACCCTTTGTAGGTTCTCCTCAGTCATTTTCTATAGTTTGGTCCATTCTTGATGCCAAACCCTCCCCTAGCTACAATAACACTCTAGTGGGTTTCTCATCACTATTTACCATTTTTTTCAAAGTACACAAATCTAGATTAGGGGGGTTATACAACTAAGAACCAACACCTCCTAAACCTATGGATATTATTCTAGCCATATCTCCATCTATCAATCTCTCCAACAAGTCTAATAGTCAAGAAACATCTAATAATCTATAGAACCATCGTCATCTCTACAATCAAGAAACAACAAATGATGTATTAGTTCCTCCATGTCATGTATAATCACAATACATTCTTTATACATTTTGTTTTTAATCATAAATAAATATAATTTATTTCATTTCTTATCTATTTTAGCTTATTTTGGTCCCCCTTGCCATTCTTTGATCATTTCAGACCATTCTATCTCTTTTTCAACTTTTTGCATGCTTTTCCATGCTTTATCTAGTTCCCTAGTCAACCTAATTTAACCAAAAATTTTCTTGTTTTTCTCCACATTTCTTATTTTCCTTCTTATTCTCTTTTCTTTGGTGTTAAGTTTCCATTTTGGTCCTTACAAACTAACTAGATACCCCACACTAGGTTTTTGGATTCTAAAATGTGCTAGGTTGACCTATACCCTCTAGGTTGACCACATGGATTTCAACCTAATTTACTCTACTAGGTTGACCTGGTCAACCTAGTAGGTTTGAGTGTGCTGATTTAGTAAATTTTCCCAAAAACTTGCCTCTTCTAGATTTTTCCCTAATTATTTCCAACCCATTTCTTGTATTCTTATTTTCCTCCCTTAGAATCTAATTTTGTTCATTTTTATCATATATAAATGCTTAAAATTAAAATTTTATCAAAATTCACTTAATTCATTTCAAATTTCAAAATTTGGTTTGAGATTCTTAGATGCATACCTGTAATGCACCCTCTTTCACTCTTGTATCTCCCTCTCATCTAGCATGTCATTCCCTCACCATTTTAGCTTTCTTCTCTCCACAGCTCTTTTTCTCTTCTCGTACAATGCAAAATAAAAAAATGAATTATCTTTTACATATTTAAAACTACTTTTTAGTAGCTTGAATCCTTCATTTATTTTCCTTTAGATTCTTTCTTTTTCTCATATCTTTGTTTCTATTCATCCATTTTGCAAACTGTAAAATGTATTAGTGTTGGAAATATTGTCATTAATGTCAAAGGTCTAACAATATAACATTTAATGTCTAAAGGTGTTGTTAATGTTCATATCTTGGATAAAGTGTGTTAATATTAATTAAATATTAATGAATATATTTTTGTTTACATAAAGTAAAAAAAGGGCCCATAAGGAAGTCAAACAGTCACCAAGTAAAGACAAAAGAGGGGAATGACACATTTTCCCATGAAGGGTCACCTTGAGGAATTCAGATACTCACCAAATAAAGACAAAAAAGGGAAATGATGCTTTTACCCATGAAGGGTCACCATGTGACTTTTCATATGAAATAATTCAAAGGGTCATGTGCGTTTGGTGCCATTTTCCATGTGAGTTGAAAGGTCTCAAAAGGTGAATGCCTAAGGTCATTTGGAAAGCTATAAAAGGAGAGTTGGGAATCCATTTGTAATAAGTAAACAATAGCATGGTTTTTAATTGTTATATCTATCTTATAAGAGTAGAGGATATAAAAGGAAGAGATATATTAGTGTGATATCATTTGTTGAGAAAGCAAAATTGAGAGACAGTGGTGTTTTATACACAAGAGGGTTTAGTGCTCCTATGGGTTGGTGTTCACAAATCATTACTATGTTGGTGATCATAAAGGGGTTGGTGCTCTTGCAATTTGGTGCTTGTGACCATTGTAAACTTGAGTTGGTACTCATTTATATACCTAAGATTATTCTCTATGGTTTTCCCACTTTGGGTTTCCATGTAAAATTTGGTGTGTGTGTCTCTCTCTCTTATGTGGTGCATGTTATTGGTTTCAATTTTATTGAATATATTAAATGTGTGATTAAGTGGATAAATTAAATCAATTTGATTAAGTAAAAGACATATGATATACTATGAATCAGTAATACTATGAATCAGTATATCCCATGATTAACAATTGGTATTAGAGCAGGTTCCTTAGAAAAGAGTTTAACATCTTGAAGGTAGATCAGGGAAAGCACGATGGCCAAGTAACTAAGGAAGGAGAATCAAGAGTTGAAATATATGGTCAAGGCTCTTAAGGAGCAGGTATGTATCTTAGAGTCTAAGTTGGATTTTGAAGCAAAAGAAGATAAGATGTTTATTTAGGATCTTAAGAATCAATTAGAGGTTGCATATTCAAGTTTGAGATCAAGACAAGAAGAGTGTGATCAGTTGAAGGTTGAGTTAGGTTCTTTGAAGGATAAGAATGAGAGGATTATAGTCAAAGTTGAGAAATATCATGAGATATTATTCCAAGGTAAGAAGGATGCAAGTTTGAAGGGAAAATTGAAGAAGCTAATCATGCAACCCACTGCTTTCAGGTTTTCAAATTATTTTCATGGTTATTGTTTTTTTTATCATCATATTGGTCATAAGGCAAGAGACTATCTAAGGAGAAAAATTCAGTCAAAGGGATATCTCAGTCACCTTCAAGCAAAAGGTATGAAAAATGTTTTTTGCTTTTGTTGTCATAAGATTGGCCATATTGCTAAATTATGTCCAAATGGAGTAAAGAGATCCTCAAGGTATGTCAAAGGCTATGGATCCCTTAAAAAATATTAGAAGGTGAAAACTCAAGTTTGGAGACCTGAGACAATGAATACTAGTCCTAAGTAGCCTATAGATCAAAGAGAATCTATTGTTATTGTTGAGCATGATCCTTATCAAGATGATAGTGCATTAGAAGGTAAGACAATTACAAGAATTGAGAAGATGAACAACATCATGGATGTTGAGGTTATTGAGTCAAATAAGTTAAACATGACTAATCAGTATTATGGATGCAGTTGCCATCAAGGAAGTAACAAAGGAAATGTGAGCATCTCTTGGGTTCACTTTTTTCTAGGATCATTTATGTGGGGTGTCTCTTCTAGGCTTCAAGGAGACACTTTATAGAAAAAATTAATCATGGTGGATGCATGTTGAGTCTTGGTTGTGTTGCATGACAAGAAAATAATGAAGGTGAGTTGACATATTAATTTGTATCTCAGTTGGGGGGGAGCTAAGTGTTATCTTCAGGATAGAATCTTCACCTTTGATGTCAAAGGGGGAGAGGTTTAAGAATAGGTACATGAACACAAGTTCATGAATAGGTATAGGAATAGGTTCAAAAAGTAGGATGCTACAATAAGGGGGAGCTATTATATGTTTTTTATTTAGTAGTATGTTCAAGTTGGCATGTGCAATACAAGTTTTAAGATTTGGCAGTTTTAGTTTGAGGTTGCCATCAATGAAAAAGGGGGAGATTGTTCGAAATATTTTCATTGATTTCAAAGGTCTATCAATTTAGCATTTAATTTCTAAAGGTGTTTTTAATGTTCATATCTTGGCTAAAGTGTGTTAATATTAATTAATTATTAATGAATATATTCTTAGTTGCATAAAGTCAAAGAGGGCCCATGAGGAAGTCAAAGAGTCACCAAGTAAAGACAAAAGAGGGAAAGGACACATTTTCCCATGAAGGGTCACTTTGAGGAATTCAAAGAGTCACCAAATAAAGACAAAAGAGGGAATGATGATTTTACCCATAAAGGGTCACTATGTGAATTTTCATATGAAAGAATTCAAAGGGTCATGCAATTTTGGTGCCATTCTCCATGTGAGTTTAAAGATCTCAAAGGGTATTGCAAAGGTCATTTGGAAAGCTATAAAATGAGGCTTGGGAAGCCATTTGTAATAAGTAAGCAAGATCATGGTTTTTAATTGTTATATCTCACTTAGAAGAGTAGAGGAGAGAAAAGGAAGAGATATAGTAGTGTGATATTGTTTGTTGAGAAAGAAACATTGAGAGATTGTGGTGTTTTATACACAAGAGGGGTTGGTGCTTCTATCGACTGGTGCATATGAATCATTGTTGTGTTGGTGCTCAGCAAAGGGGTTGATACTCTTGCAAGTTGGTGCTTATGAAAATTGTAAACTTGATTTGGTGTTCATTTATATACTTTATATTATTCTTCATGGTTTTTCCCACTTTGGGTTTCTATGTAAAATTTACTCTCTCTCTCTCTCTCTCTCTCTCTCTCTCTCTCTCTCTCTCTCTCTCTCTCTCTCTCTCTCTCTCTCTCTCTCTCTCTCTCTCTCTCTCTCTCACTCATGTGGTGCATGTTATTGCTTTCAATTTTATTTCATATCTTGAATGTGTAACTAAGTGGTTAAATTAAATGAATTTGATTAATTAAAAGATATATGATACACTATAAATTAGTATATCGTGTGATTAATATTTAAATTCATGATGACATAGAGATTATTTTCCACTATTATATGCCTATCTTCCAAAAATTTCAATTTTTGGCTATTTTTGCACTAACTTCTACAGGTTCACCTAGTGTGCTTTACATTAGACGCCTTCACTTTATTATATTATTCTTGTATGTTACTAAGGTAAGTTAAAGGTATGTTTTTTTCAATGCTATCCTTTCATTTATATTATTTACTTCTCACTGCACTTCACTTAGCATCAGCATTATGTGTCATCATGTTCTATCCTAAATCACCATCACGTGATGTATTTACATGACACATGATGAGCTTCGATTACATCATATGTATACACATCATATTTTCACACTTTTATTGATTACTAACACTTCATATAGTATAGGAACCTACTAAGTCTCAATATCTCTGAGTGCATGCCTTAAGGGGTGCATTAGGAAAGGGGTGGGTAGACCTTTGGTGCTTCATAATATTTTTGTTCCTTTTTTCACTTGCTATCTAAACTCTTGCTTCCTAAAACCTTGAACCTTAAGATTATTTCCCTCCTTCCTATCTATTCCCACCATTTGTCATGCCTTATCCCTCATTTATTACCTTGTTTCTCTTTTGACCTATTCAGTAAGCTAGGTTTACCTAGTCAACCTAGCTTATTATGGGGATACTTTGCATTTTCTTGTTGCCTTGCATCATGACTAATCTAGCATAAGCTTCATGCACTTGCCCAATAATGTTCTAGGTCGACCCAGTCGACCTATCATAGCCAACATGTCTAAAAGTCTTTAGGGTGAGATACTACTATATATATAAGGTTATTCCTTACCACTTCATAAGAGAGTTGAATTAAGTGAAGAAGTGCAAATAAACATCTACTTATTAATCATTCAAATTGAAGAATAAAGCTTTAGGATTCAATACTTTATTTTAGAGATATGATCTTATCTTGTGGAGAAGTACTTTAGATGCTTATGTAGGTCATGTAGCCTAGATCTGATTTATCTTGGTTGTCCTTAAAAGCCACAACAATCTCTTGCAAAGCACCATTGGCCAAGGGAGAGGTTGAGATTTGGTAGGTTCATCTTCAAAGGTAAGTATTCCTAACTTTATTTCTCCTTTGTAAAAGTAGATAGATAATGCATTATGTATTCTTATCTTCCATGTATTAAGATTTTTTATACATTTATGTGAGTATATGTCTCTTATACATGTTTAGTTTAGTTATTATTTACTTGTTTTGATCTAACCTCCACTTTGTGCCACAAGTTTTGGTGAGAACTAGATTAGTTTACTTTTCTTATTATTAGATTAATTTACTTTCTTGTTTATTATCATAAGTGAATATATAAACCATAAGAATCTTTTAGGGTTGTTATGCAATTATGTTAGACTATAGGCTTTGGAACCCTACTTATCATGATGTGTTGTGACAAATGATACAATTGATCTCCTAATTGAGTCTAGTGGATCCTCATATTGGTCATGCTCCCACTTAACAAGTGTGTGACCTAATCAGAAGTCTAGGTGCAATTTATCTTATCTAATCTAGTATTTATTCATGCACACCATAAAATTTTGATTACATACATTCTAGTGATCTCAATGTGAATCAAACCCTTATAGGGTTTATTTCACCTATTTCTATTGATTTTGACATCTTTTCTATCATATGTTTTGACTTATTGGCTCAATTTTGTCAACCTAGCTATTTTTACCTATGTGTAGGAATAGGAAAATGGATTGAATAACTTGACCCAACATAGGTTTCCAACACTTTTCAAATTTTATGTTCAGCTTACTAGATCGACCAGGTTGACCTAATACATTTCTAGCCACTTTGTAGTAGGTTCATGTTCAGGACTCATAGTGTAAGTTCTAGATTCTAGACTTCCAAATTTGTATTCCAATAAACTAGGTCAACCAACTCAACTTAGCACATTTCTAGACACCTAGTTCAGTCTACTAGGTCGACTAGGTCAACTTAGCATACTTTTTTAGCTTTTGTAGTAGGTTCTTGTCTCACTTGGTCAACTAGATTGACCCAGTTCTACATATTGGGCCATTTCTCTCCAAGGTTATAGGTTAGTTATCTATCCTATTTTCATCTCTAAAACACTAAGGTTAGTTTCTATTTCTCTATTTCTACTCTACTCTATAATTTTCTTTCAAAATTGCAATCTATTTATGTATGCCAATTAGATTGACTAGTGTCAATTTGATTGGTTATGTATTTCATTTTAGTATATGCTTTTGTAGACTAGCTACAAGAATATCTTATTTCATTTTTCATATTTTTAGTAATCCTTTCTCTTTTCCTATGTGCTATGCTATGTCAACTAGCTTGACTTTAGACTGTCCTAAACCTTATTTTTTGCCTCTATCAACTACACTAGGTTGACCTGGTCAACCTAATAGTTTTTATAGCTCCTATACACTACACTAGGTTAAGTAGGTCAATCTAGCATACTTTTTAGGCCTTTTCCCCTTTTTTGTTAGCTTCTACTCCCTAAACTAGGTCAGTTCTATGGACCCTACCCAACTTTATTATCCCTATTTTGTACTAGGCCAATCAAGTTAACCTAGCTTTGTTTCTATCATTTTCTGAATCCTTTGTTTTCTCATCTTTCTTTACTTCCTTTTTCATCATGGATTTCCTATTAGGTGACAAAACTAAATCTCAAACAGTAGGCATGATGGAATTCATTGACCCTCATAAGGTTTCCCATAGGCAAAGTAGAGTTCCTTTTGCAAATGCTAGTAATGTTCATATTGCAACTTGCATAATGGACTATGGGTTCCCTCATGATACATCTTTGTAACATAATCCTTCTTATATCCTAGAAAACCATCCTAGGTAGAGTATACTCCTAAAATTCTTTTCTTTATTAACTAATTTCCCCAACATAAAGGGAAAGATCCATCTATCATTTACAATCTCATGATTAGTGATCAAGACAATGAACCTCATTCACCACATTCTACATTCTCAAATGGATTTGGTAGTACTTATTTCTTTGTTTCACAACCTCTCCCTTCAATCATGACCTATTATCATGTTTCTTATTATTTCATTTCTTCTACCACCATGCATAGTATCTCACCTACCATGGTTAGTTCTACATCCAATGGACCTCTCTTAAGATCCACTATTTTTAATCCTTCCACTAGTTCATTATTTTCTACCCAAGGCACTCATGCTTCTAGTGCTTCTTCCTCTCTTCCATTCACTAGTCCATCTTTTGCTACACAAGTAAGGTTTGCCACTAGTGCCTCTCATTCTCATCATTCATCTCAAGATCTCAACAACACCAATAGTGGTACCCAAACCACTAATATCAACACCAAATCTTCTAATAGTGTTAGTCAAACTCACCAACTTCTATTGTAAACTCCCAATTATATGAATGATTTTCAATCCCATAACGCAAATTAAATGATGAGAATGTAAAGTCACCTTCTTCATCTTCAAACACAACCACAACCAATGGCTTAGGGCAAACATAACCAAAGTGTTCCTCCCCATCCTCTTCAAGATTATCAAGTCAATCTTATTCCTCATCCTACTTTAATCAATAAAACTATCAAGAATCTACAAAATAAACCTCTCACTACTCAAATTTATAACATTAATATAGGAGGTATAACACCTACAATCTCTTATAATGGATCAACTAATCCTTCTATTCATCTTAAAACATTTGAGAATATTTATAAATATTGGGTTAAATTAAACACCTTTGCCTCTACCAAGCTCCTTGCTAAGACCCTCACAGGTGATGCCTTGGATTGGTACAACTAACTTAGACCTCATTCCATTACTAGTTTGGAAGATTTAGTGATTACTTTAGTTCAAGAATTCCAAGCTAGTGATCTTGCTAAAAACACTTTGGCCCATTTCATCAATTGCAAGTAAAGCAAAAATGAAACTGCCCAAGCATTTTTTAAATGATGGAATACTTTATCAAATAAATGTGAACACAACATGGCTAATGATAATGTTTTTTATATTTTTGCAAATGCTATTTATCCAAAATTATAATATAGATTTCATACCCTTTCTCCACACACTTTAGAAGAAGCTATTGATTAAGCTAAATGATAATATTTATTTATGCATCAATTCAAGCCACCTCAACAACCCATGGGTTATCGTCTATTACTAAAAAAAAAAACTACAATGTTACCAGTGATGATGTTTTTGATTCATATGATACCATTCACCATGTTCAAGTTGTTGATCCTACCCCTTATTTGAAATTAGGTTCCTCTTCTCAACAAATTACTAATCCTCATTTCTCAACAAATAACTTTAATATTCATAAACATCTTTCCTTATGTGGATTGCTTAAATGTCTATCTAGGCCTCTTCCTTGTTAAATTAACCCTACTCATCCTATGAAAAATTTGTATGATCCTAACAAGTTTTATTGGTTTCATGTTAGTTGGGGTGATTCCATGAGACTTGTAGATAGATTCATAATTTATCTATGGAATTTCTTCTTGGACCTAATTTTGACTATGATTCTATCACATACCAATGTCAACAAGCTTATGAGCATGCATTTAAATAATACAAAACTCATGATAAAGCTCAAGCCTTGAATAAAGTAAATGCTCATTTAGCTATTCATAAGGATCCTCTACAAAGTAAGAAATAGTATTCAATGGGTCAAATTATGCTTTATGGAGTGTAATAATGAGGACAAACATTATGTCTCTAGGGTTTGATACTTGGTAATATATCATAGATGGTTATACTACACCCACTAGTCCTCCAACTAGTGCTATTAATAAGAAGTTGAGTGAGAATAATTCTAAATCTATGAATGCTATCATTTGTGGTCTATCCAAGGCTGAGTTTATAAAATAGATCCATTTCAAGTCTATTAAGTAAATTTGGAACAATATATAGACTATCTATGAAGGAGACTCAAAGGTAAAATTGGCTAAATTATAGACCTATCAAAGGCAATTTAAAGGTCTCAAAATGAAGGAAGAAGATATTGTGGCATTTTATCTTCTAAGGATTGATGAGGTAGTAAACATGATCAAAGGTCTTGGAGAGGTGATTGATGAAGATATTAAGTATAGAAGGTATTGAGGACTCTTACACTCAACTTTGATTGAAAAAAATTTGTTGTAAAGGAAAGTCATGATCTCACTCAATTGAAGTTGGATGAACTGTATGGCATCTTTACTACCTATGAAATGATAGTTGATGAGGACATACCTCTTAAGAAGGAATTAGCCTTCAAGGTGATCAAGGAAGCTAAGAATAAAAATTTAAGTGTTGAATATTTTGATCTTAATGAATATCAACTTGAAGCCATGCTTGGAAGATAATTAAATGTAGGATCAGGCAAGTATGAAAGAAAATTTATTTTTAAATTTTTTTCATGTGGTAAAGTTGGTCATTTTGTAGCTAAGTGTCTAGAAAATTTTGAACTCAAAGAATATTATAAGGAATCTCATGAGGATGAACACAATAAATCTGAGGATCCTATCAAGTAAAAAAAATTCAATAAGAAAAATGGAAAGAATGAATCATATAAAGGTAGTAAATGCCTTTTTTATGAAGAAGATAGTAACCAAGTGAACACATCTAAAAGTGATGATTCTTTTCATAATGAGGACAAGGAGACATTATTAATGACTCTTAGAGATGATGAAGGTGAATTTTCTCTAAGTATATATTTCTTTGGCAAAGATAGCTTAGAGGAAGAAGATGAGAAAGTCATTCTTGAAGATAAATATTTAGATACCATGGAAAAAATGAAGTTACTATAAGGAAAGAATACAAAACAAGATTCCTTGATCAAATCCTATAAGGAAAAAATTGTACTTTTTAAAGGAAGGCTAAGTAATGAAGGCAAGGAGCATGATGAGATCACACAACTTGAAACTCAAGTTTGTACTCTTAATGAAGAAGTAAAGAGTAAGGATGAATAGTATATTAGGTATCAATTCTAAATAGAGTCTTTGTAGATGAAACTAAATCAAGATATGAGTAAATATACATCTAATGATTTAGATAATAAGGATGAATTAATGAATTCTATTAAATATTTGAAGATTGAGAATAAAAAGCTGATGTCACAAATCAAGGACTATGAAGAGCAATTTGGGGTGTTTGAAGCAAGATTGAATGATGACACCAGGGAACATGAAGATATTGTCAAGCATCTTAATATTCAATTAAAAACTATGTCTGTAAACCTAAAATATAAATAATATGATTTCTTAAGGTATGTGATTGAAATTGAGTCATTAAAATTTGATTTAGATAAGACATTTTATAAGGTGAAGTCATTTGTGAAGTATGAAAAGAGCTCAAATGATCTTGAAAATATTCTAAGTAGTCAAAATCATGCTATTTATATATTTGGTCTTGGATAAAAAGAATAAAAAAATCATGTAACTCAAGACAAGATAAAATATTTTAAGATCAATCATCAGTCAAGGAATGAAGGTATTGATATACTGAAGACAAATCAAATTAGACAACCAAATGCTATGAGGTATGAAAATTTCAATGGTTATTCTTACCCTTGAAATTAGTTTATTCATAGGTCAAAAGATTGTAAAATATCCTCAAGGAATGAATTTGTATGAAATTATGAGCAATACAATGGTAATAATGAAGAACATCACCACTCAAAACAATCAACAGGTTCACAAGGAAAGAATGACATCTTTTGTTACAAGTGTCAAGGATTTGGTCACATTGTAAAGTTTTGTAATATCTTCATCAGGGGACCAAATTATCAGGTACATAATCATGAAAATTAAATATCAAAAGGTATGTATAATTTAATAAACCTAATTTTTTCAAATGTCATGAGAGAGGTCACATAGCAAGGTTCTGAAAGAATTATCATTATTTTACTTCAAAAATTATCAATCATGTCATGAAGAGGAGTCATAGTGAATGGAGGCCTAAGAAGGTAAATGAAAAATAGGCTCAAAATGTATTATCTACCATGATATAATAGGTAATAAGTTCAAGTATCAAGGAACAAGCCTTATCTGCCTAAATGGATAAGGAAATCAAGCAAGATCCTGATATAAAAGAAAAGAGTAAGGTTGAGAACCCATTCAAAGTCAATTTGAAGATGAAGAAGGACCAAAAGTCAAGTAAGATCATGGAGATATGGGAGAAATATCAAAATTAAGAAGTTAAAATGAGTAAGAAGTCATTCTAAGGGTTTTATTCCTTTAATGACAAAGGAGGAGATTATTGAGCATAGTCACTTATGTTTGGTTGTCATCGATGTCAAAGAGAGCATGTGGTACTAGTGAATTGATGAAAAATTGATTAGATTGATGGTTTGGAGAATGTTTTACTTAGTGAGGCAATTAATGGATGATATTTATTATATGGAAATGTTGCAGAGACCCTATGGGGTATTATGAGTGCTCATGGAATTAAACACAATTCATCATAGTAGTCAGTTGAGTGTCTAGGTTCAAGTAGTCATCTTGATAGAAAAGGTTGAGTAAGAAGATTGATGATGTCATATTTCACATGTGTGAAGGTTTATAGATCAACTTGATATACTATGTGAGAATATCATATGGTTTAAATTTTAGGTCTATGCATGGAGCATAGCAAAAGTTATTAAGGTGCAAAGTTGGCTTATCAAACATAATTTACTAAGTTCCCATACTTAGCCAAATTTTTGATATCAAAGATATATGGCGAGCCCTCAATTGGATCAAATATCTAGTGGTGAGAATTTAATCTAACTAGATAAGGATATAATGGAGCACATGATCTTATTAGATAGAGATCAATGGCACACATGAAATTAATTTGTCAAAGGTTCTCAAGATTGCACACATTAACAACATGTGTCTCAATCTTGATGATTTGATAGAAGATCAACGGCATGCGAGTGTTCTTATAGATGGAGATAGATGGAGTGCATTGACTCAAATAGTCAATGTGTGTAGAAGGCACATAGAGTTTCCAAGTGTCATGATTGTGGAAGTGAGAATATAAAATAAATGGTAAGTGATTACAAGTTAAAGTTAGGAGAATTATGAGGAAATAAATGGTGCATATTTATTCAAAGTTTCCAAGGAGCATGAGATGATGTCAAACTATCTGATGTTTAGTATTTACATAGTGACCATTGGAATTTAAATATTAATTTTTTTTAAATAAAACTAGTGATGAGTTTTTGATCTATATCTTGAGCATATATTAGAATTTGTTGATGGTATAAAAAGAAAAGTTGTAGAGGACTTCAAGGCACATCAAAAAACATTTATTAGAGGGTCTTAATGTTTGTAAAATTGTATATATTAACATTCAAAATTGAAATATTATTTGTTCATGATCCTATTGTGTACAAGACTACTATTTGAGTAAATCATACTTTAGTAGAATAGTGTTTTGGTGGGATTATTTATATGAAGATGTATTAGAGGTCATATGGAGTGGACCCATGAATTTGAAAGTGATTTTGTGTTCTTTTTTTTCAATGAAGTGTTAAAGGTGTAATAGGTCTACATAAGACTTATAAGGGATATTAAGGCCTATTTGAAAGGCATATCTACTTAAGTATGACCCATGGATGTTATGGCTGACCTGTGAGGATGTTATTAAGCTATGTGTTAGTATGATAGAATTATTAAGGGTTAAGGCAAGTAATATGGTTGACCTAGAAGTTGATATTCATGAATACTCTATAAAGAGTGGAAACCAAGGCAATGGTTTTTAGACTTATATGTGGATGTGTTAGAGAGAGCAGAAGATAGAAATGAAGGAAAAAGATCAGAGGGAGGGTGCTCAATGGATGAATTGAAGTAAATAGTAGATTAAGGATGAGTGAAGAATCCTAGAGTGATCCAAAATGGATGTTTGGATGCATTTCTTGTATGAGTAAGTTTGAGTGTGTGTGAAGAATTGAAAGAGAAGTGTTATACTTTATTTTTCCAATAAGATTGAAATACAATTAGAATTCTAGAGTTATTGATTTCATAAGGTGTTGTGTGGGTGATCAACATCTAGAACAAGTGGGTTCTTATTCATACTTAGGGGTGGGTGATCCTTTTGAAGTGAGTGCTTCACTAAAATATCTCATGTTTTTTTTTATCATAGTATAGGACAAGTAGTCAATGTGTTTTTAGGTTTGAGAGTGGTTTTTATTCCTTAAGATGGTTTCCTACATAGATCTTGTGTTATGTGTGTGATCTTTAATCATCTTTCTTAGTCAGTGTTATGAACATCTTTTACACTTTATGAATGTTTATGGTCATTGACTAACATTTTGAAATGATTACAATTGAAGTTTTAAATATCTTGTATCATTGATTCACCCTCCCCTTCTCAATGATTGTACCTCCAACACTTTTTAAGGTCTAAATGATTGAGTAGAAGACAAATGGACTTTGAAAATATGTCCTAACACCTCTTCCATAGATTTATTGAGCTACTTCTAGTCACTTTGATGATAAATGTGAAGATGGGTGAGTGATTATAGATTGTGGATACAAGTGTCAAGAAGAAGGCTATCAGTTAGGGGTGTATCTGATTACTATCACATCATTTTTTCAACTTTTTTAAGATAGTGCATATGTTTCAAGGATTCATAAGTTATTTTGGAGTAGTCAAGTGAATTCATCACGAGGGAAGTTCAAAGAAGGCTAATTTAGGTTTCGACACCAATTTTAGGAGAAGGATGAAATTATGATGGACACTTATTTATGACAACCTCCTGACCTCTTTTTCACACTTCATTCTATTGAGGTGTAGCTAGCTCTCATAATTTGACCCTTGTCCTTGTGACCCTTCCACTTTTATTTTTCTCTTTCTTCTCTTTTTCTCTATAAATACAAGCCATTTTAGCCTTTGTATATAAAAATACACACCTAGTATGGTGAAGCCCTAATGCTTTGAATAATGTATTTGCCTTTGAAATAAATATTTACGATCTATTTTTTAGTTCACAAACTTCTTGTCTAAGTGTGTAAAGTAGTGGATAGTGGAATGACAAGTGACAAGAATCTATCCTTGTGTTCTCTTTACTCTTTCATTTTTGGTACAAGTAGTTATCCCTCTAATAGGTCACATGAAATGTATTCAAGTGTATTTATATATCTCTAAGTGTAAGGAGTAGCATTAGTGACTATAATCTGACCTATTGTTCACTCACCTAGAGAAGTACAATGCATATCACCTCCATGTTTGAAATACTCATTTTAAAGCAATCTAGGATGTTGAGACTAGTTTTGTCAGTCATGTTTCATAGTACAAATGTATGGTATCCAAGTGAATATAATTATGGTGTATCACCTCATTATTATAGGTTAATTTTAATTTTCCTTCTATCCCTTTTTATCCAAGTAGACAAGTAGTGTAGGTGACAATCTATCAAAGACTAATCTAGGGAGCTAACCCTTAAACCTAGAAGTTTACCTCTACTATAGGAATCCTATAGGCCTAGAGGTAATCCAATATTTCACTCAATATAGAGAAGGATTGAACAACCTCTCTAGGGTGCAAGATTGAGTGACAACAGTAACTAGGAGTCATAGTCTAAGAAGGCTTCCAAGATGAAGTGATCTTGAGTTCTTGAAGAAGGGTGGGTGTATCTTAAAGGAGAATTGGGATAAAATGAGGTTGACTATAGGTAAGATATGATGTTTAAGGTTTTTTGGGTTGATTATTTTTATTTTCCCATTTCACTAACCTTATTTTCATGGATTGAATTATATCTCTTATTTACAGCCTTTCACTTGTTAAGACATGATGGTTTGCTTTTTCAAATGATGTCCACTCCCATTTTAAAACATTTAATGAGTATATTAGATTTTGAAAGAGGTTAATTGGAACAAGATGTCCAAGCTCAATTATCCTATCCATATTCCTCATTACTATTTCGTTCTTTTGCATTTTCATGAGCAGATGTCTTAATTTTTTCCTAGCTTAAATTTACCTAGCTCTAGATTCTTCCTCAAACTTCAAATCTTATTGATAGACAAATTTATGATATTTAAGATCTTCTCATTTCTTATGGTAATTCCTCATTCTATGATTCTCTTCCATTTACTTCTCAAAATAAAGATTCATATTTTTTAACACCTTGTTTAGGTTGACTAGGAAGACAATTACCTTGCCAAGGCTAATTGAAATTATGCATATGAGGAAGAGGGGAATAAGTGATATGACATGACTGATATATTGTTAGAGGGATAACTTCAAAGATTCAATGAACATAATCAATTTGATATGAAGAATATGTAGGTATGGAATATGTATTTTCACCAAATAGAGATTTATAATACATAATAATTTTTTTATTTTTGAGGCACTTGGACTGTTTGTACCAACTATAGTTCATTTGGAGTCTCAATTGATATTTTTTGAATTCCTCCAAAGGCTTATATGTAGAAGGCCAACACCAAAAATCCTTCCACTACTTTGGACCTTAGTTCCACTTGACATGCCAAAATTGTTATAAATCAAATTTGTACCCTTGGAAGGTATTTCAAGCCTTCTAATTTTTTTGTAACATATAATCACCTCAAGGTTTTGAGTAACCTATTGGAGAGGTAAATATATAGGTTATAAGGATAGCTCCACTTGATGAATCACTTAGGATCAAACACTAATCTACCACTAGCTAGGAAAAGGGAGAGAAACCTATTCTAATGGGTGTGATGCACTAAATATGTGGTCCTCCACCTATACATCATTAAATAAATACATGAATTCAATTTTACTACTCAAATAGGAAGGTCTCAATGCATGAGTGTTTCAGATAGAGGCTAGTTCATGGTGCATAGACTAGAAATATGATCAATCTATCTCTAAAGACACTAAGAAGGATTTCTTCACTTTTGAAGCACATAAGTTGTTATTCACACTATTTGACCTACAAAGATGACTACTATATGCATATAGATAACTAATAAAGGACAAATAAAAGGAAGCATTTGATATCACTAGTGATTCATCACCCAAATAAGCACATATATTAGACACAATCCATGAGAAGGAAAAACTAAGTTTTATTCAAGTCCAAAGGAAAAATACAAGTGTTTCTCTTATTAGGGCTTTGCCATCACTTAGGTTAGCCCCTTTTCAAAACCAAACTAGGCCATGCATATAGATAAGGTGAGAAAAGAGAGAGAAGTGAACATATGAGAGAATAATGATGAGATCAAAACAATCATGGAACCAATTACCATATTTAATAAATAAGTATACATTAATAATTAACTCCCTTGATAACATGTGTCAAATCTCTTTGCAAGTAACTCCATAAGGTTGGTGAAGGTAAGAGGAGAGGGCACTCATTAAGCATCTTGAGATTTGAGGAACTACCACCTCATCACAATGGCATTAAAATATTGAAACCCTTATTTTAAATATTATTAACCTCTTGAAACCTTTATCTATCTATGCCATATTTTCTTGACACCTCCATACTTCTATTCATGCTAAGAGACAGCCTTTTTAGCTGGCCAAATAAGCCTACTAGGCAACTAGACTTAGTCACTTGGTATTAGCCACTTAGATGGATATAAAAATTAAATAAAACCCTTAAAATAGTTTTATGAGAATTATTTAATACCAAATAATCATCTTATAACATGATTTATTCTATTAAGGTAGTCTACACCTACCATTCTTGCTCATTTAGGTGATTAAGTCATCTATCTACTAGCACCTCTAGACTACCTTTCTAGTCCAGGCCTGCAAGAGTAATTAAAAGTGAAATTGGGTGTATTTTATGTCTTGATAGGGTATAAATAAAATTAATTCAACCTCCCCAATATATTTTACTTTCTTTCTCACCTTTATACCTTTAGTTTCCTTGAAAACTCTACAAATGTGGAATATTAAATGCATTTGTATAGGTGTTCGTTCAAACCAATGACATGATTAGAACATTATTAGAGTTTAGAATACTATTAAATTGCTTCCAATATTATATAACTTCATTTATATGAATTTTCCTTAAGTTATTCTCTATGGAGTTCGTACCAAGGTTTAACAAGGGTTTTAGGTATCTTCATTTCTTTAGGATTATTCATAGAAAACATATCTTATATCTCCTTCCTAATGAAACTAGGTGTAAGTGGGGTGACCTATCCATAATTACTAAACACCACTTAGTCCCATACAAATATATATTCAAGTACCAATCAAAATACTATGCTCTCTCTAGCTCTTTCATAATGCAAATAATGCTTATGATCTAGTTGGTCTCTTAGTGATGATTCATATAGTTAAGAGGTATAATGATGGAAGAAATTAAAAAATTCTAAATTAAAAAACACTCTCCACATCATACAAAATTCTTGGGATCCCATGTAAATCCTTTATGAAGTTCTAAGAATGAAAATGTAGCTTCTCAAGTTAGCAGACCTGGTAGACTATGTCAAAAGAGGAACTTTAGGTCATTAGGCCTTAAAATGCATTTTTTTAACCAAAAATATCTATATGAAGCTCACAATGATCCACACCTTACTTATATATGCCATTATATATGCTTATCATGTTGTTCTTGTGTTAATCTACTTGTAAGTCTTGTTTATGGTTTTTTGGAGGTGCCATGCAAGAGTGACCCTAAGTCTTATTTGATTATTTTCACTCTCTGTGTTTGGTTTTTGTTTTTTTGGACATATCTACCTATTATATACCAACTCTATAATATACTTCACACTACAAAATCACCTTAAAACTAATGCAATATCTGCATATGTCATGTTTAGGCCTATGTATGCCCATTTAGGTATATGAGGCCTAATTAGCCTGTTAAGCTCTTCATCACTTTAAATAACCTAACAAATAAAATGGAGATACCATTAACCTTTGGTAATGAATTTAATATACCTTTATTTCACTCTTTCAACTCTCATTCATGTATACTTCATCTTCTCTAAGACACTATCTGTAGAAGCCTAATAGGTATGTTTGGATTATAAATGTGTATCATCATCAGTTATCCATTTAAGTTTGAAGCTCTTAAAGACCATGCTTAAGTTTAAATTAATTTCATAAACCTACTCCTTCATTTAGACTTAAATCTCATGCCACTATAGTATCCTCTCTTTCTTAGTGAGTTGAATCACTAAGCTACTTTTAGGTGCATGTTTGGGCCTACAAGTTTTAAAGTGACTTGTTTCAATCACTATCTTTGATATTCAATAGGTTTATTTAACCTCAAATGGATATATTCAAATTTATTTCAATCAAAAATCAACCTCATTAATGTGAATTACATAAAATTCTTCAAGTTTTAAAACCTCTATTGAGTTATCTAGTCAAATATGTAGGTGATGATTATAGGCTTTTGACTATAATTGAAGTTTAGAAGCCTCTTCACAACACATTGGGAGTTTCAATGGTATTAAAAATAATGTTGGGATATCAGTTATACTCTTTTTTACCTCAAATGAAATTTTTACTTTGAGTTCTTTGTCTATAGTCTAACCTATTATACACATTGCATCCACTTTTCAAGTTTGAAAGCCACTTAAACTATTGAACAAAATCTAGGTGTGATTGAGAGTATTAACTATAATTAGAGGTTTAGATATCATCATCAAAGTGTCACTAAGCATTTTCAATATATTCACTACTATATTTAGGGTATATTTGTTCTCCTTTAAAACTCTACAACTTTACCTAATCATATATCTTCACTTGCATACTCCTTATATCTCATGTCTATATGTAGGTATGTTTATGATGTTTTAACATTTGAGCCTAGAATCTACAAATTATCCACCAAAATTTAATGCTTCCAAATGTTAAAACAATGCCATTGATTTACTTTTTAGGTCTCCTAACTCAAAATTAGGTGCATGGTTCAATAATTTCTCACAAATTTAGACCTATAGGTCTAAAAAATTATAGGTATGCATTCCTTATGTTCTTTCCTTATATGATGTCAAATTTGACATCTCAATCTCTGATCATACTTTCTCATTGTTTCATATCATCTCATGATATCTTGATGACTTTGACAGAATAAGACCAAAACCTTTGGAAATATCTTTGCAGGCAAAGTCAAACATAATTTTAAAAATAGGAACATGAATGCCACTATACAACTAGTAAAAATAGTCATATGAAAATATTTCCTTGAATGAAGTTACATGATGGTAGGGAACTTCTTAAAATCATTTGAATATGTTGGACACTGCATAAAACTCTCAACCTTAAGTGTAAAACCTAAAAAATATCCTTGTGAGGCTCTCATGCTCAAAATATAATGTCATTCATGCCAAATGGGTGAATTAATGTGTGAGATGTTTTTCATCCATCTGAAGATCCCTTTCAATTTCTATCATCTTAAACAATTTATTTTTTGCATGAAAATTTGCCCAAAATAAAGCTAGTGAGATTTGAGTCACTTTTTCACCCCTAAATCTATTAGTTATTATTCATAGAGATAGGGGATTCAATTTTAAAACCAATTCCAATTATTTTAATTCCATTAGAACTCCTATCTTTGGTCAAGAGCTTGGGATCTAACTCCACCTATACAACATGTACCATCTTCATGAAAATTGCCTTTGTGAGCTTCCAAAGAGATCAATAGTAAAGAGAATGCATATTTTTAATTATTGAGACCTATAAAATCTTCCTAAAATTGGATATGTCCAAGATAATGTGAAGAGACACTTTGAAAGCATCATCCCTTGAAAGTGGGCTCTTGTTGTCCGTACAAGTGCCTCAAACTACCTCTTTGGAGTTAGAGCTAAAGTAATAAACCTATTTTAACATGCAAACTAATACTCTGACATTATCCTAAGAAAATTCATGTTATATCTCTTCTTGAAATGTTTTTAATTTAGTAAACTCTGTACATTACATCATATTTATCCTAAAAGGTGACTTAAATGACTTTAGAAAGCATGATATACATGGTGGAAGACTAATGCATTGTTAGATGAGTTGTAGACCTCTATAAAGCCACATTTAAATTTAAATGACCTCTTCAAAATTGTATTTAATTATCCATGCAATAATATCACCTTGATTCATCTTAATTTGGCCATAGGTGAAACTTATGTTTCTCTAAAAACCTTAAAAAATGCTAAAATACATTAATTTATTCAAACAAGTTTAATAAGATTTAAACTAAATGACCAAGTGAAAGGACTTGACTTGATGGACCATCTAACACCTTGACACATCATGACATACTTCTAATACCCACTATATTGACCTTGAAAGAATTAGAATGCATGAAAATGGATACTACCTTAAATAATGCTAACAAGACTAACAAATCTTCATTTCAAGACCTTATAAGGCATGTGGTGGGTTAGGAATAAGGAATGAAAGAAAAATAAGAAATTTTTGACCTATGAGGGTTCACCTTTTGACCTTGGGGGTCAAAATTTGTCAACAAATCTCTTCAAAATATAGTTGAATGATAAGTTATAACTTTAGTTAGTTATTAGTTAAGCCTTATTGACTATTTAAATAAGTGAATTAATTTATAGATTAACTTTATATTAAGACTTAAATAATTATTCTAAGATCAAAATAAATTAATAATATACTGACTGAAGCTAAACTCTAAATGGGTGGGGCCCCTTAATTGTTACTACCACTTAAATAAACAAACTATGCTAAACAGTAATATGATTAAGCAATTTGAACAAAATCAAATACATCTAACACTATATCCATAAGCATTAATCCACTAAATTCAATAATATATGCTCAAAATAAAAAGTATCAACTACCTTAAAATCTCAACTACTATCAAGTATCAAAAACAAATATGTATTATCAAGGTATTGTAGTATGATAAAGTATATGGAAACAATAAAATAATAAAATAACTTATCTAGACATCCACATGTCATCAGAATACTAAAGTAGACAAAGTATAAAAATATATCTGAATCCAACACATAACTTAGAAATCCATCCATTCATCTTTAGTGTTAGACAACATTTTGATTAATGGATGACACTCATTTATCACATATTTAGAATAATTCATTGTCAATATCAAAAACTTTACCAATTTAGTGTCACCTTCATTATCTTTATTGTCAACCTCTAATTTCACATTCTTAACCATCTAAGTGATCATATGTTATGAGATTCTATAGGACTAATTCCATGCCTCTTACTTCTTGAAGGAAGTGTTTCTTTTTTTCTCAAGCATATGTGAAGGAAAATCAGTAAAACTTAACCTTTAACAACATATATCAACATTTTTAGGTTTAGGGGAAGGATTCTTAGTATTTAATGGCACAAGAGCTTGATAATAATTTTTTTTAGTAAACTATAAATAATTTCAAGCTGAAGGTTCTTAATACTAAGGACAATGGAGAGGATTGGGATTCTGATCAAATTATAAAACAATATGCATGTGTTAGGAGGAACTGCTTGGATTTCTTGATTTATGACAATGAACTCTCCAAGGAGGTCCTCTCAAACCTTAGTTTTCAATACTTAAAGGTAGATCTTTAAAAAAATTATAAAATGGAGGATATGAGGCATCAAAATGGATTGACATGCATGTCACATGGTGATTGGGTCTATGAATAACCTTATCAATCCTTATATCCCTAAAATTTTGGCTTCTAGGAATAACTATTTGTGGAGGTGTACTTTCTCTATGTCATTCTTGGTTACACCACCTATTATCATAATGTGAGTTATTACAATGAGGTGGAGTCCATCCTAACATCTTACTTAAATTTGAAGCAGATTAAATCTTGATCATTGTCTGTACTAAAAATAATCAACTAATATATGTCAAACCAAATACAATATGCCATATATGATTCTAAGAAAGAATTATTGCACAAATTTTAGTAAATGAGAATAAAATTTATATTATACACCTCATACCAAAACTCAATGATGGTCAAATATATCTATCATATTTCAAAAGATCATCAAAATTGGATTACCTTCTACATGCTTCTCATATTTCAACCCAAAATTTGACTATATTCATATGTTGGATAATTATTTCATTCAAAAAATGACACACGTCAAATATAACCATATTATATCTTGCTTGAAACCAAGTGTATATGTCTATATAATAGAACAATATTCAATCAACATAACATCACTATATACTATCATCAATTTAAATCTATATCTAATCAAAATATTGATTTCAAACATATTGACCCATCTATATATCTCAAGTCAATAGATCAATAATATGACTGCAAGATTTATAACTTCTTCAAAAATAAATAAAATATAACCACCAAATATACTATGTTTTATATCAAAAGGCAATTTGAATTACTAACCTCTATGTAACAAAATGTTCTAGCTTACTCAATAAATACAAATTCTTCAAGCATACCCTCAAGTTTATTTCACATTTTAATTTGAAAAACAACTTCAAATACCTAATAAATAAATAGATCTCAATCAAAAATCATTTGTATGTCTCAAGTCAATAAATCAATAATATTGACTACAAATATTATAACTTCCTCAAAAATAAAGTAAAATAGAACCATCAAATATTCTATTTCATATAAAAATCAACTTGAATGACCAATTTCTGAGCATAACATTTGCAATCTCGATGGACAAAACCTCCACAAACATGGATTCAACTTATTCATACTTATATTTCAATAAATTTGAATGTTTGAAAAATAAATAGTCCTTTTACAACAATCATTTCTAAATTTTTGGAATATTACAAAACAAAACAAAAATAAAGATATAAAAAGGCATTCCTTTCTATAATATATATGATATTTGCCAATGAACTGAGTTTCCTTAACTACAAATTACATATCAGAAATTCAATTCATACATATACATTTATGGGTGCCTCATCACTTTCATGTGTTAACAAAACCACATTTTCCAGATATAAGTATAAAAAACCAAATATTTCACTTCAAAACCTGACACCATCTATAATTCATTTAATATACCATTTTAAATGAGAGTGAGAAGAAAACCAAATTTCATGGCCTCTATCAATAACCTAGAAAAATTATAATAATTTGAAATCAATTTTTATATAAAACATTTTAGAAAATAATAGACACCTCTAGATATCAAAATGGAAGCATGGAAATAAGAGTCAGAAAAAATAAAATAAGTGTAGAAAAGGATCTTTGAAACCCTTTAATGAAATAAAACAATATCACGAGCTCTACCAAATACCAAAAATCTTCATATTTATCAAACCCAAAACCAACTACTCAGAGAAAATATCTAGGAATCATATAGTCAACCTTTTAATTTCAAAAATGAATACATATAGTCAAGAATCTAACTTAGAACTCCTAAAAAAAATGTTGCGTAACCAAGTTCAAACTGAAACAATTTTTTCATGTCAAACTAAAATAAACTTCCAAATGAATGCCTTATTTGCATTCAACTTCAACTAAGCATCTTTACCAACTAACCAGACAACTTTCCATTTTCATTCAAAATAATATATCTAAAACTAAGTCTAAATCTTGAAAAAAAAAGTTTGAAATATCTTTTCTTGTCTATAACTTATTCCCAATTTCCTCTATTCTTTCCCAAGTTTTTGCTTGTTTGTAAAATGTCAATTCCACCCAAAGCTTGTAAAAAAATGTTTATTGAGAAGACAAAAGACCTATTTTGTATTACTTTCATTTGAGTAAAAAATAGATCATTTACATGTTAAGACCTGATTAGTTTCCATGTTTACCAGTACACTTTTTATGGCTTGGGTAAATATTATTTCATTTTGCCAAGTTTATTGATAACTAAACTAGCCACCAAAATCCCTGCTAAAATTCATAAAATCTATGCATCTACATCAATACTTAATGACATAATTTCTAAAAAAAATAATCAAATCCTAATACAAATGTTGTATTAAATAAACCTCATGTCATATAAAAACAAATCAAAATCTTGCTAACTGACATGGTTTTACAATTTGCTTTGAAAATGAGTTAACTTAGGAACATATACCTAGGCTTTACGTTAGGTTTCCTTGTCAACCACCTTAGGGTATTAATAACATTTCCATGCACTAGCTTAGGTCCATCAAATATTTAAAATTCAGCCATTAGGACTTAGGTTTTAAAACCATCCAAATCTTAATCAAATGATAAATATATGTAAGTTTGATTCATCAAATCAACATATACACCTTACCATTTATATCACTAATATGAAATATGAATAATGTCATACCATTTAAAATTAAATTGACATCTCAAGATCAAAATAATCATTTGATCAAATAATCATGTGCATCAAATAGATGCTTGTATTCCAAATATTAATGCTTCTAAATATTATGAAAAACTATGCATTATTCATCCATGCTGACAAATAATATAGCTAAAAGTAACTTACTCATAAGATAAAACTAAACTATCTCAATAAAATTCTACATATTTCTCCATATAAACTGAATATTTTTTAGTGTATCAACTCATGATTTCAAAACTGCTTTATAATGTTAGAGTAAAAAATTTATTAAATGTAGCAATCATATTAAAAATTCAACATAGTAATGAATAATCAAATGAAGTAATGAATTAAGACCCCATAAGTAGTTTTAGATGTTACAAATTTAGTCATCAATATGACAAAATTCCTCGGCTTACTTTTTTTTTAGAAAAGAGACGGGGTACCAAAAATAGTCATAATATGATTCAAAGCATATTAGAATGAGAATCTAAAATTTTCTCTTAATGAACTATCAAAAATAAAGATCAGGTCAATGGTGTTTCACTATGTTTTTGTATTATTTTGTTTTTGTTTTTTAAAATAAGTAAAACTTAATGAAAGGGAGAAGGTGTAGATTAACCTGGATGTAGTTGTGCACTCCATGATCTAGATGATGTGAATTACTCCTATTTATCTTGGGATGAATGAGTTGCAATAAGAATAAGACTAGAAACATGATTGATTAGTAAGATTGGAGGGTGGATTGCCTAGAAAATTCTAGATCCAAGAAGTACAAGACTTCACTAAAAGGCTATCAATTTGCTCATTTAAAAAATCAAGTTGTGATAAATGATGATAAGAAATGCTTGCATAAAGGAATGAAAATTACTTTATCATAATGCAATAAAATGTTTTTCAATAAAAATGATTGATTCTAAAAAAATGAAATTAACTTATTTAAAATAAATGCTAAAGTGCTAAAATGTGATACACATAATTGCTTCTAACTCTGTGTTGTTATAGGGATCAAAAACAAGATTTTGGGTTGGGGCTGATAGGTGATTTTACATTTATATTTTTAAGAAAAGGAATTAAATAGAGATCGATGTCAGTCACTGGGTAATTGATGTTAGTCAAGGGTAACCAATGACAGTCAAGGATGACTGATGTCAATCATTATGGGTTTGTTAGAGTTTTGGCTTTGGGTGAAAATAGACTTTGGGTAGGTTGTAGAGGGGTTGATGGGCTCTTTGGAGGTTGGTTGATGGTCGTAAAGGAAGAATGGAGACTCGAGGATATCAAACACAGGGGTTTAATAGTCTAAAGGTTGGGAATGGCTATTGGGGGTTTGGTATAAAAAAGGGTATTGGAGTTATAGAAATACAACATAAAAGAGAGTTTGGAGGGAAGATTCAAAGGGGTGAAAGCAATAAACTACAAAACTAGATACTAAACTTATGAAAAGCATATAATACTTAGTTGTTGTGGATTTTTGTCCTGAAGACGACTTGAAGTTGATTGTGAGATGATTACAAACTTGGAATAAAATGGGTAGATTAATGGTGCTTAAATCCTCAATCTTGGGGTGATGAAGTATTTCCTAATCTCTAGCTTGGTTCTTTGGTTCACTAGAAATCTCTAATTCATACAAGAATCTGATTCTTTCTCAAATGGTCCAACCTCCTCAGCAAGGGTCATGGAGCATCCTTAAGTAACCAATGTTGATCTTGGTCAACCAACATTGGTCTAGGGATGATTGATGTTGGTCAAGGTATAAATGGTCTAAATTACCAAAAAATAGTTTTTTGCACTTGATTTTGGAAGCTAAAACCATTAGACATGGTTTGAGCTTGTTTAAGGAAGCATGGTCCTACAAGTATAAATAGTCTACGAGGTTAGGAATTTAAATGCTAAGGTAAGAAATGGTCTTAAGGCTAGGTGTCACTAAGTTAGCCATGGTTTTCATTAGGGTAAGGTGTAAATAGGAATTATTAGATTAATTAATTAATTTAGCTAAATGTGTGTAAAGGGGTAAAAGGGTGTTAAATGGGTTTAAGAAATTTTCTAACTCAAGGGGGGGTAAAGGGGCTCAAAAATGCATGCTGCAACATCTATTGGTCTAGTTTTTTAATGTCTATATTTTGTTGCATAGTTTACATCAACAAGCTACACAATAAATACTAATGATTTAGTGGAAGGTTGGATGCCCCAAGTGTGGGATGAGGTGTTACCCCTAAAACTAGGAAGTGATGAGGTGAAAATGAAGTTCTATTTCGGTTTGACAAGTGGATAAATGGGTAACAACATTTTTTGGGTAGTTAGGCTTAAAAGTACAAAAATGTAATGAAGTACAATGTCATAAATTGTGCCTAGATGAGGCTATCATGGATGAATGAATGTGGTAAAATAAGGTTGTACTTAGAATAATAAGTGATAGGTGAACCAATCCATAATAGTAGGCATAACTGATATGGGTTTCATTTATAAACACAAGTCTCTTAGGTGAGGTATTCATGTTCTTAGGGAGCCAAAAGTAGGTTGTGATCCTGAGAAGACTAAATGGGTTGTAGGTGTTGGGACCACAAGTGGACATGTTTTGACACACCAAAAGGGATATGCATAAATTAACACATGTGTGTAAGGTTTTCAAACATGGAAAGGTAGGATATGTGGTCAAAATGACCAAGGCAAGGTTAGTGCAAAAAATATGTGAACAGTTGGTAAGAGTGACCAAGGGGAACTAAAGTGGATGAGGGCATCCAAGGATTAGAAGGTAATCTCTAATTGTTGGTTGATAAGCTAGATGAAAAGTGTGGTGTTATTTTTAAAGGGATCCCTATGGTTTAAAAGGGTGCCAAGTTTTGTTTGGGTAAGGATTAAGTTTAAAAACCCTAATTTATTTGACTGATAGTGGGCATAAAATCAAGATCTACCGATGTCAGTCATCCTAACCCAAGGGGTGATTGAGATCGGTCATTAGCCAAACCCTAGAAAAGGGGGCTGATGAATAAAAGGTCAAATTGATTATTTTTTATGGTTGTCATTTCTCTAAATGGAAAGCAATACATGCTTATAAAGATTTTCAATATGACCCATGAGTAATATAGGTGATTGGTCAGAGTGTAAGTGGCATTAGGAGAGTTTTGTTTATTATGTGATTGTGAGAGTGTTAGATAAGGAGATGAGTGGGCCATTTTTGGGGACCATTTTGGTTGGATAAAATTGATCATGTATCCAAGGGAAGAAAAAGAAGAAGTCATAGGGCAAGTGGTGGTTAGTAGGTGGGTGCCACCATAGAGATGGATGTGAGATGAGGTAGGTGGGATTATGGTTTTATCTATTTTTTTGAAATTAGTTTGGTATTTTAATATTTAATGATAAAATAGGTATAGAAGGATAGAGGGTAGGGTAACTAGAGGTGTTTTGGTAGAGTATAAATGATAGTGAAGAGTAAAGAGGTGGTTTGGAGGGAAATTTAGGGTTTAAGGTTTAAACCCTAATTTATAATGATTAATGTCAGTCAATGTCATCTAACATTAGTCAATAGAGAATAAGTGTTGATTGATAGGGAACTAGTGTCGGTTGATAGGGAATCAGTGTCGATCAACCTGTGACCAACATCGATATGAGAGTCAATGTTTGAGGGGTAAAAATTTGTAAGGTTTTAACCTTTATGAATGTTTGGGTGATGATATTTATGAATGACTAGGAGTAGTGGGTTGGTTTTGCTTAGCTGAGTAGGTATTTAGGTAAGATATAAATGGTACAAGTCTTAGGATGACTAGGAGTAGATATAGGCTGGAATACTTAAAAAAAGTATTTGGTAAACAAAATGAGCATAGGGGTAGTGAAATAGGGTTGTTGGTGTGGGTCAGTGTGGGAAGTAGCAAACTTGAGAAAGCATATACGTGTAGTGATTATGGTATAATAGGTTGAATGTTTATTGGTTACTAAGTTGAAGATCTAACCTTACAGGTGAGGTTTATATTAATGATGAAAGATCATGTTATGTCAATACTATAGGATCTATGTAGAGATATTATTGGGGAGGAGTGGGCTCACATGATGGCTATGGTTCTAGATGGTATATCACATTAGCAACACATGCCCTGATATACAAGTATATTGGTGGCCCTCATCAAGAGATGGGATATGGACACCAACATGTTTTAGATATCAATTGGAAAGCTAACCATCACCCTAGAGGACATGCATAGGATCCTAATGTTATCTATATAGAGTTGAGTAGTAGAGTTGATTCATGGTGATGAGTTAGATGCTTAGATGTATCTGTTATATGGTGAGGATGTAGTAGAGTATTTCTACCATGGTGTGGGATTCTACTTTGAGGATATTTATTATTTGAACATAAAGAGGAGGCGATTGATGACTATGTTGATGATAGTAGTTACTTATTATGCACCACCAGATTTTAGTGGTGGGAGGTATCCATGGGAATTGATTGATGTTCTAATGGAGATAGATGAGAATCAAAAAATGTATGTATGGGCACCAATAATTTTTGTATAGGTTTATCAAGAGTTTTTGGGATACTAAGTGCATAGGCATTATGGGTTGAGAGTATGATTCTTACTCTAATGTTGGGTTTATGAGCATATCACCATATTGTGGCCAATTGAACTACCATGGGTAACATAGCACCAAACATGATTCACAGTTGTGTTTATGAGGTGGAGGTCAAATATGGAGCTTCCATGGGTGAATGGGGTGGTACAAGATATAACATGGTTTAGGTAGTGGCTTGATATTTTGGTATATGGTAAGGTCATCTAGAGACTATAAATGGGTTTCACATCATGGAGGGGTTACATGTACAAACCTTTTGCCTTCAAATTTTTAGATGGATACATGGAGGAGGGAGCATGAGATGGATTTGATATTTTTTGACTATGTGAGGTGGTAGTATGGCTTGGTGTAGGGTGATTTGAGAGTATTCCCAAGCTATTGATGAGAGGATGTAGAGGCACCACTTCCTCTACCACAACCATCAAAGGATGAGTTACTATATGAGTATCTAATAGCCCCTACAATAGTGGATGATGATGGGATGACTCTTGAGTATATCACTTGGTGGTAGAGATAACACCCAATAGCTATAGGTGGAGACAGAGGATAGGGTCTTGATGTTGGAGGAGATGATGGATAAGGTGAGGAGGAGGGTGAGGATGCATAGATGGAGGAGGATGCACCAAATCTATAAATAGTCATTATATAGAGGGATACTATGAGAGTAATACAAGATACTTTATAGGCATCAGTCACCTTTATGACATAGGAGAGAGATACAACATAGGGACAACTAGAAATGAGGACACAAGAGAGGGATAGCTTATAGGTACAACTATCTACCATTACTTAGGATATAGACTCTGCATAGGGACAAATGAACACTATGACTTAGGAGAGGGATGGTCTATAGGCATGATTGACCCTTGTTATAACTAATATGGATGATATTAGGTAGGAAAGAGGATGATCACAAAGTGGACTATGTTTAAATAGGATTAGAGTTGTCATGGGACCACCATAGACCATTCTGTTGATGAGATATACTGCTATAGTGGAGGAGATAAGATACTATGAGGGATTTGTTATAAGTAGACTTCTAAATGTGACCTATTTCATAGAGTATCTAGAATATTGAGTTATGTTTAGTAGTCTTGGTAATACTACACCCAGTGGTGGCATAACATCCATAGGTACACAAACAAGTCACAAGTATGGCCAAGTTCTTACAGATAGTAGTGCCCCTACACCATAGATTACTGGACACTATGTTTATATTATCATTTTGATTATGGCCTTCTTACCATTGTATCGAGATGTACATATCATTTTGAGAGTGACATGGACATGTGTGTGTGTGTGTGTGTGTGTGTGTGTGTGTGTGTGTGTGTGTGTGTGTGTGTGTGTGTGTAGTATTTGGTTTGAGTTATGATGGCATATGATGTTATGGTGTTTATTTATGATTCTTTATGTTATGCTTATGTGATGATTCATGGATATGATGACATGTTTGGGTTATGTTTTGGAAATTTTCCTATTAGTAGGTGTATTCTTGATGTAATTTGTCAGATGTTAATATCGATGATATGAGTTAATGAATCCATATGATCCCATATTTAGATGCATATGTGATTTGGATAACATGGTTTGCCAATTCATTTATCTAGTTTAGAAAAAATTATTAAATGTGGCTTGGTTTATACATTATAAAAATTTGGTACAATTTTTATGTTATAAATTAGTTTGACTTATGCTTGATGATAATCAAGATTGATTTGTTTCTAATGTATAGATGATTTAGAAACTAATACGAGATGTTTTTTTGATTCATGCACCATAAATAATTGATGATAATATGTATGTGGTGATAATCTATTTGATTTAGGATTATTTATGAGATGATTGATGTAGTTTAATTATGTCGACTACAATGACTATGACTAGGGAAATATAATGTTTTCATGAGAATAAAAACACCTAAATAAATTATGTGGATGAGTAATAGAATAAAATCTGACATAATAAAACACATAAGTGTAATAGAATGTTTGTTTTATTTATAAAAATTAAATAAAATGTATATAAACCACTTAATTAAATTATGATTTTATTTGTAATAGATTGAAAATTTTTTGAAAACCACTTTAACATATAGATTAATTTGGGTAAAAAAATATATCTAAAAAAGAGGAAAGAAATGAGAACAATGTTTAATCAATCATAAGACAAATGCCTTAATGAATGTTTCAACAAATAAGCATGATGAAGAAGAAGGAGATGTGGTTATCTTTCATTATAAAGGACCAAAATAACAAAAGGGATTGGCTTATGAACATAAGACCCTTTCACACTTTACATTAGTGTTTTTTTATCTGGTTAATAAGTATCTTGATCATGTAGTGTCAAGTAAGATCAAAATCCCTTGATTTTTAGAGGGTGAAAAGGGAGATAGATGATAGTGTAACCTTCTTGTAGGGATAGCTTTCCCCTTCTATAGGTGACCTAGGAACCATTATAAATAAATCTGTCTTATTTTTGGTGTAGACTGATCAATACGGGAAGTCTACTATTGCTTTTGTGAAAGCTGATTGAAGATTTCTTTGAGATAGACATATAGTTTTTGCTTTTTAGAATTTTGACTATGGATATTTTGATGCTTTTTTAGAATTTATAGGTTGGGGAAGCTGATCAATGTGGGAAGCCTTCATGTGATTTATTTTTTGACAAATTTTTGACTTATCCATCCTTCAAGGGAGTGGTCTAAGTTTTTAGATTTATTTGATTTTAATAGCTATCCTTCAAGGGAGAAGCCTATCCTTTTAAGAAATTCTAAATTGTTTTGGCAGTTATCTTTCAAGGGAGAAGTTTACAAGTTTACATATGACCCATAATATATTATATATTTTTTATTTTGTTATTTTTTATAGACATGGACTTGCTTATATAGGCCTAAGGTTTTCTTTTATGAGGGAAAAACCATGGCACAAGTAGGTTACATGATGTGTGATAGGGTGTTTAAGAGATAATGACCATGGGGATCCATCCTATAAGGGATGAAAAGTATCCATGAGAATCATTCCATGGGTAAAGCCATGGTACCCATGTTTAATGTTTAGGCTAAAATTGTGATGGATAATCACATGATTCTTTCCTTTAACTAGTTGTCCTTAAAGTAAGGAGATGAAAGTGATAATTTGTAAAATAAGGGATGAGTTTAAATTAGACATAATATGATTTAGAACTTGTTTTAACAAAAAATATATGTAGATGTAAAGCATTGATGGGCTTAGGTTCTTGTTTTCCTTCAAGGGATGATAATCAGTAAGCTCCCAACCTATATTTATGTATGATGATAAATGGTTCAAGCTAATTGGGAGCAAACTTTCCCCACTTGATTCTTTCCATGTTAGTTATGATTTGATTCTCCTTTAAATTGAGGTCACTAATATTGATGTCTCACTCTCTTATGTGTTTGTTATATGCACATTTAATTCACACTTGATAGACAAAAACATGGTTAAGTGTGGCTGAATGATACTCATTAAGTAGCTCAAGTTGGGCTAGACATTCTTGATGATAGTCTCTTTATGAGATGATATCCTTTAGGGATATATGAAGGGAGGGAATTTTTAGTTCAAGAGGTAAGACATCCTCTACACCATAGACAAGTGAGAAAGGTTTGGTACCCATAGGGGTTCAAATGTTGGTTCAATATGCGCATAAGGTGAAAGGAATGTGCAAGTGCCAATCCTTACTAAATTCATTAACCACTTTGGTTAGAATTTTTAAGTTTTTTTTAGAGGCTTCATCTTGTCTATTATATTGTGGCCAATATGGAGATGATAATCTTAAATTAATTCCAAACATGTCATAAAGATTTCTTACTTTCTTATTTTTGAATGATTTTCCATTGCCGATGATGATTTTATAAGGAAAATCAAAGTGGCATATGATGTGATGATTGATGAAGCTCATAATTTTATCAGATTTGGTTGAGATGAGGGGAATAACCTCTACCCATTTGGTGAAGTATTATATCATGGTGATGATAGAGTGATGTCTCTGTGAAGAATGAGGGTTAATTTCACCAATGAGATCTAATCCCCACTAAGAGAAGGGATAGAAATCATTAGTAACTTGAAGGGCATGATGAGGAGCATGATACACATTGGCACATTATTAAAACTTGACACACTTCTTGACATAATCATAGAAATCTTGGTTAAGGGTAGGTTAATGTAGCCAAGGTGAAGGATGCATTTAGTGATAATTAAACTAGTTATGTGTCTTCCACAAATCCCATCATGAGTTTATTTGATTACGTGAGGGATTCTTGGATATGGAAGCATATAAAAAGGAGAAAATCAAAGCCTCTTTTTTAAATAATTCACCCTATTTTGGTATAGTGATAATTACTCTATATAAAATCTCATCTACCATTTCTAGATATGTCAGAAGGGATGATGGCTAAGTTAAGGTAGTCAAAAATTTACTTATACCAAATATCCAGTTGGATTTTATCGACATTATAAATGGAAGAGAGTTCCATTTTGGTGTAATAAGGTTGGTTAAGTCATTGAATGGTGACAAAGAATTTGGAGTCTGAAGGTGCAGATGGAATTTGAGAAGCAAAATAACCCATGGTATTGGTGAACTTATTTGTCAAACATAGAGTGGCTTGGATAAAGTAATGATCAAATGATGTCAATAGTACACATATCATTTGTTTATATTTATGTATAACATCATTTTTCCATTGATAAGAACCATCGATATGGTTGACCATAAGTTGGGAGTCACCAAAAATGTTGATCAATTTTACTCCCAAAGATAAAGTTGTTTGGAGACTTAGAACTAGGGCCTAATATTCAACCATGTTTTTGGTGGAATCAAAGTCAAGTTTGAAGTGCAAGGGAGAAGGATCACATTTAAGGGGTTTATGGATGGTTTTGGCACCTCCACCATGTTATCATTTTGATCCATAAAAAAACATGGTCATTTGATAAGCAATGTCTTCTTGAGAGAGAGTTGTGATCAACTCATCAGGAAACTCAAGGTTAGAAGGTTGGATATCAATTAAATGGGCTTTGAAAAATTGATTAGTAATGATTTTCCCCTTGATTTAATTTTTTTTTAATGAACTCAAGATTGAAATCAAATAATATTATAAGCCATGTATCCATATGTTGATTTTAATATGGCTTAGAATGCATGTACTTGAGGGGGTCAGTGTTTATGATGACAAATGTTTTATGGTTGAGGAGGTTGTGATGAAGTTTGGAAGCCACAAAGACCAATGCAAGGCATAATTTCTCTATATGGGTATAATGAGTCTCATACTCTAAAAGTGTTTGACT
This sequence comes from Torreya grandis, assembly GCA_037957365.1. NCBI lineage: Eukaryota > Viridiplantae > Streptophyta > Pinopsida > Cupressales > Taxaceae > Torreya > Torreya grandis. Next base: position 602,549 of record JARHVA010002779.1, on the reverse strand, counting down.
TATATAGTATACTTCCTATTCCTTATGTTGATTGTCACAATGTATGAGCATGGCTCCTAAGGAATGGTCTATGGTAGAGATGTAGAGATAGAAGGGTTGACCTCTTTTGGAGGGATAAGGATAGGTGGAGAAAGAAGGTAACCTTTATGTGATTCAAAAGCCTTTTGATAGTCTTAATTTCACTTAAAGTTGATGTCCTTCTTAAGGAGGTGATGAAAGGGATGACATCTATTAGATAAATAAAATATGAAATGATGAATAGACTAAATCTTCCCCTAAAAATTATAGATTTTCTTAAGGTTAGTTGGAGCAGGCATGCCTAGGATTGCTTTGACTTTAGTAGGATCAACTTCTATTCTTCAAAGAGAAATGATAAAGCTGAGGAGTTTAACTAACAATACCCCAAAGATGCATTTCTTTGGGTTGAGGTGAACATGGAATTAGATAAAACATTAAAATATGACTCTAAGGATTATCAAATGGTCTTTACAAAATTTGGACTTACCAAGGAGGTCATCTACATAGTATTCCATAGTTTTGTGGATAAGGTCATGAAAGATGTAGGTCATGGCATGCTGATATGTTACACCATCATTATTTAAACCAAAAGGCATGACCCTATAACAAAAGGTTCTTAATGGGGTGATTAAGGTAGTGTTGTGTTGATCTTCTATGGAAATTAAGATTTGGTTATAGCTCAATAATCCATCCATAAAAGATAGCATCTCATGTTTGGTAGTTAGATCAATGTAGGTCAATTCTTGTCAAAGGAAATTCATCTTTTGGACAAGCAAGGTTGAGGTCATGAGAATTTGTATAAATACAAAGTCCCCCTATTGCTTTAGTGATAGGAATGACATTAGAGACTCATTGTGGATAGTCAATGGGTTGGATGAAGTTTATGAATAAGAGATGTTGAAGCTCTTCTTTAATAAGAAGATTAATGTGAGGGTACATCTTTCAAATATTTTTAATAAGAAGTTGGCATCAAGGCTGGTGATGATGTTGTGCATGATTATGGAAGGGTCTATTCCTGACATATCACTATTAGACTAAGTAAATACTATGCTACAATAACATAAAAAATAAGATAAATATTGATGCTCTAAGGAATATAAAGATTAGCCAATTTTGATTATGTGGGGATAATCCTTATTGCCCAACTTGATATTAATGTTAGCTTCATTCAACATGGTCAATGTCTTAGGAGGAAGGGATTTGTGAAGGGAGAAATTTTTAACACCAAGATAAGTGAGAAGGGAATCATCATCCTAACACTATATAGTATTAATGGTAGGAGAATCATATTCAACCATCTCAAGATGAGTTAGAGGAATGGTTCTATTTTCTCCATGAATTTGATAGGTTAAGGATCCTAAACTAATCATATATATCAAAAAATGTTAGGAGGGATGCAATTGAGATCATCCAATTTTAAAGAAGAGGGAGTTGGTGAGGATGGGGTTTCTTCCTCAATGATTGCAACGGAAGGTGGGTTGATTGGTTCTTCTAGTTGGATGAATCCAAGACCATGTCATTCACAAGGATTTTGAGTTTTACATGGGATAAGATCATGTGTTCCATGTTAATAATGGCCTAAATTGAATCATTTACAAGCACACTAATGAAGGTATGTTTGGTCAAACTTAGGTTTATCTAGGAAAGAAAAATTAGAGGTGAATGGTTTGATATAAGATGAAGCATTAGAATTCAAAGGTGGTTGATCGATTCCCTCATAGATAAATTTGTTTTAGAATTTGGGAGGACCAAAAGGTATTATGGTTCCAATGTTAGAATCATAACTAGGATGTTGATCAAGATTTACATACTATTGAGGAGAAGGAAGGGTATATAGAGTCAATAAGAGACATTCTGTAAGAAAAAGATGTTGGAATGTGGATTCCAAGGGGTCTTTTTTATGGATTTAGGAAGAAGGTAAGGTCAAGTTTGTAGAAGATTTGTTGATAGAGGATGAAGGGGATGTGTCTTTTAATGGAATGAGACATCATTGGGGTGGTAAGTCATGCTAAATGACTTTAATGAACTAGGGTCAACTAGAATGACATGAACTTGACCCTCATTTTCAAATTTGAGGCACCTATACAAAGTTGATGATACACCAACCATGGTTCAAATCCAATAGTGTCCAAACAATACATTGTATTAAAACTCACATTCTAAAATGTATAAGATCTCAAGGAGATGTTGAGGGCCTATACATAAATGAAGGATAACCTTTCCCAAGGTAGTTTCTATTGTGTCATTAAAAGATCAGAGTATGGTAGTGGTTTTAGACATGATGTTCTCTAGGAAGTTAAGTTGATTTTAGCATGAAATGAGATGATTTTATGATAGATCACCCATCAATCATAATTTTTTTATCCATGCTTGATTAATATGGGTAGTGATGAAGAGGTGAGGATTTGTATTATTTATATGGAAATGAGGTATCATAGAATTTTAGAATGTGATAAGGGATGACACCTATAGGGATCCAACAAGGGATTCTAGAAGTTGAGGATCTTTGGGTTGAACCTCAATTGATTATAAAGCCTCCATCATAGCTTGATGGTGTTGGTGTGAGGTTTTGATCAACTCATACAAGTTCATCTTTGCTGGGGTTTGGTGAAGTTGTTTAAGATCTGACCTATGTATTAGTCTAGATGGGTTATATTGTAGTGTACCCAAGATATAAATCTTGGGCTTTGGAAAAGGTGATTGGGGTGCTTCCATAGAATAAGGGTATGTCTAAAGTATTTATACTTTGGATTTCCCTTTATCCTTTTGGATTTATGATCGAGTGACCACATGAATGGTGTCGATTTGGAATATATGTGGGTTGAAAAGTTGCTTTGGTTCATCTGAACTCTTTGATGAGAGCTTGGAGGTAAGTTTATGTGGGGTGGTAGTTTTAGGTTTTTATATTAGAGGTGGGCTAATAGGAATTTCCCCTATAAAAAGATCATTTGTGTCACGTATTTTTTGGATTGCATCTAAAAGAGATTTATAGTTCTCAGTGTTATGTCTAGGTGTCATATGGCATGTGAATATTAAGTTATAATTAAACCAAGATAGTTTTGGACTAAGAGGGTTTAATGGTTTGATGGGAGGTAAAGTTATGTAGGAATTTTTTGTCAACCTTTATAAGATACTATAATAGTTTTAGAGGTAGGTTTAATGAGTGGATATTTGGTTTGTGCAATACTTTTAGTTGAGGGTTTTGGGGTTGAAGGTTTGGTATAAATGGGTGGACGTGTGGAAAGAATAGGAGGTTAAGTTTTCAATCTTTGTTTTAGAGGGATTGGAAATTTCAATAATGTGGAAGGGTGAGGACCTAAAATGGATAGGGGGCATGGCCCTAAGATGGAGGGTGAAGCTGAAATGGGAGGTGAAATAGTTTTAGGTTTATAAATCCCAAGTGGTTCAATATTTATTATTATTTTGGTTTGTGAAATTTTATGTGGGGTTAACTCTAACTTTAAGGGAGGATGGGTGATATTATTAGTTGAAAGGACACCTAGGTTTTGTATAAGTTTAAATGGGTAGTGGTTTTTTTTGTTTATCTTCAAAGGAGTTGTGTTGGTTGGTTTTTTTTAAGTTTGATATGTGGATGTGTTTTTTGGTTTGGTTTAGGTAGTGGTGGTTGCATTTTAAGAGTTTAAAGTTATTGGATTATTGTCAATGATGTCTCTAAGGTGACCAAAGATATTGATGAGGTGTCATGTGTGCTAGAATGATAATGACAAAGTGTGTGCTTCAATGTGCCTCATAGTTCCTATTGCCACTTGGGTTTTCACCCTTTGAGGAGATTACTAAGATATCCTCATCCAAGTGGCACAATGGAAACACCTCTAGGCTTACGGGTAGCCTAAGGATGAGGTGAATCTCTATATAGGGCTATCTCCATTGATGTACCACTTTGGATGAAAAATACACTTAAACATTGGGGGAAAAAGGAAGAGAGATAACTAAAATCAAACTATTATAAGGAAGGTGATACACCAAATAAGATGATGAATTTCAACCATTAGCATGTTACACATGAGAACAAAGGACTAACCAAACATACACTCCTTCAATTTACATCTCCTCACATCAATGTTACATTATGAGGTTTTGTATGAATGTACAAAGATAGGAGTACTAGACAATAGGCCTTGAATGGCACTAGTGAATATAATAACTCACTCAATCCTTGAAATTTCTTAGAACACTTCACATGCCCTTTAAGAAGAAGTTTTCCAAATATAAATAGGATGAAATAATGAGGCAACATGTTAAGGAATTCACAGTCTTCACTAAGAAAGATCCAACATTAAAGTAGAACACACTATGAATAGTCATGAAGAAGTAAAAAATAAGTAGTCTTATTTATCAAATGGTATGCAAATGAGTAGGGATTCACCATACTCAAGTGGAACATAAGTTACAATAGCCAAAATGGCTAGTTCTTATAGAACATGAGAGAGAGACAAGAGAAGAGATAAGTACAAGGGTCACAATGACACTTTTAAAGTTGAGATAATTAGTTACTTATGCATGAGAAGAGGATATGGGATGAAACATTCAAGGTCAGGAAGTACAAGTGTCCATCCAAGTTATCAAACTCTTGCAAAGTGGCATAAAGTCCTCTTAACTGGCTCAAAAAACCTACCTTCATGATTTGAGCTTCTTGAATACCTCATAAATAAATAGGAATATTTAAAATGATTGTAACTAATTTTAAGGATTTTTTTGTAGTCCTATTATTTTAGAATCATCTAGAATTGAGCCATCATCATTTGTAGTCCAAAAAACTCTTCCTTCATGCACCCTACACACTTGGCTTCCAGAAAGGCATTAGTTTTTCATGAAAATATGTGGGAGGGAGTGGATGACACATTTAAATACCCTATATGTAATTATAATCATTAGGAACATCTTAAAATGATCTCACTTTAAATTTTCTACCCTTCTCATTAGTTTTTCCACTATGCCAATTTTGACCCTAGGGAAGTACCCTCTATATGAGACAAAATAGAGGGTAATTACCATATTATCATAGAAAAAATATTAATTTTAGGATATTATTCAACTCATAAACATGTTATTTACAAATTTTTATCCCTTTTTCTTAATCCTAGACCCTCCAAATTTAACGAAACCTCAAGACAAGTTTGGAGGCAAGGACTATGTACATTAATTTCACCTTAGACTATATGTTATCTACTTAAAAAAAATTATTTTATTTAAATTACATGTAAATATACCAATTATATAATGAATATAATTATTATTTTTTACTATGTGTGCTCATAATCTTAACTTCACATATACACTTTCCCATACTTTGACAGTCAATACTCTGTGCAACCTTGTTGACTGTGACTATGTTTTGCTTGTTTAGTGTACATGTAGTTATAATTTTCATGAATTATATATTGGAAATGTTTTTTAAATTTATACTTACCACCTTTAAATATCCTTATTTCACCAATAATCTTGTTTAAATTCACACCTTGGGTTTTTAAATGCTTCCAAGGCCAGTCACAGTTAGCTGACTATGAATTCTGCCTCTTTGATTTTTGTAGGTGCATACCTCTCTAAAGACCCTGATCATGATGTGTATAATTTTTTATTGAAATTAAAAGACACATAATATTTTATTTTACATTAATTTAATTTTAATGGATAAAACACTCTCAAAAATCCATACTTAGGTCACTGTCTGTTTGAGTCACTTAAAGTTGGCTATAAGTGAATATTTTACATGAAAGACTTTGATCATGATGTGTAGAGACCCCTTTATAATTTTGAGGGTAAAATAGGATATTATGGACTCATTTATTGACTTAAGATAAAATATCCAATCTTTTGGGTGTCATGCTTGATCCCACTATTTGTATCAGTCAACATAGTGGTTGTAGGTGCTCACCAAGCCTGTGTACGGACTGAAGATATGTTTGGGGAACCAAAACACAAAGTATCATCCCCTATAATGATATTTTAGTTCATGTATGAAAATTTAACCATTTATAGCAACTAAAATATGGGGCATATACCTAATTTACAACCTGGGTGGAGAAAGGTCCTTTTTGGACTCAGGTTTGTAGGTTTCAATGCCTATTCTCAGTGCATAAATTGATAAGTTTGAGCCATCTAAAAACTAATCTCCATTGATCATCCTCTCTTAAAACTTGGTAGATTTATTATCCTATGTGAGATGTAAAATATTTACTCATCTATATACTTAAAATTTCATTTAAACCATGTTGTGATATATCATCAAAACCCTTAGGAACTCTATTTTGCATTTTCAAGGAAAAGGGTCATGAATACTACAGTCATCTTCTTGAATGTGTTTTTCAACTCATTTAGAAGTGTAGCCTTCTTTTAATGTATGTTATGATCCTTTTGACATGTTATAACTTCAATAAGGCATTAATTATTGGTTTTTACAATTATATATAAGTACCTCTTCTATTTTTTAAGCCACTTATAGGTGAGCAAAATCATGCATATAGGTAGTGGTATAGGATGATAGGCAGTGAGCATTATCTATAGCTTTCAATGAGTCTTAGACCAATATTAAGCATTAAAAAATTTAATCCTTCCATATTTAAGGATCTAGCTCAGTCTAAATTCCTTCTCAACATGAAATTTCTCATGAAAACACATGTAGATGCACATTAATGGCTACCTGACTATATTTTCTTGCATATGACTATGATTCCATGGAGAGATACCTTAGGAAATGATATTTAGAGTTTAAAGTGACAAAAATAAAATTAAATCATGAAAAAAAATCATATTCACCCTCTAAGACCACCATCAAAACAAAAAAATCCTTTAAATGGTGAAAAAAATGCCTATTATATAGAAAAGTGCTCCCTCCTACAACTTAAGAATATTGGCATATAAAAAAATTTGAATTGATAAAACATACATGAAGATCATATATAATGAAGGAAACATTAGTTGGAATCAACTTTAGTAATCGGTTCATATGAAATTTTTCAAACCAAGGCAAAACCTATAGGGTACATAGATTAGTAGGCCAAAAAACATAGTCAAATTCATGAGGATAGGTCATGAAGAAAATTCCATAAATATTCAAAATATTTTAATTTAAATAAATTTATTTGAGTTTAATTTCACCTCACCAAGTCATTTGATCTGAAACCTCCTCTAGTGGTTGTACCAAGTACAAACCTGAAGATTGCTTTTGCTTTCCAAGAAGGGTGAAAAAAGAGTAGAATGGTTTTGGGATAAAAATGGCACATAAAAAGTGTTTAAATAACTGATATGGATATAATGAATATTAAGAGTCATTCCATGACCTTTGTCCATTTGGCATACTTCCCCATGGGTCATACAAGTGCTAAACTCACCTTTTTCCCCAAGAAAATTGCTCTTTCTTCTATATCACCTACCACTTTTAGTTATCAATAGTTTATTAATACCTATTATGACACATTTCATGTGAAATAAACTTTTGAAACCTTCACACTTCCAAAAAAATCCATACAAATCATTAAATACCCCCTTTTTGACCTGAAAATGACTAAAAGGACTAAGGACCAAGACTAGTATAACATTAAATGACATTAATTAACCTATCAAACACCTTGTTACATATTCATTAGACCACTAAAACACCTAAAAGTCCATTTTTTACTTATAGGGGTCCCAATTTGACCTAAACGTTAAATTTGGTCAAAAAATTAGTGACTCATAGGGATAGTATGCCTGTTATACTAACCAAACTAGTAGCCTTATCAGTCCATTGGGATTAGGGATTAATATTAATTTTGAGACAAACAAAAGGAATTTTACCATGGGTTTTGATCAAGACAAGGCCACTTGATTACCTTAACCACACAAAGAAAGGAAACACACAAACAAGACAACAAACTAACAAGACACACACACACACATATGTACTCAAGGCACTTAGGGGAATTAAGAAACAAATTATTATGCACAAATATAAATGAATCATACCTCCTTTATAGGATCAAAATGAAAATTTCTTGAATCATCTTCATGGTGAGATGGAACATAGTGTCAAACATGTTTCTACTTGTATTGAATGCTTTGTGGATTAGACATATTCCTTGGCACTTCACTTGATTTGATCTCAAGTATATCATACTTAAATATGTCTCCAATGTATATATATTCCTCTTGAAATTGTTTACATACATCATACTTCTTCCCACTCTTCATCTCATAGTCAACTTGCATCTTCTTTATAGGTATGGCTTCAAGAGGATTGGTTTGTTGTTCTTTAAAAGATTGATGCCAATAGGAGATTGTTCCATCCTTCAATAGATGATGTGTTTCTACAAAATTATTGAGAGGATGATATCCCATATTGATGACTTCAAACATGTCATCATGAAATGTATATGCTTCTTGAAAGGACATATTTGAAAGGTTGCTTTTCCTTTGCATACTTACTTGAGTGCCAACGTTCCCTTCTCCATCTTTGAATAGATCATAGCCCCTTTGAATAGAAGCATTTACTGATATAATTATTTCAAACAATTCATCCAATGGATGATTAAAAAATTGGCCTTGCCCATCCATGACATCTTGTAAAGTGATAGAAGAACCAATGAAAGTTTCCTCTTCTTTGGGAAAAGGAAAACATTCTTCCTTATCAACCCAATCAAAAATCTCCCCAAAAGAAGTCACCTCTTCTCCATCATTTAGGATCCTCTGAAGGATATAAATTTGAAAATGAACTACCATATCATGAATTTATTTCTCATGGGTTGTAAGATCCTCCATTTATTTCTCCTTCTCGGTGATGCCAAGACTCGGCATCTTGTAATCATATGACTTAATCCAATGAGGCTGCCAAGGAGTTAGTCTTTGTTCAAGAAATATTTATGAGTTTTTCTCAAATAAATAATAATTTTTATGTTCCCATATCATAGGTCCATCAAGGAAAATGGTGATGGGGTGAGGACAAGATGAACTATTTGGTGGAGGTGGCACATAAAACTCAAAATCAGATTAAGAATGAAATGTAGGGGATTATTTTGGAAGCTCTTGAGGAAGGAGAGGCAGACCTTGGGATAAAACAAATTTATTTTATTCATTTCACATGGCAATCACTTCATTCACATATAATTTATCTTAAGGAATATCTTGAGGAAGGGTAGATGGGGTGTGTTTAGGCATAGGATCTTGTTTTGAGTCTAAACCTTACATCACACCTTAACTTAGAAATTTAATCTTTGCCTCTAACTCTTCAATATAATTTCATAGATTTTCTTGAAAAATTATCTCTTGAATTTAATAGGAATCATCATGGGGAGGATTACAAGAGGGCTGACATGGAGAACAAGAGGTCTCTTGAGGAAGGGTGGGAGGGACTTGCATAGGATCTAGTTTTTCTTCAACTTCACACTCTTTATCTAGGCTTTTCTCCTCCTTATTTCCCCATGATTCCACTATCTTAATCCAGTTTAAGATGTTGGTATTATGAGTATTTTATTTATGTGGTGATGAAACTTGAGGATTGGATGAAGTATTCAAGAAACTTAAAATTTCCTTAAGCTTGGAATCTCCACTTTATCTCTAACTTGGAATGGCATATCTAGAGGTCTCTTATTGAGGTGAGGATGTAATTGGAGAGGGAAATGAGGGATTTAATTCCACTTCCTTTTATACTAACATGGAATATTGCATATACCTATTGGCCAATTCAATTTTCCTATCAAGGTTTTCTTCAAAAATAAAGCTAGTCTTTTCAACTCTCTCTTCCATCTAATTTGAAAAAAGATGACTTTGGAAATTTTGATTGGGATCATGAGTAGGGATCAAATATGGCTAATAGAAAACTTGGATAAGTTAATATTAAGGATGATATACTTGGTAAGACTATTCCTCATGAAATCCTAGTTTATCTTCTAAGGATGCAATCAATCCACTCATATCTAACATCTCACTTGTGAGCCTTTGCCAATTTTCTCTCTCAATAGGTATCCACTCTCTTTTGAAAAAATCTAATGCATCTCTTGCCTTATGAATGAAATGTATAGGAACATCTTGAGCATGACCCCTTAGTGTATCAAGCTCCAACATGTACTTTTCATATCCCAAAAGTGTCTTATTGAAGGTGAAAATGGATTAAGTTGAGAACTGTCTAAGTTGACTAGGGGCACCAAGACATTAAGGAGGTTGGATATAGGACTGGTAAGAATCATGGTAATGCTGATAATGGCCATGTGGGAGTTGATATGGATCATAACAAGACTGATAAGGATCACACCAAGGTTGATAGGGAGTGCCATAAAATGGATATGTCTCACCAACTTGTGTTAAATATTATTCAACACCAAAATTAGCCATGAGACCTCATTAAAAGCAAGAACATAATGAAATATATTACCAATAATATTTAAAAGGAAACTTGTGCTTCTTGACTAGCTAATGTATCTTTGGAGTCACCATTGATGTTTTGATAGATGCCTTCAAAGTTTGATTGTTGAGAGACATTGCCAGAAATATATCAAGTTCTTTGACCAAGAGTCCCACTAGGCATGCCAAAAAATATTTTCATTTAGATTTTCACCCTTTTAGGATATTACTAATCTCTCCTCATCCAAGTGTCACAATGGAAACACCTCTAGTCTTGTGGGTAGCCTAAAGAGGAGGTGAATCTCTAAATAGGGCTAGCTCCCTTGATATACCACTTTGGATCACAAATACACCTAAACTTTGTGGGGGGAGGGAGAAGGGAGAGAGATAAATGAAATAAAAATATTCTAATGGAGGTGATAAAAAAAATAATATTATGAATTCCAACTAGCAACATGTTACACATGAGAACAAAGGACTAACCAAACATACACTCCTTTACTATGCATCTTCTCACATGAATGTTACATTATGAGGTTATGGATGAATGTGCAAAGCTAAGAGGTCTAGAAAAGAGGGCTTAAATTACACTAGTGAATATACCAACTCACTCAATCCTTGAAATTTATTAGAACACTTCTCATGCCCTGCAAGAAGAAGCTTTCCAACTAAAAATAAGATGAAAGAATGAGACAACATTCTAAGGAATCCATAGTCTTCACTAAGCAAGATCCAACATTCAATTAGAACACACTATGAAAATTCATGAAGAGGTAAGAAATAAATATTACTATTGATCAAATGGTATGAAAATGAGTAGGGCTTCACCATATTTAGGTGGAGCATAAGTTATAGTAGCTAAAATGGCTAATTCTTATAAAACTTAAGAGACAAAGGAGAAGAAATAAGTCCAAGGGTCATAAGGACACTTGTCAAGCTAAGATAATTATGTAATTATGCATGAAAATAGGATATGGGATGAACCATGCAAGGTCAATAACTACAAGTGTCCATCCAAGCCATTAAACTCTTGCAATGTGTCATAAAGTCCTCTTAACTAGATTAGAAAAAATGCCTTCATGATTTGATCTTATTGAACACCTCATAACAAAAAAGGAATAGTTATAATTATTGAAAATAAAGGTAAGTATTTCATACATGTATATCCATGAATTGGTTTCAGTCTTGGTCTTCTGGAATCAGTTAGAAGTGAGCCATCATCATTTGTAGTCCAAAAGATTCTTCCTTCATGTACCCTACACACTTGGCCTACAAAAAGGCATAAATTTTCCATTAAAATCCATGATATGGAGTGAATTACACATTTTAAGACCCTAAATGGACTTATAATCATAAATGACACCTTAAAATTATCTCACTTGAAGTTTTCCACCCTTCTCACTAGTTTGTCCCCTATGACAATTTTGACCTTAGGGAAGTACCCTCTATCTGAGACAAAATACAGGGTACTTACCCTATTATCCTAGAAAAAATATTAATTTTAGTATCTTATTAAACTAATAAAAATTTTATTTACAAAATTTTATCCCTTGGTATTCATCCTATACCCTCTGACTTCGACAAAACCTCAAGACAGGCTTGGAGTCAAGGACTGTGTACAAGAATTTCACTTTAGACTATATGTTGTCTATTTAGAACCATTTATTTTATTTAAATTACATGTGAATAGAAAAATTATATCATGAATCTCATTATGAGTTTGTACTAGGTCTTCTCATCATCTTAACTTCACATATACACTTTCCCATACTCTAACAGTCAAGACTATGTGCAACCTTGTTGACTGTGATTGTGTTTTGCTTGTTTAGTGTGCTTGTAGGTGTAATTTTAATGAATTAAGTATTTATAATTATGTTTTAAGGTATCATTACCACCTTAAAATATCCTTATTTCACCTATACTCTTATTTAACTTCACACTTTGGGTTTTTAAATGCTTCTAAGGCTAGTCATAGTCAGTTGACTATGAATTCTACCTCTTTGATTTTTATAGGTACATGTTGACCATTTCTAGCCCTGTAGGCCAACAAATTTGTCTCCCTTCCTTCACCACTATCTTGATTAGTCAGTCATATTTTGATCCTTATATTGTTGTGCTTTTCCCCTTTTATAATAGGCCTATTTTTTGAGCTAAATGACTTGAGGCTTGTATATATCTCAGGTTAATCCACAGGTTTTTTCCCATTTTGGGTAGTCAGTCTACACAAGCCTTTTAGCAAAGAATGGGCTGATTCAAAGCACACAAGTTGTTTTACAAGGCTCCAAATACAAAGTGCCCTTATGGAGGATAGACAAATGACTAATTGGGCCTTTTAGTAGGCTCTGAAGGGTAACTTGGGGCCTAGATGCCCTTGTAGAGGGCAGAAAACACTTGCAGAGGGACCAAAGAAGAGGGCTGAAAGGTAAGGATTTATTTAGAGAAAGGACTAAGGCAAAATGAAGGATTTCCTTTAGAATTTTGTTTGAAGAACAAATCCAAAGGAAATCTAAGGAATTCAATGTGAATTCCTTTAGACAAAATGTCTGAAGGAATTGCCTCAGACATGTTGTCTAAAAAAATTCACAAGGCAAGGAGCCAAATGGAAAATAACCCTTTGAAAAGATTTCCTCTAGGAAAAATGTCTAAGGCAATTCCTTTAGACATTTTGTTCAAAGGAATTGAGAAGCCAAGGCAGCCCAAAGGAGCCCAAAGGGCAAGTTTTCTTGTTGGGGACTCTCAGTTGCCAAGAAGGGAACCTTTTCAAAGCCCCAAAGGGACACTTTACCTTTGGGAGGGTTCAATTGAAAAGATTTAAATGAATAAAAAAGGCTAATGGGATTGTAGCAAGCTAAATAAATTTCCAAAGGCGTGACGGGCCTAAAGACATTAAATTTAGCATCACAAACTAGCCGTTGGAATTCAAACATCCAATGACGTCCCCACAAATGTCAAATTTAGGACAATGGAGTAGTCATTGGATTTCAAATGGTGATGGGTGTGCAAACGTAAACTTTATGGTGATAAGATAGCCGTTGATCTTGAAATGCTTAAGGATGAGCCCATGTGTGGAAACTTAGTGACCCACTAAGAAGAGAGCTTAAGAGCTCAAATTGCCAACAAAAGATGAGAAGATAGCCCCAAGAGCTCAGATTGCTAGAAAGGGCCAAGAAATGACAAAAGATAGCCCCGAGGGCTAAAAGAGCCAAGAAAAGACAAAATCTAGGAAAGACAAAAGCCAGGTGGAAACTCAATGACCCACTGAGCAAAGATCCTAAAGAGCCAAGCATAGACACAAATAGAACAACCCAGGTGGCAAAAGAGACATCGGTAGAGGTGTTATGCCAGTGGTTGGAATAGTCCTTATGAAATGGTCATCAATGAGTAAAAATAGTGAATGGTGTAGCCTATTTTTATTCATTTCAGCATTAATGAGAAGACAACCATGTGAACCTCTTTAAGAAGTGGTCTTGTTTTCAAATAGAAAGTGTGACCCATGCTTTCACAATGATGTTTAATATAATTTAAATGCCAAAGTCAAGACTTGGACTGCTATAGCATGGTTTCCTTCAATAGACTCCCTCTTCCCAATGAATTAAATTTAATATGGGCCACTTATGGAAAAAGGTGCCATTACTCTCTCTTTCTCTATATATTGTAAACTCTCATTTGAGAAATGATCTATCTGTCATTTTATAAGGTGAAGCATTGCCAAAATTTCACCTTGAATCAATAAGAATGCATTTTACATCTATTTGACTGGTTATATCTCTAAGTGTGTCTACATATTAACCTTGTGTTTAGTCATTTTATCTTGATGCTTTCACAAGTTGACACCAACACACCTGGTGTAACTAGAGTACCAGTTCTATAGGTTAACAAGAATTGATGCATCTGGAGTGCAAAGACATAAAAGAGTAGCTATCAGATAGTGTGTTTTTTACATCACCTATGGTAAGTTACATTTCTTGTGTGTCTTCATTAAGCCTCCCTTTTAAATCTCCCTACAGTTTGGTCTTTTTACAGATAGAGTGTATGTTTACCCCCTTTCTGGTTTGAAGTGTGGACAACTGAGTAGATCAACATGATTTGGTGTATCACCACATAGAGTAGTTTTTTGTTCTAGTTATTTATTATCTCTTTTCACCCCCCCTCATTATTAGCAGTAGTAATAGAAAACCTTCAGAGATGCATTAAAGGGAGCTAGCCCTTATCTAGAGATTCTCCCCTCAATTTTTCTAGACCCATAGGCAAGAGGGGAGTGTCCATTGTGCCACATGGAAGATAAAAGCTTAGCCTTCTGTCAAGGGTGCAATCTACAGTGTCAATAGTTTTTGGCACGCATGGTGGGACCAATTTTTAACACTCAAAAAAGTTCTAGGATTGATGCTAGTTCTATTACAGCAAAAAATCAACCATTAATACAACATTTGGTGACTCCATTATCAAGAGCATCCATCTCTGGTCAAAGATCAATTTGACATCCTATGCCTAAGGTCACCACATGATCTACTACTAAGGGTGTCCCTTTTGAATTTGTTGAACTACCATTAAACTCAGGAAGGTGACTGAGAATTACAAGGACTCATCCTTATTCAACAAGTTTTCTTAGACTTGTTATAAGATTCACTTATGTAAGAAGGCCCCGGTTGAATCCTATCATAGCTATGGCTTTACCATTTGTGGCCTTTCATGGTCAGAGTCCTTTGAATCTTATGCATTATGACCCAATCCCAGGGATATCCCTTAAGAGTGCGCCTCCTTTTAATGGAGAGGGGCCTATTACTACTATTGAACATATTAGAAATATTGCCAACCTCTATAATATTCACAATGTCACTGAAGAAAACATTGCTATCAGATTATTGGCATTGTCTTTTAAGGGCAAGGTTCTAGACTAGTATGGGACTCTGCCTATGAATTCAGTTGACAAATGGAACAAATTGGGCACCCTCTTAACAAATATATTCAAGGAGAAAAGTGACCACCTCTCACTTTATAAGTAGCTAACCACCATGCAAAGAGCTCCACATGAATTTATGCAGGATTCAATACTCAGTTTCAGAAGACCTGGGATAGAATCCCCATTTTTGTAAGGCTGACCCCAAGCTATACTTTCTTCTATTATTTGAAAGCATTAAACAGTGATATTGATATCATGATATAGTCCATGGGAGGATAAGTGCTGCCCACTACCTATGAAATAGCCATAATTACTGAGAATTGCCTGGTGCAAGCAAGAAAGATAGCCCCTAGACCTCATATGATACTCTTCCCTAAATTGCCATGTCTAGTCTAGACTAATGCACCCACCTTAGCTTTTCTACCTAGCATAGAAAATTTAGCTACTACTTCACCTAATGACCTTCATAAAGTTAAAAGCTTGTTGTAAAGTGTGACCAATGAACTAGGGGCTCTCAAAAGGTAGCAAAATCAAAGCTATCAGCCAAATTAGGGATATTAGTAGTTTAGGCAAGCAAATAGACCTCCTTTCTATAATTACAATCAAGGATAGGGTTATTTTGCACAAGACAAACCTTATCAAGGTTATAATCTAGGTGTTCCTTCATCATCCAAGGCTCTGGTGCCTGCTCAAAATAATTTTGTACAAGAATAGCCAAATTTCTCACCCATGGGATATGGTTAGGATCAGGCTATTTATACAAATGAGATGTTGAGTCAATACATGAATTCAAAAGACAATTAGGCAACTACCCAATTCCTAAGATTTGAGGCATCAGTGTAACCTGGCATGGACAACAAGCAAGCTGAACCTGATTCCACTCTCATGAATCACCTGGAAGGTGAATTCTATGTAGTCAACTACATGGGTAGTATAAACAACTAAGGTGATTATGTTTCAGCCAACACAAGGTCTAAAATAAGAGCTATGGAGGAAGCTCATGCTGCTATCTGAATGTTCACTGCATCTTCTTCATCACATGAAAACTAAAAATTTCCAAATTTCAAGCCATCAATTACACCCTCAGCTCCTGACATGTGCCTCAAGCTGTAAGTAACCCCAAATAAAATTTAAAGGGGGGCAACCCTTAGATTAATGTGGTGGACTAGATGAAGAAGCTACACATGAATATCTCCTTATAGGATTCATTATCGATATTGAGACAAAAGGATATGCTGCAAAAGGAATTGCATGGGCTAAATGAACAAGTTGTCCCAACAAAAGTTGATAATGTTCTGATCATGAATGGGCACCCTTCCAAAATAGGCCAAGTAAAGAAAGAAGAAAAGGTTCCCCCTTTCTATCTGTCCTTAGTCATAGGAGATTTCTTGGTGCACAATTGCATTATTGACAGTGGGGAAAGCACTTTATTAATGCCCAAATGCATAACAGATAAACTAGGGCTCAAATACAAAGAAATGACTAAGGGAGTCTTGTAGCTGGATGGATCACTACCAAAGATAGTAGGAGTGGTGAGAGGTTTGAACTTGATGCTCCACACCTATCTAAATTTCCTAGTTCCCCACGATGTGGTAGTGGTAGATGTTCCTCCCTACTTTGCCATTTGCTTATCCAAGGATTTCACATCCAAAATAGGTGGGTACCTAGTAGCAAATTGGTCCTACCTAGTTTTTAAAACCAAATATGGGACTAAGATCAAGATTGAGTCAAAGCCAATCCACAAAGATTATTTAGAGCCATACTCACTCAAGGTGACAAATGTTAGCTATGCCATTATTGATTAGAAAGAATTCTAAGTGGATCAATCTCCACCCTCTACCCTTGAAGGAGTTGTTGACCTGCTCTTAGATGAATGGGGAAGTGACAACTTTGAACATGACCCTTACAAGTTCATAAAAGAGGTAGGCCTTGAAATTTATTACATGCATGAAGAGGGTAATTTTTTACTAAATTTTATGAAAGCAAACCAAGAGAGCTCAGCTTTATGGCAACTTTTCTTTGATGGCTTAAGAAGCAAATTAAGAGCTAGTGGTGGAGTGGTGCTAGTTTCCCCCTCACAAGAGAAATACTAC
The DNA here is from genome assembly GCA_037957365.1 of Torreya grandis. Classification (NCBI taxonomy): domain Eukaryota; kingdom Viridiplantae; phylum Streptophyta; class Pinopsida; order Cupressales; family Taxaceae; genus Torreya; species Torreya grandis. The sequence continues at coordinate 585,203 of JARHVA010002779.1, read as the reverse complement.
TCAAATTTCAATTTCTAATTTTCTTGAACATGCAATGTTGTAGAGTATGAATATCTCATCCACGATTTGGAGTGGGCAAGAAAAAGAGGGATTAAGGAGCTACAAGTTTTTGGGGATAACGAGTTGATCATAAATTAAGTGAGAAGATGAAATTTGATAAAGAATTACTTGATTAAGTCTTACAAGCATAGGGTGTGGGACTTAGTAGAGAGTTTCCTTTATTTAAATGTTACTTCCATCCCAAGAGAGCAAAATAAGTAAGTAGATAGACTAGCATTAGTTGGTGCTTAATTTTATGTCCCTAAGAAGATAGGCTAATATAGCAATCCATGCCATTTAAAAGTGATAATCAGACCATCCATGTCTGATAACATCACCAATTGGTAGGTGTTTGACAACAATCAGTAGATAGCACTCTTCTTACAAGAGGAGGCTGAGTTTGTCTCTAGAAACCAAGCCAAGCTACAATAGTAGTATGGCAGCCAGATTGTTTAGATAAAGAATAATAAACTTCTAAAAAGCCTGGTCACTATCGAAAGTATCTTCAATGAGGATGACCAATTGAAAAATGATAAATCAAGCATCACAATGAAGAAGGAGAACTATGAAAAAGTTGAGATATTCATGAATAGGCTATTTGCACTTGGGTGGGTATGTATAGATCATGAAAAGTAGGCTTTCATCTTATTATGTTAGGAATTTGCTAATGTCTTTGCTTAGGAGTATAGTGACCTGAAGGGTTTTGACCCAAGTTTGGTCCAACACACTATGGAGCTGGAGGAAGGTGCCAAGCCCATCAAACAAAAAAAAGGCCTGTCAACCCAAAGATTGAGCCTTTTATGTGGAAGAAACTCACCAAGTTGATTAAGTCTAGAATCATATTTTTGATCAAACACTCTTCTTGGCTAGCCAATCTTGGTCCTATCTAGAAAAAGAATGGAGAGATCAAATTATGTGTAGATTTTAGAGACCTCAATAGATTCTCATTGAAGGACCACTATTCTCTCCCAAGTATGGAGTAGATCCTCCAAATGGTGATAGGGAGTGAACATTTCTCCCTCTTGGATGGGTATTCAGGGTACAATCAGATTTTAGTGCAAGACTATGATCAATACAAGACAACCTTCAGTACCAAGTGGGGGATGTTTGCTTATTAGAAAATGCTATTTGGACTATCCAATGCTAGTGCCACTTTTCAATGAGCCATGGACATGGATTTTCAATACCTGATAAATAATTTTGTATTGGTATATCTTACTGATGTGACAATATTTTCTAAGGAAGCAAGCCAACATATAAGACACCTTAGGCAAATCTTCAAAAGGTGTAGAGAGTTTAGTATCTCTCTCAACCCAAAAAAATGCATGTTCACTATCCATGAGGGTAAACTTCTTGGCCATATTATTTTGAAAGAGGGCTTAACCATTGATCTTGAAAGCTTTCGATCCATCCTAGAGCTATCCTTGCCTAAGCATAATAAAGGTTTGCAAAGATTCTTTGGAAAAATAAATTTCATCAAGAGATTTATCCAAAATTTTGTCGAGGTAGTCAAGCCATTGACCTCCATGCTGAAGAAAGATGAGAAATTCACATGGATAGCATAAAGGAAGGACAGTTTTGAAGGGATCAAGTAGGCTATCACCCAGGATCCCACGTTGATCAGTCCTAACTTCACCAAGGATTTCAACCTCTACACCTTTGGAAATGAAGAGGTAATCTCTACCATGATTACCCAAGAAAATGATGAGAACCTTGAACAACCACTTGTATTTTTTAGCCAAGGCCTAGAAGGTTTTGAGATCAGGTATACATATGTGGAGAAGCAAGTCCTTGTAGTCATACAGAGCCTAAAGAAATTTAGATATATGTTGTCCAATAGTAAGGTTCATATCATGGTGCCAAATCCCAATGTCAAATATTTCTTTATCAGTCGTGATCTAAATGAAAATAGAGTGGGATGGATCACTAAAGTAATATAATATGATGTGGACATCAAAACCACCAAGCTGGTAAGGGGAAAAGGCCTATGTGAAAACCTTTATATAGAACTTAAGAATCAAAAAGAGGACATTTTGATAATCCATGATGAAACTACAGTAGAAGAACTAGCAGTTATGAAGGATTGGGCATCAGACATGAAATGTTTCCTTCTCATTGGTGAGTGCCCACAGGGGCTTGATAAGACCAAGAGGAGATATTTTAGACTCTAATCTCTCCCTTATGTCCTGATTAATGGGGTGATATTTAGAAGATATTTTTTAGGAGTAATCTTGAGGTGCATAGACCCAGGTTAGGTTGACAGGGTGCTATCTGAGTTCCATTATGGGCCAGTTGGTGGTCACTTTGCTCCTAAGCCTATAGCTACAAGAATTATGAGAGCTAGTTAATTATGGCCCACTCTATTCAGAGACACCCACGCCTAGGTATGCAAGTGCTAGAAGTGTATGCTCTTTGATGTAAAATAATGACTAGTTGTAATGCCTCTACAACCTATTCACGTAGAACAACCATTCATGTAATGAGGCCTAGACTTCATAGGGATGATCAACCCTCCCTAGCCCTAAATGGGTCTTGACTACTACAGGCTACTTCATGAGATGGGTAGAAGCTGTTGCTTTAAGGGAGGCCAATGAAAGTGTAGTCTTAGATTTTTATGAAGGCCTAGTGATAGGGTTTGGAGTCCTAGCTACCATCATCTCAGACAATACATTGGCTTTCTTGGTAACCAAGACAAGCGAGTGGGCATTGAGATATGGCATCTATCTCAGTACTTCTTCCAACTACTACCCATAAGGGAATGGGATGGATGAGTCCACCAATAATAATCTAATCAAGATTGTCAAAAGAGCAATGGAGGAAAATTAGATAAATTGGCATGCCAAGTTCAAAATATCCCTGTGGGCAGATAGGGTTACTCCAAAGAGGACAGTTGGCAATTCACCATACATGCTCATGTATGGAAGGGAAGCTAGACTTATTGTTTAATTTGAATTGCTATCTTTAGTTCTTGCTCACTAATTGCAATTAGAGGAAGGTAGAAACATGGAGGTTAGGTTGTGTGAATTGACGAAACTTTAGGAGATAAGGGACCAAGCGATAGTTTCTATAACCAGCTGTTAGTAGCAAACAAAGTAATTTGACAAGAAATCCTCATCAAAAGGTTTCTCTAAAGGTGACATCATCTTAAAATGGGATGATGACCAAGCTAAGCCTGGAAAGCACCCAAAGTTTGATGCCCTATGGAGTGGTCCATATGTCATCACTCAGTGCAAGTAGCATAATGCATTCTAACTCTCTAGGTTGGGTGGTGAAGAACTGCATATCCTAGTTAATGGGATATATCTTAAGCACTATCACTGAGCCTTCTCTCATCATGTATATACTTTCCTTATTTTTACCTTATTTTCCCTAAGTGATTTTGCACATGTTCGTAGTTTTTGAGCCTTGTGTGTGTTTTGTTTCCCTTTTGGGGTAAAAGCTTCATGATTGATTCTTAGATATCTCAAGGCCATTGTCAAACTTTTAGGTTGTGTCTTAACTCTATGCCTAATGGACTTTGAGGCTACCAGTCTTATTTAGCATAGTAGGCATGCTTCCCCTAGGGATCACCAAATTTTTTGACTATTTCTGGCCCTACAGGCCAAAAAATTGGTCTCCATTCCTTCCCCACTATCTTGAGCAGTCAGTCATGTTTTGACCCTTCTACTATTGTGCTTTTACCCTTTTATAGTGAGCCTATTTTCTAAGGCAAATAACTTGAGTCTTATATATATCTCAAGTTAATCCATAGGTTTTTTCCTATTTTAGGCAGTCAGTCTACACAAGCCTTTTGGCAAAACATGGGTTGGTTCAAAGCATGCAAGTCATTTTACAAGGCTCAAAAGATAAAGTGCCCTTGCAGAGGGTAGGCAAATGACCAATTGGGCCTTTCAGCAGGCTCCAATGGTAACTTGGGGTCTAGATGCCCTTGTGGAGGGTAGAAAACACTTATAGAGGGACCAAAAAAGAGGGCCAAAAGGTAAGGTTTTCTTTAGAGAAAGGACTAAGGCAAAAGGAAGGATTTCCTTCAAACTTTTGTTTGAAGAGTAAATCCAAAGGAAATCCAAAGAAGTCAATGTGAATTCCTTCAGACAAAATATCTAAAGGAATTGCCTTAGACATTTTGTCTAGAGAAATTCACAAGGCAAGGAGCCAAATGGAAAATTACCCTTTGGAAAGATTTCCTTTAGGCAAAATGTCTAAAGCAATTCCTTCAAACATTTTGTCCAAAGGAATTGAGAAGCCAAGGCAGCTCGAATGATCCTGAAGGGCAAGTGCCCTTATGGGAGACTCTCAGCTACCAAGAAGAGGACCTTTCAAAGCCTCAAAGGGACACATTCCCTTCAGGAGGGTTTAATTGCAAAGAGCCAAATGAATACAAAAGGCTGATGGAATTATGGAAAGCTAAAGAAATTGCCAAAGGGGTGATGGGCCTGAAGACGTCAAATTTAGCATTACAAACTAGTCATTGGAATTCAAACATCTAGTTACGTCCCTGCAGATGTCAAATTTAGGACAATGGAGTAGCCATTGGCTTTCAAATGGTGATGGGCATGCGAACATCAACTTTACAGTGATAAGATAGTCATTGATCTTGAAATACTTATGGATGGGCCCATGTGTAGAAACCCAGTGACCCACCAAGAAGAGAGCTCGAGAGCTTAAATTGCCAAAAAAATATGAGAAGATAGCCCCAAGAGCTCAAATTGCCAAAAAGGGCCAAGAAACAACAAAAGATAGCCCCAATGGCTAAAAGAGCCAAGAAAATACAAAAGCTAGGAAAAGACAAAAGCCAAGTGGAAACTCAGTGAATTGCTGAGAAAGGAGCCCAAAGAGCCAAGCACAGACATAGATAGAATAGCCTAGGTGGAAAAAGAGATGTTGGTAGAGGAGTTATGCCAGTGGTTGGAACAATCCTTACAAATGGTCATTAAAGAGCATAAACAGTGAATAGCATAGCCTATTTTTCTTCATTTAAGCATTAATGAGCAGACAACCATGTGAACCTCTTTAAGAAGTGGTCTTATTTTAAAATAGAAAGGTTCAACCCATGCTTTCACAATGATGTTTAATATAATTTAAACACCAAATTCAAGACTTGGACTACTGTAGCATGGTTTCCTTCACTAGACTCCCTCTTCCCAATGAATTAAATGCAACATGGGCCACTTGTGGAAAAAGGTGCCATTGCTCTCTCGTTATCTATATATTGTATACTCTCATTTGAGAAATGATCTATCTCTCATTTTTTAAGGTGAAGCCCTGCCAAAATTTCACCTTGAATTAATAAGAATGCATTTTACCTCTATTTGACTAGTTATGTCTCTAAGTGTGTCTACATATTAACCTTGTGTTTAGTCATTTTAGCTTGATACTTTCACAAGTTGAAAAACAATAAACCTAGTGTAACTAGAGTACTAGTTCTGCATGTTAACAGGGAATGCTACATCTGGAGTGTAGAGATATAAAAGAGTAGCTATCAAATAGTGTGTTTTATACATCACCTGTGGTAAGTTACATTTCCTATGTGTCTTCATTAAGCCTCCCTTTTAAAGCTATCTTAAGTCTAGTATTTTGCCAGATAGAGTGTATGTTCACCCCCTTTATGGTTTAAAGTGTGGATAGTTGAGTAGATAAACATCATTTGGTGCATCACCACTTAGAGTAGTTTTCTATTTTGGTTATTTCTTATCTCTTTTCACCCCCCCATTGTTAGTAGTAGTAGTAGAAAACCTTTAGAGATGCATCAAAGGGAGCTAGCCCTTATCTAGAGATTATCCCCTCAGTTTTTCTAGACCCATAGGTAAGAGGGGAGTCTCCATTGTGCCGTGTGGAAGATAGAATCTCAGCCTTCTATCAAGGGTGCAATCCATAGTGTCAATAGTACATACCTCTCTAAAAGACCCTGCTCATGATGTGTAGAGGTTTTTATTGAAAATTCAAAGCTACCTAGTATTTTATTTTACCTTTATTTACTTTTAAAGGATAAAATACTCTCAAAACCCCATACTTAGGTCATTTTCTATCTTAATTACTTAAAGTTAGTTGTAAGTGAATATTTTACATGAAAGACTTTGATCATGATGTGTATACACCCATTTTGAAGTTTGATGGAAAAGTAGAATATTTTAGATTAATTAATTTCCTTAATATAAAATCTCTAACCACTTGGGTGTTATGATTCATCCCACTATCTATCTTAGTCAACATAGTCATTGTAGGTGCTCACTAGGCCTATGTACATACTGAAGGTGTGTTTGGGGAACCAAAACATAAAGTATCATCCCCTCTGATGATGTCTTAGTTCATGGATGCCACTTGAACCATTTTTATCTACCCACATATGGGTCATAAACCTAATTTGAAACTTGGGTGGAGAAAGGTCCTTTTTGGACTCATGCATGTAGTTTTCACTGCCTATTCTTAGTGCATAAATTAACAAGTTTAAACCATCTAAAAACCAATCTCTATTGATCATCCTCTATTCAAACTTGTAAAAGTTCTTGTCCTATGTGAGAGATAGAAGGTTTAATAATATATATGTTTCAAAGTTAATTTAAACCATGTTGTGAGATATCATCAAAACCCATATGAACTCTATTTTGCATTTTCAGGGAAAACAGACTTGAATATTGTAGTCATCTTCTTGAATGTGGTTTTCAACTTGTTTAACACTATAGCCTTATTTAAATGTATTTTATGATACTTTTGACATTTTATTACTTAAATAATGGATTAATTATTATTTTTTACACCTATATACAAGTACCTTTGCTCTTTGTTAAGCCACCTATAGGTGAGCAAAATCATGCATACAAGTAGTGGTATAGGATGATAGGCAGTGAGAATTATCTATAGATTTTAATGAGTCTTAGAGAAATATTAAGAATTAAAAAACTTACTCCTTCCATTTTCAAGGATATATCTCAGTCTAAACTCCTCAACAAGAAATCTCTCATGAGGACACCTGTAGATGCACGTTAATGGCTGCCTGACTATATTTTCTTGCATATGACTATGATTCCATGGAGATATACTTTGGGAAAGGAGATTGAGAGGTTAAAGTTACTAATATAACATGAAATAATTTAACCAAAAACATATTCACCCTCTAAGACCACCATAAAAATAAGAAAATCCTTGAAATGGTGAAAAATTACTTATTGCATAGAAAAGTACTCCCTTTTGTAACTTAAGATAATTAGCATATCTAAATAATTTAAACTGATAAAAAAACATGGAGAGAATTATATAAGGAATTAAACATCATTTTTAATAAACTTCAATAACTTGTTCGTATATAATTTCTCAAACCAAGGCAAAACCTAAAGGGTACACAAATTAGCAGGCAGAAAAACATAGTCAACTTCATGAGGATGGTTCATGAAGCATAAGCCATAATTATTAAAAATATTGCAATGGAAATGAATTTATATAATTATAATTTCACTTCCTCAAGGAATTTTATCTAAAACCTCTTCTACTGGTCATACTAAATATAAACCTAAAGATTGCTTTTGCTTGCCAAGAAGGGTGAAAACAGAGTAGAATAGTTTTAGGACAAAAATGGAACTTCAAAAGGATGTAAATCATTGGTATGGATATAAGGAAGTTAAATATTCATTCCATGACATTTTACCACGTGGAACACTTCCCCATGGGCTGTATAAGTGCTAAACTCACCTTTTTCCAAAATAAAACTACTCTTTCTTCTGAAACACCTACCAATTTTAGCTACCAATAGTTGATTAAGACCTTTTATGACACATGTCATGTGACATCACCTTTTGAAACTATTGGCCAAATTTCACCTTAGTATAATTTGTTCAACCATTTTCATGGAGAGTTGAACAATAGTTGCAAGAATAGGTCATTTTAGAGGTCTAAAATTATAGGTCAAAGAGGCTAAAGTGTTTTGGATCCATTGTAATGTATGTAAAGTTCTCCCCAAGTCAAGTATTGGCCTCTTATAAAATAAAGTTACTCCTCAAGACCAAGTTAGGTTCTTTGAATGACTCAACTTATAAAAGTTTCATGAGTAGAAGTAATCTGGGTTTATGAACCTGAATTACTAATTCCAATTCTTTACAAGTTTTCAACGATGCATGACTTCAAGTTTTCTAAAGAGAAAATATTAATTTTCTTTATAAGAAAAATTAATAAAAAAACCCTAAATGATCTTGATATGCCTCTCAGAAGTGATCCTTTGAAAAAAAATTTAAGGGCCTTTCTTGCCTTATTCCCCCTCCCCCCAAGTGTCCCTTCATACTTTTTCAAAGGGCACTTTTCTTCCAAGTGACCCTTCAGTAAAGTTTTGGAGGGCACTTTTCTTCCCCAAGTGTCCTTTGAAATGTTTTTTAACAACACTTTTCCTCCAAGTGACCCTTCAAAAAAGTTTCAAAGGTCAATTTTTAGCCCAAGTGTCCCTTTTGACTTTTTTAAGGGCACTTTATTGTCTAAGTGACCCTTCAAAAAAGTTTTGAAGGGAAATTTTATTCCCAAGTGACCCTTCAGACTTTTTCAAAGGGCACTTTGTCTTTGGAAATGCCCTTCGAGAAATTTCTAAAGGGCCATTTCCTTTGGGAATGCCCTTTAAATTTTTTTGAAGGGACCCTGTGCCTTCCACAAGTGTCCTTCAGGAAAAGTTTTCGAAGGAACTATTCATTGCCTTTCAAGCAAAATCCTTGAAAGAATTCCTTCTGAAAAATCTTCTTAAGGAATTACTTCGATAAAATTGACAAAAACATAAACCTGACCTATGGATCCCCATGATATGCCATAGGATGTCAAGTTTAATGTAGCCCACTAGCCATTGAGATTCAAAGAGATGACATGTTGTAGGATGTCTAATTTAGGGTGGCCAACTAGTTATTGGGGTGCAGCTTGGTGATGTGTTGTAATACATAAAATTCATGCCTAAAGTCTTCAAGTAAGGAGTAAAGCCATTTAGAAAACCTGATAGCATCTTAAACAAATCAAAATTAGGTTTTTAAAAGAGCTTTGCTTATGCCTTTTATAAGCAAAAGCAATTGAAGAACTTGAAAGGGTAGAGATAGTGAAAATCAGGTTTTCAAATAAGATTTACTCATGAATTTTATAAGCAAAATAAATTAAAGAACCCAAAAGGGAAGATATAGTGAAAATCAGGTTTTCAAACAAAATTTTATTATGACTTTGACAAGTAGAAGTAGTCAAAGAGCATGAAGAAGAAAGTAAGAAGTAAAGTCACTTGGAAAACCTGAATGGGTCTACAGTGCAAAATGTAGGAGCTTTCAAGAGGAATCTAAGATTTATAGTGGTGATATAAGCTATTTATTATAGAGGGTCATCTCACCATTGATTTTATAGTGATCTTTGTCATTTCAAGAGGTCAAATCAAAGAGAAGGACAAACTCCATCTAAATGAGAGAATAACTAAAATCAATTTCACTAGGATGGTGACTACAAACCATTTTATAGGTTTCTATTTTGGTGCCCAAGATCTCTCTCCTATCTCCCTCTTTTGCTATAAATAGGACTCTTGGGCTCTTATTTTTCATCCACAAATAGTATGGTGAAGCCTTGCTAGAATGTTTTGTCATTTTCTTGCCTTTAAGTAAAGAAGCATAAGTCTATTTTCTTTCTAAGTTCTAGACATTTACCTGGGCATGGAAGAGACATAGAGTGATATCAATTGATTTTTTATCCTTCTATTCTCTATCCTTCACACTTTTGAGCAAAGATTTGATCCAACAGGTCATGTAGAGTGCATTTTAGCTGTATGAGATTTTTCACATGTGTAACCCTTTTTCTAGACTATACAGGTTGTCTTTTCTAGTTATTTACCTTGTGTGATCTCATTTATTTTATCTCTACATTGAAATAATTATGTTGGAATCTTCTAGAGATTGAGTTATAGACTATATTATATTGTATTGTGCATAAGTATAGGGCATACATGTGGATATTAATTTTTGGTGTATCACCATTTTATACTAAGCTTTTCATTTAAGCAAATTTTTGACTCTTTTGACTCATACAAACTAGTTCAATAGTTTTATTTCACAAAAAGCTAATATAGGGAGCTATCCCTTTCAACCTAAAGGTTAATTTCCACTTATATGCACACCTATAGACCTGGAAATGTCCCAATGTTGCCCAAATCTGAAGGAGGCCTGAACAACCCTCTTCTAAGGTGTAAGATTTGGAGACAATAGTTATGGCATGCCTGATTAGACCTAAATTATTGCTAAGTCAAGGTGAATGTTGGTCATGACATGCCTAAAGTAGTATAAATACCCCTAATCTAGCATTTGGCAACTCTAAAAGGGTGTGAATCCCTAGTTCTAGACTAAGTTTTATACATTATCCTACATGGTCCTCACAAGGTCCTCAATATTTTTTGACCAAGCCCCTTCAGTTGAAGCTTTTCCTGAAGAACAATGCCCTAAACCACTCCTATCCCTATTAAATCCTTGGCAAGGAGGTTTTGGGGAAGAAGTAGAAGAGGTTGAAGAAGTTCAAGGAGAGGAAGAAGTTGAAGAATAAATAGAAGATCATAGGGGAAGAAGAGAAATGGGAGAAAGGGGAGAGATGGATAGACATCAACTCTTCCCTTATTTTAATAACCAAAACCAATAGATCTTCTTACATATGACCCCATCCTTCCAAATACTACCAAAAATATTCCTAGCTTTAATGGAGAAGGTCCTATTACCCCATATGAACATATTAGAGACATCTCTAATTTTTGTAATTTCCATAATGTTATTAAGGACAACATAGCCATTGGGCTACTTGATATGTATTTAAAAGGAAAAGCACTTGACTGGTATATAATGTTGGAGGGGGGATGCATTACAAGTTGTGATAATTTTGAAGACTTGTTGGTGACAAGATTAAAAAATAAGATTGATCATGCTTCCATAATACATTCACTGAATGTAATAAGAAGAGGTCCAAATGATTCCATATGAGATTTCAATAAGAGATTTCAAATAACATGGTATAGGAAACCACAAATTATGAGACCTCCTCCTAGATTTTTTTCCCAACATACCTCAAAGGGATTGTTACTAACATTGCTATTATGTTGTATTCAATGGGAGGATTCACTCTTCCAAGTGTATATGAGCTAGCAATTGAGGCTGAGAATAGCTTGATTTAGGTTGGAAGGTTCCCTCCAAGAGTTACCATACATTTTTTGTCCCATAATTTGGTTGAATATACAAGCATGTCATAGGTTTCCAATGCCAATGTGAAGCCAAGAGTCTTTCCCTAGAAGGTGGATAATGTTGTGGACAAAGATGAAGAAATTAGATCATTGAGAGATCAACTCAAGCAAGCTCAATATCAGACATGTTTTCCTCCTAATCCATAATACTATCCTTAACAAGGATATAGAGCTCCATTCCAATACAATTATCAAAGGAGAGGGAAAAATTAACAAAGTTATAGTAGGAATCCCGATGCGTATAATCCAAATTATACTCCTCCTATAAAGGCTATTGTTCTAGATCATGTAAATCTAGTGCAAGGAGAAGATCATGTGGACCAATGGGGGTAGCCTCAAGGTCAATTTACACATGATTATGGAGGAACCAAATATGCTTTGACTATATAAGAATAAGTTACTCCTTACATGATAGTAGAAGAAGCATGCCCCATCCAAAGGGATAATCATGGAAAAGGTAGTAGCCCAAGTGTGAAGATGATGAACTTTCAAGAAAAGGATGATTTTGTGTTCACTTAAGTCTTGTAAATTTTAGATAATATAAGGTCTAAGAAGAGAGCCTTGGGAAAAGGCTAGGAACCATAAATAGTTTCAGGTGATGCCTCTCTAAGGCCACAAAACACTAATCAAAATACTGCACCTTCTATAAGCCATGTTCCTCAACAAAATCAAAATGTAAATGCAACTACCAAGATTACAACATAGCATGCAATAACTCCTTTATTACCATAAAAAATTTAGGAAAAATTCAACACTCTATATCTAAATAATGGGACTCATTAAATATCACTAAGACAAGCATATCCCTTTGGGTGGTTCTACATATACCTGATCAAAAAGAACTTTTGCAAGAGTAGTGAGCAAGCATGAAAGTGGTTCCTCAATCTTAAAGTCATCATATTTTGGCTCTCAAAAATTCCCAAAATCATCTTTTGGATCTTTCTAATAAAGCTAAAAATCCTCCACCCTTCTATCTCACACTCATTATAGGAGTTAAGCTGGTCCATAATTGTATTGTGGATAGTGGAGTAAGCACTATTGTTATGCCCAAAGTAGTGGCTAATAAGCTAAGTTTGAGCTATGAGCCATAGAGTAAAGGTGTGTTGCATATGGATGGAACTCTAACCAAGATGATAGGGTTGGTCAACGGTCTGAAAGCGTTTTTACATGGCTACCCAAGCTTCCTTATCATGCAAGATATTTTGGTGGTGGACCTTCCAACACACTTTCCTATATGCTTGTCTAGGGACTTTACGACCAAGATAGGAGGATAAATTTATACTGATTAGTCCTTTTTATATTTCAAGATAATTTATGGAACCAAGGTAACCATAAGGACTCATTCCTTAGTAGGGTCCACATTGAGCCATACTTAGAGACAATGATAAATCAAATCTATCTAATTAGCAAGGAGGAAGAGACAGTCCTGAATAATGAAGCATCTTCTCCTCTTGAAGGTATTTCTAACCTCTATTTTGACACTTATAACACTAAAACACATGTAATTAATCCTTACACTTTCATTGAGGAAATTTATTTAGGAGCTTACTGCATGCATGAGGAAAACATCCCAGTTCCTTCACTTGTCAATGAAGATCATGAGCTTGATGGCATGTGGGAATTGTTCTTTGATGGTTCAAGGAGAAAAGTAGGCATGGGAGCTAGTTTAATATTTGTTTCACCATCAAATAATCATTACTAATCTTATTATAGGTTTCACTTCAGCTGCACTTGCAATGTGGTAGAATATGAAGGCTTAGTTCATGGTCTCTAATGGGCAAAGAAGAGAGGAATCAAGATTTTAAAAGTCTATGGAGATAGTGAGCTGGTCATTCATCAAGTGAGGATTCAAGCTACAACCAAGAACCCCTTTATCAAGTCTTAAAATCATAGAGTATTATATCTACTTGAGGATTTTGATGCCTTCAACATCTAGCCCATACCAAGACACTTGAACAAGCACATTGATAGATTGGTTATAATAGGAGCATGCTTTGACTCAGTTGTTGATGTTGAATGAGAGAAAGATCAATATCATATCAAGATCATTGTGATACCTTCCATTCAAGAAATGAAGTGTCATGGTAAGTTTTTGAAAGTGATGAACACATTACACACTTCTTAGAAAATTAGGTAGTCTTCTCTTTAAGAAATTAAAAAAAGTTGCATGATCATTATGAAGAGCATATTATGCAGTTGAAGACAAATAAAATACCCAAGGGGCTGATTACCTTGGAGAGTGTCTTAAATGAGGATGATAAAAATAAAAACCAAAGAATGAGTATGTCAACAAAAGAAGAGAGCTATGAGAGAGTTTTGATTTTCAAGGACAAACTTTTGAAGATTACCAAGGCTTGTTCTCATCTAGAAAGGCAAGTTTTTATTACATTATGCAAAGAGTTTCATGACATCTTTGATAGGGAATACAAGGAATTGAATGGATTCAACCCAATTCTAGCTCATCACACCATTGAGTTGGAGCATGAAACTAAATTGGTAAGACAAAAATAAAGGCCTATCAACCCCAAGGTAGAAGAACTCATGAAGAAAGATCTGACCAAATTGATTGAGTCTAGGATTATTTTTCCTATCAAGCACTCAACTTGGGTAGCTAACATTATGATAATTTGAAATAAGAATGGATAAATTAGACTTTGTGTGGATTTTCATGATCTAAATAAAGTGTCTCTCAAGGATCATTACCCACTCCCTTCCATGGAACAAATTTTGCAAGTCATTTTAGGTTCTCAACATTTTTCACTTCTTGTTGGTTATTCAGGTTATAATAAAATATTGGTAAATGAAGGGGATCAATTCAAGATAGTATTCAACACCAAGTGGGGTACATATGCTTACAATAAAATGCCATTTGGTTTATCTAATGCTGGAGCTACATTACAAAGGGTAATGGACATGGATTTCAAAGGTTTGATCAATAAGTTTTTACTTATTTACCTTGACGATATAACCATTTTTTCAAAGGATGTTGCTGATCATATGGGACATCTAAGTCAAGTGTTTGAGAAGTGTATATAGTATGGCACATCCCTCAATCCAAAGAAGTGCATCTTCATTATCCATAAAGGTAAGCTTTTGGGTCATGTTGTTTCAAAATAAGGCTTATCTATTGACCTCGAAAGGATTGAAGATATTATAGGCTTGTATTTGCCTCAACACAAAAAGGGATACAAATTTTATTGGGAAAAATAAAAATTGTAAGGAGGTTTATCCCAAACTTTGCAACTATGGTAAAACCTATCACAGCCATGTTAAAAATAACTAAGTTTTTACTTGGACAAAAGAAGGTAAAGATAGCTTTGAGGAAATCAAGCAAGCAATTTCAACCTTTCCCACTCTCTTAAATCTGAATAAATATTTAATTTTTTATACATTTTCTAACCTTGACACTATCTCAGCTATGATTATTCAAAATAATGATGAAGATGTTGAACAACCAATTGCTTTCTTCAGCCAAGGCTTAGAATACTAAAAAGTTAGTTATTCTTTTTTTTGAGTAGTAGCATTTAGCCATCATTAAAGGTTTGGAAAAGTTTAGGTATATGGTTTCCAAAAATAGGATCCATGTCATGGTCTCCCATCCTAGCAATAAGGAGTTTCTCCTAAGCAGGGATCTCAATGAGAAGAGAGCTAGATGGATCATAAAGGTCATGGAATATGATATTGACATAAAGGTAACTAGCCTAGTAAGAGGAAGAGGTTTATGTGAGCACTTAACATCTAAATTTAAAGAGGCAAAATATCAAGCTTTGGTATATCAATTTTAAGACTAACCAGCTAGTTAAATACAAAATCAAAGTTGGACACAATATATCATTGGTTTTTTTCAAAATGTTGTGTGTCCTAATGGCTTGAAAAAATATCAAAGAAGGTATTTGAGGCTGTAAGTTATTCCCAATTTTCTTGTGGATGGCATTACATTTAAGAAAGATGTGAGCAATGTGTTGTTAAGATGCATTAACAATGACCAATTTGATATGCTATTAGAAAGGTTCCATAAATGATGGTCACTTCTCTCCTAGAACAATAGATACAAAAATAATGAGAGATGGTTACTATTGGCCTAGTATTTTAAGGACTATTAAAATTGGTTTAAGGTTTGTCCTCAATGTGCTTTCTTTGTTAGCAAACAAAATATTGTTTCCCTTCCATTTTATCATATCCAAGTGGACCAACCTTTCATGTAATGGGGTCTTGAGTTTATTGGCATGATCAACCTCCATCAAGTGCTAAACACAAATGGATATTGACTATGATAGACTACTTTAAAATATGAGTAGAGGCTAGTGATTTGAAGGAAGTAAATGAAAATTCCATCTTGGAGTTTTGTGACAGCATTATAGCAAGGTTTGTAGCTCCTCATGTCATCATCGTAGATTATTCACTTGCTTTCATAAGTGCTAATTTTTTTGATTAGGTAGAAAAGAGTGGAGTTCATTAGAGTACCTCATCCAACTACTACCCTCAAGGTAATGGATTGGTTTTGTCTACCAACAAGAACCTCATCAAGATCATCAAGAGGACATTGGAAAGCAATTAAAGATCATGGCATAACAAGATAAAGATAGCCTTATGGGTAGATATAATTACTCCTAAGAATTCAATTGGTAATTATCCCTTTATAATTGTCTATGGGAGAGAAGCTAGGTTGTCCATATCACAAGATCTCCTACCTTGGAACTTGCACAATAGTTGGAATTACTTGAAAATACTCTTGTGGATGTTAGATTGATAGAATTAATGCATTTTCAAGAGGCAAGAGATGATGCACTCAAAGATTTGGAACACCATCAAGTTCTCACGAATAAATACTTTTACAAAAGGGAAAGGGAAAGAGTGTTTAAAGAAGGTGACTTGATCTTCAAATGAGATGAAGATAGATCAAAACTAGAAAAACATACTAATTTTTATACTTTGTGGAGTGGTCCTTACATCATCAACAATTGCAAGCAAAGAAACTCCTTTCAACTATCCAAAATGTATGGAGAAGAGTTGCCTATTTTAGTGAATAAAATCCATTTGAATCCTTATTTTTTACCCTTGATGGCCATGTCTTGTATCTACTTTGTTTTGGTATGTTTCCTTTGTTTTGCTTATTTTCCCTAAGTGCTTTGGAGCATAGTGTTTCCCTTTTTGGTGCTTTCTTTCCTTTTGTTGGTTATGCATGTGTCTCTCCAACTTTTGTGTTTAGCCATAGCTTGTTCATTTCTCTTTGAAGTGCCTATCTATGTGACTCCATAACCAATGGAAGGATTTAGGTGACTGGTCTTTGACATAGCAGGCATGCCTCCCCTCAGAATTACTAAGAATGTTGACCAAATTTCACCTTAATATAATTTATTCAACCATTTTCAAGGAGAGCCAAACAATATTTGTAAGAACAAGTTGTTTTAGAGGTCCAAAATTTTAGGTTAAGGAGGCTTAAGTGTTTTAGCTCCATTAAAATGTATGTCAGGTTCTCCACAAGTCAAGTCTTGTCCTCTTATAAACTTGAGTTACTCCTCAAGACAAAGTTGGGTTCTTTGAATGACTCGACTTATAAAAGTTTCATGAGTAGAAGTAATCTAGGTTTACAAACCTAAATTACTCCTTCTAATGCTTTGTATGTTTTCAATAATTCATGACTTTAGTTTTTCCAAGGAACAAGTCTTAAGTTTCTTTATAAGCAAAAACAATCAAAAAACCTGCAATGGTCTTGATATGCCTCTTGAAAGTGGCCCTTTGAAATTTTTTTAAAGGGCCTTTCTTACCTTGTTCCCCCCCAAGTGTCCCTTAAAAAAAAATTTAAGGGCACTTTTTTTTCCCAAGTGTCCCTTTAGACTTTTCTAAGGGGCACTTTTCTTCCAAGTGACCCTTCAAAAAATTTCTGAAGGGAAATTTTCTTCACCAAGTGTCCTTCAAAACTTTTTTGAAGGGAAATTTTCTTCCAAGTGACCCTTCAAAAAAAAATTTAAGGGAACTTTTTATCCTAAGTGTCCCATTATACTTTTTTTAAGGGTACTTTATTGTCTAAGTGACCCTTTGGAAAAGTTTCAAAGGGCACTTTTCTTCCCAAGTGACCCTTTGGACTTTTCTGAAGGGCACTTTGTCTTTGGAAATGTCCTTCAAAAGAGTTTCAAACGGCCATTTCCTTTGAAAATTCCATTCAACATATTTTTAAGGCACCTTATGCCTTCCCCAAGTGTCCTTCAAAAATTTTGAAGGACACTTTCCCAAGTGTCTTTCAGGAAAAGTTTCTGAAGGAACTATCCATTGCCTTTTAGGAAAATTCCCTAAAATAACTCCTTCAAACAAATATTTTGAAGGAATTATTTTGAGAAAATTTTCTAAAATATAAACCCAACCCATAGATCCCCATGACATGCCACAAGATGTGAAGTTTAATGTAACCCACTATCCATTGAGATTCAAAGAGATGGCATGCCACAAGACGTCAAATTCATGTCTAAAGTATTCAAACAAGGAGTAAAGCCATTTAGAGAACCCGATAGGGTATTAAAAAAATAAAATTTGAGTTTTTAAAAGAGATTTTCTTATGGATTTTATAAGAAAAAGTAATCAAAGAACCTGAAAAGGCAAAGATAATGCAAATCAAGTTTTCAAATAAGCTTTGTTTATGACTTATAAGCAAAAGCAATTAAATAACTTGAAAGGGAAAAGATAGTACAAATTGGGTTTTTAAATAAGATTTGCTTATGAATTTTACAAGTATAAGTAATCAAATATCCCAAAGAAGCAAGTAAGAAGTAAAGTCACTTGGAAAACTTGAATGGGTCTATAGTGCAAAATATTGGAGCTTTCAGGAGGAATCTAAGGTTTACAACAGTGATCTGAGCCATTTATTATAGAGTGTCATCTCAACATTGATTTTTAAGTGATCCCATTCATTTAAAGAGGGAAAATAAAAGAGAAGGATAAACTCCAATTGAATGAGAGAATAGTTGGAATCAATTTCACCAAGATGGTGACTGCAAACCATTTTGGAGGTTTCTATTTTGGTTCCTAAGATCTCTCTCTTCTCTCCTTATTTTGATATAAATAGGACCCTTAGAATCTTGTTTTTCATCCATAGATAATAAAATGAATCCCTGATAGAATATATTTCCATTTTCTTGCCTTTGAGCAGAAAAGCATAAGTCTATTTTCTTTCTAGGTTCTCGACATTTACCTAGGCATGCAAGAGACATAGAGTGACAACAAGTGATGTTTTATCCTTTTTTTCTCTATTCTTCATGCTTCTAAGTAAATATTTGATCCAATATGTCATGAAGAGTGTATTATAGCTATATGATATTTTATACATGTGAAACCCTTTTTTTGGACTATACAAGTTGTATTTTCAAGTTATTTACCTTGTGTGATCTCATTCATTTTGTCTCTACATTGAAATACTTAAGTTGGAATCTTCTAGAGATTGAGTTATAGACTATATTATGCATAAGTACAGGGCATACGTGTTGATACTAATTCTTGGTATATCACCATTTTAGACTAGGCTTTTCATTTATGCAAACTTCTGACTCGTTTCACTCATACAAATTGGTTCAACAATTTTATTGCATAAAAAACTAATACAAGTAGTTAGCCCTTTCAACCTAGAGGTTAATTTCTAATTATAAGCACACCTATATGCTTGGAAATGTCCCAAAATTACCCAAATTTAGAGGAGGCCCGAATAATCCTATTCTAGGGTACAAGATTTGGAGACAACAAAAACCTTAACACTTCCCAAAAAATCCATACAAGTCATTAAATGCCTCCTTTTCAACTTCAAATTGATGAAAAGGACTAAAATGACTAAGGACAAATAATATTTTAACATTAAATGACATTAATTTACCTATAAAACACCTTGTGACATATGTATTAGACCCTTAAAATACCTAAAACTCAAGTTTTTACCTATAGGGATCACAATTTGACCTAAAAGTAAAATTTGGTCAACAATTCTTGTATAGTTCTTTAGTCTTTGATTAAGTGAGGTGATTAGGGATGAATATGGTGATTTGAGGATGTACAAAGGGTCCTATTAGAGGTCAAGTATGATTGGAGAGCTTGTGTGCATGAATGTAATTCAACTATTTCTTTATTATGTTCATCTAGGCATAGTTGGCTCTATGATAAATAAATCTAAGGAATCATATTGATGATGTAATATCTCACACATGTGAGGGTTTCAGGAGTTAATCGATATATGGATGGATTATCTTATGTGAGGAGATCACATGGTTCATATTTTAGATCATGTGACTAAGCGTAGCCAAAGTTATTAAGGTGCAAAATTAGTCCCTTAGACAAAAGTTAACTAAGTTCCAACACATAGTCAATTTGTAAAGGCAAATCTAATAGTTCATGTTTCATCACATTAAAGATCAATGATATGAAATGAATCTAATCTCAACTTAATATATTGTCTAATTTTAAGAATGAGTCATGCAAGTACTTTTAAAATATCATATCTTACATGCAAGAAGGTTTCAGGAAGAAATGATCATATGGGTTTGTTCATTATTATGCCTAGTTTATATGATGAAAATTTGAGAACATGGGATGGATCAAGGCAAAAGTTATGACTATGCAAATTTGTACTTCTAGGTAGATAAAAATGGTCCCCATACTTAGTTTTTTTACTTGATGTTAAAGAATAAGACCAATGAAGATCCAACAACTCACAATAATTCATACAGATCAAGATCTATGGTCTGTGTTGAGTCAAATGAGTCAAAGTGTTCATTGGTTAACAAAGTTAAAGATTGATCTCCTTATAAAAGGATCAACAAATCATGTTTGTTTTAAGGTATCAAGAATCAATGAGATGAGGACATGTGTTCAAAGTTTAATATTGAGAAAAGGTAAATATCATTCTTCTTCCAAGATCTAACTATGAGTGGATGTTCGTACATATACATACGCACATACATACATACATACATACATACATACATATATACATATATATATATATATATATATATATATACATATACATATATATATATATACATATATATATATATATATATATATATATATATATATATATATATATCAATCAATGATGCATATTGAGCCAGATGATTTCAAGGTGTCCAATGTTGATCCAAGAGGATCTATATTTTGCTCCAAAAATAAAGTCTTTATATTTTAGGTTTATCATTTCCATGGCAAAGGGACCATCAAGATATTTTTGATGCATTTTGTGGTTTTCAAAATGGAGCCCGTATGTATGAGTTATGGCACCTAGAATATCATTTTGGGAAAAAAAAATGGGTTTTATCGACAAGCAATGAGAGGTCCACAATCAACAAATGTCAACAAGTGGCAAATGGAGATCAGACCATGTGGTGGGTTCTCAAGCCACCATGTGGATTTCCACCATTTGATATGATCTAATTTTATATTTTAATTAAATTTCATGCTAAAGTCCTTCGAGATTACTCCAACTTTCCATGTAATATCTAAACTCTCCACATACATACCATGTACCGAAAGTTCATACACATGCTAACCACAAACATCCATATATTTTTCCATGGTCCCCCCACATACTCTCCACACTCCACCACATTCCCATGAAATTAAAGGTAATTCCAAAGACTTGGCATTATAAACCTCCAACTTCGTGGCATTTCAAAACAAACTTACCTTTTCATTTCCCAAATGTGGGATTAAGATATGACTCAAGCCCAAAACTAATAGAGTGGGATTCGAACCTTGACTGATTAGGTAAAAGGATAAGAGATTGACCATTGAACCACAGAGCTCAAATATTATATAAAGGGGATGAGATAATAATTTAAGTCAATTTGATAATGGAGTTCGGCTATATAGCCTACGTCTATGAATCCACTCCAATGGGGGATCACTCCTTATTAATTATAGTATATATACTATTATAATATAAATTGCATTTCGTACTTCTATCAAATTTTGTCTCTTTATTTTATTTCACTCTTAAAATTATGTATATTTTGGATATTTAAAAACTAATTTTAATTTTGTAATCATTTAAAATGTCAATTTTAAGTAAATCATTGAATTAAGGTTTTGATCTAATTACAAGTGTGTTTTTTGTTGCTACGACACTTGTTTGATTATGATTACAGATCAAATTTTTGGTATTAGAGTAGAATTCATATTTAACTATGTGGATTACTAGTGTATGTTGACAAGGTCAAGATCTAGGTGGGGTGATAGAGAATTATTAGAATATGATCTAGAGATTGGATCAATAAGTACTACAAAAATGGGAGATGACATTAAGTCTGAATGAGATTTTTGACAATCCTTCTTGGAAATGAAGGACATGGTTGAGGAACTTTACCATGAATGATGAATTAATATGGATTATGATGGATGTGTTAAATGTTTTGAGAAACCTTTCTCCTCTTTGGGTGATGGTAAAGATAAATTTTTTGTTGAATCTCTTCCTTCACTAAAGCTAGATATTAAGTTTGAATTGGCAATGTTTAATGGTGAGATTAATGTAAAAATGATGGATAACTGGATAAATCAAATTGAAGTATATAGTAGGATCCAAAATATTTTAGATGATGAGGCTAAAATTCACCTGGCTACTCTTCAAATTGGAGGCACAACTCTCATCTAGTGGGAGCGTAAGTTGAAGGAAAATGAGATTGACATAGGTAACTCAATTTCCACTTGGAGTGAATTTTTTGATGCACTCAAAAATCAATTTTATCCTTTAGGCTATATGTAGCAAGCCATGATGGATTGGAAATATTTTAGACAAACTAAAGGCCAAAGTGTTTAAGATTATACATAAGAATTTAGGAAAAAGGATTTACTTTTGAATATTCCTCTTTATACATAGGCAACACTACTTAAATATATAGGTGGGTTGCATAGTTACTTAAAACACATGATTTTGGTTCTCAATCCCACTAGTTTAAATGAAGCATGTGTTAA
The DNA here is from genome assembly GCA_037957365.1 of Torreya grandis. NCBI lineage: Eukaryota > Viridiplantae > Streptophyta > Pinopsida > Cupressales > Taxaceae > Torreya > Torreya grandis. The sequence goes on along the minus strand of JARHVA010002779.1, from coordinate 563,005 downwards.
ATCCATCCATTTAGAGGCTAGAGGAAAAGAGACAAAATAATCTTTTCCTATAGTTAAAAGTAAGCACTCTGAAGTTAATCATTCTAAAGGGCAATGTTCTAGAAAGGGTAAACAAAAATCCACTATTACTATTCATAAAGAAGAGGGTAAGCCATTTTGTAATCATTTCAAGAAAAATCATGATGAGTCTAAGTGTTGGAAATTACATCCTAAGTTAAGTCCTTTTAACAAGTTTAAGAAGAAAGATAAGAAAGCTAATACTGTAGTTCAGGATCTGGGTTCAAATTTTGGGGATGAAACTAAGATCACAGCTATGAGTATGTAGAATTGTTATTCTCTTTCTATTTATAGTGCTAAATCATCTAATGTTGCTTCCTCTTCAAAATAGAAATTTGTGCATGATGAAAAGAAAAGAAATGAGTTGTTTGACATTAGGGTTGTTACAAAACATACTAAGATTGACACCCCATTTAATAGTGGATCATAGGCAAATTTGATTTCTGAAGAGATTGTTAATTTAGTCTTAAAAACAACTCCCTATCTGAAACCCTATCCACTCAGTTGGGTGTGTGATGATGCAAAACTGAAAGTAACTAAAAATTGTAGATTGAAATTTGTCATTGCATCTAAATTCATAGATGAAGTTGATCTAGATGTAGTCCCTCTAGACATATACGATATTGTTTTAGGAAGCCCTTATCCTTTTGATAGAAAAGTAATCTTTTATAGGGAAGAGAATAAGTACTTGCTTGTTAAGGATGACATTAAATATATAGTCAGAGCACATCATGTGAAGACGAGTCTTTCCTTGGTTATAATAGGACAAATGAAAAGACTAATCAATTCAAGAAAGAATTTTTGTCTCATGTCGATTAAGTCTAAGTAAAAAGAATATTCCCAAGCTATGGAAAATTGTGATCCTAAATATAAGAAAGAATTGCTTGAAATCATTTTTAGTTATGAAGATGTGTTTTAGGATCCCAAAGGGTTACCCCTTAAAAGGGGAGTTCAACATGAAATTTAGTTGTTACAAGATTCTCCTCTCCCTAACATTGGCATGTATAGGTTATCAGTGGTGGAAAATGAGGAAATCAAGAAGCAGGTAATGGAACTTTTAAAAAAGGGTGTTATTCATCCTAGTGCATCTCTTATTGGTTCACCTATCATTTTGGTGCCTAAGAAAGATGGTACATGGCAAATGTGTGTTAATTTCCATGATTTTAAAAAAATTACTATTAAGAATCGTTACCCTTTTCCTCGTATTGATGATTTTCTATTTTAGTTAATAAATGTTATCTATTTCACTAAGTTAAACTTGAAAAGTGGTTATCGTCAGGTTAGGGTTAATGATGGTGATACATGGAAAACTACTTTTAAGACATAGGGATTGTTTGAGTGACTTGTCATGCCTTTTGGGTTGTGTAATGCACTAGCTACATTCATGTGATTGATGAATGATGTTTTTAGGCTATTCCTTGATGAATTTGTTATAGTCTACTTAGATCATATTTTGATCCTCAGTTAGTCTTAGGAAGATTATATGATTCATATTAGGAAAGTCATGGATGCATTAAAAAGGGAGAAACTTTTTTTGAAATTGTCTAAATGTGAATTTGGCAAGAGATCTTTAATTTACTTAGGTTATATTGTAGGACATGGTGAATTTAAAATTGATCCTACAAAGGTGGAGGTTATATTTAAATGGACTAAATCTAATAATGTAACTAAGGTTAGATATTTTCTTGGTACAATACAATATTGGATAAAATTCATTGATAATTTCTCACTTATTGCATCATCCTTGCATTCTTTGACTAGTACAAAAAAGGTTTTTAAGTGGGGTGGTAAGCAGCAAAGGGCCTTCAATATTTTGAAGACAAAGATTAGTACTACTCCTATCTTGGCACTTCCTGATTTGTAGTAGCCATTTGAAATTGAGATGGATGTAAGTGATTATGCTATGGGAGTTATTCAGATGCAAGGAAAAAAACTAGTATGCGATCATTTTGAGACCTTCAAAGGTGTGGTTAAAAACTATCCAAATTATGACAAATAATTATATAAATTGGTTTAGAGTGTTAAGAAATGGAAACATTACATGATGGGCAAGGAGATAGTGATATATATAGATAATCAACCCCTCTAGTATTTCTAGTCACAGGCCGAGCTACAATAGCCTAGGTATTTTCATTAGATGGGTTTCCTACAACAATTTCATCTTATGATAAGGTATAAGAAAGGTATTCAGAATAAAGTTGTTGACATGCATTCTAGGACTCCTATGGTGATTGCGTCTATTATTTTACATCATAGTTCTTTGACTCATGAAAGTTATAAAGAATAGTATGTTAATGATGTTGACTTTAAGGATGTGTATAAAGACTTGATTAGCAGAAAACAGGTAGAAAAATCAGACTATCATGTGCATAATGAAATTTTGTATCATTTGGGTAAACTTTGCATTCCTCTAAATGAAAGGGTGCACATGATTAGGGAAGCACATACTTCTCTTATTTTTGGTCATTTTGGAGTTGTTAAAATGGTTACACATTTAATAATGTATTGTTATTGGCCTCATATGTAGGAAAATGTTTCCAAATATATCAAGGGGTGTGTTCTTTATGCCACAATCAAACCTAGTAATAGGAAACTAGGACCTTACCTGTTCCTACTCATCCCTGGGGAACCATTTTCATGGAATTTGTAGGGGGTTTTCCTATGTCACAGAGAAAACATGATTACTTGTATGTGGTAGTGGATAGATTTAGCAAGATGCATATTTTGATTCCTTGCACTAAACATATTACAAGGGAAGGTACAACACAAATTTTTTTTCAACATAGATGGGTTCATTTTGGTTTTACCACTTATATTATTTCTATATGAGATTCTTGATTTCTTGGGGAATTTTGGTAAACACTATGGGAATTAATGGACACTAAGTTGAATAAGAGCACTGCATTTCATCCATAGACTAATGGGCAGATAGAGGTTATAAATTACATAGTGGTGCATTTACTTAGGGGATATTATAGTAAACATCCCAAGTTGTGTGATGAGAATCTATGCTATATACAACATGCTTACAACTGTACACTTCATTATTCTACTATGAAATCTCCTTTTGAAGTTTGTTATGAATATTTACCTAAATATCCTCTAGATTCTTGTTATGGATAGGATTCAACTGTTGATGAATCTAAAGATGTTATTAAATCCAATAAGTTCATTGAAAAGATATAGTAGGTACATCAGACTATTTGAGATGAATTGGACAAAATTTAGGCAAAATACAAACCAAGACATGACAAACATCATGTTGATCACTAGGTTATTGCAGGCAATTTAGTATGGCTTCACATTAGTAAGGAAAAACTTATAGGTGAAGTTAAAAAGTTGAAACCAATACAGTATGGTCCTTTTTGGATTATGGAAAAGATTGGTAAAAATGCTTTCCAATTAGATTTACCATCTTATATGTAGATTTATTTAATTGTGAATGTCAAAAATCTAAAATTATATGAATCTCTAATGATCGTAGATCATGATGAGAGTGTATCCATTCCTTTTGTTGATGATTTCACTCTTCAGTATCTTACAAAACTGTAGGAAGATACAATAATTGACAGGAATGTTCAGACATCATGAAGGCAAAATGTTGAATATATTTGTGTTGGTATCAAAGGGATGCACCCAAACAAGGCCAAATGGATGGAAGACAAAAAAGTGAGGGATAAATACCCTCATCTCTTTACCAATTAATTGACTTTTGGAGGTCTAAAAGCTCTTAGTGGGGAGGATTGATCCAGGGGGGTCTATATTTTGATCCAAAAATAAAGTCTTTAAATTCAAGGTTTATCATTTCCATGGTGAAGGGCTCATCAAGAGAGTTTTGATGAATTTTATGGTTTGAAAAATAGAGCTTGTATGTATGAGTTATGACTATCATTTGGGAAAATAAAAAAATTGGTTTTTGTTGACAATCGATGAGAGGTCAACAATCGATGAATGTTGACAAGTGGCAAATGAAGATCAAACCATGTGGTGGGTCCTCAAGCCACCACATGGCTTGCCACAATTTGATATGATATAATTTTATATTGTAATTAAAATTTTATGCCAAATCCCTTTGATATTCCTCTAACTTTCCACATAACATCCAAACTCTCCATGTACATACCACGTACCAAATGTTCATGCCATATGCTAACCACAAACATCCATGTATTTTACCATGGTCCCCCCACATACTCTCCACACTCCACCACATTCCCATGAAATTAAAGGTAATGCCAAATACTTGGCATTATAAACCTCCAAATTTGTGGCATTTAAAAACAAACTTACCTTTTCATTTCCCAATTGTGGGATTAAGATATGACTCAATCCCAAAATCGATGGAGTGGGATTCAAACCTTGACCAAGTGGGTAAAAGGATAAGATCTTGACCGTTGAGCCATGAAGCTCAAATAATATATAAAGGGGATAAAATAGTAATTTAAGGCATGTTTTTATTTGTGGAGAAGAATACAAGGCAAGTAAAGAGTGTTTTTGGAGATAGATATTTTTTGAAGGCCTCAAACAATATTATTTTATTTCAAGAGTATCTCTTAGATAAAGTCCTAACATAAAATTTTGAAGACTTATTACTATTATAAAGTAATTTTGATACAATTAATAAAGAGTGATCCCCCATTAGAGTGGATCTAAAGATGTAGGCTATATAGCTGAACTCCATTATCAAATTACGTTTGGTACTTCTATCAAATTTTATCTCTTTATTTTATTACACTCTTAAAATTATGTCTATTTTGGATAAACCAATTTCAATTATATAATAATTTAAAATGTAAATTTTAAGTAAATTATTGAATTAAGGGTTTGATCCAATTATAAGTGTGTTTCCTACTACTATGATACTTGTTTGATTATGATTACAGATCAAATGTTTAACATAGATAAAGACCGAACAACATATATGAGATCGACAGAGTGTATTAAGTCAAATAGTCAAGATGAAGATAAAAGTATGAGTGATAAAAGGTAAAGGTAGAGATATGTCAAGGAAGATTGATGGTGCATGTTTAATATAAGAATCAAGGGAACAAGATGATAGCATAGTGGTAAAGGTTTACCTGTGACTGTTAGCATTTGAATATTTGAATTTTGCAAAAGGAAAAGCTAGTGCTCTATATTTTGTCCATAACTTTTGATCGATCACAAATTAGAAAGTGATATAAAAAGAAAATTTGAATAAAATTACATGGATCATCTATTGAACCTATTTATAAGGTCTGAATGTATATACAACCAAATATATTTAGCTCCAAATTTGACTATGTATTTTACCATGGACTATAAGTGACCTGAGAAGGATATTTGTGTTCATGTTGATGATATATGGATGTCTCATGATGAATTAGTTATTGGATAGTGTTTTATAATAAATAAGGATAATATATGTGATAATTTGAGGTTTGAAAAATCTATATTATGTATGAATAAAGATGTAGAAGTTGACTATGTTTGTTGAATGCACTGGCAGATTGAGTGACCATCTTATAGAGGTAAGTTAAAGGTGTTATGAGTAGAGTTGAAGAATAAAATGAGAATGGATATGTTATATAATTCCCTAAGGATTACTTAAAGGCATTGGTTGTCTTTATATTCCTTTTTTTAGATATGGAGAGTTAAAATAGCTTGACTATATTTTGACTGTATATGACTAGTCTGAGTGATCATTTTGTGTATGTTGTTTTGAGTGCGTAAAACATGTGTTGATGTGTATAAAGAACATTGAGGTATATTTGAGGTCATAAAGGGTTAATCAATGTGATTTAATAATATTGATATATGAAATATTTGAGTAGTTAGTTTAGAAGTTTGTGACTGTGTTTTATGTGTATAAAGACCTAAAGAGCTAGGAGACCTAATTGGTAGGTCCAAGTGTGGATTTGGTGTTTCTAGATGGCATGAACCCAATTAGGATTGATCAAGGGGATATTGGAGATATTTTTTTATATGTTTTGATAATTGGTAAAATTATTAAGGTGGTCCAAGTAGTCTCACATATAATGTGTGAGTATGAAGACCTAATGGTTTTAGGTCTCACCAAGACCTAATGATGGTTTGGGGGTAATGAAGCATTGGCCGACCTATAGAGTATGTGGTTCCTACATGTAAAATTTATGAGGACATATTTAAAATGTGTAGTAAGTGTGGTAAGAATATTATCCAACCAAGATGGGTTATACCAAGAGCATGGTATAAGTATAAGGCTTATTTGGCTTATTTATTCTAGTTATGCAAATTTGGAGCCAAGTGAAGGAGAGAAACTTTGAAAGAGAAGGTGTAGATCAGTGAGGACCAATAGAGAGAGAAGAGGATTAGACATGATTGTATGATCAAGGTGTTGAAGGAGATCACATAGGTCATTAGACCTAAAAGGCCTAGAAGAGGCAAAATAAGTGAGTATGCTCAAGAAGCTATTTGAGAGAGTGTATATGGTGAGTAAATGGAAAGTGAAGGTTGTGTGTACCTAGTGGATGGGTTGAAGGGAAGATAAGGTTTATGATGGTTGTTATGACCTATAGGTCATATTTTTGATGTCAGATTAGTGCTCTTATAGGTTTAAAGATTGAGTGTGAGTGAAGAGTTAAAAAGTGGGGTTAGTTGGGATATGTAATGGGTCCTAATTGATATTTATGTGTTGGTTCAAGTATGTTATGTGATTTATCCAATAAGGAGTGTTGTATGAAAGAGTGAAGGTGAAGAATGATAATAATAGGTCTAGCATCAGGTGTTGAAGGTATTAATTTAAAGGTCGATGTGTTCATTGGTTTTGTTGTTGCTCAACATCTAGGGGTTTGTAGCCTCCTTATAAGGTGAAACTTGCTAAGGGTCTAATTATTGTGGAATCTCAACTAGAAAGTTGTAGTAGCTCCTTGTGGGATTCTAGTCTCACTAAAATAAGGGATGGTAGTTCCTCAATCAGTTATAGATGGTCTAAATTGGATCTTATCATTATAGGACTATAGTCCATCTTGCAAGTTTTAGTGGGTTTTATCCCCCAAGAGGGTTTCCCACGTAGATGTTGTGTTGATGTGATGTATGCTCTTATTCATGATTTGAATGTATGTGATTTCATGTTTATGTTGATAGATCAACTTGATGAATAATGAAATGGTTTTGGAATTGAATGTGCATTATTGTATATTGATTCACCCTCCCTCTTAGTAGTTACTTTCAATAATTGGTATTAGAGTAGGTCCTTTGAAATAAGATTAACTACTTGAAGGAGATATTAAGTAGGTATAAGGATGGATGAGCAGTTAAATAAAGAGAATAAATAATGGAATACTATGATCAAGTCACTTGAGGAACATATATTTACTTTGAAGAAATATGTTCAATAGGATGATAAGGTTATCAATGACCTCAAGGTTCAGCTAAAAGATTCTAAGGAAAGTTATTCAAAACAAAAGGAAATCATGGATGATGAAGAAGTTTGCCATGACAGTGGAGAATAAGAAGTGTTGTATTATAGTGAGGAAAAAGAAGTGGATCTAAGAGATGAGCTCATAAATATGAATCACAAGATGAGGTATGTGATAAAATGTCTTGAAACACAAGTCAGTTCTCTTGAGGGAAGTTTCTTAGGCAAGTATAAGAGAGATGAGAAGAAGTATCAAGAATAGATCAAGCATATTAAAGTGCAAGCATGTATATTGATAAACATGGCCAACAAATGTAAAAATGATGAAGATAAGATTAGTATTTTTGAGGATTAATTATGGACTACAAGTGAAAATCTAAAAGAAAGAGAAGATGAGTACACTCTACTAAAGATTGAGATGAAGTAATTGAAGGATGAACATGAGCTTGTTATAGCTAAGTTGGATAAGCTAGAAAAGAATTATGAGAATCCTGAGTATGACAAGGAGATTTTAAGCTTTGAAAGAAATGCAAAAAGGTTTGTTCGACAACCAAATGCTTCAAGGTATGCTAGTTTATTCCATGTCATTGTTATATATGTAATAAGTATGGTCATAGAGCTAAGGACTATAGAAGGAATTTAATCAAGTATTTACATTCATGGAGCCTTGGAAGAAGGATGAATTGGTCTTGGAGAAGTCATAACTTAGATCAATCAAGAGAAAAGAAGGAATTAGATATGAAGAAGATGCAGGACTACCAAGATAATTTGTCTTCTATATAGATAAAAAAAGAAGATCATAATCATCATCAAGAAAAATGAATGAATGATCTTATTTTGTTTAGTTGTCATAGAGTTGGTCACATTGCTAGGTATTGCAAGAATAGGTTGAATAAATTCCCAAAGAAAAATAAGGTGTATGGAGCTCCTAGTGTGAAAGGAAGAGGCCACAAATGGGTATGAAAACCTAAGCTTATTAAAAGAGATCAAACTAAGACCAAAGATGGGTTGTTTTCCAAGATCGACATGAAGGAAAGTCAAGAGTTTTTGTTGACAACATTTTTTAACAAATCTAAAGAAAATAATGAAGTTAAGGATTCATTCAAAGTCAAGTAGGACTACAATTCAAATGAGATTATGGAGATATGGGGCTCTCTAGAGTTTTGAGACTTTTAATCTCTCTATGTAAAAGGGGTGTCTCTATCTAATTTTCAAGGAAACACTTTACAAAAAGAGGAAGCATGGTGGATGTTTTTTGGGTCTTGATTGATGTTGCAAGATAAAGGTCATGAGAAGATATGTTGGCTTACTAAAAAGGACTTTGTTGATTGGTATACCTATGTCAAATTGCTCTTTTGTTGATCATTTTATTCTCAACTTTTGAATAACTATCCCAAAGGATGAGAGGTAGTGATTTAATGTCTATAAACCCTAAGGTGTTTGTTCATGATGATAATAACTTAGCTATGGTATATGGAGCTAAGTGAACATCAAGTGGAGAATATGAAATGTTTTCATCAGTTGGTGACATGCTTTTAATGCATGGTTGAGCCCAGTTTAGTGTTATTTATCATGAAATAATGTTGGTAGTGTGTAAAGGTCTACAAGTAGTGAATGGTAGTTTCTAGGTGTCTGCTTAAGGATGATGTGGTGTCAAAATATTCTATTGTATAAAGAATACTAAAGACAAAGTTGATATGGAGGATGAGGATAATGTGTTGTCCTATATTTGATATCATGAAGAAGGTCTCTGCGTTTTGTAGTTGACAAGTTGTGTATGTCATGGAGTTAGGGGGAGCTAATTCAGATAGCTTGATTGGCTTGAGGAGCTATGCATAATGTGGGGGGCTATATGTGAGATGTTCCAATCATGGTGGAGATTTGAAAAAGTCTAATATAGATGTGAAATAAATTTTGTTGATATGATGACTTGATTAAACCAAGTCAATTTCTTTGATAATATATTGAATCCTTTTGTATAAACAAAGGGGGAGCTTTGTAAGTGGTTAGATTTTGGGATCAGAGGACTGTGTAGTTAGATATAAGAAATAAGTTATGGAGGTAATTATGTTGATTCATCATTATTATAAATGGTCTAAATATTCTCAAGTAAAAGGTTCCTAAGCTTAGGTGACTTAGGGGGAGTCCCTCTTAATGTTTTCATGGTTAGTTCATGTCATTTATATTGTTCATGTATGTTTCATATAAGCTATGTATGATCAAGAATAATGTTGTCATGAAACATGTTTGAGAAGGTCAAGGTGAGAAGAGTTTTTATAAATGTTTTCTCTTCCTATTATTGGTCCTTAACGTCTTTTCAAGTCCATAAGATCAGAAGTTTAGCCCGCTTTGTCATTGTGTCAAAGGGGGAGAAATAACTTGAAGAGAGACAGAGTCTAAGCATAAGATTTGTATTGGTGTTTGGCATCAATGACAAAGGGGGATATTTTTTTAGGCTTGTCAATGTTGTCTCCAAGGTGACCAAGGATGTTAATGAGGTGTCATGTGTGCTAGAATGAAAATGGCAAAGTGTGCTTTAATGTGCCTTAAAGTTCCTACATGGTTCTTCAGTGTTTGAATAAGTGAGGTGATTAGGGATGGGTATGGTGATTTAAGGATGTAAAAAGGGTCTATCAAAGGTAAAGGATGATTAGAAAAATTATGTACATGAGTGGAATTCTTTTGGTTATTTATTATGTTCATCTAGGCATAATTGGCTTTGTGATAGATAAATCTTAGGAGGTCTATTGATGACATCATATCTCACATGTGTGAGGGTTTCAAGAGCTTATCAATATATGTATGAATTATCCTATGTGAAGAGATCACATGGTTCAAAATTCAAATCATGTGACTAAGTGCAATCAAAGTTATTAAAGTGCAAAGTTGGTCCCTCTGATAAAAATACACTAAGTTCCAACTCTTAATTAATTTACAAAGGTAGATCTAATAATCTACATTTCATCACATCAAAGATCGATGACATGAAATGAATATGAGATAAACTTAATTATTTATCAAAGTTTAAGAATGAGTCAAGAGTAGTTTTATAATAGAATATCTTCCATACAAGAAGGTTTAAAGAAGAAATGGTCATATGGGTTTATTCAGTATTATGCCTAGTTTATATGATGAAAATTTGAGAACATGAGATGGATCGAGACAAAAGATATGACTGTGTAAATTTTTCCTTCCAAGAATATAATAATGGTCCCCATACTTAGTCTTTTTTGCTCTATATTAAAGACCAGGACCAAATGGAGATTTAATAGCTCATGAGCATTTGTACATATCAATATCTATGGTATGTGTTGATTTGAATGAGTCAAAGTGTTTGTTGGTTAATGAGATTGTTGTTCCCAAAATCTGTCACTCCTTTTTGGGACAACACATGAACTATTTTTGGTCCTACAAGCCAAAAATTATCTCTTCCCTTCTCAAAAATTGTTTTGGGCATTCAAATTCTCCATTTTTCAATCTTTTACAGCTAACGAACTCCACAAGCTCATTTCTATAGAATTTGTAGAAAAAAATCTACGGACTCTATAGGAAGGAATCTAAAGACTCTACAAGCTTAAATATACGCACTTAGTTCTATGGAATTCATAGGAAAGAATCTATGGAATCATTTCTATAGACTCCACCAGTTATACGAACTCATTTCTATGGACTTTGTAGGTTCATTTGTATGGACTCTGCAGGTTCATTTCTATGGACTCTACAAGAAAGAAACAAGCTCTCAACACTTAGGCAATTTCAAGGTTGGTTCAATGCCAAGGTTCAATGGGTTCAATGCCAAGGTTCAATGATGTCAGCAAGTTTAAAGAGTTAAGCAATTCAACAAAGGTTCAAAGTTCAACCACTTCAACAAGTTCAACAACTTCAAATGGCTTCAAAAGACTAAGCAAAAAGAAGAAGGCTTGAACCATTGAACCATTGAACCTTGAACCAAAATGGTTCAAAGGTTCAACAGGTTCAAAGGTTCAACATGTTTAAAGGTTCAAAGGTTCAATGAGTAGTTGGTTCAAACACAAGATTGAATTGTTGAACCATTGAACCAAAGTTGGTTCAATCAGTCAGTTCAATCGGCCGGTTCAAAGGAGTGCCCCAAAGTGAAGAGACCAAGTGCCCTTACATAAGGCAGTGAACCAAAGGCCAAGTGCCCTTGTAGAGGGTAGTGAAGAAAAGAAGGCTTCAAAGAACAAAGGAATGAATTGTTGAACCATTGAACCTTGAACCAAATTGGTTCAACGGGTTTAATAAGTTCAATGGATTCGAAGAGATCACAGGACTTAGAAAAATAGAGAAGTGATGGAACAAAGGATGAACCAATGAACTAATTAAACCTTGAACCAAAAGAGTTCAAAGTTCAAAGGTTTAAAGGTTCAATGGTTCAAAGGAAGCACCAGACAAAGAAAGGAAGCAGATGATTCCAGAGACTAGTTCAAAGGGATGGTTCAACTAAAGAGCAAAAAAGCAATTGAACCATTGAACCTTGAACCAAAAAAGGTTCAAAGGTTCAATGAGATTGGTTCAAGTGGTCAATTGAATGAGTAGAATGCAAGATTGAATCATTGAACTGTTGAACCAAAGTTGGTTCAATTAGTCAGTTCAAGTGGTCAGTTCAAAGGAGTGTCCCAGTGAACCAAGGCCAAAGTACCCTTATGGAGGGTAGTGAACTAAGGGTATGTGCCCTTGTGGAGGACATGGAACATTGATTCAAAGATCAAAGGAAAGGCCTAAAGGAAAGTGATTGAACCAAAAAAGTGATTGAAGCAAGAAAGTGATTGAACCAAGGAGCTGAGAAGGCCACCTAAACCATTGAAATAGTCAACCAATGTCATCCTCGTGGACGTCAAATTTAAGATAATGAAATATCTATCAATTTTAAAATATGACATAGACCTTATGAACAAATTTAGTGACCAGCCAAAGAGATAGCCCAAGAGCTCAGATCACAGGATAAGGACAAAATACAGCAAGGAAAGGGGAAACGATGGAGAAAGATCAAAAATATCCATGCATAGGATATATTTCTAGAAGGTGAAGTAGCCCACCAGGTGGACATCGAAGAGCACAAACATTCAATGCATAGCCTATTTTTTGGCATTGAGTAAATCAAATGAATAGTTGTGCACACATCAGGCAGCCCATATTTAAAACTGATGCCCTATTCCAGCATAGCCCATGGAAAAAATTTAAAATGCATTGAAGGCATTGATTGCATCATAGGTCATTTTTCTAAAACAAAGTGCCCAAGTCTTTTTTGAAGCACTATATATTGGACTCTCTCTTATTGTTTGAGGGAGATCTCTCAGTTATCATAAACACAACTCTGCCCAAATTGAAAGGCATTACTAAGAATTTAAGCTTAGATTGTTGATCATATTTCATTATTTGAATAAGAAATCAAGTGAATTTTTAGAATTTGTGTTGAAATAGCTTAGTTGTTGGGGAAATTGTTCTTGTCTATTTCCTAAATACATTTTTTGTCCATTTAATTAAATAAGCAGAATTAGTGAAAGTAATCAGGAAGGTGTCTTGAAGCTGGCTATGGAGAGACTTTGTGCTACCACAATTGTCTTTAATTTGTCTATTTTCTATTTCTATGTAAAGGATCTTGGGATGACTTTGTGCCCTCATTATCCTTCGTATTTCAATCTTTGGTAGTTGAGGTGGAGACTTTGTGCTACATTTCATCCTGTTGTGTTATCATGCCCTATTATAGTTACTTGTCACTACCTAAAAGGTTCTTGTTGTCTGCTAGACAACACTTCTAAAAGAAGAGGAGTGCCTTCTGTCATTTCCTTAAGATTTCCCCTTTGATTTGTGAACATCATCTATGAAAAGAGAGAGATGGATGATGTTATCCTACCCCTAAGTTTTATTTTCAGCTTATTTATAGCATATATATATATATATATATATATATATATATATATATAGTACCTTATAGCTATAGGGAACCTCCTCTTGATGAGAGGAGAGATTTGTCCACATCAGATGTGGTAAATCTCCACATTTGTCTAACCAATCTCCTTATGATGTGGTTGAAGAGACCTATTTTACTCATTAGTTAGCTGATTGATAAAATATTCATGCCAATAGTTTTTGGTGACTCCGCTGGGGATTCAAACAAGTAGTTCCTATCCTTATCCATTATATACTCTAGCAACTCTCATTTGGGTCTTACCCATTATCATTATAGCCTTATTCATTTATCTCATCGTGAAAGAACGAACTACTCCAATGCTTTTCCATTATTAATTTTTCCTTCCAGCTTCATGCCAATAGTTTTTGGTGACACCATTGGGGAAGAATGTGTAGTTTGAAGCCTCAAGATTCAAGCTAAAGCAGTACCAATTATTTTCCATTTTTATTTTTACACTCTAGTAGATTCACAGTATACATGAAGCCAAAGGGCTAAAGGTATTTTTGACCCTATATTCGAGTTGGTGCAGCAAAGTAATTTTGATCAGTTTCCTTCACCATCTCACTTCCAATGAACCAAGAGCTTTCCTCCTACTAAAGTCAAGTCCCCATTACCAGGAAAAGCATCCATTTTTGCTATTAATAAATCTTTGTCAATACTTACCCCTCTTATATTTGTTATTCCACCTTTCCATAGTCATACAATGGCAATTCACGGCCCTTGGGGTAACTCTTTTTGCCCACTCAATTTAACTCCACCTCTACATGAGCCACCACATAGTTCAAGGAAAAAATTTCCCAAGTTTTATGGTGATAGGAAGGTTCATCTTGATGAACATATTGCAGCCTTTAACATAGCCTATGGCATAATAGGTGTGGAGTATGAGGATGTAACAGTCAGGCTATTCGTGGAAACTTTACAAGGTGCTATTGCAAACTAGTTCTATCATCTGCAGGCCCAGACTATGAATGACTGGAACACTTTCAAAGCCAAATTTGAAGCCAGATTCGAGTCTATAGAAGATGTGCATGCCCTACTGGCTCAACTCACACAAATGAAAAAGGAGCCTCATGAACTAATAAGGGATTTCATAGCCAAGTTTGACAAGCTAAGGAATAGGATTCTTATAATTTCTTGGCCTACAACTGAGAATCTCAAATGTTTCTTCATCAACTCTCAGCTGCCTAAAGTGAGTTTTTTGCTGAGACCTGCTAGCCAAATAGACCTTGCTATAGCTCAATATTTAGCCACTGAGGTGGAAGATGACCTTATCTTGTCAGAAAAGATAAGGAGAGATCCTAACAAAGGTAAATCTTCTTCATCTTCTAAATATCCATCTATAAGAACCACTGATCCAATGGTGTAGAAGCTGGTAAATGAGTTGCTAGCTCTTAGGAAGCAAATGGCACAAGGGATATCTTTAGCTCCTTCATACAGAGATATGCCAAGGAAGACATTCCCCAATCAGTCATACCAAGGAAATGCTGTCAGGAATTAAGGATAAACCAATCCTCTTCCTCCCCCACAAGGGAAACTTTCCATTGAATTACCCCCAACTAATTCAACAATTGGATATCTCAAAATAGAATCTAGTTTCTCTTTCAGCCTAAATTAAACCAAGTAAATTATGCTAATCTCCTTGCAAAAATCCAAGAAGAATTAGCTAGCAACTCCAACATTGGTTTCTTGAATTACCAAGATGAACCTAGAGATAAAGGTGAAGCAATTGATGGATCATATGTTGTATTCACCTAGTCCTAGAACCAGTCAGCCCAACAAGCTGATAAACTAAAAATAGGGGAAAGTTCTCAACCTATAATTTCAATTTCCAAATGAGGAACTTATCTACCTTTCTAGCCAAAGGACCCAGTGAGTAATAAAAAGGTAAATACATCAAGCATTCCTCCGTCTTCAACTTCAATTCCATAGACCAGTACCACCCCTCCTAAAAACTAGAAAGATGAACTACCTTCCTCTATTTCTAGTCCATTTCAGTTATTTGACATAATCAACCATGTCAAGAAGACCAAAATTCAAATGTCTAAATTTGAATTCTTACAATCCAATCTTAAGCAGTTGGATAGGTTAGTTCAATATGTGAAGAATAAAGCCATCCCTACAAGACAAGATGTTAAAAAGGTAACTCATGATCCCTTAAGGTACATGTCCATCCTAAACAACCTTGTCATTACTCCTCTAGCTACCCCTGGGAAAATAGAGCCTTTATATGTTTCCCTATTGATAAATGGTCACAAACTGAGCAATTACATCATAAACTTAGGTGCATCTAACAACTTCATGCCTACCAAGGTGGTAGAATCTCTTGGACTCACACTGACCAAAACCTTTGGGAGATATTTCTCCATGGAGAATAAACAAGTACCTCTGTTAGGACAAATCAAGGATGCCCGATTTACATTTGTAGTATTCCCAGACAAAAGAATCAAAATGACAGTCCTGGTGGCTGATGTTCTAGCCTCATAGTCTCAATGTGAGATGATGAGGATGATCTAGAAGAAGAGCATTGTTTTATAAAAAGTTACATTAGTGAACCCAAATAAGAAATGGAGAGTGAAAAGGGACCAACATATCAAAATAAATCTATGAATTTCAAAACACAATTATACTTGAGGGTCTTTTGCTCATCATGAATGAGGTTTCCAACTTCTACAATGGGATTACATGTACCTTATCAAAGGATGAGAATTTTACAATAAAATATGCACATGAAGAATGTTATCTAGTGTGAAGTAATGTAAAATAAAAAGAGCATAAACTAAATAGAAATTATTCTATTGAAGTTCATCAAAAGGATGGTACAAAATATTCACCATTGGGTGAAATCAAGCATATTATTGTAACTGGGTAGACTGTGTATTTGAATAATAATACAAATGTTCATGTACCTAATCAATTATTGATAATTTAAATTCAATCACATTTAGAAATATGCATAGAATATATGTATAATAAGAAAATTTTCTTAAAAACAAGGTGTTTCAACATGCAAATAGGTACATTTTTTACATACAGATATGAGATGAGATCAATGGATGTTTTCAAAGGGATTGAATAGGTATGATCTTATCCAAAAACTTGTGTTAATTTTCATATAATTGGGGTAGGTGAATTAGTTGTCAGTTGATTATATTAGGTTTTTATTGAGTGCACTTTTAGGTTAGATGAGACACATGCCACAAGCATCTTTTAGAGTTTTCTTGCATTCTATTCAGGAATGCTATCCTACATTTAGATCCATTTATTATAGTGAAATTTGGCCATCCAAATTTCATTACTCCATTTTATTCATTTCCTATCATCTTTGCATATTGTCTTATTTTCCATAATATTTTACATGACTCCATGCCCAATGAACAAGAAGTAATTTTTTATTGGCTCACGGGGAGTTAATTGCAGATTTATTATTGTGGGCTTGATGTGAAACTAATGGTTTAATTAAATTATCATTTATATTATAATTAATTAATGTTAATTAAATTCATTAAATGATTATAATAGTTTTAGTCATTTGGTAGATTAATTCTTTTTAGAATTAATGTGTCTAAATGTAAATTGAAAAGTTCACTTTGAATATTATAAATTTGCCCAAATAAATAAGAAAACTAAAAATGGGAATATGAGTGAATTTTCATATTCCAAATAAAAATATTGTACAAAAGGAACAATACATATTTTGTATATGTTCTTCTTTTTCTCAAGCTCTTAGAGAGAGAAAGCAACAACTTTGTGTGGAGCCATGTTATTTCTAGATTGGAATTATGAAATGCAAGCAAGTAGATGAGAGTATTTTGGATGTTTGTGGATTATAATGTATTTTGTTCATGAATTATGATTTAATATTTTTAAATAATGGCTTTATTAAAATTCTACATTTAGTTGATTAAGTATGACAATAATGTTTCCCAAACATTTTGTTGAGAGCCTCCATGGATGAGCTTCCTTGATGTCCATGAGCTTATGTGTGTTTAATCTAAATGGAAATTTATATAGATTTTATGTAATTAGGTTTTTGAGGAGAATTTTTACTTCCAATCATGCTTTATATTCCAAAAAACCTAGGTGGTTCTATGTTCATTTTTATGTGAGAGGAAGGAGTTCTATTTCTTCTATTTATTCTTGAGTGATATTGATGGTTCTTTATTTTTATCTCGTTTTGGGTTTCTCCCATTTTATATTTTATTTTTTTATTTGGTTTCATTTCATACTTTCAAGTTAAAATTACATAAATAACCCCAAATTACCCATATCCTACAAGGGAACTACCCCTCTTTAAGCAAAATATTAGAAGCACAATCACTGAGGTGGGAGAGCGGTAAATCAATGTCCTTAATACTATTTTAATTTTAATTCATCACTCATTCATTACCATTAATCAATAAATATCAACCCAAATTAAATAATCATGAATAAATCATTAATCAACCAAATTAATGCAAAAACAATCATAATACATCATATAGGTGGGAAACCCTCATGCTGGATAAAACCCAGTAAACCAAAGCTTGGAAACATAGTCCTATAAATAAATGAATCAATATTTATATGAGAACCAAACCAAAAAGGAGAATCAACCCATAATTCACCAAGCACCCACTTGGATTTAGCAAGCACCAACTTGCTAGAAGGCATTAACCCCCTTGTTGATAAAGAACCCACTCAATCAACACTATGATGACTTAGCCACCAATGATATATCCACCTTTTCCTTGATGCCTATCAACTCCTGATTATTTTCTTCTACTCTCTCTCTTTATTTTTCTCTCTATGACATCTATGTCATACTCAATCTTCTTTCTGCTCTCTGTACACATCAACTACCTCATCATGGCCTTATCAAAATATTTAGGCATTTAATACACCTATAATCATATATGACAACTTATAATATACTCCTATCATCATGAAGGTTATCTTAATCATAATATTACATCATGGTATACTCCTTGACACTCATTATCACATTCAAAACTACCTCTCACCCGAAAAACATTATCACTGCTCAATAAGCCATTTATCACCTTGATTAGTTCACATAGACATTTGATCTTAATACACAGATCTCTTATTATATAAAATAGGCATTTTCACATATACTTCACTAACTACCCATATAATGTTCCACATGGCCTCATCCTGCTCCTCTCTATGTTCTTTTATTCATTTTCACACATTCTTCACTAACACACACAAATAGGCATAATTAGCCTTTCTTTTATATAAGTCACTTGCTCTCAAACACATTGGTAATCCATGCGTACTTGCATACCTTAATTACCATTAAAATATTTTATATAACATGTTCCAATCATGAATCAACCAATACATCAAGTTGACCATTTCTTAATAGACCAAACTCTCATTTAGGCCTTAAGGAGACCTAATCTCATTAGGCCTTCATTGGAGCACGTTACACTTAGGATTTCCTAGAATGATCTCAAAATTAAAAAATATACGTAAAACCTAATATTTAACTCAAATATACCTTATAAAACTTCACTTTGTGTCCAAAACACCTTTTAGGTTCAATCACCATTTGAACTCCTTCTCAAAACACTATTCACACTAGGCCTGTGCATACACAAAAATCTATTTTAAACAATTGAAGCATAATAGAAAAATTAAAAAAAAAAATGGAAAAAAATCACATACTAATAAACCTCATGAACTTAGGGTCATTAACATATGTATTAGACCTCATCGCTCAAGGTAAAATTACTCAAACCCTTCTCCAAAAGTAGCCCATTTAGAACTGCCAACTAGACTCAAAACATGGTTATGGATACATGAAATTCTAAAAATTTAAGGGAAAAAATTAAAGTATTTTAATGTATGAAAATTATTTTGAAAAAACCTCAAAAAAATCTCAAATAAACATATCATAACATCTAATGGAAACTATTGGTCTTGTAGACCAATCTACTGACTTTCTTTCTTGCAATCCTTACTTAGCCAAACAAGCCATTTTGGCTTCAATGTTCCAAATTATTTAACTAAAATATAATAGTAATAAAATAATGTATATATCATTAATTTTACAAACAACATCATTATGTGAATCAGATACATCAACTCGTGGTATTGAGTCTCATGCTCATCTCTGTAATTTGCTTACCCAAAATTGCCATTTTGCCTTGAAGACCAATCATGATGAGTTTGAATTACAACACATATTTAGACACAATAAAAGACTTATAATTCATTAATATGATATTTATGTATCTTCATAACATCTCTAGACACAAAAACACTAACGTCTAGTGTCAAATATTAGACATATAAGCCAATCTCTAGACCTCTTTGTATACAGACCTCACTAAGCTAGACAAGTAAACTTGAGAGAAACTTTTTTATATATACAATGATTTCATAATATTATATTCATAATGAACGTGTATTAAAGGTATTTAAAAACTTATCCATTCATTTGGATTCATCCCTAATCTATGATAACACATCCCTAATTAACTTCTCACCTTTACCTAGTTTTTTCACTATCTCCACCATTAGGTCAGTTAGAAATAGGTAAAATTGTATGTATGGTTTAGTGATGAATATTAAATATTTAATACTCTATCTAAATTAAGATCTGACACGTTCAATTAGAAATACTTACATTCTAGGTCTTCATTCTTATTTTTTTGCCAATTCTCTCTCTAGTTTCATGTTTTTCTCTCTCTAGATCTATTGTCTAGCTTATTAATTACAATCATCCTACATTTAGGCTCTACATATATCCCTAATGAATTCACACATTCCAATCTACTCACTTACACCCTCTATTTCATGTTATTCCACACACTAGTCTCCATTATGCTTTAGGCTTCTTTAGACCGAAACATTTGGATTCTTGAATAGGATCTCATATGGTCAATCTACCAACTTGGATAGTATCTCATAGGTGAAATAGACTTGACTTGTACCCATTCACAATCTATATCCACCTCAATTTCGTTATTTATATACCAATATTTCAACCACCCTTCACCTCTTTTAGCCTTTTTTTAACAAATTCTCTTGGTACAGACTGGTACTACCTTCCTTTGACAAACTAACTAAATTTTTTGATATCCTCCATCATAAACCATATCTTCATAAATTTTCATGGTCAAACTCTTAATCTCACCCAGTTTCCAACTCATTCTCCTTTACAATCATCCCTTTTAGGTTTTTTACCCCTATTGCACAACACAATCACACACACATACACATACACACACACAAATATATATATATATATATATATATATATATATATATATATATATATATATATATATATATATATATATATATATATATATATATATGGTGTATTTACACTCATAAAAACATCATATTCACTTAGGAAACATTAAAAACTATTATATTATCAAATTTCATTAACTTTGAGTAGTTAGTTTATTTGTTACACCACTTTGAAGATTGCAACCCTAAACCAGGGTTTCTAACTCTATATCAAGCCCAAGAGGGTCTGTTTGAAGTTTTATACATAAAGAATGAATTTCAAGAATTTTTAAACTTGTATAACCTCTATAAAATTCTAATACACCTTCTCCATGCACAATATTTCCATTTTAACCCTTCTGCTATGTCTTTTATTCAAGGTTTGGGCTAGACTATGTAGGTTTCTTTACACAAAATGATATAAATGAATTGCAACCCAATGTACTATGTACCTTTAATAATCCAATAAAAAAATCACAAAATACATTAGAAGTGTTATAAACTTATTTAGTTGTGTATTCCTTGCACTACTTAGTCCTCATAATTAAATGCTAATATGCATACATAGTCAACAGGGTTTGATGGAAACTTACCTTCACAATAGGATCTATTATTAATGTTTCATGAAAATTGATCCCTCTTAAACTATTCACCCCATCCATTTATATAAATATTTCATTAAAAGAACATACTTATAGAATTCTTTCCACAAACCTCTTTAGAATTCTTATGACAGTCCTGTCAAATATAGTTCTTGCAATTTTCATTACAACTAATGCTTCCAAATGATTAAGGTTATCAAAAAAGTGAATTTTAATATGAAACATTCACAACATAGAGATAAAATAAAATCACTCTAAGTTATCAAATTTTATTGATTATGTTAATGTATATATTAATTGCCCCATCTTAATAACAGAATATAGAGTTCCAATATTCTTTATTTCTAACTATTACTCCATACCTCTACCTTCTAAGACTCCATAAATAATTTATATACCTCTAAATCCATTTTATATAAGAGACTAACTCCTATTACTATCCAAAATACCATTGTAAACACCTTACACATTTGAATAGCTACTTTTCACACCAAATACCTTGACATGGTGGTGTACTACACTTTTACGTTGTTATTACATCTTTACACCTACCTAATACCTATTAGTAACTTAAGAGATAATTATAAAAATTTATAATTGAAAACTATATCACTTGATACTACAAAACATCTCCTTATGCTAAGAACTTAATTCTGATTTTTAAAATAGTGTTTTAGCAGGAAAGGTTCCCAAGGCCAATAATACCAACTATCAAGCTACCTATTGACTTCTAAAGACTCAATCAAACCAGAAGACACTTATTCACAAAAACTATATTGATTCCCCTACATCATTTAGCATACACAAAGGCTAGAAATGATAAAAAAATAATCTTTAACATAAACTACAAGTTTCAAACTTTGTCCTCCAATGATTTGCATACTTTGACTTGGTCAACTCTGTCTGTTATAACAAAGTTTTGAGAAACAAAGCCTTTGATATAGGGTCCACTCATTCACCTAAAAAAATAATCACACTTAAAGGTGCCTAGGGGAACTGACTACATGATCCAATCACTTAAATAGCCATGCCAAACCATTTTTAGCACTTTAGAATAAGATATTTCTCATCAGGTCACTATTAGGGTTTTAGAGATGTTTAACATTATTTCTAGTGTTAATGATTATTCATAAAATACTGCCCCTCATTTCCAAAAATAATGCCTATATACCTTATATAGGACCCTTCCCCATATTTACTTAATATATTTGGTTCTCATGTAGAGGTTTCACATGCCAATGAACACTTGAAAGTCATTTTTAGGTTGAGAACCCTCCATTTTATGCACTCAATAAACCTCAAAACACTTTTTATTGCCTTAAACACCAATTTGTGACATAAAAATTGGTAAAAATACTTAAAATAACATGAAATACATTTTTAAATGCACACATACTCACACTTTATTTGAAAATTGATCCTAATACCCCATCTAGCCACCATATCTCTTTTTTCTCTCTAAGCCTTTGACTTGTAAGTCACAATAGGTATTGAATTTGACCTTCTAACCACTATCAAAGCTCTCAACACCTCATGTACAAACTAAAAAAAACTTTATAATTCTTAAACACTATCAATTATTCTTCATATATCTTATCAATAGCTCATGTTGCTTCAATAGGCCAAGCAGGGTCTAGAGGTGGTCTAGTTGCATACTAGGTTTGTAGGTCTTACTCATGTATGCTTACCCTGAGACTCACTTAAGTGGTTAAAAGACTCATAATCATGCTAAAATAACCTCATATATCATATTATTTTGAGATTCAATATAACACCTTTGTATCTTTATGGAGCATCTTTAGATTTGCTTATGCAGATCTTTGGAGCTCGACTAAGGACATTTGTAGCTCACTATGTACTATGTCGAGTCTTCAAAATTATTACCAAAAAGGTGTTTAAAAAACTATTTATGACTTCTCAATCCTTCAAATTGTCTCTCAATAGAGAGAAATTAGGTTTCCTTGCTTCCTTATCATATTAGGCATACAAGGTCATACCCCACACACCATGCATCTTGACATCAATGACATCAACCTTGACATCAAATGATATCAAAGACCACTCACCATAAAACTTTAATAGATGCATCTTAGACATTAATGACAATATACTTTGACACTAATGACATAAGATTAACATTAATGACAATATTATGCCAACAAACTCCCCCTTTGTCATTGATGCCAAAACCCATTACAGTCTAATCAATCTCCTTTGTCCCAAACTAATCTTTCTCCATGAAATTTTCTCCCCCTTTGACATTAATGATAAGGGATCGTGACACTAAAACTCATAGAACCATTCATTATTTTTCTTTGTAAATTATTATTATAAACTATAAAATAACTTAGATCTACCAATGTCCCCCTTAGACAAGCATAGTTTTTAAATGAACTCTAATCACACAACCATATATAGTATCCTTTACATGACTATTATGACTCAAACTCACTAGGCTATTCCATTTGTTTTTATTTGTCAAAGATCTTATTCAAATGGATTTAGGTATAGAAGACTACTTACCTTCCTTTTTGTACCTTGATGCCACATAGATGAATCATATCCAATTTCATTTTTTGTTCAAGTTTCATAAACATCCAACTTGTCTTCATGATTCCACATATCTTTTCTATGTTACACACCTATTCTTGAAGCTCATGAATTATATGATTGTCTCCCCTTGGTCTAATGATATCTCTTCTCTTGTAACTTCCTTTATAATTGATTTGACCTTAAACCTTTGTTCACACCCATAAATATTCTTGCTATCATCCTCTTAGCTTCATAATCCATATCTGATCCATCTATAAAATGATTCTTAAATTAGTTCAATGCTCATTAAGGTTGTACACCTAGTGCACTATCTACTATACTTATTTCTTGCTTGATCACCTTCACCTCTCACAACCAAGGCATACTGAGCATAGAGACCTTTGATACATGACCTAAAGGTCATCTTCAAATTCTTAGAGAAATTAAGGTCAATGTTTTTGAGTATAAAACATATCTGAAATCAATATTTGACCACCATGCCTATTTGGTCTATCTATAACCAAATATGTTGTTCCAATGGAACAATCTATTCCTCCATGCTAGGGAAGAGATTACTCATGTCATGTTCATATGGTATCTTAGATGTTATTCTTGCATCAATATTTATCTTTCATGTTTCTCAAGCCACCATGGCACATACCTCATCATGACAACTCTTTCATGCACCTAATCTCTCATAACTATAATCCGTAAATTGTCTCTATTCACCTTTGATATTCAACTTATAATAGATGCATCTTCATAAGATTATCCTTATATCAATTGTTGATTACCAATAAATAGAGAAGACAATGCTCAATAATTTCACTTTACATATATAACTCATATCACTGCTCTCATACTTATATCATTCCATGACAAGAATCAAGCCTCCAATACACCTAAACACCTTTAACATCTTGACTTGTGCCCTCCATGATTATACCACTTATGATAATTGTTATCAATGTAACAATTTTATGTGCATTGACATGACTTACTACCCACTAAAATGACCTTGATATTACCTATACACTAGTATCAAAACAACTATTTGACAAAAAAAATATCATACAGATCTACATAACCATGCTCCAACATAGATCAATCATAACTATAACTAGATACCAAAAAATTGCCTCTTAGCATGCCAAAATATCACATTTATAGCTCAGACTCAATAATATTCAACATGTATCCATACCATACAACACCTATCAAAGCTCAAAAAGCATCCACCATGATTCCACTTAGTGATGAGTGTCTCCATGAAGCTTAATGGAGTCACCCCTTTCATAGGGCACTAAAATAATGCAAATTCATGAGATTCGTAGATCTCCATACTCTCACAATATTTAAAAGTATTCAATGTCCTTCTAGACTTAAATATCAACTTAGGTTTGACCTTTGACTTGGCTTCTACATAATCCTTTTGAGTTGGCAAAGAATACTCTTGACATTCTTTCAAATCCTATGTATGTTTTACAATAGCAAACAACCCACCTTGGTTTATGAGTTGATCATGACTCACCTTGTCATTCTTATTCTTCTTAGTCAACTCTTACATTACCATCATTATTTGGTAGACAATCATTACTATCATGATAAAAATTATCATCATAATCTAATCTTGTGATTCTTAGGATCACCTTTAGGTTGTTAGGCCTATCTCAAAGGACCAAGCTTTGATACTAATTATTAGAAACATAATAAATAAGATGGTAGGGGGTGAATTAGTGCCCTTAATAATATTTTACTTTTAATTCATCATCTATTCATTACCATTCATCAATAAATATCAACCCAAATTACATAAGCATGAATAAATCATTAATCAACCAAATCAATGCATAAATAACCATAACACATTATATAGGTGGGAAACCCTCATAAGAAAGAAAACCCACTAAAATAAATATTGGAAAAACATTCCTATAAATTAATGAATCAATATTTAAATAAGAAAAAACACAAAAATGAATACTAACCCCTAATTAACCAAGCACCCCCTTGGCTTTAGCAAGCAACAACTTGCTAGGAGGCACCAACCCCCTTGTTAATCAAGCACCCACTCAATCAACACTATGATGAATAAGAACCCACTCATCCACCAATGATTTTTACACCTTTTAATTTATTATTATCAATACCTAATGATGTTCTTATTCTTCTCTCTCTCTTTCTTCTGATCTATATGACATCTATGTCATACTCAATCTTTTATCTACTCTCTCTACATATCATATACTTCATAATGGACTTATCAACATATTCAAGAATCTAATACACCTATTATCATCTATGAATTTTTTTCTATGTTAATCTCCTCATTAATTTTATCTTAATCATAATTTTCCCTCATGGTCTGCTCCTTGACACTCATGATCACATTAAAAACTACCCCTCAACCTAGCAAATCCATCATTACTCAATAAGCCCTTTATCACCTTGATTAGTTCACATAGTCAATGCTATTATTATGTAGAGATCCTATTATATATTCATGAAAATCCTTTGATGGTCCACATGACCTCCTCCTTCTCCTCTTTGTGTTGTTTTATTTTCTTTCACACATACTTCACTAACACACAAAAATAGGCCTAATTAGCCTTGTTTTTATACAAGTCATTTGCTCTCACACACCTTGGTTGGACATGAAAACTTGAATAATTTAATTATAATTAAAATATGTCATATAAAACATTCAAATAATTAATAAACTAATAAATTATGTCATCAATCACTTAATATACCAAACTCTCATTTAGTCCTTAAGGACACCTAATCCCATTCGGCCTTCATAGGAGCACGTTACACTTAGTCTTTATTAGAATGATTAAAAACTTAAAAAATAGAATAAAAACCTCATATTTAAATAAAATAGAAATTATAAAACTTAAATTTAGGTATAAAACACCTTTTAGGTTCAACCACCATTTGAACTCCTCAAAACTCTGTTCATACTAGGCTTGTGCATACATAGAGAATCTGTCTTGAACAACTAAAGCATAAGAGAAATTTTTCCAAACAAATATGGAAAAAAATAACATATAAATAAATAAAATTACATATTTGTCATCACCACATTAATTATACCTCATTACTCAAGGCAAATGTACTCAAACCCTTCTCTGCAAGTAGCCCATTTAGAACTGCCAACTAGCCTCAAAACATAGTTATGGAAACATGAAATTATTACACCTAAAATAAAAAATTAAAAAGATTAAATTTTATGAAAATTAACTTTAAAAAACCTTATAATAATTTTTAAAAATATATATCATAATGTATAATAGAAACTATTGGTCTTGCAGACCAATCTATTGACCTTTTTTGTCACAGTCCATACTCAGCTAGATAAGCCATTTTGGATTTAATGTTCCAACATATTAAAAAAAATTAAAATATTATGAAAATAATTTATAGATAATTATTTATCAAAAAAAATCATTATGTTAATTATATACATAAACTCATGGTATTGGGTCTCAAGCTCATCTCTTCAATTTGCTTACCCATAATTGCCATTTTACCTTGAAGACCAATCATGATGACTTTTAATTTAAACACCTATGTAGACACATTAAAATAATTATGATGAATTAATATGAAACTTAAATATATTTATAACTTATCCAAAAAAAAAAAAGGTATAATGGAAAATATTAGACATATAAACCAATATCTAAACCTCTCTGTACACAAACCTCACTATGTTAGACAATTCAACTTGAGAACAAATTTTTGCTATATAAAATGATATACAAATATTATATTCATCATGAAAATGTGTTTAATTTATTAAAAAAACTATCCTTTCACTTGGATTCATCCATAATCCATGACAATACATCCCTAATCCATGAGAACACATCCCTAATCAACTTCTCACTTTTGCCTGATTTTCTCATTGTCTATACCGTTAGGTCTGTTAGTTATAGGTCAACTTGTATGACTATTTTAGCATAAATTAAGGCTATAAATTACTTAAAAATAATCATGAAAATAAAATAAATGTCTCAAAATTTTTCTTCCAATTATTTTTATACTTTGATTTGGTTAACTCTGTTTGCTACAACAAATGTTTGAGAAATAAAGCCTTATGTCTATTCACTCGCCTGAAAAACCAATCACAATTGGAGGTGCCTAGGGGAATTAAATAAATTATAAAATCACTTAAATATACATATAAAACAATTTTAATCACTTTATATTAATATATTTCTCATTAGGCCATTATTAGGGTTTTAGAGAGGGTTAACACTATTTTCAGTGCTAATGAGTGTTCATAAAATATTGCACCTCATTTCCAAAACTAATTCCTTGATATATTATATAGGAAAATTACCCATATATCCTAAAAATATTATGTTCCCATGTAGAGGTTTCACATTCCAATAAAAATTTGAAAGTCCTTCTCAGGTTCAAAACCCCCCATTATGTGCACTCGATAGACCTCAAAACACTTTTTCTTACCTTAATCTTAAAATTTTGACCTAAAAATTGGAAAAAATAATTTAAAAAACATGAAATACCTATTTTAATGCACACATACAAACACTTACCTTGAAAACTGATCTTGATATCCCAACTAGCCATAATCTCTCTCTTTGCTCTCTAGGCTTTTGACTTATAAGTCACAATAGGTCTTGAAGCTTACCTTATAAACACTATCAAAGATATCAAAACATCATGTACAAACTCAAAAAACCTCTCTCATGATAAAACACTATAAATTATTCTTCATATGTCTTATCAATAGCTCATGTTGCTTCATTAGGCCAAGTAGGGTCTAGAGGTGGTCTAGTTACATACTATGTCTATAGGTCTTACTCATGTATGATTACCTTGAGACTCAATTAAGTGATCCAAAGCCTCATAATCATGATAAAAAAACCTCATACAACATATTATTTAGATATTAAAAAAAAACATCCTTTTATCTTGATGGAGCATCTTCAGAGCTGCTTACACAGATCTTCAGATCTTGACTAAGGATCTTCATATCTCACTATGTTATATGTAGTCTTCAAAACTATTGATAAATTATCAAGTCTTTAAATTATCTCTTAGTATAGATACATTAGGTTTCTTGGATTCCTTGTCATATCAGGTATAGAAGGTCATACACCATAAACTAGGCATCTTGATATCAATGACATCAACCTTGAAATCAAATGATATAAAAGACCACTCATAATGAAACTTTACCAGATGCATCTTAGACATCAATGATAACATAATTTATCATTAATGATATCATATTGACATCAATGACAACATTTTTCCAATAAAATTCCCCTTGTCATTGATGTAAAAAAACATTATAGTATGATCAATCTCTTCTACCCCAAACTAATCTTTCTCCATGAAATTTTCTTGCCCTTTGATATTGATGACAAAGGATCATACACACTACAATTTTTGGAACCATTTATTCTCCTTTTTTGTCAATTATTCTTAGAAACTACAAAATAACTTAGATCTACTAAGCTCCTCCTTAGATCAAGCATAATTTTTAAATGAACTCAGATCACAAGACCATATATCTTGTCTTTGACGTGAATGTTATGACTCAAACTCACTAGGATATTCCATTTGTTCTTATCTATAAAATATCTTCTTCAAATGGAATCAAGCATACAAGACTAATTACCTCCCTTATGTACCTTGATGCCAAAAAGGTGAATGATATCCAACTTTATTTTTTATTCAAGATTCATAAATATCTAACTTGTCTTCATGATTTTGCATATCTTCTCTATACTACACACTTATTCTTGAATCTCTTAGTTATCTGGTTAACTCTGCCTAAATTGATGCTATCTCTTATTGGAAATTCCTTTATGTTTTATTAGACATTCAACCTTTTTTCACACCATAAATACTCCTTCTATCATCCTCTTAGCTTCATAATATATATCTAATCCATCTATATCATGATAGCCCTTATTTTATTAGTTCACTGCTCATTAGGTCTCTACACCTAGATCAGTATCTCCCAGACTTCTTTCTTGCTTGATGACCTTCACCTCACATAACCAAGACATAATGAGCTTATAGATATATGATACATGATCCAAATGTCATCTTCAAATTATTAGATTAATCACACTCAATGCCTATGAGTATAAAACATCTCTAAAATTAATGTTTTTCAACCATTCCTATTAGATTTGACTACAATCAAAGATATTATTCCAATGAAACAATCTATTCCTCCATGCTAGAGTAGAGATTACTCATTTCATGTTCATATGGTATCTTAGATATTCTTCTTGCATAAATATTTATCCTTCATTTTTCTCAAGCCACCATGGCATATACCTAATCATGACAACTCTTTCATGCACCAAATCTCTACCAGCTATACTCTATGAATTATTTGTATTCACCTTTGATATCAACTTTATGCTAAATATATATTCACAAGATGCTACTTGATATCAATTGTTGATTACCAATCAACTGAGAAGATATTGAATTTGAAGATATCACTCATATCATTTCTCTCATACTTTTATCATGCCATGGCAAGACTCAAGCCTCTAGTATACCTAAACACCTTTAACAGCTTGACCTATGCCTTCCATGCTCATACCACTTATGATAATTACTATCAATGAAACACTTTTGTGTGCATTGGCATAACTTGCTTCCTACTAAACTGAACTTTATCTTACCTAGACACCATTCCCAAAATAACTAATTGACAAAGAAAGATCATACAGATCTAATCAACCATGATCCAACATAGATCAAGCACAACTATAACTAGATACCAAAAAATTACCTCTTAACATGTTAAAAGATCACACTTCCAACTTAGACACAATAATATTTAACATGTCTTCACACCATAAAACACCTATCAAAGATTAACAAGCATCTTATTTGACTTACTAATGAGTGTCTTAATGAAGCCTAATGGAGTCACCCCTTTCATAGGCCACTAGAACAACACGAATTCAAGATATTCCCAGATCTCCATACTCTCATAAGACCAAAAATTATTCAATATCCTTTTCAACTTGACTATCAACTTAGGATTTACATTTGACTTGGATTCTACATAATCATTTTGAGCTGGTAAATAATATTAATAACATTATTTCAAATCTAACATATGTTCTATAGTATCAAACAACCCACCTTGGTTTATGAGTTAATCATGACTCACCTTGTCATCCTTATTCTTCTTAGTCAACTCTAATAGTACCATCATTATTTGGTAGATCATGATTACTATCATGATAAACACTATCATCTTCATAATCAAAGTTTGTGCTTCTTAGGATCACCTTTAGGCGATGAGGCTTATCTCAAAGGACCAAAATTAGATGCCAATTGTTGGAATCATAATCACTAAGATGGGGGGTTAAATTAGTGTCCTTAATACTTTTTTACTTTCACTTCATCATTCATTAATTACCATTATCAATCAATATTAACCCAAAGTACATAATCATGAAGAAATAATTAATCAAAAAAATTAATTCATAAACAACCATAACACATCATATAGGTGGGAAACCATCATGGGGGATAAAACCCACTAAAACAAAGCTTGGAAAAATATTCTTATAAAGCAATTAATCAATATTTAGCTGAGCACTGACCTAACAAGGAGAACCAACCCCTAATTCACTAAGAACTCACTTAGATTTAGTAAGCACAAAATTGATAAGAGGCACTTATTGATCAATCACCCACTCAATATTATCTCTTTTTATTTTTCTCTCTATGACATCTATGTCATACTCAATCTTTTATCTAATCACTCTACATGTTAACTACCTCATCATGATTATCAATATATTTAGGCCTATAATACACCTCTTATCATCTATGAAAACTTATAATATGATCATCTACTCATAAGTTTCACTTAATCATAATCTCATTTCATGGTTTTCTCTTTGACACTCATGATCACATTCAAAACTACCTCGCACCTAAACAAATATGTCATTGATCAATAAACCCTGTATCACCTTGATTAGTTCATATAGGCACTGATATTAATATGTAAAAATCATATTAGATATTTTTTACACCCCTATGATGGTCCATATGACCTATTCCTACTCTTCTTTGTGCTCTATATTTGCTTGCACACATATTTCACTAACACACACAAATAGGCCTAATTAGCCTTGCTTTTATAATAGTCACTTACTCTCACACACCTTGGTTAGACATGAAAACTTGCATACTTAAAATTACAATTAAAATAGGTCATATAACACATTAAAATCATGAATCAACCAATACATTAGGTCATCTATAGCTTAATATACCAAACTCTCATTTTGGCCTTAAGGATATCCAATCCCATTAGGCCTTCATTGTAGATGTTACACTTATTCTTTCTTGAAATGCTTCTAAATTTAAAAAATATAATTAAAACATAATATTTAAATAAAATATACCTTATAAAACTTAAATTTATGTTTAAAACACCTTTTAGGTTTAACCACCATTTGAACTCCTTCTCAAAACACTGTTCACACTAGGCCTATGCATACATCAAAAATCTATCGTGAACAATTGAAGCATAAGAATAATTTTGACAAAAATTAATGGAAGAAAATAAAATATTAATAAAACCCATTACCTGATGGTCGTCATCATATTCATTATACCTCATCACTCAAGGCAAAAGTACTCAAACCATTCTCTACAAATAGCCCATTTAGAACTACCAACTAGCCTCAAAACATATTTATGGAAACACAAAATTATAACACATAAATGAACATAATAAAAGGATTAAAATTTATGTAAATTATATTTAATTTTTTTTTAACAATATCCAATAAAAATATCATAAGATATAATGGACACTATTGGTTTTATAGACCAATCTGTTGACCTTCTTTCTCATAGTCCTTACTCATCCAAACAAGCCATTTTGGCTTCAATGTTACAACCTATTAAACTAAATTAAAATATTATAAAAATAATGGATAGATAATTCATGTCAAAATAAACTTAATTATGTTCATTATATATATCAACTCATGGTATTGAGTCTCAAGTTCATCTCTATAATTTGCTTACCCAAAACTATTATTTTGCCTTGAAGACCAATCATGACAACTTTGAATTCCAACACACACATAGGAATATTAAAATAATTATGATTAATAAATATTATCCTTATATATATTTTAAAAATATTCAAACACAAAATCACTAAGGTCTAATTGAAAATACTATACATATAGACTAATCTCTGGACCTCTTTGTACACAGAGCTCACTAAGCTAGACAAGTCAACTTGATAGCATCTTTTTGATATATAAAATTATCTCAAAATATTATATTAATCATGATAATGCATTAAATTTTTTTAAAAACATATCCATGTATTTTTATTCATACCTAATCCATGACAACAAATCCCTAATCAACATCTACTCTTGCCTAGTTTTCTCACTGTCTACACCATTAGGTCTGTTAACAATAAGTCAACTTGTATGAATAATTTATCATACCAGAAGGATATAACATGATAAAAAATATTTATATAAATAAAATAAAAATATCAAACTTTATACTCAAATTAATTACATACTTTTAATTGGTCAATTTTGTCTACTACAATAATTTTTTTAAAAACAAGGCCTTTTTTGTAGGGTCCAATCACTCACCTAAAAATTAAATCACACCTAAATGTGCATATATGAGTTGAATACATGATAAAATCACTTAAATATACATCTAAAACAATTCTTATAACTTTATATCAATATTTTTCTCATTGGGTCACTAATAGAGTTTTAAAGAGGCTTATCTTTATTTCTAGTGTTAATGATTGTTATTAAAAGATTGCCCCTCATTTCCAAAACTAATACATAGAGATATTATATAGGAAAATTACCCATATATACTAAATATATAAATTTCACATGTATATGTTTCACATTATAATTAATAATTTAATGTCCTTCTCAGATGGAGAACCCTCTATTCTGTACACTCGATAGTACATTATTTCCTACCTTAACCTTCAAATTTTGACCTAAAAATTGGTCAACATACTTGATATAAAATTAAATTCCTATTTAAATTCACAAATAGTCATACTTCCCTTGTAAAATTATCTTGATACCTCATCTTGCCACCATCTCTCTTTGCTCTCTAGGCCTTTGACTTGTAAGTCACAATAGGTCTTGAAGTTGACCTTATAAACCACTATCAAATCTCTCAACACCTCATGTACAAAATCAAAAAAAATATATCATGCTCAAAAATTTTCAAGTATTCTTCATACGTCTTATCAATATCTCATGTTGCTTCATTAGGCCAAGCAAGGTCTAGAGGTGATCTAATTGCATACTAGGTTTGTAGGTCTTACCTATGTATGCTTACCCTGAGACTGACTTGAGTACTCCAATTCCTCATAATAATGATAAAACAACCTCATACAACATATTATTTGGATATTAAACATAAAATATTTGTATCTTGATGGATTATTTTTGGAGCTACTTATGTAGATCTTTAGAGCTTGACTAAGGATCTTTGTAGCTCACTATGTTCTATGCCAAGTATTCAAAACTATTACAAAACATTTGTTTCAATTTTTTTTGATGAATTATTAAGCCTCTAAATTATATCTCAATATATATACATTAAGTTTCTTGGATTCCTTGTCATATCATGCATACAAGGTCATACCCCACACACCATGCATCTTGACATCAATGACATCAACCTTGACATCAAATGATATCAAAGACCACTCACCATGCAAATTTAATAGATGCATATTAGACATAAATGGCATCATATTGACATTAATGACAATATTATGCCAACATTATAGAGATTCACCATTTCTACAGTGATATATCTAATTGTTGGTGAATTTGTGTCACTTCACATTAGGTGAGTCACAAATCAAGAAATACCAAAAGTGACAATTTTTACACTAAGAATTAAGAGAGAGAGAAAATGATAAATAATGTGTTGGTTTTTATAGGACTTAATAATAAATAACAATATGTCAAACAAAATACTATTGAAGAAAGTTAAAGAGAGAGAGAATGGCAGGTGGTGAAATAGACACTTGTAGAAAAATGAAAAGATAACATTCATAAGAAGAGTAGAGACAACATTCATATAAAAAGGTATAGGTTATATAGGATAATCAATAGTATTATTGATATAATATTTTAATAATTTGAATGAACATTTGTATGCAATAGAATTTAAAAAAGATGGGTTGATACAAGTAATATTAGTGACACTAATAATAAATAAATTTGGGAACAATAATAAAGGAAGAATCCAAGAAAGAATAATAATAAATAAAACATGTTGACAAGATTGAGGAACCTAAAGTGTAAGATGTATAAATTTAGGATCCAGGTAACATAGGTGATGATAATGAATTAGTAGAAGATAATACCAAAGTGTTTATAATGAGTGAAAAGGAGTTCTTATAACAGGTAAAAGAATAAAAAATTGAGTGTACATTATTTTCCAATCCAAGGATAACTATTACAAAATATAAGGTAACTAATTTTTAATTATATATTGGTAATTTTATAGATGAGTTTGTTAAAAGAGTAGTGGATGAGTTTCCAAGTGATTTGTCATATGTAGAAACTAGTTTATTGAAAGAAATTGCTATGGAAAGTAATAAGAAAAAAAATAGTTTTGAGAAGTTCATGGATAATAAAATAGAAATGAAATAAGAGATAGGTATTTCCATGAAATAGCTATTAAAATAATGAAACAACAATAGGTTGAGGAGGTAATGAATAAATCATAATTTCATATGGAGGAGAATAAAGTACTACTAAAAGAACTAAAAGTTCACTTGTAAGAATAGAAACTAAATGTGAAAAGTGTAGATATTAATGAGGATGTTCATTTTGGTGGACATGAGAATGAGATAAAATTTTTTAGGAAGGAAGACTTAAAGAAAGTAGTTGAAGTGCAAGTTTATGCACTTGAGAAGAGAAAGATTATAAACTATCCCTATACTGAAGAAGAAAGAGATAGAAATAAAAATTATGATAATAATGGACATCAAAGTCATTATGGAGGACTTTATTTCTTTAATATTTTTATTTCATGTGTAGGTATAACAATAGAAAAGATACTGGAAGGTCAAATATGCAAAGAAAATTAAAACATAGGTCTAGCTATATAGAAGGTAGAATAAATAAGAACCATGTGTGGTTCAGTTCTAAATATGTAAATATATAAGAGAGAAATTGAATAAGACATATTATAATAAGTCCATTTTCATCAGCTAGAGTATTGATGATCTCATGAGTAGGAACTCATGAATAATTTTTGCTCTTTGAGAGCCTGATGGAGGTACATGAGCATGAAAGGGTAATTTTTTTAAATTTAATTCAATTTTGGTAATGTGTAGGTGTAGGTATCATTTTTAGGTCCTTTTAAAAGTGTGTTAGTCTTCAATATTTATAATTTTTGCCTCTAGAGCCTGTAATTAGTTTTCCCTTTAAAATCTACCTATTCAAAATTTGAATTTCTAATGATCCTTTATAGGTGTTTTATCAACTTTAAAGGTGATGTAATTGTAAGATTATTTATAAATGGGAATAAAAAATGGTATTATGTCATGTATTAAAATTCCATTATGTATTAACTTATGATTAGTCATGTAAAGACTCAACCAATGCTAAAAACCCAAGGTGAGTTATTAAATTGATTATAAATTCTTGGAGGGAGTTTTGGGTTGGTTGAGAAAAGAAAGGAAAGTTATTATCATTTAAAGGATTAATTAAAGGGATTAATTATGTCTATATTAAATGGAATACTACTAAATAATAGGTTTTTAAGAAAAAGGAAAGAAAAGCTCCCCAAAATAGGGTTTTGGCAAGGTTTTGATAGTGTTATTCTATACATGTACACAAAAAATCAATAAAATAATATATTTTTAAATTAAATTATTTAATTTCAATCCTTTATGAAATTTAAGTGTAAACTATTTATAATTTTTAATCATTTTTTTTTGTAATTTTATTCATGCACAATACAGGTCTAAAAACATAATAGAGAGGTTCACATATTCGAGAAAGGTATTTGAATAGTTAACAAAAGTTATGTTTCATCATATTTTTGAGGGTTTTTAGTGATAAATAAATTGTAAGAGTAATATAAACATATTTAGGTCTTTTAAAATCGTAAATACTTAAATTTAAGTCTTATAATTTGAATTTTGATAGTATGTTTACTCTCAGCATGTATGTAATCTTAAAAACTCACAAATACAAATAATAAAATTAATTTTAACATTTTAATATTTGAAAAATAATATTTGAAACTTAAATTTGGTCTTTTTAAATTCCCTCAGCGAGTGTGCAGGCATGTAGACCTCAAACTAGGGTTTCTAGGATAAATCTTCTCCAAAATGAAAATAAACCCTTAGAATTTGATTAAACATTGTATAAGGGTTGATATTGATGTGTTTTAAATTATTAAAGTAGTTTAAATATTTTTTACCCTCTACATAAAGAGATATTAAAAACACACAGTCAATGAGCCTAATAGGAAAGGCTATGAGACCTTGTTCTAGCATATTTTGAATTTTAAAGCAAATCTAGGGGAAAAGATCAATTTTAAGGGTTGAAATAGAACTAATTAAGTGTGGTAAAGGTTTATAAATAAAAAATATTCATTTTTTATTTAAAACTACCAAATAAAAGTTTAATAAGGCTTTTAGACCTAGTTATCTATAAACCCTATTTTACAAATTTGGAAGTTTCAAGAAAATACAAAGTCTAAGATCAATTTGTTAAGTTGAATAAAAATTATATGGATGTGATAGTTTAAAAGCATAATAATTCATTATTTATCTCTAGTGTTAACATTTAGGCTTGTAGGCCTATTATTTCCATTGAATAAGATTATAAGTTTACTCTCTTTTATCCATCACCATCAATTTCAATATGTTGTTTAATTTCATTAAATTATTTTTTGAAATATAGATTGTTTACAAGAATAAAATATTATACTATCATGTATTAAATCATTAGAAGCTACAATGATCATTTTTTATATTGCTTATCTTTCTTAAAGGATATAATCATAAGTAAGAACATGATTAATGGTTAAATAAAATGATCTAATAGTGATAGTTATAGTCACATTTTATATTTTTTTATATGCTTAACCTAATGCATTCTATATCATTTTGAAATGAGACTAGTGAATTTTAATATAGGATACATTAATTTATGACCCTATCTTGAGAAACTAGTGTGTCTTTGCATTATAATTTAATAAATGTGTTTTGAAAATGTTTTTATTCTTTTTTGGATAGTTTAAAAAATAGATTGGAGTTTATTTTATTCACTGTTTTATATATTATGAAACATTTACCCTTTCATTAATAATTTCATTTTGAGCTTCCCACTCTTCATCTCAATCATGACTATGAAAAAATGGGCATTATTTCCCTTGGCCAACATGTAATCACTATTCATGATGAATCCTACTTAATGTGTATGGTGATTGTGAAATATTCACCTCGATTTGGTTTATTGATGCAAATTTAAATGATTAT
This sequence comes from Torreya grandis, assembly GCA_037957365.1. Taxonomy (NCBI): domain Eukaryota; kingdom Viridiplantae; phylum Streptophyta; class Pinopsida; order Cupressales; family Taxaceae; genus Torreya; species Torreya grandis. The sequence goes on along the minus strand of JARHVA010002779.1, from coordinate 524,705 downwards.
CATTTATCATTGTCATTATTTTTTATCTTTGATGATGCACATTATTGTAATAATTCACATCATAATGAAACATGACATAATGTGACATTTATTACCTTTTAGTTGAGACAAATACATGAATCCATTGGTTTGGATCTCAAGAGGGTGACATGTTGATCTAGGGCCTAAGTAGAGGCCCCGTGGAAAACCTAATTAATGTGGTTTAAATAGTTTATGTGTAAAATCAATTTACTAAATGACATAAAAAATGTAATGAAATGTAGTAAATAAATAACAAGGTGACAACTGATTTAGAAATGCAACACCAAAATTTTATTATGGTAAGTTTTATATAAATTGAGAGATTAGATGTTGTTTCCAAAAGGCTTCCTCACCCTAATATTATATGTGGTCAAGCATAATGTATTTTTAACCTACAAATAATGTAAGTGCACATTAATTTACAATGTAAGAATGTAAAGTATTAAATGCACCATTATAATAGTTGGCAACCATCAATTCATAAATATCATATGCAGAAACATCAATTACCATTGTGATTGATAATATGTTGACTAAAATACTAAAACTATTAGATATGTGTGGTAATTCATAATCATATTTTAAAGGAATCAATTCACATGTAGATATGGAACATCATAGAACTTCTATGGATGTAAGTACAAAGCCGAACATATAACTACAATAATGTGTAGTATGAATTAGTTACTTATATCTTTTTTGATCAGTTGCCCTTCCATGAATAGAAATGGTCACAATTATATGATACTGAGGAAGAAGATATGGAAATATGTTGGCAACTTGCACTTTTTAAAACCATTTTCCCTAGGAAAGCACTTGACCTACTTTAACAGTCTATAATAAATGAATCTATTATCGATGTGTCCATTTAAATCAGGTGTTAATGAATTGATTTGATTATACTAGCAAACCACAATATGGATTAGTCTCTATCTCCTAGAGTGTCTCCGCATAATATGAAGTATCCAACAAAGGTAGAAATTATACCCATAATAGTTTCATTTTGAAAATTAGATGCAACCCAAAACAAATCAGAAGATTGAACTTGAAAGTATTATCTCCTACTTTATTGGTGATGTTTTAGGGACCATACCAAATTGGATGAAAATTTAAGTAAGGTGCTATAATTATTTCATTATTAAAGTGTAATAAAAATAAATCACCAACCTAAAAGGTGTGTGGTGTCTGATGCTTGTCATGGAACTACTTTTACTTTGCATTTTCCTATTACATAATGGTTTTCACTTATTTTAGAAGATGTCAAATTTGCTCAATGAATTGAATGTATTTGTCAAATTTATTTTGAGCTGAAGGATTTTACATTTTTTATGGAATAGGACAATCTACATCTATGGGTGCCAAAGTATGGAAACCTAAATAAACTTAAAATGGGTTATGTGTGGTACTAATGTGCATATCTCTATTGTAGTTATATTGAATGAAAGGAAGGATTTCATATGAACTATGTTGATTCTACTGATTATATACTCTTATAATAAGCACTATCATCTAACTAAAAACTTCCATATGTCCATTAGTTTGAATATTTAAAGAAGTGGATCTCTTAATATTTGTATCTAACATAGAACAAATATATTTTGAGAAATTGCTCAAAAATCTAGTTTCTCTACCATAAAAGATAGTTTCTAGGATTCCAAAGTGGATCAAGACATATTGAAAAATATATTTGAGTTTTTTAGTGAGATTATATAGATTTATAATAATGTATGAGAGTTTCCACCCTTGAGAATATATCAAATACTACATAGGCACAATCATTACCATGATTGGTAGTAGGGTATCTAGAGAAGAAGTCCATGGAAATAGATTCCCATAGTGTTTTCAGAAGTAGAATATGTGGACCACATAAATGTTGATTATTAGTGATTGGATTAGGTATGACACATGTGGTATATGACTTGATGTATTTAGATACATCGTACCTTGGATGTGACTATAATAAGTACCTCTGAAATACTGCAAGACATTTTAATTTCCAAATGTCCTAAAAACTTGATGAAATGAACCTCCCATAATTATTTTTGTCTCTATACCTCATGTGGAGTTTACAAGTGACCAATATGATAAAAAACCCATCTTGAAAATATAAATATGTAACTATTATCATATATGAAATTTCAATAGATATCTAAAAACTCCATGTCAAATGTATATAATTTTGACCATGCATTGATTTCATGTCCACATACATCAAGTACATAAAGGAGTGTTTGAAATAGAGGGTAGTTTAGCAATATTTACAACTATATTGGCACTATATTATTATGCTTCATGTTTAGATGGAACTATTGAAGATAAGAAGACCGTTTATGATTCCACTCTTGCTGTATATTATTCTATGTTGACATGAAAAAAAGTGGATTATGATCTATCTAGATCAAAGTATCATTTACCAATATATATGTCTTCCAATGCTTACATTACTGAATAATAACATAAATCTCATGATCATATTTTGGGTATTTCCTTACTAGTGCTATGAAAGTTTCATTGTGGTAAGAAATTGGTGATGATGTTGAGTGATTGATTTCTCCAAGTGAAAATTCAAAGGCATTTATCTTGATCTCAAATAGTTTTTTAAGCTTTGATAAATAAATTACTAGTACATAACAAAATATATGTTTCAATTTTTAAATAGTTTATATTTTTTGGTAGTCCAATTTAACTTTGATTAAGATCCACCTTGAGTAACCTGGTTTAGAGGCCAAGTCACAAGAGAGAAACCAAGTAAAAATATCTGGTATAAATTTTCCAATCACAAAAAGTTGTGAATATCTTTGATATTATATGGTTGTGGCCAATCCTAGATAACTTGAATCTTGGTTGGATCCACATGCACTCCTTGTGTGTCTCCAATATATCCAAAAATATTAAATATGTGGCATGGAAAATGAATATTTTCTTTTCCCATGTTTACATATTTTTTTTCAACAATGTGTTAATCAATTTATCTATATGGAATAAATATTCATCACATGTTATATTGAAGATCATGATGTCTTCAAGGTATACATTAACAAATGAAATAGTGAATGGCCTCTAATATCAGTCATCATCCACATGAATGTGGCTAGGGTGTTGGTCAAGTTGAAGGGCATGACTAACTATTTGAATAAACCTTATTTCTCTTTAAAGGTTGTCTTCCATATGTATATAATATCATAATGAATATTATGATACCAAGGCTCAATATTTATTTATTAAATTATTTTTCATAGTGGAGTTATTCAAAAATATCCTCAATCATTAGAAATAGATAATAATTTTTCATTATGATTTGTTGATTTCTTGGTAATCAAGGTTATACTCCATGTACCATCCTTATTTGTCACAAGTAAAATTGGGTTGACATAAGTTAATGATTTGGACCTAATATGTCTTTTGTCCATGAGTTCATAGATCCTTTGATTTATTTATTCCTTATCCAAAAATGAAATGTGGTATAAATAGGCATTAGGAGGAGGTATTCCATGGAAAAGATAAATAATATTCTTTACCACATAATGTGTAGGCTCTTCCTTTAGTAGTTGTAACACATCCTTGTATTCTTCCAAATTGAGATGTAATGTGGCTTTCAACATTGATGCTATAATAAATTTAGTAACTATAGGTTCTATTGGATATTTTGGCCCACATATCTTGATTTTCTTGGACATAGAGGATGAGAAATTTTTTTAATTAAGTAGTGGATCAAAGGGCTTAGAAAATGGGATAAGATTACAATAACAGGTTAGAATGGGTATTCATGGTGTTAATATAGTTAGGGATCATAAAATATGTTTGTGTATGCCTTTGGAGTTTATTTGAGCCTTCAAGGATCAAGCAACAATTTCAAGAACATGTCTAAAAGAGCTTAGGGGCTTAAAAGCTTGGTCACAACTTAGGAAATATTTCAACTTTTGGCTAAGTGCTAGAATTGCTCTTGAATATTTGAGTTTTATGTCTTTGTATAAATCCTAAAGGAAGTTGTCTACAAGCATAAGTTTTGAAGGCATACTTCTTTTAGAGAAATTATTCTAGGTATTTGGCTAAGTTTTATAATTCTTTTGGACAAATTATCCACAACAAAAATCCCAAAAGCATATTTCTTTTAGAAAAAGTGCGTAAAAAAAAGTCTAAAGATTAATTATATTAGTGAAGTTTCACATAAATCCTACAACAAAAAATATAAGGAAAAATTATTTTAGGTAAATTATCTCAAAGGCAAAACCCTGAAGTCATTTTCATAAAAAAAATTGTCTGATATAAAATATTCGATGCAAAAACTCTAACAGAATGGTTTATCCTAAATAAATTGTTCTAGCAGAGTGACATCCATGTAAATGTCAAAATCAAGCTACGAAAAAAAAAATTAGTCTAAAAAGTGATGGTTGTGTGAATGTCATTGATGGTCATGTGGATGTATTCAACATTCACGCTAATGTCAAAATAAATGTCATCAACGAACTCTATGGTGTTCAAATTGTGACAAACACATGAACATCAATAATGGTCTCATAGACATATTTAATGATCACACAGACATCAAACTTAAGACATATCAAAAATCCATTGTGGTTTAAATTTGATAGTCATAAGAACATCAAATATGATTATGGAGACATCAAATGATGGGAGAGCATATGTCAAATTTGAGCTTGTATAGTAGCCATTGAATTTCAAATAGTGGGTCCCAACAGATCTAATGGTTGGAATTTAATCATACCAAGTAGATCAAAAACACATGAGTAAGTCAAAAGGTCAATGATCTTAGAGGCCACCACATGGCACAAGTGCAAAATCAGATAGACTGACAACATATCTTAAGTGCAAACATAAGGCTACCAAGTGGTACCAACTTAGATAAAGATTGAAAATTCAAGGGTGGGATTGATGGATCTTACTCAATCATATATATCAATATAGATGGTGAAATATGATTCAATGGGTCAATAATCTAAGTTAATTTCAATATCCAATCAAACAAAGGCAAGCCCAGGACTTTTGACAAAGGTTGAAGGGGCAGATTTTTTACCCAAGCAAAGAAAATATAAAGAAACCATGTCTAGATAGGATAAAGGTTAAACTAGTGGGACTGAGCATTACCATCAAATATCCATATAATAGGCCTTTTAGACCTATTGTAGATTAAAGGTTGGTAGCTTGTTTACAAAATAGGACTAGAGATTGAGCAGATTATCGTCAACATAAAAACTATAGGAAAACCAATAATTTAAATTGGTTTTCAATCTATAGTAGGCCTAGGTTCACATTTCAAAGTAGAGTTAGATATATGTCATTAATGGAGGAGCATCCTAATCCATACTCTCAACAAACAACTTCTCAAAGCATAATCATGGTTCTATTAGGCCCATATATATAAAGATTTTATCCTTGTAGTAAAAGGAATTAATGTAGAGGAGCTCAAGGAAGATTGTGTGGCTATTCTTGATTTCTTAAATTAGAATTCTTAGCCATTATGATATTTTATCCACTCTCCTCTACATGGTTCCCATCTCTCTCTTTCCCTTTCAACTATATATAGATGCTTTTGAGTCAAAAAATGGCCTCTATGTACTTTATTCTTTTCCCCCCTACATATGACCAAGGTCAACCTCCTTTGCATTCAAATTAGGCATCTATTTCCCCTTGTCAAGACCAGGCTTACCCTACTACATCTTTGTTATGAGTTAAGAAAGAATTATTAATCTATATTGAGTTGATAAGGGAGATTGGTAAGGGTTTAGGGTTTTCTCCAGTCATCCATATCCATGATCTACAAAAATCAAAGAGTGATCTTTAGTTGGTTAGGAATAGATGGTCAATTTGAGATGGTGAACAATGGCTATCTTATAAGAATGAGGATATATAAATGATGAAAAACATGGTCCAAAATGTAGACATTATGCTTATATCTTATGAAGAAAATTAGGCTCATTTGGACCATCCTTATGTGCCATGTCCCCTCTAATAGCCTCAAGCTCAACCTTCAAGAGTCCTTGATCAGCCCCCTAGTCAACCTTATCAAATTCCATCCTTGTCAAAACTCAAAGGGGAAATATTAGACCCAAGAAGAATAATCATGAAGATCAATTAGGGGGTTAAGATTGGATAAGAATTACCTATTCATGCCATGGAGGGGATAAAGATTTTCTTGTAAGAATTTTGGAATGTTTGGGCATCTATTGAAGAAGTTAACTATCCATAGGTTGAAAAGCAAGAACTGAAAGGGTGGGTATAATCCATTACAAAAGTGTTTGAGCAATGGGAGAAAGAGTATATCAATCCTGAGCCAATCAGTTTTCCCTCTCCTACCTCTATGCCCATTCCCACTCAGGAGTATGAAGCTATTCCATCATGGATCTTCTCCAAAACATTTGGCACTGGCTATGTGATGCCCTTACTTGTGAGACCACCCTCTCCTATAACCATTCAATAGGAAGAAAAAAATGTCTATTCCATACTTATTTCCATCATGGGAATTATTTTAGAAAGGCATAAAGAAGAAATATGAGGTGATAGTTGAGGTAGTCTAAGAAGAAGTCTTAGAGGAATAATTAGTTATACCAAAAGTAAATCAAGAAACCATAACTCAACTCAATGATCTTGGTGCACAAGGGTTAATAGACTCTCTCTCCTTTCCTCAAGAGCCACCAAAGAAGCCATTTAAAGTACATAATTGGAAGGACACTCTCCTAAGATGCAAGTAAGATGAACTTCTTCACCCTCCCACCATATCCCTCTTGGAGAAAGAACCTATTTTATTAAATATAGAGGAGGAACTTGTAGTCATGAGTGAGCCTAAAGAGAACAAAACAAGTGTTTATGATGAGGAAATTATGATAGGCAACCCACTTCATAGGGAAGAACATGTTTTAGCTTTCAAATTGTAGGATCTTGATGAGAAATAAGAGGATGACCTTCATGAACCTATTATGGAGGTCAAGGTAGCTTAAGTGATTTATAAGATCAATGGCAACATTTATGCCTGGATTTCTCAAGTGAAATAGAGCAACTCAATGTTGTAAACTTGCCTAAAGAGGAGAATACTCAAGCAAAACATAAGGCAAACCTTGAATGGGATATTGAAGATTCATTCTACATAAATGAAGAAGAAGATCAGAACTAGGAACTAGAAGTTGGTCCACTTCAAGATGAGGTGTCAGTGAGGATAGCCCTGATATGTTGGAGTTAGAGAAAAGTAGATCAAACCTTGAGTAGGATAACTATGATGTGTTGGACCTTGGATGGTCAGATCAAATCTCATTTGCATTTGAAAAACATGATGATATATTTAATGAGGTTGATAGAGACATCTCAAATGCTCAAGAAATATAGGTTGAAAAGCATATCAATGAAGAGCTTGAAGAGTTATGGAAGCAGTTTAATGCCATAACCAAAGAATTTAAAGATGCCAAGGGACATTTCATTATTCCAAAAAGATATGAACATGTTGATATAAGCATGAATAGTCTTAATTTTCAAAAGGACAAGGTAGAATAGCATGGTCTTTTTGAACCATCAATTGAACCAAATGAAGTTGTTCTTAAGAGCCTGAATGAAATCTTTATGCAAGGCTTTCTCAAGAGTGATGAGCAACATCAAACAAGTGTTCCCATAGTCAAAAATGAACTAATATTGGATGAATTAGACTAGTATGTCTACGTTGGAGACATGTTTGTTCCATTTCATCCATTGGAGATCATGTCAAAAGGATTTTCCATCAAGCTACTTGGTTCACCATTTCTTGTACCTCTAAGGCAAGATATTTTCCATTTTAATTTGTTACAAGTGAATGTACTCATAGTTTTCCATTTGACCTAGGATGAAGGTGATTGTGAATTGTTTTACAATATTATATATATTAAAGTAGGTTCATGTTTTTCTATAAGTGCCTTTATGCACATTTATTTAGTAGGTTAGCTATTTTTCCTTTTTCCAAGTGTCTACATGCACTTGTCTTTATTTATTATTTTCCTTGTTTTCCCTTTTGCTTCAAGAGGAGGTTTTGGAAAGAGTTTGCTTTTAGATTTAGGTTAGTTTATTGAACTAGAGAGGAGACTCCATATATCATGGATTAGATAAGGCAAAATTTTTGGGTTCTTAAGCATAGCAGGCATGCTTCCCTACGAGTCACCAAAAATGTTGACCATTTTGGCCCACATACTAGGGTTTTTAATAAACAGAGAGGATGAGAAAATTTTATAATGAAGTAGTGAATCAAAGGGCTTAGAAAAGGGGCTAAGATTGTAAGAACAGGTTGGATAATAAGTCTTCATGGTGTCAATACAGTCAATGAGCATATAATAGGTTTGTGTATGACTTTGGAGTTCATTTGAGCCTTCAAGGATCAAGTAATTGTTTCAAGAACATGTCCAAAAGAGTCTGTGGGCTTAAAATATTGGTCACAACTTACGATATATTTTAACTTTTGGTTAAGTGCTAGAATTATTCTTGGGTATTTGGGTTTCATATCTTTGAGAAAATCTTGATGGAAGTTATCCACAAGCATAAATTCTGAAGGAATAATTCTTTTAGATAAAATACCCTAGGTATTTGGCTAAGTGTTAAAATTATTTTGAACAAATTGTCCATAAAAAAAATCTTGAAGGCATATTACTTTCAGAAAAAGTGCTTGAAAGAAAAAGTCAAAAGATTAATTATATGAGGAATTTTTTTTACACAAAGCCCACAACAAAAAATACAAGGAAAAATTATTTTGGGGAAATTATCTTGAAGGCAAAAGCCTGAAGTCATTTTTATCAAACAAATTTTCTAATACAAAATGCTTGATGCAAAAGATCTGACATAATGACTTGTCCTAAAGAAATTATTCCATCAAAGTGATGTCCACGTAAACATCAAAATTAAGCTATGACAAAAAAACTAATTGAGATAAAAAGTGATGATCATATGGACATCATTAATGGTTGCATGGACATATTTAACATTCATGCAAATATCAAAATAAACCTCATCAACTAATTCTGTGGTGTTTAAATTGTAACAGACATGCAAATGTCAATAACAATCTTGGAGACATATTTAACAATCATGCAGATGTCAAAATTAAGATAATAAAAATCCATTATGGTTTAAATTTGATAACCATGTGGATGTTAATTACAATTATAAAGACATCAAATGATGGGAGTAAAAATGTCAAATTTGATCTCATGAAGTAGCCATTGGATTTCAAATAGTGGGTCCTAATAGATCTAATGGTTGGCATTTAATCATACCAAGAATATCAATGACATGAAATCAATTCAAAAGGTTAAATATCTTAGAGGCCACCACGTGGCACAATCATAGAAGCAGATAGACTAATAACAGATCTTGAGTGCAAATGTGGGCCTACCAAGTGACACCTACTCAGATAGATAATTACAAGTCAAGCGTAAGATCAATGGCTCTCACTCAATCATATAAATCAAGATCAATAGTGTGAGATCAGTCAATGGGTCAATAATTTGAGTCAATTTTGATAGCCAATTAAAACAAGGGAAAGCCCAAGAATTTTGATGAAGGTCAAAAGGGCAAATTTTCAACCTAGATAAAGAAAATATAAAGGAGCTAGGTCCAAATAGGATCAAGGTTAAACTGATGGGACTGAGCATTGCTAGCATATCTCCTTAAAATAGGTATTTTAGACATAATGTAGATCAAAATTTGGTAACTTGTTTAAAAAATAAGACCAGACATCGAGGAGAGTGTCAGCAACATAAAAACTATAGGAAAACCAATAATTTAAATTGGTTTCAATCTATAGTAGGCCCAAGTTCACATTTCAACATAGAGGAAGATATATGTAATTAATGGAGGAGCATCCTAATCCATACTCTCAACAAATAAATACCCAAATTAGACTTAATCATGGTTTTACTAGGCCTATAGATATAAATATTTTATCCTTGTAGTAAAAGGTGTTAATGCATAGGTGCTCAAGGAGGATTGTTCGATGATTCTTGATTAATTACATTGGAATTTTATACCATCATGATCTTTTCTCTATTCTTTTATGCATGGTTCCCATCTCTCTCTCCCTATCAGCTATATATAGAGGCTTTTGATCCAAAAAATGGATACCTCTATTCCCTCTCTTGGGCATGACTAGACTCTACCAACATTGAGTTTGTAACCTCTTACGATGAATAAAAGACTATTTTTTAGTTTCCATTATTCTGGTATAGTGTGTACATGTTAGTTTGATTTTTGTATGTGGTAGAAATCTCTCCCTTTTCAAGTTATGATCTCACCTAGTTACTAGTTGACCTTGTTATGTAGGTCATGTTTAGTGTTCAAATATCTTTTGATTGAGGCACACATGTGGATACATTGAATGGTTAGTGTCTTTCATTATACCTCTCCATCACTTCCCTTATATTTTGATCATTTGGTGAACCTATACATGAAATATTGATGCATGATAGATACATGGGTTCCTGGATCTAGTCTTTTGCTTATCTCATTAGTGTTTAATAGGAGCTCAAATGGAGTGGATCAGCCATATTTTGGGTGCATCACCATTTTTAGCTTAGGTTTCCCTTTTAATTTATATCTCTCTCCCTTTTCCCTAGTCATTAGTAGGTTTTATTAGTGGAAATGACCTAAAATAATGCATCAAAGGAGCTATCCTCATTAAAAATCCTAGAGGTCTGACCCCATTATAGGATACCCATAGCTTAGGGTCAGTCCTATGTTGAGCTAGATTTGGGCAAAGGACCTAAGCAATCCCTTTCCTAGCTAGGGTTCAATCTATAACTACAACAGGTTCCACAGGGAATTTTTTATGTTCTTATCTTACCGTCAAAAAGATAAACTTCTTACTACATGTGACTATCTTATTACATTGCTTATAACTAATGAGTGTTGGCTTTATAACTACTTAAATTATGTAGTATATTAAATCACCAAAATTTATGGGAACATTTATAAGTTTTAAATCATCTATTTCATGTCAATGATACAAATATGGTTTTCCCAATATAATATCACATACCTATAATTAAGATATGTTTCAAAGGAATATATCTTGAAAAGGTTTGATGTTGTACACCATTTGACATTATCAAGTGATGCATTTATCAAATACCACACTGAACCATCCAATGGAGTATGGTTATTGGTGAGATGTCTATGGAAAATTCAATCTATAAGGTGCTTCAGGAGAGATCAAGTCCTTTTAACTTTCATTTTCAATAATGAAGTGCATTAGTTGGGCATTGATCCAAATTTAAGAATTAAAAAATATTTCTTATTCCTTTATTTCCACATGGGTATTATATATGTTTGTGGTACCCACCATGGTTCTAGGCTCATATTCCACGATCTATTTACCTTTTTATAGTGTAACTATGATTGTACCCATTACCCCAAGCTATGAAAGTAGGGTTTTCCTAGTGTAACATTCCTCATTGAAATGCATATTGGAGTTGTAAACTAAACACCACTTTATAGTATTAAACTATTTTTTATGATCATCTAATGGCTATCAATTTTTATTTAGTTTTTGTTTAGATTTATTCCCTAATTTTCAAATTTATTTTGGAATATATAGACTACTGCTTGGTTTGAGACTTTAAATCTTATGTCTTAGTTTTGGCCTTAGCGTTTAATTATTAAACGTGTAAGTATATCTATAGACTTCTCCTATTGAGGATAAATATAATAAATCCAAGTCTGATTTGATGTGAGGTCTCAAGCCTGACCTATACTTTAGAACATTATTATGCTCTAAATCATGTATATTATGTTTGGACACCATGGGATGGAGTATATGTGCATTGTTGCATAAACTACTCTTTACCTTGGCATAACTATGACAAATTTTGTATTGATAATCATAGTTTTTAAAAATATAATAAGTTATTTTGAGTGATTTTATGAAATCATTACATGTGCCTATAAAATTGTCTAAAAATGGGTATTTCTCATCTTTAGTGTATTAATTTCCCCTTTATTTGTTAATTGATAAAGAAAACTTTAGAAGAGAAAATGTGATTTTATCTTGGTCAAAGAAGTGTGTTACTATGTATTATGAATATATTAGGTCAAACCCATTATCTATTGCATACGAATATAATTTAGCTTGAAACATATTAATTTATAGATTGACTTGTACCTTATATGCCATTTTTACAAATGGTTAATGAGAATGAGAGGCTATCAAATAAGTTTGTTTCTTAAAAAAGACAAAAATTTGATCAAGTATACTCGCTTATTCACATACATGCCATTATTCCAAATATTCATTTTATATTTATAATACATCCTTTAATACATTTTGGAACATCTCTAGAGTTGCAATCGATGTAGATTTGTCTCCCATTTTAGGATGTGAAGGAAGAAATGATGAAGGGTCTTGATTCTTGAGCCCTAAATTCCTATAATTTAAAATCATATGCATGGGCATACAAACATTAAAAAAAATAGAAACACTAAAATACCACTCAATAATGATATGAAGTGTTTATTCGAGATACCATTGATCCAAGGCGCATGTAGATACCCAATGGATGACCTACTTAATGTGGGTTTATGAGGTTATGTATAGAAATGATTTACTAGATGATAGAGAATATAACATTCAATGTGGTAAAGAAACATGAAATAAATAATAAGGTGGAAATTGATTTATAATTGTAACAATTTTTTTATCATCATAAGTTTTATATAATATGAGAGATCATATGTTGTTCCCACAAGGCTTCATAACTATTAATCTATGTGGTTTGACACAATGTATTTCTAAATAATGAAATTGTACATTACTATGAAATGTAAGAAGATTAAACATTGATAGAGCCATTTCAATAGTTGTTATCCACTAGTTTACAACCACCATTTATAGTGACATCTCTTATATCCATTACTAATAAGCCACTAAATATATTATTAATAGTGTAGAGGTTATATGGTAACCCATGTTTGGATTATCAAAGAATCAATTCACACATAAATGGAACCTAGTGACATTATTTCATATACAAGCACAAATTTGGATGTGAAATTGTGGTTATATGTGGTATGAATTAGTGACCCACATCTTGTTAGATCACATGTGGAGAAAATAACATGACTCAAAATCACATGGTGATGCATTAAAATTTTGGATTGTGACTACTTCATGTATGCACAGATGTGTTGGGTTATAAAATATATTTAAATAGATGAAATTGTTTCTTGATAAAATCATATTAATTATGAAGTTAGTTTTCAACTTGGTGGATATGACCTAACTTATGTAAATATTTATTATGGTCAATTAATTTATATGACACTTATGACTAAGGCATATTTTTATTATGTCACTTTTGGGAGACCCCCTCTATGATCATGCCATGTGGCAATTGATTTTGTTTCATGAATTACTCATAGTTCATGATAAACCTTATAGTTTCAATCCACTCAATGGCCCCGAGTTACCCTGATGGTGATATGTGTCAAAATATTGGAATCATGCACTTGATCCCTCTTTATGAAAGGTTTAGGTTGAGATCATTGTACACAAACCTGTGACCATATATAAATTAGAAAATGTGAAAAAAATCTTTTTATACTATTTATTGGGTGATGTAACATAGTTAATATGTTAAAATATTAATAAACCTTATGTTTTTAAGTTACAATTTTGTTGCATTGTGAACCCATATATGGATATTACCACTTAAAAATATTATAGCTACTTGGAATCCTATAAATATTATTTTTATTCTATGTCATTCCATGAATTAATTGAATTTGGGATCCCATGATCAAGCGACATATCAATCATACCATGGTCACACATCATGACCTCCCCCATATAGTTAGGTTCTCATCATGGCATCTCATGACCCCATATTGACATAATAGTGACACGTGGAGTTAATCTCTTCAAATTATACCTAAATCATGTTTGAAATAATTTAGAACCTATCAATATCATTGGGAAACCATGTCTTATAAACCTCTTGTCTTGAATGTGTTGCAACAATCCCAAAGTGAAATTTGTGAGGTCAAGTCTATGGAATACTATACTATTTTATGACTTATTTAATATGTATTTGGATTTTTTAAGTCTCTGATAAAAAAATTTAGATAATGAGGGACCACAGAGAATTATTTCACTCAAGGTTAAGTGCACCAACTTGGGGGACAAGAAAGGGCCTACCCATGGACATGATTTTTTTTAAATTTTAGAAATTTGAACTTCTGTAGATAATTAGATATGGCTACACTCAAAATTTGAAGATGGTATGAAAACATGAATTGTAGAATTTCAACTCTAGTCTCCAAAAAAACTTTTTTTTTTGAAAAATGGTTAAGTATAAATAGGCCAAACATCTAAAATTTGAAGAGGTACTCCTTTTTTTTAAGAAAATTTGAATTGTACCATTCCATGCAACCCACTATTTTTTGAGTATCATTTAATATTTTTAGAAACCCTTTGGTGAATATTTATATTAGCTCTTCTAGTGTTTTTTGAATTTTTTTTTTTATATTTTTTTGATGAATATTTTTTTAATTAATTTTACAATTAAGTATATCCTTAAAATTGACAAAAAAATGGATAGTCGTCTGTGCAACCCACCCTAACTACCTCAAAAAAAATTGATTTTTTTTTAATGTGTGTAGAATTAGGCATAGCTTGTTACCATATAATTTTTTTTGAACTTAAATCAACAAAAAATAAATTAGATAAACATAAATAGGCATGTATGGGTGAGGCATGTAGTGGCCTAAAATGGGTGTTGTTAGAAATAAACATAGTTTAAACCCTTAAAATAGCCTAAAAATATATAGAAATCATACATTTAGAAAGAGTAAAACATGCTCATCATAACAATAATAATTTTTTGAATTTTGATGTTGAAATCCATAGTGTATTTGATAATTGAAGTTGAAATTTGTTGGTTTTTCCTAAAACTCTCTGTCTCAGTTGTAGATGTATAGTCCCAAGCCTTTGGCTTAGAAATCCAAGAAATTTCCACCCTTAAAGGCTTGGTTTGAAATTCAAATTTAAATAACACATACATGTTATATAATGAAATAAATAATTCTTACATGTTATATAATGTGTATGCATTTTTTGACATTAAAAAAAAAAAAAAAAAAAAACAAATTTCGTGTTTGTTATGGGGGAAAGGTCCCATTAGCCATGCATCCTTATAGGGGAAATGTCAAATTTCATGTTTCTTATAGGGTAAAGGTCCCATTAGCTTTGGATAGTGAATTAAGTTGCCATAACATCACATTAGACTTTAAAAATTTTACCCATTTTAATATGTCATCTTAACTACTTATAGCTAAGGTTTCAAGGCCTAACACATTATACATTTGAAAATATAACTAATTTTATTACAAGAGGTCATAAAATACATTTTTTAAGTCTATGATTAAAAATTAACCTTTAGTGTACCAATCATTGTGCATTAGAGTATCAATACTTGACTCTTAATTATCAAGATGTGATTGGTTACTTTTAATTTTATAGAATAAATATTGAACAAGTATTAGATATTACATGTTTAGCTTCTGGTGCACTTTAATATAAATATATACACTAATATGTTTCGTAAATCGAACACTTGTTAACAAAATCCTTGTTTGATAATTAAACATGCACAACTATTGGGATCTTTCCCCTACTAGGGAAAGGATATACCTTACCACCTTACTTGCCTAAAATCCTACTTGCCCTTAAATTTTGTGTTTCTTATTGATATTATCCTACTTGCCTAAAATCCTATCTTACCCTTTTGTTATTTCTTTGATATCTTTGACCAGATCCCTTTATTTATAAATTTTGAACTAATTTATTTAAGTATCAAACCCATTAAATTGGACTATGCAGTATTGATAATCTTACGTAAGTAGAAATAAGAATTGAGCCCTTGGTGTAAAATTGCATTTATTTGATATCTATTTCAATAATGCTATCTAATGGAGCACAATACCTATGAATCATGCCTTGGATTGTCCCAAAAACATTCCTAAAATGTGTTGAATAAAATCCCTTAAGTTTCCTTTAAGGTCACTTAGTGCATCTAATTCAATAGGTACATTTTGAGGTCCCAATTGAAAGTCTAACAAGAGTATTCTATTGTTACAATTATTCAAGTTTGATTCCCCTAATTTATTTAAATACATTATTCAAATTTTTCCTAAAATTAAGATGTCTTATGAAAATATGGTTAGTCCTCCATTCTATGGACCTCCTTCATCTACCCCTCCATCACACATGGGATAACCATCAACCACTGCATCCATTCCCACATCATCTGAAGAGTGTGTCTTTGACATGGGACTAGTCCTAACCACACCATGAATGAAACTATTGCAAGCTCAAAAACAATCTAGACAACACTTGATGCTTATCAATATTATAGAGTTTTATACCTTACTATGTAATTAGGATGGTAAGATACAAAAGTAGGATGATATACCTATAATGTATTTACATGTTAAATTATTAAATATTTTGGCCAAGTTGGGTACACATTTTGTTTTGTAAAAGATGTGGTTTTGAGCTCATTAAACTTGAAATGGTTAGATGTATCCATTAGTGATGATGTGGTAAATTAAGATGTTATTTTAAGATGACATGCCTAATGATGAATGTATAGCTTAGAAAATATCTAAATGAACTATGGACTTTTTTTGAAACCATTAAGGGATGGTGTAGACCTGGCATTGACCAAGTATGACATATGTATAAGTTACCCCAACTCAAACTCTATTGAACTTATTCAAGATACATTAAACCTATGATAATGTCCCCTAAATCTGAGACCTACTTCCCCTCAAGGATGATGCTAAGTAGAGAGACCCGATACTTGTTCATGTGGATGATGAATTACTCACCTCATATAGATGGTTGATCATAATCAAATACCAGTATGCACCCCTCACCAAAAGCTTCAAGATTATATATATTTTGTACAGATATCTTCAATCATCTTGTTCATATTTCATTGTAATGATCGTAAACCTTATGATGTGGATTGCAATAAAGTAGTACATGTCTTAGAATTCTTGCTCCAGCTTGGGATTTAAGGTTGAGGCTCATCCATTATTAAACTATGTTCTCTCTTGCATGTAGGACTTAATATGAATGTAAGTTTTGGGATCTTTAGAGGTAATTCAAGGTAAAGGGATATAAATAATTTAAAAATATACATGTATAAAATTGATAACTTTTGGTACTTACTTGAAATTTGGATGAGACCTTAAAGTCTCTACATGTTAATTTTCATATAGTAATGGCAAGTCAGAGGCTCACATCATGTGAATCATTTACTAGACATGAGTTTATTGGATCAATGTTAATCTTTAAACATTATTGGATTTTATGTATGTATGACAAATTTTTTAATAGGCCTTAGTTGAATTGGTTGGCTTAATGATGAAACATGTCTAAGTATCAAATATGTGCATATCTAACAACTCTAACACTTCTCTAGGTGTATTATACCTACACATGATTGGGCATCCTAAGGCTCTGACAAATTTTATGCTTCTAAGACAAGTGATAGTTAGATCTCTAACACGAATATATGTGTGTATAAGATACACATGTGAATACATATCTAATTAAATTGGGCCTCATAGGGATCTCATATCTAGCTCTTTAATGCTTCTAAGACCTAACACCTCTAATAGGGTTGACACTTCTGAGCATGTACAAGGTACACATGGTGATATATAATTGAATTTTACCTCCTAGGGCATTGTCAACTATAAAAATTCTAGGACTTGATAAGTCTCTAATAGTTTTAAAACTTTGGGTGTATGAGGTACACATGTGGCACAACAAGGTTCAATTATAGGGGAATTTTAATTGAAGAGGCATGGGAGGCTAATTTGAGCCCATTCTTGACATAACTATAAGATAATGATATATATGATTTGGGAAAAAATTAAGTATGATTTTATCTATCATGAATTAAACCAATTAGTCGATTGGTTCAATTAGGGACATGATTTGAGAAAAATTGAGCCCTTAAACCAAATTTATGGCCAAATCGATTGTATAATCTAGATGCAACATGTATAACTTAACTGACCCTAATTTAATCATAAATTTAAATACATATGCAAATATGTCCAATTTCAACCAATTGAACCTAAATTGGAGTCTACAATGTGATTGAAAGGGCTAAATTAGGTCATGTTTCATGACATGTTGATCATAAACCCTTATTTTATCACTTGAACATATATGTAGTTCTCTTAACCCCTAATTTTATGACATATACGCATATACAAGCCCATTACACTAAACCCCTAACCCTAAATCTTAATTTTATAACAAACACAACCCCTAAGTTCCTTGATTTCATCACAAATACATAAATTCATGAATGTGATTAGTGCTAATTTGTGAACTTGTTATTCACCTAGTTTTGTAAGGACCTATGATGGGATTTTGGGAAAAATTATCTCATTTCATATTACATATTGAGCCTTATTGCATCATTCATTAGTCTTATCACTTTAAAGTCTTATCAAGAGTCTTATTGCATCATGTATTAGATATTTATATATCATATTGGGTATTTATGAATCTTATTGAGCCTTATTGCATCATATGATAACCTAATTGCATCATATGATAGCCTAAATTCATTATATTGTAAATTTATTGCATATATGATAGTCTTATTTCATCAATGATAGTCTTATTACATCATATGATTGTCTTTTTGCATATTATTGAGCCTTAATACATGATATGATAGCATTATTAAAATATTTGATATTCTTATTGCATCATATTATGGATTTATTTATAATATTATGGTCTTATTGAGTGTTATTTCATCATATTATAGTATTATAATAGAAAAAATACTTGAATATTAGCCTTTTTACTTATTTGTATAGTATATGCCTATACTTCAAGGAACACATTATAGAAATGTGTACATGTTACTATAATGAATATGTATACCTTGAAGGCAAAAAAAAATTCACTTTTCAATATCTATTTTTATCTCTAATCAAGATTGTTGTCCCCATATACATTCCCTGCATACTCTATGTACTTTTTTATTTGTAGTTTTTTTTTACCCAACATTTGAAGTACTTTCGTGGTTGATGTTGTCAAAATGGGATCTTATTCATGTTTAGGGAGGAGGAAGAAGTTGAATAACAAAACATTAGATCAATTATAAGAGTTGAGAGAAAAAAATAAGGTATGAATGCAAGCTTCATTTTAGACAAGGTATAAACACTAACCCTGATGAGCCAAATGACTTAGATAATGAGGCAATTGACAATAATCAATTAAATAATGATGAAATTTATAATAATTAATTGAATTATGATGAAATTCAAAATAATGAATTGAATTATGATGAAATTGACAATATAAAATTAGATAATGTTGGAAATTCACATTCAAAGTTTAAATTTTTTGATTATGTTGATGAAGAGCTTATGCATGATACTTTACCCACAAACAATGAAGAAAATTTAATGGACTCAAATAATGATGAATATAACAATGAAAAAAATTTCATGGAAACACATAATGAATAAACAAACAATGAAGAAAATTTCATGGAAACATATAATGATTTTGAAACACCCTCTGAATGGATTCCACCAATAACAACACATCCAAGAATTGTGCATAGAAAAGATAAGTACTTAATTGAAGTTGATGAAAATATTTTGAAACCAAAGCATAAAAAAAAGTCTGGCCACCATTCAAGAAAATTGGCTCAATAAATTTGGTATAATTTCTTTCATAAATTGGAGTATGATAGTCAAAGATGTCAATTATTTGTTTTGTTGATGAAATTGCTTAAGATGAGATCTATAATGTACACATTAGGACCAAGAAAATCTAACATGGATAATGAAAATGATGAAATTATTAAAAATATACATGATTCATATCATATTTTAGGCCCAAAATCATGTAACAAATATTGTAATGCTACCTAATGTATAATGACAACTTGTGTAGTAAGTGCTAAAATAGGGGAAAATGATTGATTTCAAAAACTAGATATAAATAGAAAAACATTAATGAAAACAATTTCAAGATGTGAAATACTTAATGAACCCAATATGAAATATCTCTAGTTATTCTTTGGCATACTTCCATGAAAGGACAAGGCTATAGCCGAAGCTTTGAAAGAGCTACTTGCACAATTTTGGAAAGATAATACAAGAGTTCTGCCCAATGCAAGAGATGTAGTGAAAATAAGAGTTAGTTCTCATAATTGTGAACTACATCCAAAACATTTCTTAGATATGATTCAAACACAATTGTAATCTAATTTTTTGGAAAAACATCCACAAATTACTATTAGTCAAAGAATTTTTGAGATGGCCAAACCTTTATGTAAAAATAAATCACACGCGCACCACTTGTTGTTGCAGGCAACATGTTGAATTTTTAATGCACTATGATGTTTTTCACCATATTCATTGTACTTTGCATACTACTAACATTTTTTAGGAGTGTGGCATAGAAGTTCCACCAAAATCACCTAGGGAATTTATTTCAAATATTTTTTGTGAAAGACCAAATGGATAGTTCTTTTATAAGAAAGTATGTTTGGATAGAAATTGCAACATTTGTGGTGGATTTCCAAAATTGAAAAAATATATCCATGAGGAGTGTACAAGTGAAATTGGACAAGAATTATTTGGTTTAAGTAAATACAAATCTATGACTTATTAAGTAAAAGATGACAAGGAATCTAAAATGTGTGAGCTTGATATGAAAGAGATACCTATTTTAGAATTTATGGTCAAATTCATGGAGTAAATTATTTATGAGTATGCAAGGCACACATAGGACTAAATGATTGGATGAACATTTAAATATAATCAAAGATACGTTCCCAATTTATTTTATTATTTTAGTAGTTGACTTTGCAGAAAATTACACATTTAAACCACAAATAGAAGTTCAATCATAGTATCACAACTCAACACAAATTGCCATATTCATGCATTCACCTGATATTAGAAAAGAAGATCAAAAAATATTAAGGGAGTACCATTTATATATCAGTGATGACTAATCACATTGTACAAAGTATGTGCAAGGTTTTTTTGATAAGTTCTATGGACTATTAACTTAGAGGAACATTAATTTCAAATGGCATTACATTTGGTCAGACAGTTGCACATCATAATTCAAGAATGCAAAGATGTTTTATTGGTTGAGCAGGATTCACATTACCATTAGTGTAGAACATATTTGGAGTTTCATTGAGGATGTCCATGGAAAAGGAGAGCATGATGGTGCTGGAGCTTGTATAAAAAGAGCCATTGTAAGGGAGGAGTTAAAATTTGATAATGTATCTAATTTGATTTATGCAAAAACTATGGTTGATTGGTACAATGAGAACATATGTCATGATGCTCATGTAAATTATACTATTCATAAACATTTTTGGTTAAGGGAGGAAAAAGACTTGGAAAATTATGAGGATTTTATGACTCTAATAGTTTCAAGTGAGATCCACTCATTTCGTATCTCAAATATAGGTTCTTGGACTATTCATATGTGACACTTGGCATGCTTTTATTCTACATGCATGGACTTTGTTTGGAATGAGTTTGAGTCACAAGAGTGGGTGGATGACTAGAGTTCCAAACCTCTGATTCCAATCAACACATATTAAGTTCTACTAGCATTTCAACTTACTGACATGACATCCTCACATGACTTTGACCATATATCTGATCTAATATAGCTAGGTAGAAGATTAATCTTTATGTACTATTTATTTTCATAATATATCTTCATAATGTCATTAAAAATTGGTTTTTATGATGTAGGCCATGTTTTTGAAGTTATTTTAAATGAAGACAATGAAGAGGGAACAAATCACTACTTATGTTGGTGTGTAAATGGAAAGAAAAAAATGAGTTCTCTAATTGTAGATGGAGAAAATATTGATTATCCCACTGGGTCTGTGGTAGTCACTGTAACTTATCTTCGATGATGTCATATTAAAAATTCAAATGTATGATTTTTTGAAGACTTTGAAACTAACAAGAAGATTCTAAACTATTCAAATTTGGTTCTTGCAATGAATATTCAGTTGCAAAATATCATGGGAGACCAAGAAACAAGAATATATGGAAAGTTTGTGAGTCAGACCATCAAGATATTATTGATACTATCAAAACTAGAGAAAATATGAGTGGTTCATTGGATTCAAATGCATAAGTATGTTGAATTTTAAAATGTATATGTAATCAATTTTACCAAATGTTTTTGATTTTGTGGGTAGTACGTGCATAAATTTCATTTTTAATTACTTATTAATATTTTTTGGCATGTTAGTGGTGCCAAATTAGATTCCACCTTCATGTGGTTTTCATTGTTAGTAAATAATATAATATTATTGAAGCTTAGAGAAGCTTACTAAAAGTACTTGGCATTTTTTCACTCCTAGACAATTGCTCATGACAAGTTTATTTCTCCTTATAGACTTTCAAACACATTTGTTGTTTGTATTTTTGTACTCTAGAACAATAGTGAAAATACACTTGTGGGTGGAAGTGGGTGTCAAAGTTGTTTTAAAATGTGTAATTTTCTTATATATATGTGCTTGAAGTGGTGGATTTTCACTTGCCAGTCCCGAAGGCAAAGTTACTAGTTGGAGGTCAAGAATTTGTCTCTTCACTACCAAAAATTTGCATTTCAGGACCCTTTACTGCAACTTATAGCACAGATTGATATTAGAGGTGATTCAAACTATATTTAGGGTGTAATTAGAGGAATATCGAACTCACATGAGGGATCTTATGGTTACTCTATATGACTTATAGTTTTGGTTTTATGCATGCCTGAAGTTAGGCTAAAAATCAACATCTTTTTTGTATTGGGAAGGGCATTCTTGAGCCCAAAATGGGTAGTGGGTTTATCTTCTAGGCTAGATGGGAGGTCAAGAACCTATTATTATATGTTATTCACCCCTTTATATGTTTTGGTAGTGCCATTTTTTAGCCAACAAGCACCAAAAATTAAGTTCTCAGACCATAGCTTCAACTTTGACAACATTTATTGTTAGTGTTTTCGTGCTCCAAAATAGTAGTGAAGATGCACTTACGGGTGGAAATAGGTGTCAAAATTTTTGTAATAGGTGTAATTGTCTTGTATAGACATGATTAAAGTGGTGTATTTTCACCTGTCTGTCCCAAAAGCAAAGTTTCTAGTTGGAGGTCAAGAAGTTGTCTTTTCACTACCAAAAATTTGCATTTTAGGACCCTTTAATCGATTTCTAGCACAAATTGATCATAGAGGTGCTTAAAAATATATTAAAGGTGTAATTATGGGACTTTAACAGACATATTAAAGATATTATGGTTCCTATATATGACTTATATTTATGTTTGTATGCATTCTTGAAGTTAGGCTAAAAATTGGCATCTTTCTTGTATTGGGAAGGGTATTCTTGGGACCAAAATGGGTGATGGGTTTGTCATCCAAGCCAGATGAGAGGTCAATAACCTGGTCCTATATATTATTCACCCCTTAAGATGTGTTGGCAATGCCAGTTTTCAACCAACAAGCACCAAAAATTGAGTTCTCGAACCATAGCTTCAACTTTGACAACATTTGTTGTCAGTGTTTTTGTGCTCTATAACAGTAGTGAAAATGCACTTACGGGTAGAAGTGAGTGTCATATTTTTTGTAAAATTTTTAATTTGATTATAAAGATGTTTTAAAAGTGGTGTATTTGCACCTACCGGTCCCAGAGGCAAATTTTATAGTTGGAGGTCAAGAAGTTATCTCTTTGTTACCAAAAATTTACATTTTAGGACCCTTTACTGCAACTTCTGGCATGGATTACTCTTAGAGGTGATTCATATTATATTTAGGGTGTAATTAAAGGAATTTAAAATGCACATAAGGGATCTTAAATTTCCTCCATATGACTTACATTATTGGTTTTATGCATGCCTATAGTTAGGCTAAAAATCAGCATCTTCCTTGTATTGGAAAGGGTATTCTTGAGCCTAGAATGGGTGGTGGGTTTGTCATCTGGGCCAAATGGGAGGTCAAGAACCTAGTAATAAAATGTTATTCAACACTTAAAACATGTTTTTAGTCCTATTTTTCAGCCAATAATCATCAAAAATTGAGTTCTCAGACTGTAGCTTCAACTTTAACAACATATGTTGTTAGTGTTTCCATGCTCTAGAACAATAGTGAAAATTCACTTGTAGGTGGAAGTGGGTGTCAAGGTTCTTGAAACATGTATAATTTTCCTATAAATACATGATATAAGTGGTGGATTTACACCTATCAATACCAAAGGAAAAGTTTTTAGTTAGAGGTAGAGGATATTATGACAAAACTTTTGGTGAGGAGTGGAAAGATGGATCAATTATGCCAATCCACCAAATTTTTACCCACAAACCCTATTTTCACACAAAATATAAATGGAAGAGTTGTTAGGCATATTATTTGAAGCCAAAAAGGGTTAATAAGTGGATAATTTGGAAGAGTGGATGACTAAGCTTGTGAGAACTGTTGGTTAATATTGAAATAAATATTAAATGTGTGAGAATGGGGTCAAGAATGAGAAATAAGGTCACAAGAAAAAATCATATTTAATAACATGAATTCGGCCTTATAGGCCTTATATTCCTACCTAGGAAAAAGTGGGAAATAGGTAAAAGGAATGCTTGGGTCCTTCAAGGAAGGTTGGTTGGCATGTTTGAGGAAATGGTAGGAAGTTGGAATCTATTATATTTGACTTTGAGTGTATATAAATAAGAATCAAGTCATCAAGTGCATTGACACCAATTATAATGATGATTTTTATACTTCTCAATTATCTGCATCATAAACCAAGGCAAAAGAGGAGGATGACTCATTTGTGAAATTTGACCAAGAAGACATGTGTCACTAACTTTTGCCAAATTGGGCCTACACGCCAAAATATGTCAGGTCTAATCACAAAATTTGGTGGAAAGGCTCATTATGACCTAATATACCCATTAAATATATTTTTGTAGTTTTTTGACAATGAAAACTAATCACTATTTTAGTATAGTCAACCTTATGTCAAATCATGCTCAACATTGGAGCTTACCTTACAAATATTGGTTAGTTTGGGGCATCTCTATGTTTATTCAAAGCACAAAATTTGGTATGAATGGTCTTCATGACCTAAAAAAACATATAATTCCAAAATAAATCTCATATAAAGAGTGAAAGTGCCATATATTTTGACACAGTCCTCTTACAGTCAAAAAGGCAACCATTTAAGATTTATAGAAGTTTTATTAGTTTTGGATGTTAGGAAGCAATTTAGGCCTTGGAGAGATCTTAAATACATATAATATGATGTTGGAAATCTATATTTTCATATATAAGTGATAAAAATTAGGGCTTTCATGAATTTTTTAAAATAAATACAAGTTTTGGCATGAAGGAAGAATGTAGGCAGCTCAAGGTAAATTATGGTAAAAAGGGCAAACAACATTGTGTCCATAAGGTGTGGAATGATAGCATGCTACTGTTTGAGTACTTAAAGGGGGTTATACTAGGTATGTTATGACCATATAAGACCATATGTGACAATAGGTTGAGCTCTTGAAACATAGACCAAGATTTGGTCCTTGAGACCCAAAGAAGGTGCCTAGGAAGAAATTAGAAAGAGATTGAGAGGAAATTTGTGAATGAGACATGAATGGAATGAGGTAAAAGATGTATGGATAAAGTTTTATGCCATCAAGGAGGTGATACTAAGTGTAAAATGAATAATTAATAGGTGTAAGAAGTTAAACTAAGTCTAAAGAGTTAAAAGAGGAGCTAGCTTATGAAAGAAGATTCAAAGCAAACCATAGCAAGTGAATGCCATTAGTTGGGTTTAGAACCAGATAATAATGTTTTTATAGACTTATCCTCCATACCTATACATCAGCATGCAAATTTAATTCAAATGTAGTCACTAATATTCTTAATTTCTTATAAGGGTCTGATTTGCAACATTATCCTAACAAGTTATTCTCAATCTCATAACATTGTAATCCTTAAGAATACTTTAAAACCAAACATTTATAATAATTTGAACACAAGTGATTAAAACAAGATTTACTTCATTTTTTCTTAAATATTCATGTATAAAGTAATAATGTCATGTATGAATGCCATATATAGGCATAAAATGTCAATCATACATGCATTACCATATAGGCATACCAAAAATTACATCATGTTTAACAACATAGTATCTAATGTTAGTTTAATGCATCATGTATGTATATATAATGACAAAAATGCATACATTTCCATATAGGCATACAAAAAAGTACATCATCTACAATATCCTAATCATAAAATAGTTTCCCTCTCTTCACCTTCTTCGAAGAAGACTCTCCTTGGCATGCCTTGATTGTAGATGGAGATATCTAAAATACCTTAGATTTCTCCAAGGTTTGACTATGGGTACTACGTTCATAGCTCCCTTGTAGCCGAACCTATTCAAATACAAAAATTATTATAAAATTAACAAGTATACATGAAACCAAGTTAATAAAATCATGTTTTAAACTATAATAAGAACATAATTTAAACATGCACTTGCCACAATCTCATAGTCCTCCTAAATTTTCCATTGATACTCAACTAGGTGAGTGTTATGTTTAGCTACAGGAACATGCATGTCAAATTATGAAGAAACATGAGGAGTTGTCACAATAGTCATCTAAATCAGATTATCAAATGTACATACCTCAGTGAATGCTTATGTAGATGACATTGTAGCAGTAATGCTTGAGTCTGTCTCAACTCGTAATGATGGAGGAGTGTCTATCCTAGTCATCAGTTGAACAAACAACCTAATACTTAATAACTTGGGAAATTCATTAATTAAATAAGTTGCTAACAAACTTAGTCTTGCATTCAGTCCAAGATTTAATTATAGTCCAAGAATTTGATTCTTTTGGTATAAATTTATATGGAAGGTTAACTAAGGAACATGCATAAGAGTGTTGAGAATAGTATTTTTAGGAATCTAATTGCTCAAGAAGTGGTAAAATCCTATTTTTCCACATTCCTTATTCTTGGAAAACATATAATTTGTAAACTAAGAAATTATGTGCCTTGTGTTTAGTCTTGTAACTTGTTATGTATTCTAAAGAGTTTAAGGAAGGATGTTGAATGATAATATAAAGGGTGAGATCATCTTGATATAGGTTTATAGTGCTTTGACATTTAAAGAGGAAATAATTATTGAGTACATTGTTTGCTAAAGGGCAACATACAGTCAAAGGACTGAGTTATATTATGTTGAAACTAGTTTGGGATTCCATTGAGATTGTAAGTGGTATAAGATAGTTAATGAAAGTGTATAGAATCCCATATTAGTTTTTGAATATATTGGGAGTTAAAGGGAAGGTAAAGTAACCCTGTACCCTATTTTCATGTGTGCATAGGCAGGGTTATAAATTGAGAGTTTTGAGTTTGAAATTGATTGTGGGATTTTAGAACTTGATATCTAAATTATAAAGTTGTATAAGGCTATTAAAAACCCAATGAATTTTTTTTGGGGTTTTGAAACCCACTAAGACAAAATTTATCCCGTTTAGTGTGTTCTCAGCCCTGATAATGGCCTAAAAACCTTGATTTTAGTGTTTAGTGTATCAAATGAGATTTGACCATTGAAAATTTCTAAAAACTTGTAATATTACATTATTTGATGTCTTATAACTAATGGACATGGTTTTAGTATTTTTAGGTATGGAAAATTATGTAAATGAGGATGTGATCTAGTGGTAGGCCTAGAGAAGAGTTAAGGGAGAAGGGGTGATATAGAAACATGAAGATTTATCCAAATAAAGGGGTTAAAAATGATTGATTAAACTAAAAGAGGAAAATGGGTATCTGAAAAGGTCAATATATTACATATAAAATTTGTACATGTTTCATACTAATGAGGTTTGCACAAATGGAGGGCTAATTGGTGAGAGGCCTAAAAAAGGAAGTATAATTTTCCTTGAGATTTATGTCAAAGGGTTAATTTGGGAGTTTTATGGACCAAATGGGTACTTAAATATGTAATTATTTTTTGGTGAATATCTATCATATGCTCCCAACAAGGATATTTACCCAAAAATAGGGCTAGTAGAACGTAAAGCTAGAAAGGTGTATGTGAGGGGTAAGTAGACAGATAGTTTGAGTTAGTTACATAACCAAGGATGTAAAGAAAGAGTGATAATAATATATAAGGATTTATTTGACTAATATTATCATTTTTATTTGATTACCCAAAGGACTAAGGGAATGAGTTATGAATGGATGAAGGAAAACCTTGAAAGGAAGGGATATAGGCAAAGTTTGGTAGAGAAGTTGATATAGCTCTGCATCAATAGATATAGATAAAACCTCTCCCCCAAATAGATATAGTATATATTTGGGCCCCATAAGTAGGTGGTGGTAACAAACTACTCAACCCCATCTATTTATATGGGGTTGAGGTCACCTAATTGTATATGGTCGCAAGGCCTATGCCATATACATATAGGTTATAGTTTATAATCAACACTCTCTAAAAAAACTAATGAGATATAATGGGCACTCTCCTAAAAAAACCAATGAAATTGACTAGGTACAATGGGATCAAGAGACTATGCCATCTAAATTTATAATTTTATAGATAAAGATGAAATTATTATGCTTGGATGGAATCAAGATGGGAATTGAATTGCTAGCTATGACCATTTTGGATATTAACAATAGATATTGAACCACTATATGTAATTAGGATAACAAGGAATCAAGTTCTTAGCTATGAGGCTAATATTTAAAAGAAAGGAGTGGTGTGCATATTGATGAAAACATGCTATGCTCGATTGGGAAATTGATAGAAATATATTATACTAAATAACTTTTATCAAATGAATTTTATATATATATGTACATCCAATCCTACTGATTGAGATTAAACCACTATGGAAAATACATATAATGGGATATCAAGAAAATGTTCAAATCATTATTTTGGTTATTTAAAACATAGTTGAGATGGAGGATGAGTTTCTAACAAGTTACACCAATCCATGTTAATACATCAAAAAATAAAAAGTCTAACAAAATTGTATCAAGTATTTTATAATTTATTACACAAAATCTACCAAAGATGAAATTAAGGTGTATGAATGTACATCTAGAGTATATAAGAATCACTTGAAATTTTACCTCTGTAAATGTATATGGTGTCATACTGACATGGATAGATTTAGTAGCCTAGGTTGGCGCACTACCTAGTTGTGATGTTGAAGGTAACGTCTTTTCCTAGAACACACAAAAAATACATATATATTATTTAATTTAAACATGTAAATTAGTTTTTACCTTTGTAATTTGCAAATTTAACTTAAAAATTTAACATTAAATTTATATAAAATATACCTGCATGTGTGTAGAGACTCCCAACGTATCTAAACTAAATGTGTATGCCAATAACTCATCAATCAAGACCACATCCTCTAAGCCCCCTAAAGTGCCACCATCATCATCTAAAGGTCTAGTGCATATAACACCACAACATTTGCATGGGTGGGGTCAGGTATGACCACTAGCTACAGTATCTCAAGAATCTATCTCTGAAAGTCTAGTCATATGATGAACAAGTGTATCATTAAGCAGACTAAACACATGAAAAGTGTCTATATCCACAACCTCTATCACTATAGAGGGAATCTCTAGATGAAGTGGCTTTTGGGTAGGGATCTTTACATGTTGATTAGGTATATGATGTGCACCTAGTCGATAATGTGCAGAGCCTTTCCCTTGGCCCTAAAACTCACCATAATCAAATTAGTTTAGAATTTGATTGAGGACAAAATCATAATAGAGTTTCCTAAAAAATTACAAAGGGACCTCATAGTTATTACAAGGGGGATAGTCAAACACCATCCACCATCACTCCT
The DNA here is from genome assembly GCA_037957365.1 of Torreya grandis. Classification (NCBI taxonomy): domain Eukaryota; kingdom Viridiplantae; phylum Streptophyta; class Pinopsida; order Cupressales; family Taxaceae; genus Torreya; species Torreya grandis. Next base: position 494,777 of record JARHVA010002779.1, on the reverse strand, counting down.
AAAAACTAGCATTAATCAAATTGTGTTGGCATTAGTGGATTACGAAATGTTTAGTCATTATAGGAAATGGGGCATTATTTTTTTTTTTCACCTTAGATGCTGACAATTTGTCATCATAGTAAGCCCTACAACTATCCCTAGATGACCTCCATCTATCAATTTAACTCATTATCAAGTCAACTTGACCTAATACTAACTCTAGGTTATTAGCCAAATAGGTACAGTGGGTGTTTGTGGAAGTGGGTTCCCTCATTTTCCTAATTATTTTCTCAATTTTAATTTTTTTCTCACTATGTGAGTAACTATATCCTCTTGGCTGCTTGGGGGATCTAGGGGAACTATAGGAGGGTTGGGCAAAGGGTTAGGGGGGTTGGGTGGAAGGTTAGGTAGAGGATTAGGTGGATGGTAAGTGGAGCATTCTAACCTATTGGAGAAAAATAAAAAAATAAACTTGTAATTCACATTCACAAAAAATTCAAAAAAAATCAAAAAAGTCAATGTAATCTACAAAAAACATACCTCTTCTTCATAGTGGCATCATCGATCTGGTAAATGGAGGGTAAAACATGAATCTTTTAGTCCAAAATGAGAGCTTGAGGGTGAAAATGTGAATCAAAATAAAATTAAAAAAAAAATGGATAAAATGTAGAGGATGAGGTTTTTTTTGTTTTATATTTTCAATAATGCATACGTGTTATTGAAACATATAAGAATGCATACACATTCCTATAACATGTACATGTCTCTATAATTTTTAAAAATGTATATACATTATTTTTATATCACATTTGTATTATGTCTCATAAATATCAAGACATAATGTGTACACATTATAACAATTACATGTATGTGTTATGTTATAATGCTTACGCATTATGGGTTAGGTCCATAGAATTATCCCCCAACTCTGTGCACATACCTTCAACTAATTTATAATATGATATTATATTAAGTTGAGAGAGAGGATAAAAACATATGTTTCATATAATATACTTTAAAGTGATAATAATTTGAATAAAATTAAGGTGGTAATTTCATTTAAGAGAGACTTCCTATATTCCATGTAAACTCCACATAGTCAATTGATATTTGTAACCGAAAAACATGTGATATGTGAAATTTATATGGGAATATTAATGTATTAATTAAATTAAAACTAATGATAATATATGTTAATATAATTAGAGACCTCAATTAAATAAGGGTTTTCTATTTATTGTCCAATAAATTCAAGCTTACAAATGTTCCATAGGTTTTGAAATGTTTTGAATCTAATGGTGAGGCTTATTTTAACTTCCAATAAACTTGAGAAAAGTTATCTCTCAAGGCCCCTAACTATAATCCCAAGATTTTACCTTGGAATGTGCTTGGAAAATTAAATCATAATTGAGCTATACATATTAATCTAGTAGGTTTAATTATAGTTTTTTTTTTTTTTTTTAAAATTTCATCTAGTGTTTATTCAATATATGTTAGAGCACATGATAAGAATTCACATTTCAAGTATTATGGTGTCTCATTTAAATTGTTTTAAGAATCAAAATAATTGTAATTTGTTTTAGAGTAGGATGGGAAGGGTTATATGTATGTATGCATACATATATATTTGTACACACACACATCTATATATGTATATACATATCTTATATACATACATATATACATACATACATACATATATATATATGTATGTATGTATATATATATATATATATATATATATATATATATATATATATATACATATATATATATATATGTATATATATGTATATATATATATGTATGTATATATATATATATATGTATGTATATATATATATGTGTGTGTGTGTATATATATTATGTATATATATTTATTCTATATGTATGTATGTTTGTGTGTATGTATTCACATATATACACAAATATCTATATCTGTATATAGTATAATGTATTATATATGTATATAATATATACATACAAGTATACACACACACATATGCTGTTAGAACATGTACAAGTTAAGTTAGCTCCTAAAACTGTTAACCATAGAGTTGGGTGGTGTTTATTTATTAAAAATTAGGTACACAATAAGTTGTAATGTATAAATACAATAAAGACTCGATTGCATTATTATTATTATGTATAATTTCAAGAAATGTGTTTACAATTTCATGGTTTGATATATTTGGTTTGTTTCCAGCCACCAAATTATGATGACCCTCTTAACAATAATGTTACGTTAGTATTGAGAGACAGTCTAAAGACTTTTGTAGGAAATGAAATAAGGTTGTGCAGGATCTATGTATTTAAAAAAGTGCATATGATGGGTACATGCACAAATTTGGGGGATAAAAAAATTGACATAATGAAAAATAGAAAGCATTTTTTGTAAAGGGTGTATACCCTTTTTAAAACAAAATTCAATGCAAGATTGAGGTTGGGTTAGTCCTGACCCTAAAGGGTGTATGGAATTTGTAAAGGGTGTACACCATTTCTAAAGGGTGTACATCCTTTACAAAGGGTGTGTGTCATGTGCATAGGGTGTATGCCCTTCGTAATCCATGTATGATTTTTTGTTTTTTGTAATTAAACATTTGAAACCCATGTATGTTTTTTTGCAATTAGATGTATTTTATTTACAAGGATATATTTAGTAAAATAAATGTTAAGTATAAGTTTAAATTTAATTAATTTATTTTACTAAATATAGCAAATTAGGGTCACTCAACATCTTTCAAAAATGATTATAAAGCTATAAGATTTACCATTTAAAAGATAGTTTTTCAAATTCCATTCCATCCAATCCTTAGTTTTCAGAATTTCAGGATTAGAAAGTAGAATGAGAAGTGAGGTTGAAAATCATGTTACATATGTAATATATCTATACCATTGAGGATTACATGTCTATTTTACCTACTTAAGTATTCCCTATCTACTTTATCTACTTGAGTATGCTCTATCTGATTAAATAACTAAGCCATGGCTTGATCTCAAGGAGTATGCCCTACCTAAATACACAAGCCATATCTGGATAATTAATATTCCCTACTAGTATCAAATTAAGTGTTCCACTTACTCAACTTGGTCTAATTCAAGGTCCTTTAGAAGCTTGATTATAATTAGGTCTTTTGAGTATTGGTATTGAAATACTAATGACCTTATTCTTTAGTATCATCTCTTTACTTCTTAGCCTCTATATTTAGATTAAAAGACACTTTCAATGACTTAAAATAGGGTACTTAGTCCTAAGATGGTAATCTACCTTCAATCAAAACCCTTCTTTGACTCCTAAATCACTCAATTGTATATCCTCACTTCTTTGAACAATACTACAAGGGTTTCACCAATTATTTAACTCAAGCTTCTTATTGCATGAAGAAATTCAACTCAAAACTTAGATGACAACAACTCTATGCTTTATAGGCCTATTAGGCCAAATTATACCTCTTACGGACTTAATACAAAGAGGTTTATAACCACCTTGTTTTTTGAACTCATGCAATTTAAAAACTTAATGAAAATATCAAGACTGATAAAAGACTCATATATGTCTTTACACAATCTTAAGATACCAATTAGATCACCGAAGTGCCCAAAATGTTGACTAACTCCTAAGCACTGCTATAATATTATGTATAAGCATGTTTGGTCTTGAAAAGGTGTTATTAATATAAGTTCATAAAAGGATTCTTATAAAGATTTATTAAGATGTTTGGAGACTATCTCTGATGATAAGAAACAAATTTCCTTTATTGCTTTCTTAAGAATTAGAATTCAATGGAAACTTTATTTTTTATGTCTGGATGGCCTAATCTACTTACTTGGAAGGATATTAACTTGGATTAATTGTAAAATTATTTGAATAATTTTACTTGTAAGTATTTTATAGATTTTACATAATAACATTGGACCTTCATAAGAGGTTTATACTCAATCAATAAAGTTGGATATGTACTATACTTAGAGTTTGCTATCTTTGCCTTGTAATCTTCTTAACAACCTTGTTCTCAACATAAAAAATGAACTTTAATTAATGGGTCTATCAATATACATAAATTAATATAATATATCATGCAACCTATAACATATATATAGTAATGATATAGTCATTCATACATTACATCTACCACATACATGGTACTACATGTAGGTATTTAGTCACTCATACATGACATCTCATGTGGTCATAATATGGTCACTCATGTTGGCCACAAATGTAGCTAATAAACCTAGTGCACTCCATTTCCACATAAATCACCCCTAACCCTAAACACTAAACCTTAAACCCTAAACATTGAAACCTAAACCTTAAACCCCAAACCATAAGCCATAAACCTTAAACCATAAACACTAAATAATATACCTAAACCATAAAATTTAAACCATTAACCCTAATAAATTAGCCCTAAACCAAAAACAATAATCCATAAACCCTATACTATTGAATCTAGACATATAAATTTAAAACATTAAACCCTATACTTTATACCTTAGACCCTAAACCCTAAAACCTCAATGTAAGCCCTTAACCATAAACCCCAAACCATAAACCCAAAATCCTAAACCCTAAAACCTAAATGTAAGCCCTTAACCCTAAACCGCAAGCCTAAAACCATAAACCATAAGTCATAAACCTTAAACATTAACTCCTAAACCAAAAATTCTAAACCCAAATAAAAAACCAAAAACCTTAAACACTAAACCTAAATCCCTAAACCGTTAACCCTAAACCCTAAATCCTAAACCTAAAACCCCAAACCCTAAACCCCAAACTATAAAATCTAAACCATAAACACTAAACCCCAAGTCCTAAAACCTAAACCCTAATCCATAAACATTAAACCCAAACCCTAAATACTAAACACTAAGTTCCAAACCCCAAACCCTTAACCAAACCCCCAAGACCAAAACCATGAACCTTATACCCTAAAACCTAAACCCTAACCCCAAAAACTAAGCCCCAAATCCTAAAATCTAAACTCTTGATCCCTTGAGCCATAAACCATAAATCCCAAACCTTTAAGAATAGAATATAAATAATAAGGCCTCTAACCTAATCCCTAAGCCATAACACTGAAACTTAAACCCTAACTGCTAGTCCCTAAACACAAAACCCTAAGTTGTGAATCTTGAACCATAAACCATAAACCCTAAATTTATAAATCCTAAACTTCTATCCATAAACCTTAATATTGAGTTATCACTTATATAGAGAAAGGAGAGGGGGCATTGGCTAAGCCATATCTTGAAAGGATAGGGGTCATTCTTACCTATATATATATATATATATATATATATATATATAAAGTAGTGACTAAGGACATTCATGTAAAAGGATTGAAAATGGATTCAAGACGATTATCTAAATAATTTGTGGGTTTTTAATAAATGGGTCTATCAATATGCATAAATGTCTAGCCTGTAGCATTCAACCTATAGCATACATATAATAATGATACAATCTTTCATACATTACATCTACCCCATACCTAGTACCACATGTAGGTATGTTGTCACTAATACATGACATATCCATGTATTCATAATATATTCACTAATACCAGACACAAATTTAGCTAATCAACCTAGTACACTCCATTTGCACCTAAACCATAAACCCAAAAAATCAAACCCTAAACCCTAAACACTATAAACCTTAAACATTAAACCGTAAACCTAAAACCTAAACACCATAATCCTTGAACACTTAACCCCAATACATTATCCATAAACCCAAAACAATAATACCTAAACCCTAAAACCTAGACCCTAAGCATATAAATTTAAGACTTTAAACCCTAGACCCTAAACACTAAAACCTAAAATTTAAGCCCTTAACCTTAAAGCACAAACCATAATCCTAAAATCCTAAATCCTAAACACCAAACCATAAAACCTAATATTTAATTTCCCACTCCCCTATTGGGAACACCTATAGTTGTGTATATAGGAGGTCTATATGTGAATATATGATATTTGATTATGTACATGGTAGACTAGTTCCATAACTAATACTATACCTCTACCATTGATGTTATGAATCTCTTCCATGTCTCTAGACTTGATAAAGCTCTCAGACTAGTTTAACCATTTATATTATAACCCTATAAGACACAAAACAACACACCACACACTTGTGCTTTGTGAGCACTTATGGAGCACACACATAAACAAAACCAACTAAATAAAAGATGAGATCATTTCACTATGAAGGGGGGTTATAAATAGACTCTAATATGCATTGGATGTGTCCCTAATCATCAATATTCCTTTGAAAAAGTGTTTTCATTTTCTATAGTCATAATCACCCTTATTTATTCCTATTTTCACATTTGGAACTAATATGATCATTAGTTTCTCAATATAATCCATATAGGGAAGGGTATGAAACTTTTCAATGGTCCTCAAGTCTCTAGATCCATGAGTTAGACCTTAAAATTCATTTAAATTAGAGTTACCACCTTCTCATTTGGTGATTACTCTCTATTCACTATACCATTTTGGAATGGCTAAAGTGAATGTGATTGTATAAGTACTTGTGTGCTTTTCCAAGGCATGAAATGGATATGAGGAGGCTAGGTCTCATTTTATCTCCCAAAGTGATCCTCATCCTTTACGAATCTTCTATATCTTAAAGACACAAAAAAATATCAAGAAAATCCATTATGTACCATGTTCATATAGATAGGGTACAAGTCAACTTGATAAGGAGACCTAGGGAGTCCTCAACAAGTCCATGATCATTTCGTAGTCAAACTATCCCTCCAAGATGCCTTTTCTTCCACTTCTTCCCAATCAGGTAATTAACAAGGATGTTAAAGGGTTTTAGGTAGTTTTACCCATTAAGGATAGTTTATAAAATTATGGGATCCAAACCCTAAATAAATTCCACTAGATCTTTGCTTAAGACCTTCTCTAGCCTATCCTAGCTCCTCAGACTCCCATGCTAGGTATCCATACTGATATGATCTTCCAAACTTGTCCTCTCAATATCTTCAAGGAATTATGTGTGTAGAGAGGATTAAAAATTAATTTAGTCGAGCATTATTCCATAAACCATGAAACATGCATAAATAACTAACTAACCAAGCCTATCTATTCATATGGGAATTACAAAGGTTAACAAGAAACAAATGAAAGAAAACAATCACCATATTACCTTCCCAAATGGATTCACCATACCTATGTGGCTCAAAAACATGTTCTCCCTTGATCAATCATCCTTTTCTTTGTCAACAATATTGGTAAGCTCCTCCAATGCCTCAAGAACACTCTATAAAACCTAGGCTCTTGATGTGGAATCACTAAACTAGCCTATCAATGAAACTTTGTAGAAATAATTTAGCATTATAAATTTGTAATGTTCAAGCTTTTAAGATATTTGAGAATAATAACCTTGCACCAAAATAACTTTAAATTCATATCCATGGCCTCTCTATTTATAGATTTTTGAGATTGGTCAAGATCAACCATGACCATCCATCTCAAGATTGAGATGTGTGGCCATAGATAATCCTAATATTTGGAATTAAATCCATAATTATCTTCACCATGACCTTAGATGAAGGGGCATTGAAGAGGCATGGGTGACCCATAATCCTAATATTTATGGCATTTATGGCCTAGGGATGTCTTCCCAAGAAATGATGTCACCTAATAATGCAATTAATAAGAATCAATTTTTAAAAAGAAGTATTCAATAAATCTCATGGAAAATCCACTTAAGCTCTTGATTTAGATTAATTATTCTTAAACAAGGTTAATCAACATTTGTGCAATTATTTGAAAATTGGCTCTCAATTAATCAAAATGGCCAGAAAGTCATATTACTAGGTCATAATCTAATTGGAGAAGAACTGGAAGGTGGTGTTAAATGTGTTGGAGCTATATTCCCATTTAGGATGTTGCCAACACCAAATAAAAAAGGTACATGATGTGTACCAATGAATTATAAGAAAAGAGTGATCCAAAGCACTAAATAGTGAAATTGTCATTTTAACTCAAAATGATCTAATCAAAGTTTGTTGTCCCGTAAAATGCATTACCTTATTTAAGGATAATTTGACCTAAATTGACACTTTTAAGTGACAAGTTCAAACCATTTAGGTAATTTTATGGATTTCGACCTAAAATGTGCATTTGAGTGCAATTCGAGTAAGATTGACAATTTCAACACAAATGGTGTTAGGAATTAGATGTCTATATTTTGCCCCTTTTGGAGAAGGCATAATGAGACATTCAAGTGAAGCAAAATCTTTTAAAATAAAATATTTGTCAATAAGGAATTGTAATAGACCCATTATGCCCCTTTGAGAGGACGTACTAGGATGAAAGAGAAGGATGAACTCTTGAAAAGAGAGAAAAAGTGATAGATTAACCCAGTGAATAGATCACATCCAAATGAGCTAATAATTGCACACATGATTACCATCAATGATAAAAATATAATTATAGGTATAGTAGACCCTAGAGATGGGGGGAATTGGAAAGATACCATCCATAAATGTAAGGGACACACTATAAACATACCCAATTTGAGAGTACAAGCTACATGTTTATGGAATTGATCAATCTTGAGACAATTTACACACTAAAATATTTCCATCATGGGATTTAATGTGGAGAGCTTGGAATTAGAGGAAAAGAGAAAATGTTCTACTTCAAGAAGGGAAGCACCACTAGAACAAGGTCTCCAAAGAGAAGATAATAAGAAGTACTTTAGTAGAGTAGATTTGATCATGATAAAATAGTTTTTCTTTAATAAGGCTAATATTGATCATTAATAAATAATAAATAAAGATTTGGCCCTTGTAGAGCTGATTTGATTTAGATGTGGTTCAGATGTTATTCCCCAACGTGGGTAATTGGCAAGCAAAATATCTCAAGGATATAACTGAAAAGATAAGTTAAATTGGCAGGCACAAACATACATGCAATGGTGTAATAGCTTAAAAATCCATATTAAACCAAGCATATGAGAATGCACAAAGTGGTGAGAGAGATGAAAATAAGAATGGAGATATTTGAGCTGACCTCAATAGAAATTGAGCACTGCCTACATAGTTCCATGAACTCATGTTCCAACATGTACTTCAGGCTAATGTAGTTCACCCAATTTTCGGAGAGAATGGAATGAGGAATGATGAAAAATGACCAAGAATTGATTAGAATCACAATGTATTCAAAGATATGCACATCTAAAAATAGAAGAAGAATCCTAAAATTCATGCTACCTAAAATTCTAATTCCATATCATGAACCTAGGTTTTATGGAGTGTTCTTGAGAATCATTCATCAGAACTAATGTTGACGTTAAGACTTTGAAACCTGAGCACAAAGTGCTTGTTATAACAATATAAATTAGGCATCATAAGTATGAATAACTTGAAATGACATAATATTCCAATTTCATTGAGCTAGTTCAAATGTGAATATCTATAACTAAGGATAATGGTAAAATAATGACCAAAACCAGAGTTACAGTGATTTACATTTATGCCAAAAAGCAAAAACAAAGAAAAAGAAAAACATAAATAAACCTAACTTGAAATCAAGATATGGTCTATCAAGACTTAAGTAGGAACAAAAAATGTTTAAAAACAAAAGTCAAGAATGTCTTAACAACATGAGACCAAGATATGAATAATCAATATCCATGTGGACCATCAAGGCATTTTTGAATACAAAAGAGAAAAGTAAAATCAAATATAAAAATAAGACAAAGAAACACAAGACCAAAAATGGAAACAAGAAGGAATAAAAAGAGAAAAGGAGAAAAAATAAAAGGATAGGTGTGAAAGCACAACAAAACACCAAGAAAACACCAAGAAACCCAAATAAACACACAAATAAAAAACCAAGTTAGTGCAATTTAAAGACAAATGTTCGTGCATGTGTGGTAGAGGTGTTATTTTCCACCACATCATAACAAATAATAATGACATGACAATTGTTCCCTAATTAAAGATGAACAATAACAAAAGCAATGGGGGAAGAGAAGAAAAGGAAGGGGTTGGCTGAGCTGACTCTAGATGTATAAGACAAGTGGACACTGCCTACATAATTCCATGGATTCATGTTCCAACATGAACTTCAGGCCAATTATAGTTCTCCTAGGAAATGGGATAGAATACAAAAATTATGATCAAACCATCATGATTAATGTTATATAAGAAATAGGTCGAGGGGTGTAGTCAGTTGGTCAAGTACTTCTGGTGCGGCTCTGCCCATCAGTGTTCAAGTCCCCCATCGGCCCCATGGTACCAGTATTAGTCATGTCTAGCCAATAGCGCCGGTCACATTAAAAAGTTTACCTGGCTTTCAATAAAGTGAAAATTTTTATATAAGAAATAGAAGATATGATGAACAAATGAGAATAGTCTAGTAAATAAGAAGTTGATGAGAAGAGAAAGAATGATCTTACAAAATGGCAAGTGTATGGTATAAGATGAAATGAACTGGTGTTTTTGTACTTGAAAAATGGAAAGAGCATTCAAACTTAATAGTTACTTTCAAAATGGAGAGAGCGTTCAAACTTAAAAATTGCTCACAAAATAGTGAGAGCATGGGATGGTGGAATGGGAATGTACAAATGTATAGAAGCATGAGACAATATTTTTTACTCTTTTATGGATCATGTTTTAATTTTTTTGGTATTTTCAAAGTTTTTCTAATGTTTTTAGTGTTTTTGGGGTAAAATATTCACAAAGTCAGTCCATCTAGTTGAGGAGATGCATGTCCTAAGAGTAGAGGTTCCAATAAGATAGTTAAGCCAGCTACAATGACCCATGCTAGCAAATTGGTGAGAGCAAGGTTCTTGAAAAAGCAAGAAAGCAACAAAATACTTATATTGAGAAGATGTAACTATTCACCTATCAAAAGCTACACAAGTTTGTCCTGGCTGAACTGCTTTATAGAATCGCTACTAAATATATTCATAATTCTTATGAGACATAATCGAGATCATAATTGGTCAAGGGAAAAAAAATGTTCAAGCTTATAACATGTCTTAGACATAACAAAGAATATGCATCTTGAATAGAGCAATCATGAATAGGATGAAGAATGTGTTTAGAGTGCCAAGAGTTCAAAGCCTTTACAATCAAGATTCATGAAAAGTGGACCAGGGTAGTATAATATTTATTTACGGCAAGATAAAGAGGTGGGATAAAATTATGATAGTATAAGTTGACCCCAAGTCAGGAGTCTTATAGACAATAGTTCAAAGCTATTCATACATAGAACCTCTTAGGGTGTATGATGTTCATGGGCTCATAAATTTATTCACTATTAGGTTTTGCCAATCAATATGCTCCTGATCCATAGTTTGTCATGACAATGTATGGTCCTAACTAATTAGGTTGAAACTTGCCTTTCTTTTTGGGTTCAACATCATGTTCTTCTGGTTCTCTTTAAAACTAAGTCACCAATCTTAAATTATCGAGGGAGAATACATTTTTTGTAGATTCTCCACAATCTATTTTAATAGGCCTACAAGTTTTCTAGGGTAGCCAAATGTTTACCATCAAGAAGTTCTAGTTCTTGCAACCATGAGGCTCTATAGTCTTCATCATCTTCAATGTGATATAGTGATATTATTAATGACAAGATCTCAATCTCAACCAGGATGATAGCTTCAGTGCCAAAAATAAGGGAGTATAGAGTAGCTCCAATTGGGGTGTGATGATTGGTTCTATAAGCTGAGAGGGTAGGAAAGAGTTACAAGTGCCAATTATGGCCAACATCATTAAAAATATTTTTTAAGATGGCTAGAATGGTTTTTATTTAATGCCTTAGCTTATTTGTTTCCTTTCAAGTTATATGGAGTAGATTTCTTGTGCTTGATCCTGAATTTCACACAAAGAGATTTCACATCTTGGTTTACAAAAGATCCTCCATTATCAGATATAATATAGGCTACGATGCCATATCAACAGATGATATGGTAATGAATGAATTTGGATATTTGTTTCTTGGTAACATAAGTGATAGGAATGGCCTCAATCTACTTGGTAAAGTACTCAATCATAGTCAAAATGTGCTTATGGCCATCTGAAGATGTTGGGTTATTTTTTTGAATGAGATCAAGACCCCATATTGAGAACGGTCATGGTGTTGTAATTGGCTACAATGGTAAGGAAGGTGCATGTATCAAGTTGCCATGTTGTTGACAAGGAAGAAACTTCTTTACATAATTACAAGCATTTGTTTCCATTTTGGGCCAATAATAACCTATTTTGAAAATTTTCTTTGCTAAGACTACAACATTGGTATGGGCCCCACACATTCCTTCATGAACCTCCTTAAGTGCCAGATTATATTCTCCCAAAGATAAATAATGAAGTGTTCCATCATAGCCTTTTCTATAAAGCATGTTTCCAAGGAGAATATAACATGTTAAGTGATGAAGGAAAAGTTTTTTTTGGTTATTGGAAAGGTTGGCAAGAAAGACATGGCTATGGAAATAGTTATAAAAATATTGGTACCATGGTAGCTTAGGTGAGAGATTAGGATCAACAATGGTGCATATCATCTCTAAATATGATAAAATATGTGTTGGCTGAAGAAGATTTGTTTGATTCAAATGTCATATTGACCATAATACCTCTTGGAGTTTCCCTTACTAAAGTAGAATGGGAACATATTATATCTATTCTTAAGGCATATATAGAAATCTTTGCATGGGCATATTCTAACATGCTAGGCCTGGATCTAGATTTAGTTGTGCGTCATCTATTTGTTCACCTTGATGCTAAACTAGTCAAGAAAAAGTTAATAAAGATTCTTCCACACATCACCCTTTTAGTTAAATATAAGTTGGAGAAGTTGTTAGGAGCTAATTTTATCAGACCAATGGACTACTCTAAATGGATTTCTAAAATAGTGCTAGTAAGTAAAAAGAACTCAAGCATATGTGTCTATATTGATTTTAATGATATCAATAAGGCATGTCCCAAAGATGATTTTCCTCTACCTAACATCAACATGATTATCTAATCAAATAATGGGTATGAGATGCTATCCTTAATGAATGGATTTTCTGGTTATAATCAGATCAAGATAGCCCTTAAAGATCAGCATAAGACTATGTTCACCACTCTGTGGAGAACATTCTATTACCAAGTGATGTTATTTAGTTTGAAGAATGTTGAATCCACATATTAGTGTGTAGTGACTATCATCTTCCATGACATGATGCATGACATTATTGAGGACTATGCTAATGATATACTAGCAAAAACAAAAATAAGAGCTTGGCACCCTGAAATTATATGAAGAATATTTAAGAGGCTTTGTGCATATAAAGTCTACTTGAATCCTTAAAAATTCATATTTGGAGTCACATCAATAAAATTTCTAGGGTTCATTGTATCACAATGAGATATTGAAGTTGACGCTACGAAGCTTACCAATATTATGGAAATTCCCCCACCTAACAATCTTAAATAGTTATAAGGTTTGCAAGGCAAGATCCAATCTATATGTAGGTTCATTCCTCAACTAGAAAATAAGTGCCACCCATTTAACCATCTCTTAAATAAAGGGGTGAAATTTCAATGAGATGAAGATTGTCATATAACATTTCCAAAGCTTAAAACATACTTAGCCAATCCATGGGTCTTATGCCCTCCAACACAAGGAAATACACTACTTCTTTACATATTGGCCACTAAATATGCACGAGGGGCACTTTTGGCTCAACATGATGATCATGGTAAGAAAAATGTGGTTTATTATTTAAGCCATACATTGGTAGCCTATGAACATAATTATATGCCTATTGAGAAGGCATGTTTAGCTATGGTTTTCACCACTCAAAAATTGTGACATTATATGCTAAATAATAGAACTTTTGTTATCTCCAAAGTAGATCCTCTCAAGTTCCTCTTATCTAAAAAAAATCTCCAAGGATGCATGGCTAAATGGATTATGATCCTCAGTGAGTTTGATATTGAATACCAAAATTAGAAGTCAATAAAAGGGAAGATTCTTGTAGACTAGCTTGCATAATCTCCTATCACAACCACTCAACCTCTCAACTTTGACCTTCCAAATGATTCTATCATGATGATAGAATAAGCATCACAAGAGCCTAAGCAGTGGACACTCTATTTTTATGGATCCTTCACATCTCAAGGATCTAGAGCTGGCATAGTATTGATAATGCTGCAAGGGGATTTGATCCCTAAAGCCTTCCATATATAATTTTAGTGTACAAACAACATGGTCAAATATGAGGCATTGGTTTTAGGGATCCATCTTGCCATACAATAGGATATTCAAAGATTAAAGGTCTATGGAGATTCATAACTAATCATAAATTAGACAACTAATCAGTATCAAACAAGAGATGATAAGCTTGTCCCTTACAAGCAAATTATTGATAACCTTAAGAGACATTTTAAATCTTTGTAGTTTGAGCAAGTTCCATGAGTTAATAATAGATTTGTTAATGCCATGGAAAGAATTGGTTACATAATTCAAATGTATGATAGTGCTAAAGAGTATCAGTTTTTGATTGAAAATCTTCTTCAACCAACACATATTTTATCAAATTTAGATAGGATATGCACCATTGCCGATACTAATCTCTCACCTAAGTTACCATGGTACCAATATTTTTATAACTATTTTTATAGCATTCGTGTTCTTCTAGTTCTCTTTCAAAACTAAGTCACCAATCTCAAATTATTGAGGGAGAATGCATTTGTTGTAGCTTCTCTAAAATCTATTTTGATAGGCTTATAAGTTATCTAGGGCAGCCAAATGCTTACCATCAAGATGTTCTAGTTCTTGTAGCCATGAGGCTCTATAGTCTTCATTATCTTCAATGTGCTCCAGTGATATTCTTAATGATGGGATCTCAATTTTGACCAAGATGATAGCATTAGTGCCAAAAATAAGTGAGTATGGAGTAGCTCTAGTTGGGGTGTGATGATTGGTTCTATAAGCCTAGAGGGCAGGAAAGAGTTGCAAGTGCCAATTATGGCCATCATCATTGACAATCTTTTTTAAGATGGCTAGAATGGTTTTATTTGATGCCTCAACTTGTCCATTGACTTGTGGGTTATATGGAGTGGATTTCTTATGCTTGATATTGAATTTTACACAAAGAGATTTCACATGTTGGTTTACAAAAGATCCACCATTATTGGATATAATATAGGCTGGGATGCCATATCGATAGATGATATGGTAATGAATGAATTTGGCTATTTGTTTCTCGATAACATAAGTGATAGGAATGGCCTCAATCCACTTGGTAAATTACTTAATCATAGTCAAAATGTGCTTATGGCCATCTAAATATGTTAGGTTAATTTTCCTAATGAGATCAAGGCCCCATGTTGAGAATGGCCATGGTGTTGTAATCAGTTGCAATGGTAAGGAAGGTGCATGTATCAAGTTATCATGATATTGACAAGGAAGACATTATTTACATAATTACAAGTATCTATTTCCATTTTAGGCCAATAATAGCTTGTTCTAATAAGTTTATTTTCTATGAATACACCATTGGTATGGGCCCCACACATTCCTTCATGAACCTTCTTTAGTGCCAGCTTGGATTCTCCTAAAGATAAATAATGAAGAAGCATTCCATCATAGTATTTTAAATAAAGCATGTTTCCAAGGAGGATATAATGTGTGAGTTGATGAAGGAAAAGTTTTTATTGGTTATTTGAAAGGTTGGAAATAAAGACATGGCTATGGAAATAGTTATAAAAATCTTGGTACAATGGTAGCTTAGGTGAGAGATTAGGATCAACAATGGTGCATATCCTCTCTAAATTTGATAAAATATGTGCTGGCTGAAGAATATTTTCAATTAGGAGCTAATATTCTTTAGCATGGTCATGCATTTGAATCATGGATCCAATTATTGCCATGGCATTGATAGACTTGTTGTTGACTCATGGAAATTACTCAAACTGCATAGATTGAAAATGTCTTTTAAGGTTATCAATAATTTACTTGTAAGGGAAAAACTTATCATCTCTTGTTTGCTACTGATCAATTATTTGATTTATGACTAGATATGAATTTACATAGACCTTTAAGCTTTGAATATCCCACTGTATGGCAAGATAGAGCCCTGAAACCAATACCTCATATTCAGCCATATTATTTATACACTAAAATTGTATATGGAAGGCTTAGGGGATCAAATCTCCAAATCTCCTTATGGTTTTATCAAAAATATACCAAATACAACTCCTTGAGATGTGAAGGATCCATCAAAATAGAGTGTCCACTATTTAGTCTCTTATGATGCTTATTCTATTCTCATGATAGAATCATCTAGAAGGTCAAAGTTGAGAGGTTGAGTGGTTGTAATAGGAGCTTTTATAAGTTGGTTTCAAAGAATCTACCCTTTGATTGCCTTTTGATTCTAGTATTCAATATCAAACTCACTAAGGAGTATAATCCATTTATCCATGCATCCTTGGAGAGTTGCTTTAGATAAGAGGAACTTGAGAGGACCTACCTTGGTGATAACAAAAGTTTTGTTATTCAGCATATAATGTCAATTTTTTTGAGTGGCGAACACCATAGCTAAACATGCCTTCTAAATAGGCATATAATTATGCTCATAGGTGACCAATGTGTGACTTAAATAATAAACCATGTGTTCCTTACCATGATCATCATGCTAAGCGAAAAGTGCCCCCAGTGCATATTCTATGGCCAATATGTAAAGAAGTAGTGGCTTTCCTTGTGTTAGAGGGCATAAGACTGATGG
Source organism: Torreya grandis (assembly GCA_037957365.1). Taxonomy (NCBI): domain Eukaryota; kingdom Viridiplantae; phylum Streptophyta; class Pinopsida; order Cupressales; family Taxaceae; genus Torreya; species Torreya grandis. Next base: position 478,048 of record JARHVA010002779.1, on the reverse strand, counting down.
ATTGGATATGTATGTTTTAATCTTTGTAAATTCTATCTAACAATATTCATCCCACTAAAATGTCAACCCTTTTTTAAGAGATGGGTAAATGGGTGGCACTTATATGTCAGTTGAGAAATGAACTTGCATATAGACTGAATATTACCTTGTAAACCTCACAACTATTTAAGATTGTTGGGTGGAGGAATTTCCATAATAGAGGAGAAATTCATAGGGTTGAATTAAATCCCTCATTGTGATACAATTATCCCTAGAAATTTTATTGATGTGACTCCAAAGACACATTTCTTAAGATTCAAACAGACTGTATATGCATAACACCTCTTAAATATTTTGTGTAAAATGTTAGGGTATCCATCTCTTGCTATTTATTTTGATAGTATATCATCAACATAATCCTTAACAATGTCATGCATCATGTCATGAAAGATTATAGTCACTTCCTATTGATATGTGGCTCCAACATTATTCAAACCAAATGGCATGACTTGGTAATAGAATGTTCTCCATGGAGTGGTGAACACAATCTTATGATGATCTTCAGGGGCTATCTTGATCTAATTGTAACTATAAAATCCATCCATTAAGGATAGCATCTCATACCCAGTAGTTTAATTGATAATCATGTCAATGTTGGGCAGAGGAAAATCATCTTTGGGACATGCCTTGTTGATATCATGAAAATCAGTACAAACACATATGCTTGGGGTCTTTTTACTTATTGGCACTATGTTAGAAATTCATTCAGAGTAGTCCAGTGGTCTAATAAAATTGGCTCCTAATAACTTTTCCAAATCAGCCTTAACCAAAAGGGTGATGTGTGGATGCATCTTTCTTAAATTTTGCTTTACTAGTTTAACATCAGGGTGAACAACTAGATGATGCGCAACTAAATATGGATCTAGGCTTTGCATGTGATAATATGCCAATGCAAATATGTCTATATATGCCTTAAGAATGGATATAATATGCTCACATTCTACTTTAATAAGGGAAGTTCCAAGATAAACATTTTGGGTATCCTCATGGGTTCCTAAATTCACTTCTATTGTGCTCTCTATAAGGAGTGTGGATCCATCTTCTAGGATTGTAGGCAATGTATGGTCATGATCATCTTCTTCTATCATATCTCCTTTTCATTCCTCCCATAGATCTAGATAATATGAAGAATCATAATCTACCTTCTCAAGTAAAGGCCAATTAGCAAAGAATTCTAGAAACACAAGAGCAAGATGCTCAAATATTTGATGTTGTTATGAAGAGATGCTTGTACTATCTATGTAACTTGTGCTAGATGGACTTTCTATGTCCTGAGGGGATGAGAAAACCTTCCCACCTGGGAGTGCTTAAAATAGGTTTTCACTCAAAGGCTTATCTTTTTCTTTACTTTTTCCCTGATTAACAAGTGCCTCAAAGAGGTTTTCACTTGAAGATCTCAATGTTTGTTTTTTATTATGACCAAGAAAGTTTGTCTACTCTCCAAAGTAGGTAGAAGGATTCAATGAAAAACAAAAACATTGCTTATGATCACCAATGGGGAGTGTATCTCATAGGCCCATGTATTCTACAATTGATTCTTCATTTTGAAACTCATTAAGGCATATGACTAAATTTTGCTGATCCCAATCTATGAGTTCAAGATGACAAAGGCGTAGGTTGTAATGAATGTTTGATTCCGGATGGGAAGCACCAATGGCAAAGAAATAATGTCCTACTTCAGGAAGGGAAGCACCATTAGGATGGGATTTTGCTTTAGGATGGGAAGCTCTAATAAGATAGATTTTTGATTTAGGATGGGAAGCTCAAATCAGACAACTTTTTGCTTTAAGATGGCAAGCTCCAATAGGTGTTATGGTCAATATGGAATTTGAATCAAAAAAATTTGAATCATCAATCTCATTGAAAAGGCTATAATGGGATGTTTTATCACTGTTAGGAGTTTTGTTACCAGTCACTTTGAAAGAATCACTACCAAAAGTTATGAGGTCATCCTATGGTGGTTTAAATTTGAGACCATGATTTCTATTGACAACTCCAACTGATAAGGGCTCTAAAATTCCTTATACCTAGGGGCCAAGGCCTCTCTATATATAACCAAGATGATCCATGATCTTATTAGGGATAGGATACTTTGGATTCTTAAAATAATCTGTAAGGCCCTTAAAATATAACCAATCTCCCTTGTTAAAATCCTCTTGATATTTCTTTGGTGCGATTTTAGGTACAAAAACCACAGGAGGTTTTGGTTGCTTCTTCTTTGGTTGTCAAATTTGATCGAGTCTATTAGGAGTCTAGGAAATTTTAGGCCTCCCAAATGCTTTAGGGGATTTTGTTGATTTTTTAATATGGAGGACATCATTCAAATGATATGTGGAAATGCCTACATCTTTAATAATTACCTACTTCACCAATGCTACAAGAAATAGATCAATTGAGGTGGAGGCTAGATCACCAAGCTCTATATAATTAGATGGAGATGGATTAGAAATGATGGCTTTGTTCTTCTTTGAAATGAATTTAGAAATTGAGTAATAGTTATAATTTTTAAACTTTATTTTGAGATGTTTGGAATATTGGTATGCTACTGATCAACATGAATAGTAACCTTGATCCCATCATGGGGAAAATTAATGCATTGGTGAAGAGTAGATGGAACTACCTATACTACATGAATCTAAGGACAACCAAGAAGTATGTTATAAGGAAGCTCAATATCCACAATATGGAATAATATGTGATGAGAAATATGCCCAACCATGATTGGTAACCAAATTATACCAGATGACTCCCTCTCAGCATTATCATAAGCCTTGATTGTAATGGTCTCTACTTGAGTGTCTTTATCCATGTAACCCAATCATCACACCAATTTAAGATATATGATGTTTAGCCTTGAACCATTATCTATAAGAAACCACTTGACCTTGTGATCCTCAATGATTATCTCAATGTATAGTGGGTTATTACAGTTTGGGTCAAGGGTGGACATGTCCTTTTGATCAAACATGATTTGCTAAAATGAAGACAAATGTCTAATTAGGTTCTATAACTGATCAAGGTTTATATCACTAGGCATAATAGGCTCTTGTAAAATTTTGTTGAGGATGGTTCTATGGACATTAGATGTTTGCAAGAGTTTTAATATGGAAATTTGTGTAGGGGTTTTATCTAATTGGTATATTAGATTATAAGGCCTTTGAATTGTGGATTAAACTAGTTTAGTCTTTGTTGGGAGAGTATTAAGCTTTGGAACCATTAGCATAATGTTCTCATTGGGTTTATGGAAAGAAGTGTGTGAAGGTCCTTATATGGTAACTCATGGGCATCTAGTCGAGAGTACATAAACTAGAGGTGGCAAGGAGTCATTATAATTAGAAGGATGAGGCAAAGGGCCTTAGATGGTGATTTGTGGGTAATTAATGGTATTGCTATAATTTTGGATCAATGAGGAGCCTTTAAAATAATGATACTATTGTTTAGGATTAGCAACCTATGAAAATGGAGGATTAACATGATGATGCAAACTCAACATGGTATTACTAGGGGGAGAGGGTGTTGAACCTATAATGATGGGTCTCATGTTGTGAAGAATATGAAATCAACCATGCGGTGTCACATTAACAGTGGCAATGTGGGTTGTAAAAATGCATCCCATAGTGTTATTGTAGTCATAAAGCACATTGTTATAAGCCAAAATATTAGTGTGGGGATCATGATATTGATTATGCTCATTACAATTGTAACCCTATTATTGGTTTTGATTCTACCTCTATCTTTGATTGTGACCATTTTGATTATTTCTTGGTCATGGTGGATGATGTTGAGGAAAGAGGTCTTTGTAGATTCACATATCCTAATTAGGAGCCAACTTAATTTCCAGCTCACCATTTACAATAAATTCCTAAATAATATGTCATAATTGAATGCAATGATATACACCATGACCAACAACATAATGAAATTTACACCATTCTTTCTCTTTGTACTAGTCTAGTTTTGGTTGATCTTGAGGAAATGGCCTTGATACTGGCCATATAATTAAGATAACTGCACTGAGATTTTGTAATACTACTTCAACTGATTCTCCTAACTTGCTAAAGACTCTAAAATTGTTATGAAATGTCCTTCATGGAGGTTGTATTTTCAAAGTAGGTAGTGGATTTGAGGGAGTTAATTATACATTTGGAGGAGGCATAGTCTATACCATTCGTACATGTCTTATTTATGTCACCCCATTTTTAACCATGTTCTTATTTTTGTGAAAGACCTTAGACTTATCCTGTATAAAGTTTTGAGGAGCTAGTGATTTAGTTTGATTAGATGCTTGTCCTTGTGCAAAGATCTTAATAAGGCCCATCACAATAAGAGCCCTCTCAATCTACACTCATTTGTCAATAATTTCTTCAAATGAGTTAACACAAGCTAACCATAGATTATGTGCAACTTCAAGATACAAATTCTATATAAAGATATCAGCCAACTATTTGTCTGGTAAATTATGTTGAAAGCAGCCTGCTAATGCTCTCCACCTTTGTAGATATGCAGTGAAAATTTCACCATCATGTTGTTTAGCTTTACATAATTCAACAATGGTAAATTCATGTTCTATGTTGTATGAGAAATGGTTAATGAACTTTTCCAATAAGTCATTCCAATCTAGAACTGATCCCTTTAGTAGTTTAATTAGCCAATCAAGAGCTTGTCCCACTAAAATTCATAGAAATAGTCGTAATATGTACTCGCTACTATAATAAACCTCTTGACACAAGATGAAGAATGCTTGTATGTGTTCATGTGGATCTCCTTTCCCTTTGTATTTTTCAAATTTGGGTTCCTCAAAGCGAGGTGGAAAGGGGTTATGTAGAATAGATAAGTCAAATGGATATGGGCATATCTCATCAAATTTGTACTTTTTAATTCTATTGTTCATCTCCAATCTTTAGACAATTTCCTTCATAGAATTCCATTATTACATGTTTGATGCATTTATGGATTAGATAATATGTTGTTGGGGTAGAACATGCCCCTAGTTCTATTGTTATTAGAGTGGAATGTGCCCCTAGTTTTGTTGTTGTTAGGGTGGAATGTGCCCTTGATTCTTTTGCTATTGGGGTGGAATGTGCCCCTGATTTGTTGTTGTTGGGGTGGAATGTGCCATTAATTTTGTTGTTGTTGGGATGGAATGTTCCCCTAATTTTGTATGGATCTATAGGGAGTGTATACCTTTTGATCCATGGATTGGTTCTGATTTGCTACTTGAGTTGAGAACATAGGCCATTGATTCTTGGATTGTAAAACATTCCTAGAATTTGGCTATTTCACACTTTGTTGATTTTGAAAATTTCTTTGCTTATTTACCAATCTTTGGTTTATTTGAGGGATTTCCTCAATTTGAATTGAATGTTTGGGTTGTTGATTTTGTAAAGTAACAAGAGGTTCTTAATGATTGAATAATGTATGTTCTATGTCAAATGGAACATCTTGTAAGGTCTCTTGTGACTTTAATTATTCATTTAGATTACCTTGATCCATTATGGTAATGTTCTCATATAATATTTGTTGCGTATTTTCCACCATATCTTCATGTTATTTTGAAGCCTTATTGTGAATTAAAGTGGCAACTAGGGAGTCAATTAAGTCTATGACAAGCTGATCTACATATCATTGACTTATTATCTTGATCTTAGTTAGAAAATCTAGATTTATGGGTTTTGAATCTATTTGTATTTTCTTTCATTTTTTTGAAGAATAAGGTATGTTTATTTATGCAAAATCTTGATCTTTTCATCATTATTCTCCTTATCTAACCAAGGTATGCAATTGTTCTGTAGGAAAGTCAGAAGGTAGTCTAGCCCCTAATTCTATCAATCTAAGAAGGGTTTCATCTTGATCTTCTTGGGGTTGATATTCATTGTAATCATCCTGAAATCCTACTATTACAAGGATATCATAAAAAAAATAGGGTTATCTTGACCATCATAAAATTGCTCATCCTCATAACTAAGGCCATAAGAGGCCCCACTACAAGTGAACCTTTGAGTCATGTCTAAAAAGAGTTACTCTGTGTGTTTGACTAACTTTGGACCAATGTTCAATAACCAATCAAATTATGTTTTGGATTTATTTTTAAATAAATAACTAAGGTACCAATGAGACTATAAGAGAGGATAGTTTGAAACCATGCACAATTTAGAATATTTGGTTCATGAAATTACTCAAACTTTGGTAAAGTTGAAATAATATATATTAGAAGAGACTAAGGTAACTCCAAAACCTAAGATAAAAACTAGTACACCAAAGCCTAGATCTTTATGATACACTCACACTATAAAAGCTAGTTTTAACTTTGACAAGTTGACCCTAGAAATTTAGAGGAAATATCTCCAGATTATGAAGATGACAAAATGAACTAAGCAACTCAAGATGTAAAGACACACACAAATCACTAAGTATAAATCTAAGACCAAATGGGTAGCACAACATTACCACATGATTCTAGTAGGATAAAATATGTTCTAAGACCCAAAGCATGAGTGATACGCAAGATGACTTGAGTCCACAAAGATGATAGTGTAATTATGAGTCTTAGTAAATGACCTTCAATCTAAATAGAAAATTTAAGCCAAGTTAAAATAAACCTAGTGCACAAATGGTGAACCCACTTTGATGCACCAACCCTTAGAACTTAGAAAGGTCAAATTTTGAATGTGGATTATAAATTAAGGATTTAAACAAATTGGGTAAAAGTTCTAGACTCAATTGGGTAGCATGACCACCAAAGTGGATGTCATGATGCAAATCTTTTGATAATAATTTGAACAAGGAAAAGATGAATTTTCCATTTGGATAGCGTAATGCCTCCCTTGCTCAATAAAATTGAGGACAATGTGTTTTAGTTAATTTAATTGAGTTAACAGGAAATTTTAGACACAAATCAAGATCAAGTAAGCTCATAACAAAAAACAAACATCTTAAGTCTAAATTGATAAGGTATGGCAAAGTGGGGTCTACTAAATTATCAAGTTTCAAACGTTCTAGGGGAATCAATTGCACAATGAATTTCATGACAAAAAATTAAAAAGAAAATCATAAATTTTGGGTTTGTATCACTTGGCTTTTTGCATAAAGGTCTAGTCATTTATGCAACCACTACATCCTACTATTCACTCAGTGTAGTGCAATGCCCAGATTGTCACTACATCCCATGTGCAACTCTAAAAAGAGTCAAATGAAGTCAATGCTAGGAGATGAAGCCTCAAGTTAAATCTTCCCTAAATAAATTTTAGGAGGTGATGAAGTCCCCCTCACAAGCCAAGTTACATTAAAAAAAATAAAGCATGAAAATAGAAAGACTTTAGGGTCATTTTCTAGATCACCCAAACTTTAGTGAATTTTTGGGGAGTGATTTAGGTGACTTTCTTTTGATGCCTTGGACTAAGCTACGTATAATAGGAATGGTACTTTTAATTCTAATGGTTACCTATAGGGGAAAAATGGAATATCATACATGCAACATTCATCTTTTTTCCAAACAAGATTAATCTAATCAACTATTGAAAACAAAAATTAACAAGTGTGTTCAATTTTAAACCCAAATAAAAAAATTTGTGTGTTCATTTGACCCCTTGGTCTTAGTTTTAAATTTTTAAAACATTAATCAAAAACATCTAAAAATGACTTTTTAAACATCAAAATAAAGTTCTTAATCAAAATTTAAGCATGTAAAAGTGATTTAAACATGTTTTAAGGAAATTTTAAACTTGATCCTGTAGCAAAATTGTTAGCATGTCCTTTAGCTTTGAAGCCCTTTTGAATTTTAAACAATAAAATTTGGAAAAGTAGGTCTCAAATATGCTTTTTTTTTAAAACATAGTGATCAATGTTGGTTATAGCCAACTAATATCTGACTGATGTCAGTTAAACCAAGTAATGGATGTCAATATTTCTGCTGACGTTGATTACCGTGTAAAAACCATGGCAACCAAAAATGGAAAAATAAAGTTAGAAACCCAATTTTCAATAGTTTTATAAGCTTAAATAAGTTTTTTAAGGTTGCAAAAGGATCTCCTTTATATGTTGATGTTAAGACTTTGAGACTTGAGCACAAAGTGCTTGCTATAACAAAATAAATTAGGCATCATAAGTATGAATAACTTAGAATGACATAAGATTACAATTGCACTGAGCCAGTTCAAATGTGAATATCTATAACTGATAATGGTAAAAAAATGACCAAAACTATAGTTACAATGATTTACATTTAAACAAAAAAAGCAAAAATAAAGAAAAAGACAAACATAAATGAACCTAACTTGAAATCAAGATATGATCTATCAAGACTTGAGTAGGAACAAAAAAATGTTTTAAAAAAGTTAATAATGTCTTAATGACATGAGACCAAGATATGAATAATGAAGATCCATGTGGACCATCAAGGTATTCTTGAACACAAAAGAGAAAAGCTAAAAAAAAAAAAAAAACAAGACAAAGAAACACAAGACCAAGAAGAGATAAGAAGTAAAAAAAGAGAGAGAAAGAGAAGAAATAAAATGAGAGGTGTGAAATCACAACAAAACACCAATAAAACACAACAAAACACCAAGAAAACTTAAATAAACACACACAAACAAAAACCAAGTTAGTGCAGTTTAAAAACAAATGTTCATGCATGTGTGGTGGAGGCATTACTTTCTACCACATCATAAAAAAGAAAAATTACATGAAAATTGCCATATAATTAAAGAGGAACAATTATATAAGAAATGGGGGAAGAGAATAAAATTAAGGGGTTGGTCGAGCTAAGTCTAGATGTATAAGACAAGTAGACGATGCCTACATAGTTCTATGGATTCATGTTCCAACATGAACTTCAGGCCAAATGTAGTTCTCCCAAGAAATGGGATAAAAGAAAAAAATGATGACCAGACCATCATGATTAATTTTATATAAGAAATATAATATATGACAAACAAATTAGAATGGTCTGGTAAACAAGAAGCTAATGAGATGAGAAAGAATGATCTTACAAAATGATAAGTGAATGGGATAAGATGAAATGAACTAGTGTATCTATGCTTGTAAAATGGCAAGAAAATTCTTTATTAACATTTTCTCACAAAAAATCATAGCATTCTTTCTTAACATTCACTCACAAAATGATGAGAGTGTTCAATCTTAATAGTTTCTCGTAAGACGGTGAGAGTGTTCAAACTTAGCAGTTACCCACAAAATGGCAAGAGCATTCAAACTTAATAGTTGCTCACAAAATGGAGAGAGTGTGGGATGGTGGAATTGAATTTTACAAAAGCATGAGATAATTTTTTTGTTATTTTGGTGCATTGAAGAGGCATGGGAGGCATTGAATAGGCATGGGTGACCCATAATCTTGATATTTTATGCACTTATAGCTTGATAGATGCCACCCCATAGATGATGTCACTAGGTGATGCAAATAATAAGAATAAATTTTTAGAAATAAATATTCAACAAATCTCATGTAAAATCCACTTAAGCTCTTGATTTGGATTAATTAGACTTAAACAAGGTTAATCAGCATTTGTGCAATTATTTGAAAATTGGTCCTTAATTAATCAAAATGGTTAGAAAGTCATATTATTGGGTCATAATTTGACTCAAGAAGAATTAGAAGGTGATGGTAGATGTGTTAGAACCGTATTCCCATTTAGAATGTTTTCAACACCAAATAACAAAGGTACATGACATGTACCAATGAATTAGAAGAAAAGAGTGATCCAGAGTACTAAATGGTGAATTTATCATTTTGACTTGAAATGATTTAATTAAAGTTAGCTAGTCCATAAAATGCATTACCCTATTTAGGGATACTTTGACCTAAAATGACACTTTTAAATGATATGTTCAAACCATTTAGGACATTTTACATATTTTGACCTAAAATGTGCATTTAAGTGTAATTCGAGTAAGATTGATAATTTCAACATAAATGGTGTTAGGAATTAGATGTATACACTATGCACCCTATCATGTTATTGAGCCATGAAATGATATCTCTATGGAATTTTATATAAAATAATTGTTCTTACATACCTTATATATCCCCATGGAGGTCCTCTAATGCTCTACAAGGTTCACTTAGTGTTAGAAGTGGGGCTACATCTACTTAGGGATTTTAGGCCTAGTCTGCACATAGCTATTCAACAACACCAATGAGTATTTTTTATGATTATGATGAATCCCATGTGTTTTCTCATGTTCAACACATCCTCCTACATCTATTTTCAAGGTTTTAATAGTCTCTAACTCATTTCCTTACCCTTTTCATACTGAGCCTATAGGATTTTTCCTCTTAGGAGTGCCCTCTATCTGAGACAAAATGGAGGTTACTTCCCTTATTTTACTAGACAAAATGATGATATGAGGGGATTTGGAAATTTATGGGTACCCTTTTTACAAATTTTTAGGGTTGGTTCACACTCCTAGCACCTCTACACCTCATAAAACCAAGGTAGACTTCTTGAACACTCATTGTGTGTAAGGATTATGTGTCAGCTATAGGTTAAGGCTTGAACTCAATTTTCACCCCTATTTTTTTGGCTTAAGTATCTCATTATGTTGGTATAACCATGGTTAAGGTGTTATAATCAAGTCTAGCACCCATTATCTCTTTTTAACTCCTCAAAGTGTACTCTTTACTAACCTAGGCTTAAATTATAGTTAACTGTGATTATGTGCCTACTCAAAAAGGGTATGCCTATAAGTGGACTTTCTATCTTATACCCCTATATACGATGTTTCACATTTTATTTAGATAATAACCCTAGTTCACTCTATATACTCCTAAACCATTAACCCCAAACCCTTAACACTACATACTAAACCTTAAACCTTAAATATTAAAACCTAAACCCTAATCCATAAACCCTAAACATGAACACTAAATAATATAAATAAAACCTAGACCCTAAGTAATATTTTTGAAAGGATAGGGATCATTTTAACCTATAGATATAAAGGAATAACTAGGGACATTTGTGTAAATGCTTGAAGGTGGATTCAAGATGAATTCCTAATATTTTGTGGGTTTTTTAATCAATGGGTCTATCAATATGCATAAATGTCTAGCCTGTAGCATTCAACCTATAACATACATATAATAATGATACAATCATTCAAACATTACATCTACCCCATACCTAATATGACATGTAGGCATGTTTCCACTCATACATGACATATTCCTATCTTTAAATATAGTCACTCATATCATACGCAAATTTAGATAATCACCCTAATACACTCCATTTACACCTAAACCATTAATCCTAAAACCCAAACCCCAAACCCTAAACACCATAAACCTTGAATATTAAACCATAGACCTAAACCTTAAACACCATAATCCTTAAATAGTTAACCCTAATAAATTATCTCTAAACCAAAAATAATAATACCTAAACCCTAAAACCTAGACCTTAAGCATATAACCTTAAAACCTTAAACCCTAGACTTTATATCCTAGACCCTAAACCCTAAAACCTAAACTTTAAGCCCTTAACCCTAAATCCCAAGCCATAAGCTTAACATTCTAAATCCTAAACACTAAACCATAAAACCTTAACCTTGTTAGTCATTAATATTAAACACTAAACCTTAAACACAAAATTCAAAATCATGAACCTTAAACCCTAAACACCAAACCCTAAACCCAAAACCCAAAACCCAAAACCTTGACCCCTAAAATTTTAACACTAAACCCTAATCTTGATACCCTAAGCACTAAACCTTAAACCTTTAAATTTGAACCCTAAACCATAAGCCTAGAACCGTAAAACCTCAAACCCAAAACCATAGATCCTAAATTCTAAAATTGGATAAACCCTAAACCTTAAAACCTAAATTCCAAAACCCAAACAATCAACTCCAAACATCAAACTATAAACTTTGAACCATAAACCCTTAACCTAAAACCCTAAAAATTAAACCTAAATGACAAACACTAAACATACATTTTGGAGACCACATTATAGAGGAATGATGCAAGTATTGGTAGTTTAGCTCAACCCCCTCTCCACTTTCTTGTCATAATTCCTACACAAGCACAAAGATTTCAATGCAAGGAGAAAACATGACATAATATAGTTGGTGGCATAAATTATAATAATTTATACTCATGACCCACATCATTATTTTAGAATAAATCACAAACATGAGAAGATCCAAAATGATCTAGCCTTTTCGCTTAATGATTTGGAAATAACTATGTCTAGAAGTATTTTACTTCATACAAAGAAAGTGCAAAGAAGTAATTTTTTTATCTATCATCATCCCTCATCATTCAAAAGGATTTTTTTCATGCAAGTGAAAAGAGCATATTATCTTATTTTCACCATGTAAATCATTCAACAATCTCCCTAGAGTAAGCCATCATGACCAAGTCTAATCTAATCGACATGAATGAGATTAATCACCCTAGTACACTCCAATCATAACAAAAGGAATTGAAACACCATTCAATATTCATCTAAAAAGTACATTTTTAGTTTGAAACAAATTTATATTGACTACTAGATTAGAACACACTCTATTAGATGAGGGAGTGACTAGGGATGATGATAGAGTGATTAGGTATGATAAGTGACAACGAGGGAATTATTAGGGACATTTAGGGATGAGGATAGATGAGGAGGGGGTGATTAGGGATGATTAAGGATGATGAGGGTTGATGAGGGAGTGATTATGGATGATGAGGGTTTAATGAAAGATGAAGGATTAACTAGGGATGATAGGAAATGGTGATAGTTAATGAGGGAATTATTAGGGATGATGAGAGTGTGACTAGGGATGATTCTCAAGATGATAAGAAAGTGATTAGTAATGTTAATATTGATGAGGATTGATGACGTATAGTGTTTATGGATGATCAATGACAATGAGGGATGATGAAGAATGATGAGGGAGAGATTATGGATGATGAGGGTTGATGAGAGAGTGATTAGTAACAATGAAGGATGATGATAGACAATAAGAGAGTGATTAGGGATAATGAGGGATAATGAGAACTAGTGAG